>OZ008367.1:46389895-47064895 GCA_963931995.1 Phaonia tiefii
CATTGAAAGGCCTATAATTCCGACAACAAGAACGGACAGAATTTTGCATTGCTTGAGGTGAGTTTTAATCTATATCACAGAGTTGTATTTTTCCGTGGTTTAGCATTTTTGATGATCGGGCTAGTGCCAGTTACGAATATTTGAATTTTAAATTGTTATGACCGATTTTTGTTAGTTTTTGGTTAATGTATGAGAAATTCATACTACAAGCTTACAAGTCATGAACATTTTTCTATTTGATTATTTCTAACAATAACCAACCATGCGTGGAAAAATGGCCTTTGTAATATATTCTCCCAAATATATTCTGCAGGAACCAAGTATATGTTTGGAATACACTTAAAACATTCATATGTCTGCAAGTCTCAAACACACTAGTATTTAAATGCAAACAGTATCATGTTTACTGACAAACATGTATGCTTTTACGTGGACACATATGCGTTCTTCATCCCAAACATACTTATACTTATGTGGAAGCATTCGCGTGTTTCCACATCGTTACCTTAATTTAGAAAGGACGTAACAACCTGGACGTAACTGGCCGTCGGTGGTGCAACGGTAGTGTGGGCGGCTCTTATGTGTGAAACTGGTCGAGTATTAAATACCATCGCCAAACAATATATACGAAACCCATACACAAGAACGAAAGCAACATCACACACCATTTAACCGTCCGAACCTTTGTTTATTGTTTTCTCACTGATCAAGCGCTTTTGATATCCTCTGTCCGATGAACCATTGACGACGGAATATCGGAAACTAAATGCAATACATCAGCCAAAATAAGAAACACTGTGAAATTTACTCGCACATTCAGGAATATTTATGAATCACTGACTGAGAGAATAATTCAAAAATACAGATACACACTTACAAGATACTCTCTCGTTGTCCGTCTTTTATTCACTTGGTCGCGAGAGAAAACAAACAAACTATGCAACAAACACAGCTATATTTGTATCACAAGCACATATATATTTGGGTCGTAAACATATATATTATAACACATTAATTATTGTGTCTCCACCATGTAATATTCAATAGCAAACACAATGTGTTTGCACACACGTATATTATATTTGCAACAAGCTCCAAACACACGTTATATTTGCATCCAAACAACAAAAAACGACAGATTTTTCAGCGTGTAGAAGTTTTCAAGTGCGATTCACGGTAGTTCAACAGTTTTGTAAATAAATTACTTGAATGCTGCACTTAGTATGATGTTAGGCGCTCGTTTCTGTCGGCTAGTTTCTGAATAACACTACGATATTTGTCGAATAAGATTGCAAGATTAAAATTAAACTTATAAAATTATTAATTTTATTACCGTCTAAATTTTGATCTTGCGCATAAAGAATTTTTTTTTTCGAAAAAAGTAAAATTTAATTTTTTTTACAACAATTCTCTTAAATGAAACAGATTTCTTACCTTTAATGAAAATTTAGACACGAAAATTAATTTTTTTTGAAGATTATGAGCAGTAGTGGAAAAATAACGAAAAATAACGAAATAACGAGCCAAGACCATGTTAACTTCACTAGTGTTGACACAATTTTTCCCTGATTCCGGTTCAGGTATCTATTACTTTTTTAACTTCCTTGGAAGCAATGCTTTTGCTGAGATGTCGTTTAAATTTCACGTCAGTGAATCATCCACATTTCTACTCTATAACATTTTTTTACCGTAACAAATTCTCTTTTATGCGACTAAATTTATAAATTTTGAATATTACTCTTTTGTAGTTCGGGTGCGATTTATTTTTAATTCACCCCATTCATATAAAAGTTAAACGTTCAAGTATTTTCAAATTTATATTTTATGTTGATCCATTATTTTATTTATTTTATTGTTAAATTTAATTGTTAAACTTATATTTGTTTATTAAACAAAAACCAAACCAAATGTGATGAATTGTCGGGCTCAGGTTGTCATGACAAGAACAAATACTATTTTAATTCACGTTAACTGATACAATACAAGTGTAAAATAATATTAATTTATATAAAACGTAGTGACAGCTTCATTCATTCACTTAACTCATTTAAATTAAAATTTCAACGGTATTTGTGAAAAAAGGATTTTAATTTTAAACTGGGTATTACCGTAATTACTTTAATTACTACCTAGTATATTGTTATTATATACACACAGGGAGAATATTAGATAGTTGGAAATCAATTCAGCCATTGAAAATTCTATGATAAAGTCTATATTTTGATTAGAATTCATAATTGTTATAGATACATCAGAATTATTTGTCGATGTTGTTGGTAAATTAAAAATAGGTCTTACTAAATAGAAGTTGTTACTCAGATACAAAAACGATTTACTAAAGTAGACAGTCAAAATTTCACTTCACTTGAATGCCAATAAACAACATGAGTGAAATGTTAATCATTCTCTGCTCCGTCTCTCTTACTCTCTTCGTTGAATATTTCAATACACGAGCACACTCAGAGAACTAATTGTTTGAAAAGAGGTTGTAGCAACCATAAATTCGGCTGTTACCACCGAATTGAGGTTGCCACAACCGAATGGAGGTTGCTACGACCGAATTTTGTCCCCACAACCGAAATTCGGTTGAAGCAACCCCGTTTCTTATTTGATTCGGTTGTGACAACTGAATCTCCAATTATATTCGTTCAGTCAACTAAATTTTCTTAAATTTCGGTTGGAGCAACCGAATTTGAAATAAATACGGATGCAAGAACCGAAATTGGTACCAAATTCAGTTGGAGTAACCGAATCTGGCATTAATTCGGTTGTAGTAACCGAATTTGGCATCAATTCGGTTGTAACTATCGAATTTGGTATCAATTCGGTCGCAGTAACCCAATCTAGCTTTAATTCAGTTGCAACGACCGAATTTGGCATCAATCCCGTTGCTGTAACCGAATTTCTCATGAATTCTGTGGGTACAACCGAATTCATATTCAATTCGGTTATCACGACCTAATGCCATACATTTAACACATGACGTTTAAAATTCTATAATCAAATGTTATTTTAAAAGAATTAAAAAAATTTAAAAATTGTTTTCTGTTATTAAGAAAGGTATATTTTACAGAAATTATTGAAGCAGATATCAACAGTTTTCAAGTTTTTCATGGTCGGTCATGTGAGATGTGCTGCAATCGTCTGTATACAAAATTGTTTAGGACCTAAATCAACCGATACATCAGCCGAATGTCAGAATTAGTGCGGTGTCCCGTGATGGCCGGAACTTGTAAAAGGTCGGAAGAGGCATGTAAAATAAATTTATTATTATATACATACATTACCCAATATATATGACTTTATTTTCTTGCTTTTTGAATTTTTTATAAGAATACAGGAAAATAAATCATCATTTAATAATAAAAAAAATACAGCAGACAGTTGTCCGAGGCCTACGGCCACGGACTGTCCCTGCAGGCTGTGTCAGAGACACGGCCATTAAGTTTAACGTAGAATACGCCATCCGATAAGACAGAAAACATATATAACAATAAATGATACATAACATAAGCAAATGAATTTATTTATTTGATAGTTACATTTGATAATATACATAAGCTTACTCATGTTAAATTCAAATTCACATTTAACATTTTGTTTCACTTAAATACATAAGTAAATATACGAAATTTCAATATTTCATCAATCAAAACAACAGCCGAAGGTTTGTGTCCACACTGAAACAGCAGCATAGTTTGTGTTCACGCTACAAACTCAAACACTCAACTAAACACCACACATATGTTTGAGTGTATGTGTTTAAACAATTTTCATTTGAGACATTTAAATATTAGGAAGATATCAACCAATATGAAATGTATATCAAACGAAAGATAACATCTTCATTTACCTACAAAAAAATCTTTAAAAAAAGTTATCTCGCCGTTTCCTCATAATCAATGAAATAAAGATTACAACAATAACAATCTGACATGACTCCCTATACCGTAAGGTAAGACGTATTCTACGCCAAAACGCTAATAATTAATTTGTGACACTATCTAAATTCGATTGTAACAACCTCTAATTCGGCTGTGACAACCTACAATGAGGTTGTGACAACCTCTAATGAGGTTGTGTCAACCTCTAATTCGGCAGTGACAACCTCTAATGAGGTTGTGTTAACCTCTAATGAGGTTGTGTCAACCTCTAATTCGGCTGTGACAACCTCTAATTCGGCTGTGACAACCTCTAATGAGGTTGTGTCAACTTTTAATGAGGTTGTGTCAACCTCTAATTCGGCTGTGACAACCTCTAATGAGGTTGTGTCAACCTCTAATTCGGTTGTGTCAACCTCTAATTCGGTCGAGACAACCCCTTAATTCGGTTACGGCTAATTCGTAGCTGCAGCTTTTTGATAGTGTTATTGTATGCAACTATACAAATTCCAAACATATTGAAGTAAAATTACATAAACTATGCACAAAGTATCAAATAATCAAGATATGTCGCGAGAGACAAATGCGTTTGAGTGAATTATGACAACTTTTTGGTTCTCTTTTACGAGGGTTACCAAATTGCGCACATCTTCTTGTCGTCTACTTCTTGATCGCCTTTGACAGATATTTACAAAAAGAATGTACAAGTAGAGAAGAAAAAGGGTACAACTTCATGAAAGTGTACAACTTCAAAATGCGAGGAAAGTCGTTTAGAATGATTTGGAAATATAGTGTTACCCACGTAAAAATCTATTTTCGGGCATTTTGGAAGTTTACCTCATCATACACTTTTTGATGTGCTAACATCTATAGACACGGGTAGGGCAATCTATCAAAGTGAACACACGCAAACAACACATACTTACATACGTGGTTGTTATACAACAATAGTTGCTGCCTATTGATGTAGCGGCAGCGAACAAACAACCAGGTCGTCGTCGCCAAAGAGTATTGAATAGTATAGAGAACTCATGGAACGAATTGTATAACTCAAAAGCACTGGCAACATCTGGCGAATGATTCAAAACGTATTGCTCTCTTTCTGTCATAATTTGGTCCATTCATAATTTTGATGTGAAACATTGATGCCTTTTGAAACATTTATGCTTTTTGTATTGTTTTATGTAATAACATTGTCGTAATGGTGCATTTATATTGAAATATTCTATAAAGAGAATAAGACTCGTTTATGCTCTTTTACTCAGACTCTCTAGATGAGAGCGGAAAAAGAGTGCAATAAGTACTCTATACTATTAAATACTTTTTGTCGTCGCTCTGTTTATGAGAAATCAAATACAATTATTTCAGTGACCTAAATATTGCTTTATTTATTTGATACAATATTACAGCTAATGTTAAAGCAGATGTAAGAAAAAAGAAAGTGCAATAGAAAAAGAGCCTTCAGCACAAAAACTATTCTTTTTTTTGACGTGTTAACCCCTATATTTGTTTGTCCGACTGCGATCACAGATTCTTTGGTGTTATAGACCTTCGAATCGGCTGGATCGATTTGTATGAAATTTTGTGTGCATATCGGGTACGTCGCAGAATCGGCCAACATCTATTTTTCATACCCCTAAATAATAAGGGTGACTCACCCCTATACAGAACACAGATTTGTCCCACTGCGAAACACAGACTGTCAAACTGCGAAAAAAATACACACTGATGTAGCGGCAGCGAATAGTTGTCTTGTGTGGGTGCGGAGCACTCTCAGAGCAGAGAGAATAATGACGTAGTTATACGTATATAAAAATGGGATAGCAAGAGTGCAACGAAAATTGTGTGAACTTGTATAGCGTATGTACGAACATAACAATGTATGTATGTACATGTGTCTGTTGCTTTGCATTCTCTTTGTTTTTTATGGGATAAAACAAAAAGTATTGAGCAAGAAAATAATGACACATGTGCTTGCACTGGTCTTTAAATAATTTTAAGTATTAATATTATTTAAACGTAACGCCATCATGTGATTGAACTCTGTTTTTTATTTTCCAATGTAATATTTACTACTGTGTTCATAGAAATCGAACAGGTACCGTGTAACGAAAAGGTGTTAACACATCACCCGTGAGTTCGAACACTCATTGATTTTTTTTGCCACATTCTTAACCTATCCACACAATTTTGAAGTTTTACCCTTTCGCACCTCATGTTACCCCTTTTACCACCATTCAATATTTTTACAGATTCCTAACCTTTCCAAACGATTCTTCCCGCATTTTGAAGTTTTACCCATTTTGCCCCCTTTGTACCCTTCTTATAAACATTCACAATTTTTGCACATTCCTATCCCTCCCAAAAGATTCTTCTCGCATTTTGAAGTTTTACCCTTTTTATTTATATTTTTGCCACATTCCTAATCTTTCCAATCCGTTTATCTCGCGTCTTCAACATTTACCCTTTCGTGCACTTTTTTACAGTATTTTGAAAATTTGCGTTCATAATCATTCGATATGACTTTTGTCGCATCTTAAAACACCTTCCCATTTTGAAAACCTTCTCATCCTTTCAAACAATCCAACTGACGATAGTCATAGAAAGGCTGAAATCACTGCCATCTACGATTTTCTATACACAAGGCACACTATGCCAAATGTGATATTACTAGAGAAAGCCCCCAACTACTCATTCAAACTCACTTAATTTCTAGCACAGACCACATCCCCACCATGAAACAAACTGTCAGAAAGTACGCAACTCATATGGCAATGCTGCAGTTAGTTGCAACGCGGACTGCGACGGATCGGTGTAGGGAGTACACAAGAGAGAGTAGAATCTCATTTCTAAGCGGGAAAATAACATCGAAAAAGTGCGAAAGTGACAACATGGAGTGGACAGCAGGAACAACAAACCAACAACAACAAAGGACCAAAAAGAAAAGACCCGTGTCTCCAAGTTTTGCCCAAAGTCATGCACTTTTTTTTATGGGCTCCCAAAGATTTGGGGCCTCGGTGTCGTTTTTGCAAAAAAGTGGTCATTTTGTCAGGCGCATATCTTGCAAATCGTTTTGAACATATAAAATCAAAAAAACTTCATCTTCAAGGTCAAAATCGCAAAAAACTTTATAAAATTTGATTTGTTTTACCTTTTTTCCCTGTTCAGGTTCATAGGTAGAAATCCGTTCAAAATTCAAGGAAACAATCAACTTCAGAAATGTACCAAAGATCTCAAGAACATATGAACTTCCTAGGAATGATTCTTAATATTCTTTAGGTAGCCGCAGAAGAGAAAAATTCCCGAAAATTTTTAAATTTCACTGTATGTAATTTTTTAAGTCATGGAACTATAATCATATACGGAGACCACTACGTGATAAAAGACCAAAAAAAAAAAGACGCGTGTTTCCCAGTTTTGCCCAAAGTCATGCACTATTTTTATTTTTGCAAAAAAACAGTGATAATTTTGTCAGGCTCATATCCTGCAATTCGTTCGGAATTTGATTTACTCTCTGAGGGAAAGTTGTAGCCCTTGTCATAAAGAATAAAAATTGTCAAAATATAAAATCAAAATAACGTCATCTTCAAGGTCAACATCGCAAAAAACTTCAAAAAATTCGTAATTTTTTTTACCTTTTTTCCGCTGTTCAGGTCCATAGGTAGCAAACCGTTCAAAATTCAAGGAAACAATAAACTTCAGGAATGTACCTTAGATCTCAATAAACAACTTTCTAGAGCACATGAACTTCCTAGGAATGATTCTTAACACCGATTAGGTAGTGTTTAGGTAGCCGCAAAAGTGAAAAATTTCTCGAAAATTTTTTAATTTCATTGTGTGTAATTTTTTAAATCATGGAAATATAACCATATACGGGCACCACTACGTAATAAAACACCAAAAAAAAGACCCGTGCCTCCCAGTTTTGCCCAAAGTCATGCACTAGTTTTTATTGGCCCCTAATTGTTGGGGCCTCGGTGTAATTTTTGCAAAAAAAGTGATAATTTTGTCAGGCTCATATCTTGCAATTCGTTCGGAATTTTGATTTACTCTCTGAGGGAAAGTTGTAGCCCTTGTCATAAAGAATAAAAATTGTCAACATGTAAAATCAAAATAACGTCATCTTCAAGGTCAAAATCGCAAAAAAGCTTTAAAAATTTGATTTTTTTAAATTTTTTCCTCTGTTCAGGTAATCAACTACAGAAATGTACCTAAGATCCTAAGATTTGAACTCCCTAGGAATGATTCTTAACGCCGTTTAGGTAGCCGCAAAAGTGAAAAATTCCCGAAAATATTTAATTTCACTGTGTGCAATTTTTTAATTCATGGAAATGTAACCATATAAGCACACCACTACGTGATAAAAGACCAAAACAAAAGACCCGTGTCTCCCAGTTTTTCCCAAAGTCATGCACTTTTTTTATGGGCCCCAAAGAGTTGGGGCCTCGTGATCATTATGTCATGCTCATATCTTGCAAACCGTTTGGACTTTTGATTGACTCTCTGAGGGAAAGTTGTAGCCCTTGTCATAAAGAATAAAAATTGTCAACATATAAAATCAAGATTACGCCATATTCAAGGTCAAAATCGCAAATAAACTTGAAAAAATTAGATTTTTTTTTAAATTTTTTCCTCTGTTTAGGTCCATAGGTAGCAAACCGTTCAAAGTTCAAGGAAACAATTAACTACAGAAATGTACCTAAGATCTCAATAAACAACTTTCTGGAACATATGAACTTTCTAGGAATGATTCTGAACACCGTTTAGGTAGCGCTTAGGTAGCGTTTAGGTAGCCCAAAAAGTGAAAAATTCCCGAAATTTTTTTAATTTCACTCTGTGTAATTTTTTAAGTCACGGAAATATAACCATATGCGGATACCAGTACGTGAAAGAAGACCAACAAAAAGGCTCGTGTCACCCAGTTTTGGCAAAAGTTATGACTTAAAAAATTACACACAGTATTATAAACCTCCAAGAAGAATCTAATGTGGATGACGGAATCGCATGAATTGAAGAAGATCCTATCAAATGGCATGCTAAGGGTGAGTTGCACACTCGTCATTTAAAAGCTCAGAGGATATTTGCACATTAAATGGCATTTAGCTGACAAACATAGGGCCTATTAAAGGCCATTTAAACTCAAAATTTTTAACTGTGAAACTGAGCATATATTGTACAAACTATCATAGAAAATATAACTTATCAAATTCATTCTTTCCATGCAGTTACCTTCTTGGCTAATTCTCTTCTGTTTCGGCGTCTGATTGATCCCTTTTCCACACAATTTCTTAACCGAATCCCATCATGACTTTCCAACTCGTTAAACAAAATATTTACGCTAAATTAGGTTTTTTCTAAACACAAATTAAATTTTCTAAATGAATTCTCAAGAAAAGGACCCATTATAAAAACAAAAAAAATGTGTTGAGTTTAGTCTTACCCCACCTAAGGGGTAAAATATAGTGCTCCAAACAACGACGACAACAACAACTGATGTCATATAAAAATAAATATAAAACAAAACCTTCCATTTTTTTATGATGTGCTGCAAATGTGTCTCCAATATCATAGAGGCTTGGAAAGAGCCAGAGATGCAACAATGTATGGCAGCATTAAATGCTGATGTTTACATTTTCAGATTTGGGGTCAAATGCAGTTGTGTGCAAGAAACAATAGTTCAGTGACAGCGGCAGCTTCTACAACAAATCATTAGTGGCATCAACATGTTGGTGATGTTACTGCTGCTGCTGCTGCTCCTGCTGTTGCCGCAGCCAATGCCACCCTAAAACAATAAACAAAAAAAATAATAAAAAATCGTTTTCCCTAGGCGGCTGTGTGCCCCCGTTATAATTAGAAACTATTTTAAGTGAACCTATGAAGAAGAAAAAAAAGAAAACGGTTGCACATGCGCGGACATTGCAACCAACATGTGTACGAGTGCAATGGAGTTTTCCAAGGCATCGTCGTCATCAGGTGCTGGGGGTCTTTTTATATAGGATTATTATTTATTTACAAGTGCTGTTCGGTGCACTCCCAACTCCCGATTGTCATAATTGTAATTAGAATTTTGTTGTTGTGGTGCTGTCATCTCTCGGGATTTTCTTTATGCTCCTTCTGCTCGTAAGCAGACACGTAATAATAATTTTCCTTACTTAACAATACCGTAACTAATGTTTAGTTTAATGTTCTGAGCGATGAATCCTCAATTCCATTTGATCTTCTTCGAAATAGCCAACTCCCTCATGTCTTTATACAGTGGGTGAACATTTCTTATGTTAAAAAACTAATTGTTTTAATACTGAAAATATATCGGGTACGTGGTGGAAATCGATTGGGAAAAACTGTACACGATTTGCAAATTTAATCGAATACTTTTGGTAAAATTACACGGCGCTACAAATAAATCACATTTTTAGACTTGACAACAAAAGAAACTACTGCTTGTGGTAGGCAGTGTTTAAAGAGTCTCGAACTCACAACACAAGAGTTAGGTCAACGAGGAGTCTTACAGACTGGATGTGGACGCTCACGCACTCTCACGAAAGTATAACAGGGACTAAAGAACGAC
This sequence comes from Phaonia tiefii, assembly GCA_963931995.1. Classification (NCBI taxonomy): domain Eukaryota; kingdom Metazoa; phylum Arthropoda; class Insecta; order Diptera; family Muscidae; genus Phaonia; species Phaonia tiefii. Next base: position 46,400,345 of record OZ008367.1, read on the forward strand.
CACCCTCCAATATGTTTTAGCTTCTCACATTCACGTACGCTCACGTGAGCAATTTGGTGCGTCTCACATTAAAGCGTGGATCACGTATCTTGGAGCCATCTCTAGTACATACGGAGTAATCAGAAACAAAATCTCTATTTAGAGTTAGTCGTTGAGCACCCTTACGAACTGTGCAAAACTGTATGGTATATACACAACCCTACTGCCTATTAATAAAAATAACCGTGTTTTGATTACAAGCAAGATACTCGAACAATCCGATGAACATTCAGAGAACTAATTATTTGAAAAGTGGTTATAGCAACCGTAAACTCGGTTGTTGCCACCGAATAGCGGTTGCCACAACCGAATTGAGGTTGTCACGGCTGAATTTAGTCCCGACAACTGCAATTCGGTTGTAGCAACCTCGTTTCATAATTGATTTTGTTGTGACAACTGAATCTTCAATTATATTCATTATGTCAATTCAATGTTCTACATGCTGAAAAAACGGCCTCTGTAAAATATTCTCCTAGACATAATATGCAGGAACCATGTATATGTTTGGAACACACTTAAAACATTCATATGTTTGCAAGTCCCAAATTCAGGTGTATTTAAATTCAAACATTAGCATGTTTACTGACAAATCTTTATGCTTTTACGTGGAAACATATGCGTGCTTGATCCCAAATATCCATATACTTGCATGGAAGCATTCACGTGTTTCCCCCCAAACTCCATATACTTACGTGGAAACATATGCGTATTTTCTCCCAAACATAATAATATTTAGTAACGAATTATTCTTTCTTTCTTTATTTATTATAATTAAAATAAATAATTAATACAAAACATTAAAATGGCCCTTTTTACATTTACTTGCTGAATGCATTACTTTTTTTATGAAATGAAAATCTGCTGCTCTTTTGCTTCTCCTTTCTTTGTTGTCTCTCACGTTTTTGTTTTCAGATGGTTTCAACTATGCGTTAGTTATCACTATGCGTTGGTACACAAACAATATACTTATATACAAATCTAGTTCATGCAAGACAAGCGTGTATTAATTACTTGTGCTTTTTTATTATATTTCACAAATGGTCCGCCATTCCGATTTTCGAAGTAAAGGTTCGGTAAGACAAAGGGCTTCACGTTGTTGCCCTTTCCAGTTTCTTTCCTAAAAATCGTTTCTCACTTTGGTAGCACACATAAATATATCCGAAACACATGCACAAAACCAAAGCAACATAACAAACCATTTAACCGTCCCAGCGTTTGTTTATTTTGTTTTCACTGATCAAGCGCTTTTGATCCTCTGTCCGATGAACCATTGACGATTGAATGCATGAAATTAAAACGCAATACATCAGCCCAAAATAAGAAAAACTGACTTCATCTGCAATTTACACGCACATTCAGGAATATTTATAAATCACTGACTGAGAGACTAATTGAAAAATACAGATCCACACTTACAAGATAGAGTCTCTCTTTGTCCCTTTTTTTCACTTGCTCTCGAGAGAATCAAAAACTGTGCAATAAACACATCTGTATTTGTATCACAAACACATACATATATATCTGGATCGCAAACACATGTGTTATAACATATTAATCATTGTGTCTCAAACATGTAATATTGAATAGCAAACACAATACGTTTGGGCACAAGTATATTATATTTGCGACAAGTTCCAAACACATGTTATATTTGTATCCAAACAACAAAAAACTGAAGATTTTTCAGCGTGTTGCAGCAACCGAATGGGGCATAAATTCCAGAACAGCAACCGGCCAAATTGCGCAACTCTTTTTATTGACAAACCCTCGGTGGGTCGATTATGACCACCATAAAATGGACATAACTTGCGAAACACATTTTTCCACATAATAAAACACAATGAGTTGCAAGCGGTGGTCGTTTGTAAGTCTATTCATGATAAAATAGTACGGAAAACTGCAGATATACTCCCTAAATACTCGTACATGTATACCGATAGGTTCAGAATCACTTCCTGAATCGATTTAGCATCCGTATTGAAATTGGTTAGAAATGGCCCATTATTCGTCGTTTTGCTATTTGCTACTTTTCAAATTTGTAGTAATTTGTTTAAAACGGATTAGGAGTCGGGCTGCAAAAAATCAAACCCAACTGCGACTCCGGGCAAATTTCCAGAACTCAGACTCCTAAACTGCAACTCCATACCCCTGGTTATAACGCGGCGATTGTTGTCTTCCAAGAGCCTGTGCCAATCGGTATCAAATTACTATGGTGAAAACAAATTTCTTATGGTGAGAAAAATTTTAATTTTTGCTGTTGATATCCTTTTTGACAATATTAAATTTTGACAGCTTAATTATAGAAGAAGACCTTAGACGCTATTGAAATATAATTTTGTGCAATGAATATTTTTAGAAAACATTTCTTCTTTTGCAAATGCGATCTTTAGAACCTATGGATATTTTCTTTCAGCAAAATTTCTTCCAACTTCCTATAATATTTCTTCCAAATTCCTATCAAATTTCCTTCTCTTTCTTTGTTTTGTTTACAAATAAATGATGAACAGAGCTACAAGTCGACATAAAAGTTTGGCGAATGTCGTTGGACGAAGTCGATGATGAAAAAAATGCTTTCAAAATCGAAATTATATTATTACAAAATATAAATATGCATGTAACTGCGAAAAAAAATCATTAATATCCAAATTAGAATCTGAAAATCTTTGGCGCCGCATTACCTCAATACAAATATCGGCGGCGGCGGCAATTCGGTTTCGTTCTACACAACTTGTTTTTCCGCTGGTGTGTTTCTATTAAATTTAAAAAATTTCCATCCACTTGTCAAAAATTTACCTAGCCCCATGGGCTAGTGAAATTTTATTCACCATGCAAATGTCATATTTGATACGGATTGCCACAGGCTCCAACTCATAAATCGACTCAGGCTTATCGGCGTAAGCTGGCGATTTCACATGCTCACACAGAAAATAATCCAGGGGAGTTAAATCATACGAGTACAATCTTCCAGGCCAGTTAACATGCCCAAAACGCGACGTTATGCGCTCACCACAGTTTACTTCAATAAATCAATTGTGGTAGGCGCTGTGTGACTGGTTGTCCTGTCTTTTTAAAGCAACAGTGGTCTTACATCAAGACGAGTCAAAATTCAGGAACAAAGAAATCATTGACAATTTTCTATATCGGTTACCATTAACTGTAACATTCTGGAAATGAGCAATGATTTCAGCTGCCCATAAAGCTCACCAAAGCCTCGGTTGGTGTTACGTCGTCTCAACTATGGCTTGAAGATTATCTTCTCTCCAAAATCGGCAGGTTAGTTTTCTGACGTATCGCAATGCTGAAGACAATTTTCTTGTGAAAATCAGTATCAACAGCAATTTCGTATTGTTGGGCCCATTTACGAACAGAACCAGGATTTTCAAAATACGTATAAATCTACACAATTTCCAAGTGTTTCTTAGGCGTTAGTCTAGTCATGATGAATTGACAAACCAAACTCATCATAAATCACATGACAGCTATCAAATGCTTTGCGATGCTTTGATCTTGCTATGCGACACGTTAATTTCATTTTCAATTTTATAGACTGAAATGAGTGAATAATGTATGTGAACACATAGTTATTTTTTTAATTTTGTTTACAAATGGAGAATGACGTAAAGATAGATAATGAAATGGCATTATAATAAAGCGCTGCCAAGTCATTTATGCTTAACCAGTATGTTTTTTTGTATCCTATATAGGTCTCTTATACATGTTACACAAAAAACACAACTAATGTCTATTAGAAATTTTTTTAAAGCGAAATTGACTTCCAAATTTTGCATTGTCCCCACTTTACATATCGTAAAACATATACGCTTGGAAAGGTCCACCTCTTATTCTTTTTAAAACCGTTCGACTAAGAAATAAAACTAGGTTCGTGATAAGTGTGCACACGCAGTGCGGTGACTTTATGGGACAGACGCTGCTGAAAACGATCATTTACAAACAACGAAACGATGATGCAGCGAACGCACGCTGAAAAATCTGTAGTTTTTTGTTGTTTGGCTGCAAGTATAACATGTGTTGGGAGCTTGTCGGAAATATAATATTCTTGTAGCCAAAAGCATGTGTTTTCAATTCAATATTACATATTTGAGACACAATGATTAATATGTTATAACATATGTGTGTTGCGGCCCAAATATATTTATGATTGTGATATAAATACAGCTGTGTTTGTTGCAGTTTATGCTCTCTCGAGAGCAAGAGAATAAAAGAGGGGCAATGAGTGTGTATATCTTGTAAATGTGTATCTGTATTTTTGCATTATTCTCTCAGTCAGTGATTCATACATATTCCTGAATATGCGTACAAATTGCAGATGAAGTCAGTGTTTCTTATTTTGGCTGATGTATTGCGTTTTAATTTCATGCATTCAGTCGTCAATGGTTCATCGGACAGAGGATCAAAAGCGCTTGATCAGTGAAAGAGGAATAAACAATCGCTCGGACGGTTAAACGGTTTGTGATGTGGATTTGGTTGTTGTGTATGTGTTTCGATAATGTTTAGTGGGATAGTAAAGTGATTAACGATTTTGAGGAAAGGGCAACAACGTGAAAACATTTGTCTTCCCGAGCCTTTGCTGAGAAAATCGGAATGGCGGACCATTTGTGAAATTTAATAAAAAAAACACAAGTAATTAATACACGCTTGTCTTGCATGAACTAGAGTTGTATAGAAGTATATTGTTTGTGTACCAACGCATAGTGATAACCACCGCATAGTTGAAACCATCTGAAAACAAAAACGTGAGAGGCAAGAAAGAAAGGAGAAGCAAAAAAGTAATGCTTTCATCAAGTAAATGTAAAAAGGGCCATTTTAATTTTTTGTATTAATTGAAAATAAAAATAAATGGTTTCCCATTACATCCCATGAAGGGACAGGGGAGAACTTCTCACAACCACTGAGTTGTGCGCTTTCCAGTTTTCACTCACTGATTGGAACCTACAGTTTTACACCGATTCCGAATGGTATTTTGAGAAGCTTTTTCATGGCTATATACTCGATAGTGTCGCCGTCACTATGCGAGGTGACCGCCGGCGAAAGAAATTTTAAGGTGGTCAGAGCAGGGTGCGAACCCAGGATCTCATGTGCAGGAGCCGCGCACACTAAACATTGCACCACCGACGGCCACTTAATTATTTATTTTAATTATAATAAATAAAGAAAGAAAGAATAATTCGTTTCTAAATATTATTACGTTTGGGAGAAAATACGCATATGTTTCCACGTAAGTGTTATATGAAGGTTTGCTTCCACGCAAGTATATGGATGTGTGGGATGAAGCACGCATATGTTTCGACGTAAAAGCATACATATTTGTCACTAAACATGCTAATATTTGCATTGAAATACACCTGAGTTTGGGACTCGCAAACATGTAAATGTTTGAAGTGTGTTCCAAACATATACATGGCTCTTGCAGACTATGTTTGGGAGAATATGTTCCAGAGGCCGTTGTTTTACAGCGTGTGTGAGTTTGAATCCTACCCGCGACTGGTTAGGCATTTTTACTAACCGAAAAAACTGATTTATTAGCTTGAACTGAATTACAACTTTCTACAAATAACTCCTGTCCAAAGACAACTAAAATTATTAAATACGTTCGAGTTTTGCGTTCAAACACGCTGATAACAAACCGTCCCCAGCAACATGTTGCAGTAACCATGTATATGTTTGCAAGCATTATTTTGACGAATTAAAGATCCGGCGGTCTTTTTTCTGTATTGTCTGTCACGATTTTGTTTTCAGAATTCTTCAACGAACAAATTCACATTTGGGTCACAAACAGATATAAATATTAAAACCCATTAATCATTGCGTCTCCTACATGTAACATACGTGTAAGAACTGGAACCCACACCAAACCGAGTACTTGCAGAATAACTCAAAATTCGTATTGGGAAATTTAGATGCAGGATAACTTTTTCTGAGTTTTCAGCAGGAACTTAGTATGATTTTTCTATATTTTCCGAACTGTATTCGTCGTGACTTGTCATCCTAAATGCTACACTTGGAAGTGTTTGTTATTGTGCATTAATTCCAGCTGCTCCTTACTTTGGCGATTTGTAGTAAGCGAAAGAGTAAGCAAGCAATTTCGATACAAGCTGGCTATCGAGAAAAAAATTGTGCATTAGTACATGACTTTGTCCTTTGACATTTTCTAAGCAGATATTTCATATTGAAATTAAAAAATCCAGATTCTTTCATTTAGCCAATGATTAATTATCAAATAAACATTTAAATAAACATACAAAATTACCCGAGTGTAATTTACAAAATGAGGAAAGAAATTGGTTTCTTTGCACCCACTGTGACCCATAATATGTTGCATGTCAGTCGTACGTGTGTGCGACACAAGGATATGCTGTCGTATATAAAGTAGTAGTAGTTGCACGTCTCTGACAAGTGAATTTGAAAATGGATTTCGATTTGATCATATCACTCGGTTACTTATTTCGTTTCGTTTCGTTTTATTTTATATTTTGATTATTTTAAGTGAACAACAATTTGATGTTACACTGAAGCTCCTTCCTTTTGTATTCTGCGCCATATGGGGTCTAATTTGGATTTGAATTGACATTTGTTTACGTTGTGTCGTGTAGGTTCTTGAGCAAATAGGTTTATACTAGTTTTGGATTTCAATTCATTTGCTGGTATCACGAATGTAATTTAAAACCCTAATTTATATGTGTACAACGGCTGTTAATGTTGCATGCAACAACTAGTAAAACGAAATATGGATTGCACAAGCGATTTACTTGGAAGTGGATTGTAAGGATTAGTGTGTGTCATGTTCTGAAAATAGGATGTGATTTGAGGTTTTGCCAAAAAATAAAGGTATATTATTTTGTGATACGTAGGTTAAACAAAACCATAAGGATACATAGGAGAAGTATTAAGAGCTACCCTCAAATTATCCTTGGCGTACTTTAATGTAAGAATATGGCCATAACGAAAGGGATGGCGTCCAATTTGTAAGCAGTCCAATATTTTAATATTAAAAAGAGTATAAAAGGCATTGAATATAATCGAGCAAAAGCGCAGTCAAGTGTTATACAAAATCTTTAAACAGAACCATGTTAAATTGCTGTAAAACGCTTCTCTATTTAGTTTATAAATCCTGGTGTCCTTACAAATTAACAAAAAAAAAAAAAAACATTGCAATATCTTTCATACAATCAAAATTATGAATATTTGAAGAAAGTCATCGTTACCGATTTTGTCCATAATTTCTCAAAATCTAAGCCAAATATCTTCAATAGTTATGAAAATTTCGGGCAGCTCACAATCACGTCTTACCTAGCACATTCACAAAATTTCAACATTGGAAAACCTTTGAAAAATGTTCATGCTCACATAATGCCGCTTTAGACTGTAGTTTATTGCGTGCAGGTTATCGGTAACCTTGTTCCCTGATCTTTGCCGCTTTCACCACCCAATTTGAGATCCGTGCTTAGGCTTAGATACAGAAGCAGCTGTCGACAGAAGCTTACTTTTAAGTCAATCGAGGAGATACCCACGACACAGCTGATCGACTAAATAGTAGGAAAAGGATAGAAAACCGAGTGAATGGGCGAGAGAATGATAAGCCACCAGAAGCAAACCATGCACCGAACTAAGTTTAAATAGTGTTTGATTGATACTAACAGAGTTGGGTAGTTCATGAACTATATAGTTCATTTAGGGTGGCCAGACGTCACCCTCACGAACATAATGCACATATTCGATACGGCGAGTATATTCGTGATTGTTATGCCTGGGCACCTTAAAAGAACGAGTTCGAGAACTAGTGAACGAGTTCGACACAAGTTTAGATACTAATGACAGCTAAATTAAGTTTTATGTTGGTTGCATCGAACGTAAATACGCACTCCCTTTTATTTCTGTCCGTTTTGTGACCAACCAAAGAGTAAAGTACAACAGCAACTCAAACTCGATGAAATGGTCTACTACGTCGTCGTGATCGGGAGAAAGAAAAAAGAGGGATAGATAGAACACTCGCAACAAAGAGGATGAGATACCAATTGGTCTATAGCCCTTAGGAGATATCTCCCCGTTTTCCCCGATTTGGGAATATCAACCACAAGTACTTCCTTTTAATCGGAAGGAAAGGATAATCTGTTCAATAATTACGGTATGATAAAACCGTTGGCCGTTGGTGGTGCAATGGGTAGTGTGTGCGCCTATTGTACGTGAGATCCTGGGTTCGACCCCTGCTCTGACCACCTTAAAATTTCTTTCGACGGCGGTCACCTCGCATAGTGACGGCGACACTACCGAGTATTTAGCCATGAAAATGCTTCTCAAAAATACCGTTCGGAACCGGTGTAAAACTGTAGGTCCCAATCAGTGAGTATAAAACTAGAAAGCGCACAGCTCACTGGTTGTGAGAAGCTCTCCCCAATTCCTTCATGCCATGTAATGGGAAACCATTTATTTTATTTTTTATAAAACCGACGCTGTTTTGCAGCACTGTATCATCCGGGCATGGCCGTCGGTGGTGCAATGGCTAGGGTGCGCGGCTCTTGTACATGAGATCCTGGGTTCGATCCCTGCTCAGACCACCTTACATTTCTTTCAACGACGGTCACCTCGCTTAGTGATGGCGGCACTATCGAGTACTTAGCCATGAAAATGCTTCTCAAAATACCGTTCGGAACCGGTGTAAAACTGTAGGTCCCAATCAGTGAGTGTAAAACTAGAAAGCGCACATCTCACTGATTGTGAGAAGCTGGGGAGATGTTAAGGGACACCATTTTTTTTTTTTTTTTATCATCCGGGCATAAAGCAACTATAGTATAGAGAAGAAAATTTACTCATGGAGTGGAATGCCAACAGAGAAAACGAGTGAAGCGTGTCGTTTCTCTGCTCGCTCTCTTACTCTATTCGTTGAATATTTCAATACACAAGCAGTTTTCTGATGATGTTATTCTATGTAGCTATAGAAATTCCAACCATATTTACATAAAATTACATAAAATATGTAAAATGTATGCAATAATCAAGTTATGACGCGTGCAAGAAATGCGTTTGAGTGAATCGGGCCGACTTTTTTGGCTCTCCTTCCTTTTTGATCCGGGCCTGATTTTTTAAATGATTAAATTTTTTAAATCTATTTGCAGCCTAAAACAATGTTGTCTCATCGACTACGTCATCAATCACCCCGAAGCGTATGATATCAGAAGCAGAACAAATCTGGCCTCATTGATTGCCGCCTCCCATATTATGACAGGAAGTGAGTCTACATAAAAACATCCACAAGGCTATCCATGACCAAAGAACGAAGAACCAAATTGATCACGTGGTAATTGGTGGAAGGCACTCATCCAGTGTAATGGACGTACGAGTGATCAGAGGAGCTAACATCGATTCTGATCACTACCTGGTAGCAGCAGCAAAGGTTCGCACAAGATTAAGTAGAGCGAAAATCATACGAAATCAGTCGTAGAGAAAGCTACACATCGAAAAGCTGCAATTACCAGAGGTAGCCACAGCCTACCCAAAGGAAGCTCTCACAACTTTTGGCACAGAATCCACCCCCTTCCGATGACGATCCTGAAGCGCAGTGGAAACCCATTTCCGACTCCCGCATCGCAATAAACCCTGGTACGATGAAGAGAATAATAACAAATTGAACATTTTTTCCTTACCCTTCCAATGGAATAGTTAATGCAAGGATACCTATTTTACTTCATCTAGGAAATTTATAAATATTATTTACGAACAATAACAAACCTATAATAAAATTGGCATAAAATGTTGCCAACCAAAAACAAAATACTCGTATTTTCCGAAAGTACTGCACGCTGAAACATTTGTCTTTTTGTTGTTGTTTGGATGCAAATATTGTATACATCTTACTTGTGTCCATTTTCAAAATTTCATGATAGGGACACAATTATTTATAGGTTGTAATGTATTTACTTGTGACCCAAATTTGGCTTTATTTGTTGGAAACTGCTGATAACAAAAACGTGATAGACAATCAAGAAACACAACGCAGCGAATCAATGCTTGCAAACATGAACATGTTTCCAGCAATATATTGCTGGGGCCGTTATTTTCCAGCGTGTGGTAATACTTTTTTTTCCAATTCGAAAGTTAAACATGGTTCCATTTCAAATACGGATCGGAAGGAACTTTCGAACAGTTTTAATTTTCGAATCAAAACGCACCAGTACAATTTTGATAATTGGATTTAAAATATTCTTAGTTTTATTTTGTTGTTTGCATTTTTATTTATATGAATTTAATTTTCCCTATTTAATTAATAATTTAGATGTGACCAAATGTTATTATTTACTCCATTTTAAATGTTTTGTTTATCCATTGTTAGCCGTTTTACCGATTCAATACCGGAAATTACAAATATGTATGTGTAATTAATTTATAAATTGTAGACAAACTAACATCTTCGACGTCTCTGGTCCAAAAGTTGAGAAAGTGAAGCTAATTTGTTTATATTTACATAGGCTGACTGGCACACAAATAGACATACAGATAGACATGACACTACAAAAGAAATTCAACAATCCTCTGTACGTATTCCGAAGATCCATCAACGTGTTCGTTCAGTTGCTTAGAAGTGAATTCGACGACGTCAATTAATTTCCATTGACACATGTGACACTTTTCAAGTGTCGAGGTGAAACAACAACAACAACAAACTATCAAAATACATATTTGGAAATTCTTTAATGACATTATGGTTATAAACAATGCTCAAGTATCAAATTGTTTAAATGCATCTGTATATTATTAGGGTGTCCTTAACTTTCTAGATTTATACATTTCCAGAGTTTCACGTACCACCAATTATCGAAATTTATAATCAGTGGCTGTAAAGATGATGAACATAAAAGGGAAGTAGGTAGAGTGTTTCAAAAAATCGATATTTTCAAGTAACTGGCGATCGTTTTAATCGAAAAATCACATTTTCAGAAAACCCGGTTTCGGTTTTACATAATGGAAAAAAACCGGTGAAACTGGTTAATTTTCGGGTTCTTTTCGGGGTTTTCGTTTTATATGGAAAACAATATGATTAGATATTTGTAGAAAAATTAATAGAAAATCGACACAAAATAAATTTTTTTCAGGGATGGTTTATATTTATTCGGCCTTTTTATTGGAACTTTTTGATTTTATTATTCAGGCTCAAGACCATACTATATCTCTATAAATAGAGATACATATAGTTTTTATAAAAGAAGTTTTTGCAAATTCATCCTAATGATTCCGGGCAAAACGGATAACTATTTTGGATCCATATGGTTTGCCAGAAATCATGAGGATGCATTTGCATAAATTTCATTTATAAACAACTATATCTTTATTTATAGAGATATAGTATGGTCTAGTGGTTGAATAATGAAATAAAAGAAATTTGTTTGTTGCGTTTCCTTTGCCTGTAAAAAGTGTCATTATTACTCAGAAAATATAACACCCTTATTCAGATTTTAATATACTTATACCCTCACCCATATACTCAGAGAACTAAATGTTTGAAAAGAGGTTGTAGCAACCGTAAATTCGGCTGTTACCACCGAATTGAGGTTCTCACAACAGATTTGAGGTTGTTACGACCGAATTTAGTCCCCACAACCGAAATTCGGTTGTAGCAACCTCGTTTCATAATAAATTCGGTTGTGACAACTGAGTCTTCATTTGTATTCGTTCAGTCTACTAAATTTTCTACAATTTCGGTTGGAACAACCGCATTTGAAATTAATTCGGATGCAACAACAGAAATTGGTACCAAATTCAGGTGGAGTAACCGAATTTGGCTTTAATTCGGTTGTAGTAACAGAATTTGACACCAATTCGGTTGTAACTCTCGAATTTGGTAGCAATTCGGTCACAATAATCGTATCTGTAACCGAATATCTCATGAATTCTGTAGGTATAACCGAATTCATTTTCAATTCGGTTGCCACAACATAATGCTATGTAGTTAAAATCTGACGTTTAAAATTCTATAATCAAATATTATTTTAAAAAGAATTAAAGAATGTCAAGATTTTGTTTGTGGTTATTAAGAAAGGTAAGTAAAATGTGTTTTGTATTAAAACATCTTAGTTTGCAGATATTTTTAAGCAGATATCAACAGTTTTGATGGTTTTCAAAATATGCTACAATCGTCTGTACACAAAACGCCTTAGGACGTAGATCAAGCGATGCAACATGTCAGAATTAGTGCGGTATCACATGATGGCCGAGACTTCAATAAAGGTCGTAAGAGGCATGTAAAATAAATTTATTACTCTTTAGTGTACCCCATATATATGACTTTATTTTCTCGCTATTTAAGTCGTTTATAAAAGTACAGGAAAATAAATCTTCACTTAATAATAAAAAACCTTTAATATGTAATTCATTTGTGACACTATTCGGTTGTAACAACCTCTAATTCGGTTGTAACAACCTCTCATTCGGCAGTGACAACCTCTAATGAGGTTGTGACAACCTCTAATGAGGTTGTGTCAACCTCCAATGAGGTTGTCTCAACCTCCAATGAGGTTGTCTCAACCTCCAATGAGGTCGTGTCAACCTCTAATGAGGTTGTGTCAACCTCTAATGAGGTTGTGTCAACTTCTAATGAGGTTGTGTCAACCTCCAATGAGGTTGTGTCAACCTCTAATGAGGTTGTGTCAACCTCTAATGAGGTTGTGTCAACCTTTAAATTCGGTTACGGCTAATTCGGCTGTCTCAACCGAATTTTTCTGTGAGTGTACATTTAATACGTAAACAAATGAACAACTAGAAGGAGACAGTATCTTTGGACGAAATTCGTTTTAGGATTTTTTAAGACGTCTGGCTGTCTGCCTGGCTGGCTGCTCAACACAATAACTGCCGTAAATCTTTGCAGATCACAATGAAATTTTGTCAGTGACTATTATTTGCCAATATTGAGTTTGTAATTGAAAATGGGCGTTTTGACCACGCCCCTTCTGGTACCTCCCATACAAATCGACACATTTGGCACAAAACCATATTTCTTTCAATCCTTTCTTCTGGTACATGTGATTAGCTTCAACTCACACACCGGTTAATAATCTGTAAATACCTACTTAACTGGAGGAAATGGGCGAGATTGTCACGCCGATTCTGGTACCTCCCATACAAAACAGGGTGTTCGTTCGGGTTGTCAATCCTATAAATCGCGTGAAACACTTCCGACATTAATGAAATCGGTTAAAGGCTTCACGATTTTGCCACGCCCATTGTGGTACCTCCCATACAAAAGTTGTTTGGCCATCTGGGTGTTCGGGACGAGAAGTCCCGCAAAATGGAACCAATCTTTATGGAAGTTTGTATGACTCAATATTTAGCCAAATAAAACTCTCCTACAGAAAAAGAGCTATTTTGCCACACCCATTTTGGTACCTCCCATATAAAAGTTGGGTAATTCTCGCAAACTACAACCGATCTTGATAGAATTCGGTACTAAGCAATATTTTGCGAAAAGCTACTCTGTAAGTAATAACTGACTATTGTGCCACGCCCAGTTTTGTACCTCCCATACGAATGTTGGGCGTATTTGCAGTTTGCTGACTCGATATCTCCAATAACTCATAACCGATCTTAATAAAATTTGGTACTCATCAAAATTTTGGCAACAACTTGCCATGCCCATTTTTGTACCTCGCATATAAATATTCGGAGGGAAACTAACTAATTTGGGTATTCAATAATATTTAGCGCAGTGTCAATCTGCTAATGAATATGGTCACTTTTGAGTATGGATGTTTTTTAACAGAACTCCCTCGCAATGGATGACTTAGTATGATTAAGTCGGTTCATCCGACTGCAATTTCTGTACTGGTTTCTATTCTACTTGTACATCCTCTTTGCCGAATTTTGTACGCATGAATGTGGAGGTCTTTGACAAAATTCGCTGCATAGTGCTTCGTGAAATTTGAAGTTGTTGAGAACGATGCCGGATTGATGTTTTCGGGTTTTTGGCGACTCTCTCGTTTACAGCAGCAATGTTTTCAAGAGTCCGAGATCTTACTGTCCATAACCGACCCAGTTTCTTCAAATTTTTTGGCCCCTCTTCCTATGGTTGACACATGAGGTGCACTGTCTCGACTGAAAATTCTTCGAAGTTTGCCAGCGGGTCTCAGAATAACTTTTTAAATTTCTGTAATAAGTTCTAACAATTATAACGCGTTGTTCTTTCGTAAAATGCGCCATTTTTAATTAACGGAATAAACATATTTGACAGCTGTCAAATTTTAGAGTTGCCACTTGCACAAAAAAAATGCACTAAATTTAAAAAGTGCAATCTTACTGAGACCCCATTATATGTAACGGGGTTTTCAATAAGAGCGCTACAAAAGTTTTTTTAAGTAAAACAAAACCGGTTTTAGGTACCAATGAAATTGTTTATTCCTGTGAAAGTACGTTCGATGCCATTATGTATGGAACTCGATTTCTTTTGCATGGCCACCACGGCCACGCTTGCAGAAGTCCAGACGCTGAACCCAATTTTCGACGGTTTTCAAGCATAAATCGGCCGATACTGCTGCAATTTCACGTTCCATATTCGTACGAAGTTCATCAATCGTCGCTGGCTTGTTGGCATAGACCATAGCCTTGACGTAGCCCCACAGGAAATAATCTAACGGCGGCAAATCGCACGACCGAGGCGGCCAATCGACTGTGCCATTTCGTGAGATAACACGTTCACCAAACTTGGTTTCCAATAAATTGATTGTGGCATTCGCTGTGTGGCTTGTGGCGCCGTCCTGTTGGAACCACGTGTCCTCCAAGTCCATATTATCAAATTGGGGCCAAAGGTATTCGGTTATCATTGAACGGTAGCGATTCGCATTCACAGTAATGTGCCGGTCTTGATCATCACGGAAGAAGTACGGCCCAATGACGCCGCCGCACATTGGGGCCAAATGAATGAAAAGTGGCGATTAATTCAAAATATGAACTTTAAAATTCATGATCGTGTTTGGTACCGGGTGAAAGTGGATAAAATTCTGCATCACTAATTGCAAAAATTTTACTTTTATGTTGTTTGCTTTAGTTGAAGTGAGCTCTTAAAGTTGAATAATTGTTATTTTTTTGTGCATATTGAAAAAAAGTGAAAATTTTGATATTTCAATTGATAATTTTTTCTATTAATACTTCTAAAAGTTAAATTTTTATAATGGAACCGTCAACTTCAGGTAGTTTACTATATAGTACATGTTTTTTTGTTTAAATAAATGTTTTAAAAATATTAAATGTTAATAAAATAAAATTAGGCCAAAAATGGGCTATTTTTGATTTATATATGGAGTTTCAACAACTTTGTTCGTGAGCTTGCGTAAAATCGTCTATATAGTGTTATAATATCAGATCTCAACTAATAAACCCCAAAATATTTTTTGGCGATTTTTTGCGATTTTTCTGTTATGCTTGTTTTTGTGAAATAACTCAAGATGCTAAAAATCCACAAATATGAAAAAAAAAAAAAACAAAACAAAACATCAAGTTGTTTTTACTTTGTTTTGTCATTATTTTCGTTTTAGTAGTTGTTATTGTAGGTAAAAAATGTGTTGTTAATTAGAGATGGGGGCGTGAGTAACTTTAATTCACGCATACTCACGTGATTGCGTATGTTGGGTTTATTTACTATGAATAAAACTAATTAAATTATTTTACATGTGTTTATGATATTTCAATGAATTTTACTTAAACATTTGTTAATTTTAAATTATTAGAAAATTGTATATGGCACAAGTGCACTATTTTGAAAAATTGAAGGAGGTCACGCTCCCATCCCTATTTATTATTGTCATTTATTTGTGGGTATTATTGATTCGGTACTGACACGTTTATTTATTGTTTTAGCTGTCAATGTTTTGTGATGTGATGTTACATATTTAAAGTGTTGTGAAAGTGTAAATTATTCGGTAGAGGGTTAAAGGAATTACTTTTTGCAAATTTTAAACGAATAGAAATCTTATTAATTTTAGGAACATCTCCCAAAACAATTTTCATTCCTCGTCATGAGTTGCATAATTTTATGAGGAGTGCAGAACCTAAATCACTTCAGGATAA
The DNA here is from genome assembly GCA_963931995.1 of Phaonia tiefii. Lineage (NCBI taxonomy): Eukaryota > Metazoa > Arthropoda > Insecta > Diptera > Muscidae > Phaonia > Phaonia tiefii. Next base: position 46,416,449 of record OZ008367.1, read on the forward strand.
ATTTAAACTTTTGAGATGGGAAGTAATAAAACGTGTCGACCCTTCGGATATGGTAGATTTTATGACAAGGTTTCATAATTTTTGCTCTAGCTATGAGATTCGGTGGCAAAAATGTCATAGAAAGAATGAAATTTTTGTAAAAAATAATAAGAATTGGCTGGATGCCTCAATCTCATTCAGTCCACCACCAGAACCACAACAAAAAAGAGGTCGCAATGATCTCTCATTTGAAGAGTGCAAAGAAAAAACAAAAGTTAAGAAATGTAAAGACATAAGAGATCAAATTTATTTGCCTGTTTTGGCTTACGCCACGAAAATGAGCTTGAGAGCTGCTGGAAAAATAGATGAATCGAAAATTGTTAAGGAAATAATATCATCTCCAACAAAAGCCAAAAAATACCGAAAAAGTATAGCACAGGTACCACCACAGCAGTTAACTCCGGATGAAGCTCTGTCCGTTTTGGTAGAAGCGAAGCTAAGTCGCCACCAATATAATGTTATTAGAAAGGTTGCACCTGAGAAATTTCCATCATATAAATTGGTCCAAAGAGCTAAGAAAAAATGTTACCCAAAGGGAGAACAAATGAAAATTTCTGAAACATCAGCGCAAGTTAGCCTACAAGGAATATTGGATCATACCACTGAACGCCTTTTGTCGGTTAAAAATGCAGATTTAAATTCGTTAGACAACGAAGAAATCGAACAAATTACTTTATACACTAAGTGGGGCTTTGACGGAAGTTCAGGGCATAGTTCTTACAAACAAGCCTTTCATGACAGTAATGCATCTGATTCCTCTGTATTTATTACGTCAATTGTACCATTAAAATTAGTTTGTAAAAACAAAATCATTTGGCATAATCCTCGACCGTCTTCAACTAGGTTTTGCAGGCCATTAAAAATTGAATTTATGAAAGAAACGGTCGACAGTATTAAAACAGAAAGAGAAAGAGTGGAGACAGAAAAAAATGCTCTTATCGATACAGTGATATCAGTTGGAGAAAGAAAGATAAAAGTGAACCACAAACTAATTCTCGTTATGATTGACGGTAAAGTGTGTAACGCGATTACAGACACAAAGTCCACACAAAAGTGCTACATATGTGGCGCTACCAGCAAGGAGTTCAACAATATTGAACAAATGATTTCTAGAGATTCCAACGTAGACTTCATGGAGTTCGGTTTGTCTGTCCTACATGGCTGGATAAGATTTTTTGAATGTCTTATTCACTTGGCATATAAACTTCCAATTCAAAAATGGCAGGCAAGAAGTGACGAAGAAAAAAAAATTATTGCTGGAACTAAAAGTCGTATTCAACGCGAATTTAAAAAGAGAACGGGATTGATCATTGATCAACCAAAACCTGGTGTTGGTAACTCTAATGACGGGAATACTGCAAGACGTTTTTTTAAGAATGCAGAAGTATCTGCTGAAATTACTAATATTGATTTAGAGTTGATCAAAAATATGCACACAATATTAATTGTAGTTTCTAGTGGTATTGAGGTCAACATTGAAAACTTTACAAACTTCGCTAATAACACTGCCAGGCTATTTGTGAAAAAATATCCATGGTACTATATGCCTCCTACTCTTCACAAATATTTTATTCATGGGCCTGAAATTATATCATTATCGCCATTGCCAATTGGTCAGCTAACCGAAGAGTCTCAGGAAGCCAGAAATAAAGATTTTAAAAGTTATAGGGAGAATTTTGCCCGTAAATGCAGTCGAGAAAAAACAATGGAAGATATCTTTAATAGATTTCTCTTAAGTTCAGATCCGTTTATAACAAGCATGAACAATAGTTCTAAAAAGAAAAAAGAGCTAATGCCAAAATCTGCATTGGAGTTGCTTGTACTTCCCAGCAATCAAAATAGCAATGATGAAGATGGAGATGAAGATGGAGATGAAGATGAAGATGAAGATGAAGATGAAGATGGAGATGAAGATGGAGATGAAGATGGAGATGAAGATGATGATGAAGATGGAGATGAAGATTAAGATTATTGTAACGAATTAATTTATGATTATGAAATTGAATGTGAAGTAAATACTAACATTGAAGGTAATAATGATTATAATAAAAAATTGTTGTTTTCAAAAAAAAAAAAAAATAGAATAACCGAATTTAATTAAATTTTTTTTAAATAGTGTGTTTATGGTTATTTATCAATAAAAAAACAATTAGATTTTCAAATGTTTCATTTTTGAGCAAAATTTTCAAATTTCGAGAAAAAAGGTATGATTTTAATTTAAACATTTTCTAATAAAAATACATATAAAATATTTATTCCTTATTATTTTTAAAAATATTACTTATTTTTCTTAAAGTACATTTAGTATGCTTTAATTTGCAATTTAATTGAATAATTTATAGCGCACCGTTCCAAAGTTACAGCAAAAAATTTGAAAAAAGAGGATTTTTTATAGAACACAAAATGGCCCATAAAGGGTTAAAAAATGTGTTTTTTCACTCTGTTTTTTTTTTAAATGTTGGTTTTTTATGTATTTATAAATATCCATTAATAAAAAATATTTTTTTTTTAAATTACGACTTCTATGAATTAATCGCCACTTTTCATGCATTTGGCCCCACTGTGCGCCGGCCCATAAACCGCACCAAACCGTAATTTCTTCGGGATGCAATGATGACTCATGGATTAAGTGTGGATTGCTGTTTGACCAATAACGCATATTTTGCTTATTGATGAAGCCATTCAGCCAGAAATGAAATTCAGAATTCAGAAATTGGACGTAGCGCTCTTAAAGTTGAGGCTATTTCTGTAGTAAATTTTAATAATTTCGACTCGTTGTTGGCTCGTATATCTTTCCATGATGAAATGGCAAACCTTACTGAAGAGAAATGACAAAAGAGCGGGAAAACATATGGCGTCGTTTGCTGTCCCTATCGATTTAGTTTTGTAGCGTCTCTGTTGAAAACCCCTTTATATACTATATTTTTAAAAGAGCGTAATATGTAAACAAAGCCCTATGTTACAATTACATACTCTCTCCAATGTTGCCATATTGCACTCTCTTCAACTCTTTAAAGATCCAGCGACACTAATGTAACCATCACGTAGTTCATAAATTTACTATTATTATTTTTAGTTGCGCGTTATTTGTCCAGGTGTTGATCAGAAATTGATTCATCTGAAATAGTTGCGATCATGGAACTATTAAAAAATAACAATTCAGTTCGGAACTTTGCAAAAAACGATTAATGTAAGTCATATGACGATCCAGAGAATAAAGCAGAAGAAAAATATTAGAACTTCAACTGTCTGGATGCCCCAGAAAGGTTGACGACCGGACATGTCGTCATATGGCAAAATTACTGACAAGTGACAAAGCTGGGGTAAGCTGTGGCACTAAAAAGGTTAAATATTGACGCCAGTGAGTGGACTGCTCGTCGAAGTCTCAAAGATTGGGTGTTAAGGCTACTGATAAGAAAAAGAAACCAAGAATATAAAGCATCGTAAAAAATTCGCCCAGGTCTACGAAAACTGCACTGAGGCTGATTGGAAGCAGGTAATATATTAAACTCGCCACGGTTTATATTACACTGTGGAACAAAATTAAACTTTTCGAAAATTAAAAGGTTCTGACAATGGATTCTGGTAGAGATTTAAAATATATTTTCACGTGTAACGGCTTTTTGAAAGTTTACATATGGTAGTAATTTAAGGGTGGGGGGGTTAAGGTATAGCATGTGTTCAGAAATTTTGTGTAAAATTTTACGATAAATATTTTTGTGGAACATTTTAACCTCTAGCTCCTCAATATATGGGTCTTGTATGCCCCTTTTGCGAAAAAAGGGTAAAAACACCCCTAAAAGAGGCGCGTAACGGTTTAAATCGTACAACAAAAATATTTTTCGTTAAATTCTACTATAAGTCCCTGAATACACTAAAGCTCAAAACACAAACTAAATGCCAGAAATAAGTAAAAACTGAAAATGTCTTTTATGGGTTAATTTCTAACTTATTCCGAATTGATGCTAAAATGTCCCAAAAAACTGAACTTTAGGGGGATGGTGTATATGGAAAAAATATTCTACGCAAAATTTCACTATAAGCCATTGAACAAAATATAGACGTAGATATTAAATATGTACACATTAAAGCTGTAGATATAATTTCTATAAAAAAAAATGATTACTAGATTTGAGGGCATGAGAATTAAAACTCGGTAAAGACCATTTTTGCAACATTTCAGGAGAAGCAAAAAACTGCTTTCTGAATACCTTGTTTTCATACTCACTGACAGTATGGATGTACTTTGATGCTCCCTAGCGGCCAAACTAGGAACTATAGAGGTGTGGATGTTATATCAGAGGGTGCGCCTTGGTCTAGAGAACAAGAATATGTGAAAAAACGCATTTCACCAAAAATGGTCTTTACCGAGTTTTAATTCTCATGCCCTCAATTATTCCCATGCGCTGTCTAGACGCTGGTGAGCAGGACGACGCCAACTTCTACGTATGTCAAAATGCTGCCATATTAACATGGAATTGATTAAAATTGAATGTGTATAAAGCAATACCATCAGCTTTGCTCCCAGTGTCACAGTCTGATGAACTTCCAATATCTGAGCTGAATCCTGAAAGTCCTAGTCAACCTCTTGAGGGTACTACGTGCGTTGAAACAGAAGCCATTGGCAGTGATTACTCGGGAAATGATTTACTCAATGGCCGTGCTTGGTACTGGACCAAAGATTCAAATGCTACTACCCCAAATGCAGTAATACAAACCATGTGTCATGGGGTGGTGAATCCATAATTAAATGGGGATATATTACGAACAATGGAGTAGGTCCTCTGGTTAAAATTGAAGGTATTATTATGAAAAAAGAATAAAATTTTTCAATTCTGCAAATCGATTTACCAGCTGCTATAGAAAAAACAGGTCTTGCTACTGAAAGAGTGATTTTCAGGATGACAAGCACCCAAAACATTCGACCAAAATCGTTAGAAACTGGTTAAACAGTCAATAGTTTACAACTATGAAATGGCCAGCGCAGTCACTGGACTTCAACCCTATTGACAACTTTTGGAGTTACATGAAATCTCAGCTCACCAAGTACCGGGATGCTGTAAAAGGCGTAACCGAACTGTGGGGTAGAGTAAAATAAACTTGGGATGCGATTCCAGGGGAAATGACGGCAACATTTTGCAACTGGACAAAATATTGTACCAGTAAACAGCTAAATTAACATAAAACCAGACAGCAAAATTTTAACATTTGTAAAACTTTACAATATTTACTGTTCACTTTTTATATATCAATATAGACTTAAAATTTTTTTTTTGTTTATATTCAGGAGAGAACAATAAGTTGATTTAGGGCGAGTTTCACATTCGTCATTTAAAAGCTCAATTTAAAAGCTCACAGAAAATTTTCATAGTAAATGACATTTAAATGACAAGCATCGGGCATTTAAAGTACATTTAAGTGGAGAATTTTCAACTGTAAAACTGGCCATTAGTAAATTTTTGTTTCATTTTAATCAAATATTTAAGATATACAAATTTATTTCCAAACTATGTCAACACTGTTACAATTTTGCTCGTCACTGTATATGGCAATACACCGGAAAACACATTTAGACCAAAGAAAGAACATTTAGACCAAAAAAATAAATGACATCCTAACGGGTGCAATATGATGAAAAATTGAATGCAATCGAATCAACATAATACGCACATGTTTAACAACTCTCTGGCTCTTTCAATACGTATTGCTTGTATTGAAATTCAAATCCATTGGATTTTAAATCCACCGGCACAGCCGCCACCGCCACCGCCATCACCTCAAACTTGTGTTCTATAAAAAATCGTAAATCGTATGAAATATACAACAATAAAAACAAAAACTAAAGGGGAAAATGACAACGAGCGATACAAAAAAAAACACAAACCTTTGTATGGGGTCAAAATCGAATTATAGAATAAAAGTGGCGGTTTATCGATTCGTCCGTCCTCCCGCCTTTCTGTTTCACAGTTTCCCGCTTTTTCTAAAGGCAATTTGTTCTATTTGCTTTAGTACTTTTATGCTTTCCCCTATACTTTATATAAAGTATAAATGTATGGGTGTGTCGAAGTGTTTTGTGTTGATGTAGAAAGATTTTCATTTAATTTTCTTAAATGTTGTTTTTGTGTGGTTTTCCATTTCAGACTTTATAATTGTGATAATTCGAAAAAGGAAAACACTTCCTTCATTTGTGGTAGCAGTTTTGTCAAATCAATTGTAATCATTCGGTTGAGAGCGAATGGCGATCATTACGAAAATTACACGCCTGTTAAATATAATATCTGTCTAGGCAGCACAATGTGGCACATTGAAGATTTTGTAAAAAAAATGAATGAATTTATTATAATACAAATTACAAACTATAATGTATTTTCTCATCACATCATCTGAAGGAATTACAAGTTAAAAAGGGGGCAGTTCAAACTAGGATATGCATCCGCCAAATCATTCGACTTATACTGAAAGACATTCAATTGTTGGTATTCCTCGCACAAAATCTTATGATCTTAGTTTAAAATTATACAGCCCATGTTATGTTTCGTTTTGTTTTATCCGGTCACGAACAATCCCGAGGGGTCAGGGACCTTACAAAACCAAGATAACATATTTCGCCAACCAGTTCGATCTTTTGCCTTATCTCTCCAGTTGGCAATACCAAGTGTACGCAGGGATTCGTCAACCTGATCCTTCCAGCGGAGTCTTGGTATTCCTAATTTTCGTCTTCCTTCGAGTTCGGTTTCGAGAACCCTTCGTGCTGGTTCGTCTTCATCCAGCGCAATCGTGTTATTTTGATCCGCTTAACTATGTCAATGTCGGGATATAGTTCATACAGCTCATGGTTTTCATGCGTCGCCGATACTCGCCGTTGTGCACTATAGGGCCATAAATTTTTCGGAGTATTTTTCTCTCGAATACTCCTAAAGATTTTTCGTCTGCTTGCGATAATACCCAGGATTCTGCGCCATAAAGCAAGACAGGTTGTATTTACAAGAGTCTGGTATAATTGGACTTTTGTTACTCGAGAGAGGGCTTTATCTCTAAAGTGCTTGCATAGCCCAAAATAACATCTATACGCAAGCACAATTCTCCGCTTGATCTCAAGGCTGACGTTGTTGTTTTTGTTTACGGCAGATCCGATAAATTCGTCCACTACTTCGAAGTTATAGCGGTTAAAAACATTCACGCTTTGGTCTAATCGCGTGGAGGCCCTGTTAATTTTGTCTTGTCCTCATTTGCCGTCAGACCCACTTTTCCGGACTCGTCTCAATACTCGACAACACTGCAGTAACTTCTCTCACTGTGCGTCCAATGATATCTATATCATCAGCATACGCGTTCAGCATATGACTTTTGCTGCTGATGGTTTTATTCATGTTGACAGCAGCTTTTCGCAGAATAATCTCTATTAAGATGTTAAAGAGATCGCACGATAGGGTGTCACCTTGTCTGAGGCCTCGCTTAGAACCAGAGGTTCGGTAAGATCCTTTCACTGCGGATTTGGTGTTCGTCAGGGTCATCCTACGAAAAACAAATCGACACCTATCATCTATTTGTCGATTATAAGGCGGCCTTCGATAGCCCGATACGGGGGACTCTACGAAAGCAATTTCTTTCTACGAAAGCAATTTCTGAGCTTGGTATTATAGAGCCCATATCATGTGATATTAAAAAAATCAAATGGACAGAAGTAATTCACGTTCTTATCGGAGTATCAGTCTCCTACCTGTATTTGGAAAAGTAGTGGAAAGTATATTGGTGCAGAGGCTGAATGAGAGAGTTGCTGACAGCATGTGCCGTTGGCAGTTCGGCTTTGTAAGGGGCCGAAGTGTTAACGATGTCTGGGCGTACGTAAGGAGAACTGTTGTAGAGTGTACTCAAAAGTATATTCTTCGTCTTTTCGTGGACTTTACTGGTGTGTTTGATTATCTGAGTTGGGTGAGCGTGGAAGAAAGACTAGCGGGGCTAGGGTGTCAGGAAGTAGCACTCTGGAGATGTTACTTCTCTGACAGAAAAGCAGTGATATAGTTCTGAATGTGTCGACGTGGTCCGAGGATGTCGGCAGGTTTCCATTTGTGGAGCATTTGTGTGGAATCTGATGATGGATTCACTTTAGCATAAGCTTGAGGCCGAATGCAAGTTTTGTGGGTACGCCGATGACCTATTTATTATGGTCGCGGGTAGACCTCGTTCCGAGTTGGAACAGTTATCCTCGGCCATGATGGGTATTGTCAGTCGGTGTGGCGAGCGTGTAGAAGTTAGTATATCGGTGAAAAAAAAAGTGACCATGTTGCTGAAGGGTAGTTTCAAGTCCTATTGTCCAATCCTGCGTGTAAATGGTGGTGGCGCTAACCGGTACAACACAGAGGTGAAGTATCTCGGAGTCACCATGGGAGAATGGATGAACTTTTTGCCCCATATAGGGAGACCTTGCGAAAAACTGACGAGCGTTGTAGGAAAGATTAGACGTGTTATGAGCAGTGAGTGGGGTCTGCGTCGTCAAGCAGTTAGGACCGGCCTTTTTGTTGTCATGTCAACATTTGGATCCTCTGTATGGTGCGAAACTACGAAAAGTGTCTGCGGTAAGCGTCGATTATTCGCTATACAGAGAGTAATGTTATTGGCATGTTTGGCAGTACGTCGTACGGTGTCTACAGGGGCCCTACAGGTGTTGATGGGTGCCATTCCTCTTGATCTTGGGGTCATGCGTCACATCATGGACTTAAAAATCAACAGCATAACATTTTGCATGAAGAATTAAATGAACCGAAACCTGCACTTGTGGTAACGCTTAGTGTCTATCTCAATATCTATAGTATAAGACCTCAACTATACCCATGTTAAATTTCATCTTGAATGGACCGGCCGTTTAGAAACAGCTGGCGTAGTTCAATTTTTTCGAGAAATCTCCATTGTAGAAAGGTGCAACGGTCTAACCATCTAACCATCTAGATGGTCCAATTAGATGGTCTAACCATCTAAAATTTCTTTCGACGACGGCCACTTCTCTGAAAGACGACGGCGCTGTCGAGTAATTAGCCACGAAAAAGCTTTTAAAAAATCATTCGAAACCGGTGCAAAGCTGTAGGTCGCAATCAGAGTGAGAAATTGAATGAGAAATTGTGAGAAACTCTCCCCTGTCCCTTCACAGGACGCAATGGGAAAATATTTATTTATTTTTTAGAATAAAAGGACACAAAATATATTAACAAACTGGCAACATAAACTTACAACTCTGAGAAAATGTGTTGGAAGTAAAGAGCTTTCAGTGTGTGTTGGTGCTTAGGGATCTTCGATCTATACTTATTGATGATCTACCGATGCACACTGGGCCAGAGTTCAAATTCTGCGGCATAAATTCGAATAATGACACTATAAAAGCGTAACTGGGCATATCATATACACCCTAAATGTGTGACAAATAGCCCAAAATTTGGACCGTTCCGACGACGCAGAGTCCTACCGTTAATGCGTTAAGTGCGAATAAATAGTAATACAACTAAGTTTTTTTGTGACTCAACCATTATGTTTATGGTATCATATTTATTTATGTATATGGGTTTAAGATTAATAAAATATAAGAAAGAACATTTTTTTTAAAGAAATTGTGGTGATATTGTCTGATATATAGAAACCCCTATTTTGACCATGAAGCCGATTTCTCCAAAACTGCTCGAACGATTTCCTGCAAATTGGCAAGAAGTATTACTTATTTTCTCTGATGTGACGTGTGATTTTGTCGATAGAGGGTATCCTGTAAGAAAGTTGTACAATATTTAAATTTTAGCTCATAATTTCAATAAAATATAATGTTTTAACCACTAAAAAATATAGTCATGATATTCATAATTGTCATCTTTGTCATTTTTAAATATTTTCCTCTTCCTCTGCATCTAATTCAAAACAATATGTAATTTCAGTTTCTGAATCGGAGTCAGTGTCACTTTTATCGATTGTGGAATTAATGTTAGAATGATTTTCAAAGCTTGGGGTTTCCAGGAGGGATATAACGTCTGCGGGCAACGGTTTCGATTTTTTTTGGGCTGCTCTTTTATTTAATACTATACTCGATATAAGAGGATCCGAGGAATCAATTGCTCTCTGAAAAACATCTGTCATATTGTTCACTCTACTGTTTTGTCTTGCATGCGACCGCCGGTCACCAAGACAGCGTAATGGTAAAATGATGATGCTATTATTTGGTAACCGTGTATCAGAACTTTGTGTACAGTTGCAGACATCGGATACCATGGGTACTTCGAAATATACAATGAGATAGTTTTCTGGCAATATTCCTGGAGCTTATAGGGATTGATTTGTAATTCGCATGATATTGCAATTAAGATGTTGTGAAAATATGTCAGTACTGCTAAATCGAGGCCTAAAATTTCCTCAAATAGTTTTACAATATCAAATGCTCTTCTCGCAGTGTTTCCATCGTTGCTGTTTCCGTTACCATTTTGTTTTGGCTTATCAACATGCAAACTCATTTCCTTCCACAGCCTTTCTTGTATTTTTTTCTTTCTATCCATAATTAAAATTTTTTCTTCTGAATTTCTTATTTGCCATTTTTGTAAAACAATTCTATATGAGATTTTTAGTACGAATTCAAAGAATCGTATTCACGCATGGAGCGGGCTTATGCTTCCAGGTTTTGGTTTGAATTTTTGATAGCAAATATTATCACTTCCATGAAAATTTTTTGGCTGGCCCCACATATCGGACACAATTGAGCAGATTTTGTGCCGGTCAAAATATTTAACACTTTCCCGTCGATTAATGTCATATGAAGACCATAAGTTACAGCGATTTTTCTCCCATCCAAAATAGTCCATACGTAGGGTTCCAACTTTTGTATTTGGTCGTCCAGATCTTTTTTCTGTAAGAATGTGTTCCTTGGTTTCTTTCACAAATTCTAATTTGAGCGGCCTACAAAATCTTACGGACTGTGGAGTTCGATTAAGCCATAAAACCGTTTGAAAATCGCCTACTAGTTTTAGTGGTATGACGGTAGTTGCAAACAAGGACTGATCAAAAGATTGCGGCTCGTTCACACTAAATTTGTGTTTGTATATACTTTGACCAGTAGATCCGTCGAATCCATAACTTGCTATTAGTTTCACATTTGTAATTTTTGGAAACTGCTTAAATATTTCTTCCTGCAAAAGGATAATGCGACAAACAGTATGACCCAACAAGTCCTTAAGAGGGACTTGCGCTACGGTTTCTGTAACAGTAATTCCCTGTGGCCTACAATTGGATTTTGCTTCCCTTACTTTGTTGTAACTTGGATATTGAGTTTTGTTTAACTCCCGAATGTTGTTGTATTGCAGTTTTGTGAACGAGTTTTCGAGCAAAAATGCCATAGCCTCATTTGGAGTTAGATGTAACGGTTTTTTATTTATTTTTTTTAAATTCGGTTCCTTTGACATAAGAAAAGTATTTCTTAACATTTGTGACGTATCTGTCTCATTACATTTCTTCGCAGAAATTGCTGCAGCATGCACAAGAAGAGAAGCATTGTGGCCTTGGTCGTCTGCCAAAGCAGAGGCTAATTTCCTCTGTAGTCGGGTTCCTGCATGGGTGTATTCTACTCGAGGACGCCCTACTCGATTCATAGACGACGTATTATTTAATGTCAAAATCATGTTTGAAGATAGCCACTTGGAATGCTTGGCCTTGAACGTTGTTAAATTTCGGCTGCATTTCGGCAGGTTTTTTTTTAATAAACAGGTCAAAGCTTTTTACTTTTTTCTCAATATCCTTTTTCATTTCAGGGCTTAAGCTATTTACATTTAGCTGCTCAAAAATCCACCTCGAAATTTCAGACGCTTCTCTATTATTGTCTATCCAAACATTCAACAGCGTTGCATGACAAAATTCAAACGTATCTGGAAATTGACAAAGACGAAGAGAATGCGGAAAAAGCCGCAAAACGCCGCAAATAAAATTAATAACATAGTATTATACACATTTTGGGCTTTAATTTTAGATAATTACATTTTGGCACAATTTGGCAGAAAGTTAGTTCTCGATTCAGAATACACGGGCACGGGGTTGGTTATCTTCTATTTTAGGACATAACAAAACAATACACAAAAATAACATTTAACACAGAAAATGAAAACATTTTTTAATTTATACACTCTGCATACCTTGATCATTAATTTCCATTCTTAAGAATTAGTTTTAACTCAAACGTAAAAAATGTACACAGCCACGAATTCAGCAAAAAGAGGCAAACTCTTTTATGCCAAAGCAACAACTGATAAAACATATGACTTTAAAGCAACGCCAATCTTTCAGGGTTGCCATAACACCCACATTTTTGATGATTACCTTACACCCCAAGTATATTCTTCAAAAAAAAATTATTTAAGTGAAGTTTTGTTCCAACAAAAATTTTGAATTTATGCCGCACAATTTGAAATCTGGCCCTGTGTGCGATGGTATCATTTCAGGCCCAGTAGTTAGGCATCTGATGACATCACGGAGTTCGAAACTAGTCATGCCAGTGGTTGTGCTTAACTGAATTGTTTATTATTCCATCAAAAACCAACCTCACCTTGTAAGCTTGTAGTATGACTTTCTCATAAATTGACTAAAACTAAAAAAATCGGTCTTAAATTCAAATTCAAAAACATTTGTAAGTCACAACTTTCAGTGTTCACACCTACAAATCACCCTGCATTAAAATATTGTCTCGAGCGTGTCAGTACATATTTTCATTCCTCTTTGAATGAGACACTCGTTTGATTTGTTTTCCATTTTGCTCTAGAAAGATAAAATCCAATTAATTAAAATTGATTTTTAATGACATTCGTTTCGTTGTCAAACAAGGACTCTCTCTATTCAAGCGTAAGTTCGCAGCTTGTTCAGCAAATATCTAGGCAAGTAAACCTCTAAACATTCCCGACAAGCCAACATGATAGTCTAACAAGTGCAATCGCATTCGTCGAGATCTATGGAAATGTTAAGATAAACTAACAACGAACCGCTATTCAGTTGTATGTTTAGTTTTGGAAACAATATGATACCCAAGTCAGGATGCTAAGGCACAGTCAGTTTGAAACCATTTTTACTAACAACAAATTCCTGGTACACTTAAACATATTTTGCGAGAGGTTGTTGCAAAAACAGTGTTGCTGGGGATTCAATTATTTCGAGGTTAAGATACATTTCGCTATTTCCATATGTCTTACCTAAAATTCATTTAGTGTTTTGAATAAATGTACTTACTTACTTTCTTATCCGGTCTCGAGCAACCCCGGGGGTCAGGAATCTTACAAAATGAAGATAACATATTTCGCCAGCCAGTTCGATCTTTTGCCTTATTTCTCCAGTTGGCAATACCAAGTGTACGCAGGGATTCGTCAACCTGATCCCTCCAGCGAAGTTTTGGTCTTCCTAATTTTCGTCTTCCTTCGAGTTTGGTTTCGAACACCCTTCGTGCTGGTTCGTCTTCATCCACTCTACTGACATGGCCTAGCCAGCGCAATGGCGTTATTTTGGCCCGTTTAACTATGACAATGTCGGGATGTAGCTCATACAGCATCATCGATACTCGCCGTTGTGCACTATAGGGCCATACATTTTTCGGAGTATTTTTCTCTCGAAGACTCCTACAGATGTTTCGTCTGCTTGCGATAAGACCCAGGATGCTGGGCCATAAAGCAAGACAGGTTGTATGACAGTCTGGTATAGCTTGACTTTTGTTACTCGAGAGAGGGCTTTATCTCTAAAGTGCTTGCTTAGCCCAAAATAACATCTACTTGCAAGCACAATTCTCCGCTTGATCTCAAGGCTGACGTTGTTGTTTTTGTTTGCGGCAGATCCGAGGTATATAAATTCGTCCACCACCTCGAAATTATAACGGTTATCAACGATCACGCTTTGGACTAATCGCGTGGAGGCTCTGCCCGCCGAAAACATTAATTTTGTCTGGTCCTCATTTACCGTCAGACCCACTTTTACTAACTCCTTCTCAATTCACGACAACACCACAGTAACTTCTCTCATTGTGCGCCCAATGATATCTATATCATCAGCATACGCGGGCAGCATGTGACTTTTGCTGCTGATGGTTTTATTCAGGTTGACTGCAGCTGTTCTCATAATGATCACCATTAAGATGTTACAGAGATCGCATGATAGGGTGTCGCCTTGCCTGAGGCCTCGCTTATTTTCGAAAGGTGCGAAAGGTACCAATTGTCATTTACGGATTTAGTGTTCGTCAAGGATTTCAAGGAGACATTAGAGTTTCGTAGGTTTCCTCCCGTATCGTGTTCTCGAAGGCCTCCTTATAATCGACCAATAGATGATAGGTGTCGATTTGTTTATCGTGGATCTTCTCCAGGATTGAACGTAGCGTGAAAATCTTGTAAATTGTCGATTTTCCAGGCCTAGAGCAACACTGGTATGGTCCAATCAGGTCAGCGATAATTGGTTTTAGTCTTTCGCACATTATACTTGATAGAACCTTATATGCTATGGATAAAAGGCTTATTCCACGGTAATTGGCACAGATACTCGGGTCACCTTTCTTAAATATGGGACATAGTACACTGAGACTCTAATCGCCGGGCATGCATTCATCTAACCAAATTTTGCTAATGAGCTGATGCATGCACCTTATCAGCTCATCGCCGCCAGCCTTAAACAGCTCCGCCGGTAATCCATCGGCTCCTGCGGCTTTGTTGTTCTTAAGCTGGGCAATAGCTGTTCTGACCTCATTTTGGTTAGGAGGGGGGCAATCGACCTCGTCATCCGTATTGTGATCTATTGTCCCATCGTCATTGGATATCTCAGGTACTAGTAGCGCGGAGAAATACTCTCTCCATATTCCCAACATGCTCTGCACATCTGCGACGAGATTTCCGTCCTTGTCTTTACAGAAGGGGGGCCCTGAACTATGTCCATTAGTTCCGTTTTTGACTTTTTGGTAGAATTTTCGGGCTTGGATCTTCCTTCTATATGTCTCAATTTTCTCAGTCTCGCGCTTTCTCCACTGCCGTTTCTTACGCCTAAAGAAATGGGTTACCTCCTGTCTTTTCTCCCTATACCGCTCAGTTGCAGCTCGCGTTGCAATTGACTGAAGCATTGCCATACGTGCAGCGTTCTTTTCATAATTTGCTATGCAACACTCTTCGTCGTACCATGGTTTGTTGCGAAGCTGTTTTTCAAAACCAAGTATGTTTGTTGCAGCAGTTTTTATAGAGTAGGAAATGGGTTTCCACTGCGCTTCAGGATCGTCATCGGGAGGGAGTGGGTTCTGTGCCAAACGTTGGGAAAGCTTCCTGGAGTAGGCTGTGGCTACATCTGGTAATTGCAGCTTTCCGATGACTAGCTTTCTCTACGTCTGGTTTCGTACGATTGTCGCTCTACTTAGTATTAAGCGAACCTTTGCTGCTATCAGGTTGGCATCATAATCGATTTTAGCTCATCTGATCACTCGTACGCCCATTACACCTTCCATCAGTTACCACGTGATCAATTTGGTTCTTCGTTCTTTGATCAGGGGATACCCAAGTAGCCTTGTGGATGTCTTTATGCTGGAATCTTGTACCACTAATGATCATGTTTTTTGTCGCGGCAAAGTCAAGCAGTCTCATACCGTTGCCGGAACTGTCAGCATGTAGTCTGAAATTGCTAATAGTTGGATGAAACACATTTTCCCTGCCTACTTTAGCATTAAAATCTTCTAGTACAATCTTAATGTCATAGTCAGGGCAGCGGTCGTACGTTTCCTCTCGGCGCTCATAGAATATGTCTTGAATAAATTTGAATAATTTTACTTTACTTTATCATTAGTCTGCCCTGCCAAAGTTCGAAATTCCTACTCCTTTATTTAATTTCGCTTCGGCGTTCTACTTATATTTACCGCTGTTTGCTTCTGAAAACCTCAACCTCCAAAATAACGATTCAAACCAGTGAAGTGTCACCATGTTTGTTGCGTTAAAATATCGTATATATTTTGATCGTGTTACAACTATGTTCTCTCTCTCACTTGTCCTAGACTCTTTCCAAAACATTTAACAATAGTAATTTGACATATGATATGAGGGGGGCCCCAAAACTAGCCAACCTCAGTAGTTTAAAAAAAATATTGTGGTATAAAGTGGCAACCTTCAAACCAAGACGATCTAGAATTAGACGACCAGAAGATGTGCGCAATTTGGCAACCCTGGTAAAAGAGAACCAAAAAGTGCTAAAAATGCACTCAAAGTAATTTCTCTCACGCGTTATATCTTGATTATTTCATACTCTTTCCATAGATTATGTAATTTTACTTCAACATGGTTGGAATTTGTATAGTTATATACAATAACACTATCAAAAAGCTGCTCCTGTATTGAAATATTCAATGAAGAGAGTAAGAGAGAGAACAGAGAATGACTAGGGTTTCACTCGTTGTGTTTGTTGGCATTTGAGTGAGAAATTTTGACTGTCTACTTGTACATGGTTTTTGGTCAAAATAGGATGTACAGAGAGATGAAAAGAGTGCGTAATTTCTCCATCGCGCCATAACTTGATAATTTCATATTTTTTACATACTTTGTGTAATTTTATTGAAACATGGTTGGAACTTCTATAGTTAGATACTATACATCATCAAAAAACTGCTCGTATATTGAAATATTTAACAAAGAGTATAAAAGAGAGAGAGAGAGAAGGGAAACATTTTCTTTGTTGGCATTCCACACCGTGAGTAAATTTTCTTCTTTACTTACAATGGTGACATATAGATGGTGCCAGTACTTTGAAAAAAAAAATATTTTGATGATAAGTGGCAACCTTATAAAACATATGATTTGAGTTTCAACGCGCCATGTTGTTTAGTATTTTTATTTGAGCAATCGAAAGTAAAGGATTCCAGTGAATTTGTAAACGTGGAAAAAATTGGTCACTGCCATGTAATTTAATATTTCCATTTGAAAGGTCTCAGTTCAAGCAATATTTAACCCGAACTAGATTCTACTCTGGGGGAGTCTGCGCCTTCGTTTTCGACTTTTAAAATATTGGGTAGCAATGTTTAAACGAGGCCGTACGAGCTGCCTAGACGATCATCGTCATGGTCCACCAATCCACGCCAGACACGGTTAAGAAAATCCACAAACTGGTATTGGATGATCTTCGGCTGAAGGGGCGTGAGCTAGCTGCAATGATAGGCATGCCAAAAAGTGCTATACATCCTATATTGACCGAAGATTTGAAGATGAGAAGGCTCTGCGCAAGATGGGTGCCGCTTTTGCTTTCTATAGAGCAAAAAACAACGTCGTGCAGATGTTTCAGTAGAGTGTTTGGCGACATTTCACCGCAAGAAATTCGAATTTTTGCGTCGATTTATAACCATGGATGAGACATGGGTCCAACACTTTACACCTGAGACAAATGAACAGTCAAAGTAGTGGACTGGAATAGGAGAATCGTGTCCGAAGAAGGTGAAGACGGATCTATCTGCATACAAGGTCATGGCGTCTGTTTTTAGGGATACGCATGGGATAATTTTTATTGATTATCTTGAGGAAGGAAAACCCATTAACGGCGAATATTATGCTAATTTATTGCAGCGTTTATTTGACGAAATTGTGGAAAAAGGCAGCATTTGCCGAAATCAGATGTGTTGGTTCATCAAGACAATGTTCCAGTTCACACGTCCACTATTGCGATGGCCAAAATTAATGAACTAAAGTTGGAATTGCTTCATCACGCACCTTATTCGCCAGATTTGGCTCCCTCGGATTATTTTCTGTTTCCAAACTTGAAAAAATGGCTCGGTGGTAAAAGATTTGCCAACAATGAAGAGGTGGAGTCCGCGGTTGATTGCTATGTTAAGGAGTTTGACAGTTCTGACTAAAAACAAGGTATCGAAGCTATTGAATATCGTTGGAAAACTGTATCCAGCCAAAAGGAGATTAGGTTGAAAAATAAAGAAAACTTTCCAAACTTCTTTGTGTCTCCTTTGTTAGGTCGGCTAGTTTTGGGACAGCCCTCGTATGAATAGAATTCAAATGTATTTAGAGTTTGTAAATTATTTTTTTACACTGACACGTTTGCATACGACAGTATTCAAAATGTTTTTAGTTCGTAACACTGTCTGCTTGCAGGACATTTTCTCGCTTTCACAAAGGATAATTCTCGGTAAGAGATAATCATGGGGTTTCTCCTTAACAGTTCGTAACACTGTCTGCTTGCAGGACATTTTCTCGCTTTCACAAAGGATAATTCTCGGTAAGAGATAATCATGGGGTTTCTCCTTAACATCTCGGAATTATATTGAAACGACAAGTGCGAGTTGGAACTAACTAAAATTCAATTAATTACGTTTTTATTATGCGGCAACTTACACATCTTTAGACACATCTGTATCCGTTCGTAACCGTTGCTGAATCTATAGATACAGGACATTTCCTATACATACCTACATGCCTACACATACATACATATATACAATCTACATAAATTGGCAAACACATTCGTGGTTGGAAGTTTAACATTTCATTTGAAAACATTTCCAAAGTTTTTCTTGACCATAATGAAAACCAACATTTCTCGGTTACTTTCTTCCAAACAATCGGAAACAGCCAAGTGGATGCTAGAGAAACTCAATACTCCCCAACCCAATGAGATATATATTTCTCTTTCGCTTTAGTTTTTATCGCTAAAAGTTTGGGAATTAAATGTCCGCATCGGTATATTTCCATTAAATTTAGAGACAGTGTTTCATCCGCTTTTTTTTGGGGTTTTCTCTTCGAGCAATTTCATTCAGTCGTGGCTTAAAACGAAACATTAGCAAAATTCACATTATGCGGTTAAGTCGCAGTTTTTCACTCTTTCGAAATGGGGAAAATCGAATTTCCAATTGAATTTGATGAATGTGAATTGATTCTCTTAAAAATTGTTTTCGGCCATTGACCAATAGTTGTTCGGTACGAGGGCTGATTGAGGATTACGGTGCAAGGAATACTATTTGATTGAGAATGGGGCTGGAGTTGGCCTCAATTTGAAAAGGAAGTTTGAAAATAATTTGCCACAATCAAAATTTCGGTTGCTGCAAAATATTGTGTTTGTTACTGTTGGTTGCTCAGCGTTGGCCACAAAAGTTGAAACGTTTCTCCTTAATAAAGAAAAAGATTATCGAAAAATTCGCTTTTATTGTTGTCAACGAACTTTCATTTAATTCGAACTTTTCATTCTTTATTTTTACGGCGAATACAGGAAACTTTTGTGAAAATGTGTAAAACGAAAGAGGACAGCCAAAAGCGATTTTTTTGAATTGTTTCTCTTTTTTACCGATAAAAACAAATAAGCAAATTCTATTGGTAAAGTATTGTTCGACTTGGATCTTGCAATCATGGTACCTGGGTTCAACTCCGTTCAAGGGAAAATTAGTATTAAAACAAAATTCATAAATGCAATGAAAAAAAATTATATTATAAACAAATTTAATTATTAAAAAAAAATCAATGAGTGTTCGAACTCAAGGGCGAGGTGTTAACACCTTTTAGTTACACGGTACCTATTCAATTTCTGTGAACTTATTAGAAAATGTTACATTGGACATTAAAAAATAGAATACTCTTTTGTTATTGCACTTTCGTTTTTCTTACATCTGCTTTAACATTAGATGTAATATTGTTAAAATAAATAAAGCAATATTTAGCTCACTGAAATAATTCTTTTTGTTTTGTCATAAACAGAGCGACGACAAAAAGTATTGAATAGTATAGAGAAGTTATTGCACTCTTTTTCCGCTCTCATGTAGAGAGTTTGAGTAAAAGAGCATAAACGAGTCTTATTATTTTTCGGCTTTTTACAAAAAGCATACATGTTTCAAAAGACATCAATGTTTCACATCAAAATTATTAATGGACCAAGTTATGACAAAAAGTGAGTAATACGTTTTGAATCATTCACCAGATGTCGCCAGAGTTCTCTATACTATTCAATACTCTTTGGCGACGACGACCTGCTTGTTTGTTCGCTGCCGCTACATCAATACTATCATACTTATTTTCAGGCAGAGACTATTGTTGTACAACAATCACGTATGTGATGCTAACGCTGTGTGTTGTTTGCATATGTTCGCTTTGATAGATTGCCCTACCCGTGCCCATAGATGGTTAAATATCAAAAATATATATGTGTAAGCACCACCGAATTAGCGTTTATCGCAGTCTAGTTAGATGTTGTCACATCCATATTCGAGGTTGTCATAAGCGAATTAGAGGTTGTCACAACAAAATTCTTTTCCTATTATTTAAACACATATGTAGTAAGAACTTGTGAATGTGTTATTGACCATTTCTCTTTCGTACATTCTCATAAATAATTACAAAATGCGGTATTATTACACTTTATATGGGGTAATCTTTAGGGAACTCCACTAATTTTACATGCCACTTCCAACAGTTTTTAAAATACCGAACTTCATAGGTCACAGCCCCAAATTATGATGAATTGTGTCTGCCGATTTAGATCTTAACCACAACCACTTGACCGGTTTATACAAGACAACCTCTAATGGTGCCCTACTTTTGGCGTGTCTCTCAGAACATCTTAAACGACCGACCTTGACAATTATCAAATTCGGTTGGTGCAACCGAATTGATGCCAAATTTGGTGGTTACAAACAAATTGATGGAAAATTTGGTTGTTGCAACCGAATTGATGCCAAATTTAGTTGTCACAAAAGAATTTATGGCCACACTGGTTGTCGCAACCGAATTGATGCCAAATTTAGTTCTTACAACCGAGTTAATGCCACATTTGGTTGTTGCAACCGAATTGATGCCAAATTTGGATATTGCATTCGAATTGCCGCAAAATGCCGTTGTTGCAACCGAAATTATAAAAACTTCAGTCGATTGAACGATTATAATTGGATATTCCCGACTGAATCTATTGTGAAACGGGGTTGGTTGAACCAAATTTCAGTTGTAACAACTTGAATTCAATTGCGGCAACCGACATTCGTTGGCAACAGCCGAATTTGTAGCTGCTACAAACTCTTTTCAAAAAAAAAAATTGTGAGTATAGTTTTAAATACAGGCCGCATTAGTCACACATCTTGATATTGTTACCATTCAAATGTCCCAACCACGAATGGTACAATCGGAGCCAGAGGTTTCAAATATTCAGCCTTATTACGAATGTCGTTCTCGTATTTCGAGTACGACATTCGTAATAAGACTGAATAATCAATTTCAAAATATCGGGTTTTTCAATAAGAGCGCTACAAAAGATTTTTTAAATAAAACAAAACCGGTTTCAGATACCAATGAAATTCTTTATTCCTGTGAAAGTACGTTCGATGGCATTATGTATGGAACTCGATTTCTTTTGCATGGCCACCACGGGCACGCTTGCAGAAGTCCAGACGCTGAACCCAATTTTCGACGGTTTTCAAGCATAAATCGGCCGATACTGCTGCAATTTCGCGTTCGATATTCGTACGACGTTCATCAATCGTCGCTGGCTTGTTGGCATAGACCATAGACTTGACGTAGCCCCACAGGGCTACTACTGTCGTAGTCGAAATACGAGAACGACACTCGTAATAAGGCTGAATATTTGAAACCTCTGGATCCGATTGTACCATTCGGCGTCAAATCGCACGACCGAGGCGGCCAATCGACTGGGCCATTTCGTGAGATAACATGTTCACCAAACTTGGCTTCCAATAAATTGATTGTGGCATTCGCTGTGTGACTTGTGACTTGTGGCGCTGTTGGAACCACATGTGCTCCAAGTCCATATTATCCAATTGGGGCCAAAAATATTCGGTTATCATTGAACGGTAGCGATTCGCATTCACAGTAATGTGCCGGTCTTGATCATCACGGAAGAAGTACGGCCCAATGACGCCGCCGGCCCATAAACCGCACCAAACAGTAATTTTTTCGGGATGCAATGATTACTCATGGATTACGTGTCGATTGCTGTCTGACCAATAACGCATATTTTGCTTATTGACGAAGCCATTCAGCCGGAAATGAAATTCAGAATTCAGAAATTGGACGTAGCGCTCTTAAAGTTGAGGCCACTGACTCCAAATTTCGGTAGTAAATTTTAATAATTTCGACTCGTTGTTGGCTCGTATATCTTTCCGTGATGAAATGGCAAACCTTACTGAAGAGAAATGTCAAAAGAGCGGGAAAAAATATGGCGTCGTTTGCTGTCCCTATCGATTTACTTTTGTAGCGTCTCTGTTGAAAAACCCTTTACTGTTACCAGTTTCCTTATTCGAGCATTTTACACTGTTGTATTCGCAATAATAAAACAAGGTTCGATTTGAATTACGATAATTACAACGGTTTAACTTCCTTTTATTTTACTTATATAGTACAACAGTTTACTTTATTTACACCACTTTACAATAAGTCTTATATTTTACTATCAAATCGCGTTGCTTACTTTACGGGGTTTAATCACCAACTGACTCTCCGTTCCAAAGATCTCCGATATTTATACGAACTCACCATACTCAAATGTAGTTATCTCTAGCGAATTCAAGAACCTTCTAGTCGTTGTTGTTAGTTATCTTTGTAGAATCATCTCGAATAGTGGAGTATTATCTTAACTGAGGCGAATTCATACTACTGGTTTAGCGAGCTGGTATGCTGTTAGAATGCATACTTTCAGGCGCAGCATTAATCGCCCTGTAATTTACATACTGTTTGTCTGGTCATTAAGAGTAAGTAAAAGCTTTTACTTAATCGTAACAATACATTCGTACATAAGCTTTCTTAATACCAAGGACAGCCATTTTTGAAATCGGCCCATAGATTGATATACCCCATACGCGTAGCGTGTGCTGCTCTTGTAGATGCGAACGTGGGTTTGATGTCTTCCCTGACCACCTGACATTTCTTTCGACGACGGTCACCTCGTTTAGGGACGGCGAAACTACGGAATACATAGCCATGGAAAAGCTTCTCCAAATACCCTTCGGTACCGTTGTAAAACTGTAGGTCCCAATCAGTGAGTGTAAAACTAGGAAGCACAAAGCTCAAAAAGCACAAGCTGGTCGTGAGAAGCTCTCCCCAGTCCCTTCATGGTCTGTAATGGGAAACAATATTTTTTTATTAAATTTGGTGCATATACTTTTCCAAGGCTAAGTTTGATTGCTTTTGAATTAGGTCTATACTGGTCGGTTTTTGATACAGCTTCCATAAAAAGTTGTACCACCCCCGAGGTCCTAAAGGTTACAACTAAATATTAACTGGTTTCAATTAAATTTGGTACAGCCCAAGGATGATCGTTTTTGAAAAAGGATTATATCGGGCCATGTTTTGTTCCAATTATCGACTTTTATTATAAACATTTTAGTCCCGTTATAGACAAGTTACGCACATATGGTGTTGTAGGGTATTAAATAGTTGGTTGTGCACGCTGAAAACTTAATATTTTTGACGTTGTTTGCATGTAAATATAACGTGTTTGTAGCTTGTCGCAAATATAATATACTTGTGTCCAAACACCTTTTGTTTGCTATTCAATATAACATGTTTGGGACACAATGATTAATATGTTTAATATATGCATTTGTGACCCAAATGTGAGTACGTTTGTCAAAAACTGCTGAAAACAAATTCGAGACAGACAATAAAAAAAGGAAAAAGCTGCAGATCTTTAATTCACGAAAACAATGCTTGCAAATATGTACATGGTTCCTGCAATATATTGCTGGGGCCGTTACTTTTTAGCGTGTGGCTTCCGCACAAGCTCCGCTTCCGCACCTTTAGCCCTGTCCAGTCGTTTTAATATGAAAATACGACGACTCCGTTGCCGATCAATATAAAAATTTCGTCACTGATAATCAGAGTTCGTAGTTGCTCTAACTGGCAGCGGCTCAATTGAATCTGGATTGAGAGCCAACGAGTTAAAATTTGGGAGCTGACTCCCGAACCAGGCTCCAACAGGTTAAACTTTCGTTGCCGGTTTTGTTGTTCATAACTGCCGCGCATCTCTAAATGAGATGACCAATCAGTTTGATATCCTCCACATATAGGTGCCGAGGCACATGCAAATACCAGGAAATGAGTCGAGTTGGCGAGATTAGGGATTACCTTACTTGTTCCACTGGATATACAGCATGTGGGTATACCCCTTTCTACATACAAGCTCGAGTTTAAAATCGAAACTTTAAGACATGTGAGCAAATGGTGGACAGAAGGCAGACATTGCGGGATCATCAGGCAAATAATGATCCGACTAGTTACCTCGATTCGAAATCTTGATATTCACTTCTAAACGCTGAACAATCTGTCTTTTTTGTTGTTTGGATGCAAATATTACGTGTTTGTTGCTTGTCGCAAATATAGTATATTTGTGTCCAAAAGCACTGTGTTTTCATGTTTTACACACAATGATTAATATGTTATAATACATGTGTTTGTGATCCAAATACAGATTTGTTTGTTGTGTTTCGTTTCGTGCCGAAATCTTCATTACGATACAGCGATTGCAATTAAACTTTTAAAAATAGTTTTCGTGATTTGGCTTAGACTGATTCTAGATCGATTCTCTTTTGGCTTGATATTTCTAAATATATTTGAAATTCAACTAGAAATGCTCGTATTATCGCACCGTCGTAATACTGATGCCTTCACGAAACGTATCCGGTGATCTGGTCCCCTCCTGAGTTAATCGCTTATAACTTTCATGAATTATCGGTTCTTGGATGTGATAATAAATCATGGAATCCTGCAGCTGACTTCTAAAAGGCAGTTGACGCTGGACACGCCGAAAAATGATCCCAGCAACATATTGCAGGAACCATGTACATGTTTGCCAGCATTGTTTTCGTCAATTAAAGATCTGCTGCTTTTTTCCTTTACTGTCTGTCACACTTTTGTTATCAGCACTTTTCAACAACAAAAAACATATTTGAGTCATAAATACATAAATTTTAACCTATTAATCATTGTGTCCCAAACATGTTATATTGAATAGCAAACACAATGTGTTTGGATGTAAGTACAATATATTTGCGACAAGCTACAAACACGTTATATTTGCGCCCAGACAATAAAAAAAGGCAAATTTTAGTTTAGTATTATTGTGTATTATTTATTTTTGTCATCGGTGGTAAAGAGGGGGATGAGAGTGTCGAATCGGGGAGAACATCTTCCTGCCCCGTATTTTGTGTAAGTAGGAGGCAATATTTAGGGTCTTACTCTTTCTGGATCTAACGAATATTCAGGAAGTCAAGCAGTTAAACTAAATGAAAAATAAAAATTCATAAAACTAAATGAAAAAAAATAAATTTTATGAAGGAATTATGGTGAGCTTCCCACAACCAGTGACCCGGGTGCCTTCGTGTTTTCCACTCACTGATTAGGTCCTACGATTTAACACCGGTTCCGAACGGTATTTTGAAAAGCTCATTCATACACGTTGAAAAATAAAGGCCTCTAACATATTTGGAACACACTTCAAAAATTAATATGTTTGCAAGTCCTAAACTCACCTGTGTTTAAATGTAAACAGCATCATATTTACTGGCAAACATGCATGCTTTTACGTGGAAACATATGCGTTTCCCCCCCAAATATAGAAATATTTAAAAACGAATTGTTCTTTGATTTCAATATAGATGTATGTATTATATATTATAATTAATTTTATCAATATAAATCAACATTTATAAATAATTAATACAAAAAACTACAAGATTTAAAACGAGCTTTTTTACATTTAGGTGCATTGAATGCATTATTTGTTTTTGTCCATGAAATGACAATCTGCTGCTCTTTTGGCTTCTGCTTTCTTTGTTGTCTCTCACGTTTTTGTTTCTGGAAGGTTTCAGCTATGTGTTGGTTATCACTATGTGTTGGTAGACAAAGAATATATTTATATACAAATCTAGTTCATGCAAGCCAAGCGTTTATTTCACAAATGGTCCGCCATTCCGATTCTCTCAGTAAAGTCTTGGACGGACAAAGGGCTTCACGTTGTTGCCCTTCCCAGTTACTTTCCTCAAAATCGTTTCTCACTTTGGTCTTACATACATACATGAATATAATGAATGATTACATGAAACTGAAACGCAATACATCGGCCAAAATATGAAACACTGATTTCATCTGCAATTTGCACGCACATTTAGGAATATTTATGACTCACTGACTAAGAGAATAGTGCAAAAATACTGATTCACACTTACAAGACAGACTCTCTCGTTATCCATCTTTTATTCTCTTGCTCTCGAGAGAGCATAAAGAGTGCAACAAACACAGCTGTATTTGTATCACAAACATAAATATATGTGGGTCGCTAACACATATATTCTAACATATTAATCATTGTGTCTCAAACATGTAATATTCATAGAAAACACAGTATGTTTGGACACAAGTATATTATATTTGCGACGAGCTCCAAACACACTTTATATTTGAATCCAAACTACACGTTGAAAGATCTGATGTTTGGATGCAAATATAACGTGTTTGTAGTTCGTCGCAAAATATACTATACTTGTGCCAAACACATTTGGTACACTCCAGACATCTCTTAGAACTAGCAAACTACATGATGATGTGCAAGTATTATTTGGTACCCTCCAGACATCTCTTAGAACTGGCAAACTGAAGTATTGCGCATAATTTTCTGCAGTTCCACGGGAAATGTTTCGGCTACTTGCTGGATTTGTAAGCTTCAATCTTTCTGTCATTTCGAATGGATTATTTGCACTTAAATTCAATTTATTGTACTTTGTACTTGCACTTTTTGTGTTCGTGGAGAGGCAGGCCGGGGCTGTTGTGCCAGAGAACGTGGGTTCGATCCCTGCTCTGACCACCTTAAACTTCTTCCGACGACGGCCGCCTCGCTTAGTGACGATGACACTATCGAGTGATAAGCCATGACAGCTTCCCAAAAAACTGTTCGGAAGATGTAATGGGATATTATTCATTTATCTTGATGAGCTTCAGTGACAGGTTCACCTAATAAGCCTGAGACGTAACAGTGATCGCATGAACAATGAAGCTACTCATTCGTTTCGCTTTCTCACCCTAGCTAGCTAAAGGAGGTTTCCGATAAAACAATTGCCCAGGACATGCAGCGTGGAAGTAGTTAGCTGCTTGGACTGCCCAATGATGGAATCATTTCTGGCCACTACCAGGTGAATTGCTATCACAAACTTTCCAACTCCACGGATAGTCCCATGTCCTCATCGCTATGAATAACTACCCACTATTTTTACCATTTCCCATGGGTAATGGATACCCATTCGAATATCGCTAACTATCAACACTAAAAGTCAACTATTCCTGCTTCAAAAACATATGGTTTTTTTTACATCCATGTTCCATTTTCCTCGTGCTATCTGGCAATGCTGCCTGTGGATCTTGAGTTGAGTTTCTATAACACCACATTCTTGCATTTTTTTGAGTACAGTTTTTAGGCCCGACTATATTATTGTGTTTAGTACGAACTTTATTCTATTTTTCACATATATGATGAAAAAATCTTAATCTGAATTCCGTTAAAAAAATGGTTCAAGTTTATCAACGTGCGTTATTAATTTAGTGTACAATTGTACTAACTGTATTCAAATTTCAAATCCGCCTATTCAACTGTCTGCAGTAATGTTGTCTTTGAGCATTACATTGATGTTCGTTGTTATTGTTGTGGCACTTCATTTTCCAAACTATCCAATGTATTCCATTAAACATCGACACCATCAACATCATCAGTCATTCACTCATTTTATGGTTATCGTATCAAGGAGGAACTCCGTTACTTTAGGTTGAACTAAATGACTGTATGATTGGCTGAGTGATTGCGAATGAGAGAGTGTTTAAATATAGAAAACTTAACTTTGCATGTTTCATTAGTGTGACTCCTATGGACTGACTGTGTATACCTGAAAGGATGCGTGGTTGCTGTGTGTGTGTACGTGTGTCCAATTGTGCTTGTATATGTTAATTTACGTTAATATGATTTTGATGTTGTTTTGAGTTTTGTTCTTTTTCTCCCCAAAGAAAAACGCATATCGTCAATGTTATTTAATCAATTTTGAATTTCCTAAATAACTCTGTATCCTGTATTTGTAAATTTGTGCAGGTACACACAGGAAAAATTCATTGTTGAATATGTTTACACATAATTATAATATCTTTACAACCTAATATATATATGTTTGGTATATGGTTCCTGTTACATTATTATTATTACTGTACGTATATTTCCTGGAAAGTATTGTAATGTTTGTACATTAGGGAAATGATTTTTTAAATTTTTTGGAAGAAATTAAAAATGAGAAATGTTACAAAAATCGAGAAGGTATTCTTGGTGAATTTGATGACAAAAATCAGTCATAGTTTTCGGAATTTGGAATTTTAGCACGTTATTACAATGTTCTAGAAAAATTGCAATATTTTTTTTAAAGCTACGAACATTTTCTTGAAGTTCATTAAGCTCAAGCCATTTATTGAACGACTAGGTAAACCGGCAGACTTCTTCCTGATTTTTAGCAGGCCGAAAAAATATAAAACAGAAAAAATAAAAATAAAACTATAGCCTATAGCACTCAGTGATAACGTGGTGGAAGAATATTTAAAATCGATTGAGTAGTTTAGAAGATTACCCCTACATACAAAGTAACAAACTCACAAACTTTTCTTCCTTATAATATTAGTATAGATGAAAAGAATCAGTACGAAGGATTCCAAATCCGAGTTTAAAAAAAATGTGGCTTTTGAAAATAGTGAAATTTCATGTTTCTCAGTTTTTTTCAACAAAAGAAGCATTTTGATGACTTAGTAGACCGTTCTAACTACATGCTGACAAATCTGTCGTTTTTTGTTCTTTGGATGCAATTATAACGTGTGTTTGGAGCTCGACGCAAATATAATGTTACGAATTTCCATATTCGTCCTTTTTGCGTTGTTTTATTCCCAATAATAAAACAAGGTTCGTTTTAAATTACGATAATTACAACGGTTTCACTTCCTTTTATTTTACTTATATAGTACAACAGTTTACTTTATTTATGACACTTTAACAAGTCTTATATTTTACTATCGATTCGCGTTGCTCACTTTACGGGGTTTAATCACAAACTGAACTCTCCACTCCAAAGACCTCCGCTATTTATACCAACTCACCATACTCAAATGAAGGTATATCTAGCGAATTCAAGAACCTTCTAGAATCTGGATGTTGTTGTTGTTGCTTATCTTTGTAGAACAATCTCGAAGGGCGGAGAGTTATCTTTACTGAGGTGAATTCATGCTACTGGTTTAGCGAGCTGGTACGTTGTTACAATGCATACTTTCAGGCGCAGCACTAACCGCCTGTTATTTACATACTGTTAGTAGAGTCATTAACAGCAAGCAAAAGCTTTTACTTATTCGTAACAATAATATACTTGTGTGCGAACACATTGTGTTTGCTAATCAATAATACAAGTTTGACACACAATGAATAATATGTTATTAAATATGTGTTTGCGATCCAAATATATCTACGTTTTATGCTATTTTATGTTTATGCTCTCTCGAGAGCAAGATTATAAAAGGGGGGCAACGAGAGAGTCTATCTCTCAGTCAGTGATTCATAAATATTCCTGAATGTGCGAGTAAATTGCAGACTAAGTTTCATGTATTCAGTCGTCAATGGTTCATCGGACAGAGGATATCAAAAGCTCTTGATCAGTGAAAAAAGAATAAACAATGGCTCGGACAGTTAAATGATTTGTGATGTTGCTATGGTTTTTGTGTATGTGTTTCGTATGAAGCCCTTTGTCTGTCCGAGCCGTTACTGAGAAAATCGGAACAGCTGTGCACCTGTGAAATAAGTGTAATAAAAACAGACACAAGTAATTAAACCACGCTTGATGCATGAACTAGATTTGTAAATACTATATTGATTGTGTACCAACGTATAGTTGAAACCTTCTGAGAACAAAAACAGGTTCTCATTTTTCATAAAAAAACAAATAACGCATTAAATGCAAGTAACTGTAAAAAAGTTCGTGAAAAATCTTTTAAATTTTTCAATTAATTATTTATAGAAGTGGATTTATATTGATAAAACTAATTAATACATATTTATTGAATTCAAAGAATAATTCGGTTCTAAATAGTAATATGTTTGGGGGGAAATACGCACCTATATGAAGGTTTGGGGGAAACACGCGAATGCTTCCACGTAAGTATATGGATGTTTAGGATGAAGAACGCATATGTGTACACGTAAAACCATACATGTTTGCCGGTAAATATGCTCCTGTTTGAATTTAAATACAAGTGTGTTTGGGACTTGTAAACATATGAATGTTTGAAGTGTGTTCCAAACATATACATGGTTCCTGCAGAATATGTTTGGGAGAATATGTTACAGATGCTGTTTTTTTCAGCGGGTACAGTTAGACCGATAATGCAGAGCGGCGTTATCATCTGGTAGACGGCTCTACACAAAACTAACTATTGTGCAATCAATGTTGAAAACGACACCGACAGACGCACTAAATATCATACTGCAGTTAATACCACCAGACATTATAGCTACACGATGGAATATCTATATTTTCTTGTTGTTTGGATGCTGATATAAAGTGTTTATAGCTTGTTGCAAATATAGTATACTTGTGTCCAAACGCATTGTGTTTGCTACTCAATATTACATGTTGGAGAACAATGATTAATATGTTATAATATACGTTTTTGTGACCCTGGTTATGCTATGTTTGCTGAAAATTGAAAACAAAAATCCAGCAGAACTTCAATTCATGAAATAAATATTTGCACGTAAGTATATGGATGTTACAAACATATACATGGTTCCTGCATAATTTCACAGAGACCAATTTTTCAGTGTGTAAGCAACATGCCACAGATACTGGCTATTAGACTTAGGGAACTGTCATTCTGGTCTCAAAATGGCTTCGGATACATCACTATTTTGAACACAATGCCTGCCGTTTCGGGCATTGTTGATTACATTTCGACCGTGTACCACTGTTTGACAAGAAGTGCCACACTCTTATACCTGATATATCGGAATGGAATGGTTGCATCGCTTGACTTATGAGATTAGTGAACTTTTATACAAAACTTGATTATACAGTAGACTTTGTTGAGTTTTCTAAGGACCGAGGTCTATTCATTGCGAAGTGTGTGCCTGATCACTGTATTGCCCACAGGCAGAAATCTTAGCTATGATAGAAGTAGCGGCATAGCTGAGAAATAATTGTCTCACTAAAGTCGGAATCAACAGTTTCTCTGATATCCAAACTACCACTGAGTCCCTGTTTCCACTGTTTTCCTGATTTCGACAACTACTCTCGACCGTCGCAGATCTCTTAATGAATTGGCTGTACAGTTTAATATTTATTGGACGTCGGACCACAGAGACATACCAGGGAACTGCAAATCAGATTAGCTTGCCAGACTGGAGGCTAGTTGGTTGGTTTACGTGATTGCTAAATATACTATTTTGCATCAATTAGTGTCTTGAGACACCGTTTTGCATACCATCACTCCGGACAGTCTAATGTACAGTGTCTATATCCATCCGGTTAATTGGAGATACCTCATTAGATCTCCTAGATCTATCTCGTGTATCTCAGTGAGATTGTGTGGGAAGGGACAACCTATAGTCTTTAGGCGTCTATTCATTAGAGCCGGACAACTGAAAAGGAGATTATCCACCGTGTCCTCCTCTTCTACGTTTTCGCAGCCACGGCAGTGGTCGTTATATGGAATATTAAGCTGTCTTGCGTGATTACCGATTGGCCAGTGCCCGGTCAGCACGGCATTTAGCCTTGATATGTTCCCCCGATTATGTCTAATCAGGGAGTTAGTCCGGTGAATGTTATATTCTGGCCATGTATTTCTGGATACGCATCACGTTGTCGTCCTATCCCATCTGGCCTTTGCACGTTTAAGGTAATGTAGGAAAATACCTCTTTTGACCGACCCTATAGGCATTGCGCCTGACACCATATTGAGTTTGGTGGAAGAGGATACTGCCTTGGCTAGTTCGTCTGCCCTTTCTTTCCCTAGATGACCCTTGTGGCCTGGTATCCAAGTAAGAACCACATTGGCCAACCCACCTAGCTCGACAAGTTTTTCCCTACATTCACTAACGAGTTTAGATGCAGTGTTGTAAGATTTGAGTGATAGGAGATCCTCTTGGCTATCTACAAATATTCCAATGCGCTCTGTTCGTCGCTGTAGTATAAGTGCGGCGCAGGCTTCTTTGATGGCCAGTACCTCCGCTTGGAAAACGCTGCACTTTGAGTTTGAATGATAAATTGAGGCTTGCCTCTTCTGAAAAGACACCCGAGCCGGTTCCACATTCCATTTTGGATCTGTCCGTAAATACTTTAGTGTCAAAACCAGTAAGTGGTTTCTCCCACTCTATTCTTCTTTGAAACTTGACATCAAACATCAATGAGGGGGTCCATATGCGTTGCTCTTCCCGATTCCAAGAGCATTAAGTCGGGTACCACTCCAGTCCGCACTAGCTGTTAGGTGAAGGTTTGCATGAAGCATAGCATCAAGGGATTCAACTGGACACGTCCTCATTGTCCCTGTTAGGCCGATGCAAGCTGATCTCTGTACTCAATATAACAGTTTCATGGTGGACGTCTTTCCCTCAACAGGCCACCATACCATTGGTCCGTAAAAGAGTATAGGTCCGATTATACTAGTGTACATCCATATCACCATTTTCGGTCGGAGACCCCATCGGGTTCCGAACATTTTCTGACAAATATTGTACGCAATGGTTGCTTTCTGTGTGCGCTGCTCTATGTTACGCTTCCAGGATAGTGTAGGGTCTAAAATCCCGCCTAAGTACTTGGCATGAGTTGATAGTGGAGTCTCCATTCCACTAAGCCGAGGAGGATTAAACTTTGGACTGAGGGCTACCTTATATGCTCCTGGGGAATTAGAACGTGTGGGCATGCCTCTAGCAACTTGCAAGCTAGAAAAATTGTTCTCGTATGGAAAATAGCGGTAGATGGTCAATGGTAGGGAACTGGGTACATTACAAGCTGATGTGGCCCCGCCTAAACTTGAATCACACTAAGGCCTTGCTGTCGTTATCGTGACCGGACGATAACTGTGTGGACTACACTACGCTCATATTTCATTGGGGAGTTGGCAAATGTGGCTGATATTAGCATCCGCGAACTCTTGAATATTTTAGGGCAATCAAACGGATTCAACTTGAGGGTGTAGGATAATCACCCTGTGGTATCACAATTGACTACACCGTCTAAATGAGCCTGATATACAGACTGCCTAGCCTAACTAAATCAGTCTTTTAGGTGAAATCTATTGGCATAACTTTTCCGATCTTCTCAACGATTTCATAGTGAGATAGACCAAAGGGTCAAAGTATGATACCTCGAGGAAAAAACGTCAAGATGGCCTAATATGGTTGCTAGATCATTAAGAAGTGAAAATATGAGTAAGAAATAAATCTTAGGGTTCTCTAAATGATTCAAAAAATTCGGGGTAGACGAGTAGATACAATAACCGGATTTAGGAACTGGTTTCAAGACCGTGGTTTCCAATTAAAAATATGATTGTGCAGTAGAAATGTTTTTTGGGCACATCTTTTTTCCACTGTGTATTGATGTATGCAAGTGTATCTATTGCGAGTTAATATTCCACTGTGTGGGTGTTGCGAGTGGCGTTAAAAAGGATATATTGATTTCTAAAGTATCATTCCTGACAAGTGTCTCCCAAGTGTATTGAACATTGTAAATAATTATAATCTAATGTTTGGAATTTTCCATATACATAATATATTGCGACATATATATTTATGTTAGGCTGGACGCAATTGTGCAAATTTATGTTGTTTTTGATTCTGTGAGAAATTAAATTTTTGGATATATTTTATCTTTCCTGAGAATCGAAATGTCAATTAAGGTGGAAAAATGCAAATGATATCAATTTTGAAATTCAATATCTTAAAACTTATTCATAAAATTTCGAAAAAACTATATTTCAAAGCAACAATTTAGGGGAAATT
Source organism: Phaonia tiefii (assembly GCA_963931995.1). NCBI lineage: Eukaryota > Metazoa > Arthropoda > Insecta > Diptera > Muscidae > Phaonia > Phaonia tiefii. The sequence continues at coordinate 46,450,484 of OZ008367.1, forward strand.
TGCAGAAACAAAATCGTAATTAATCGAAAATATCATAAATGCCTACACGCTGAAAAATTTTGGGCCCAGCAACATATTGCAGGAATCATGTGCATGTTCGCAAATATTGTTTTCACCAATTGAAGATCTGCTGCTTTTTTGGTGCGTCTCGTCTTTCTTTTTTAATAAACGACGCCACATTTGCATCTCAAAAACATTTATTATGGTCTATTAATCATTATGTGTCAAACATGTTATATTGCCTAACAAACACAATGTGTTTGGGAACACATATAGATAGTATATTTGCGACAAGCGACAAACATATTTGCATCCAAACAACAACAAAAAGACAGATTTTCCAGTGTGTAGCAATTCTTGCACGACAAAAACGAGTAGTTTTATGGATTAACTTTAATTTTATTCAATTACGTGTGTGAACTTTTGTTGTTTTGTAAAGACATGCCTCGATTAAGTATGGAATAGAATCTCCGGCTAATGGTTCCCGCGGACCCGATCACAGGCCCTAGCAATTTTCCTGAAATTTTCGATAGCATTTTGAGAAAGATGTAACTGTAGAACATCGATATGTCTCGGCCTTGTGAGCGGAATCTTGTACTGGTGAAAGTAACGGTTTCGTCAAAATCCGCCTCGTGGTGTCGAGTTGATGTACTAGGGGGGGTTTTCGGCGACACTCTCGTTTACACCAGCAATGTTTTCGAATTCCTCAAATTTGTTGATCACTTTTCGAATTTCTTCTTGTTCACATTGTCACTAATTGCAGGGGTTTTGTTGGCGGTTCTCTCCTCTTTCTCAGTCTCGTGTGAATGGCTCTTTTCCATTACAAATCTTCGTTGAAATTTCGAAACTAATCTATTTACAGAACATAACGATTTATATTTTTGTTAGTGTTGTAAGTTTTTTTGCCAAGGATCAATATGATTTTTTTAGATGCACTTCCACGACCGAAAATTCCAGATATTTGCGAGTGGTCTCAGCGAAACTCTAACCACTTTTGTAAAGGGAATTAACAATACTAAGGCATTCTTACTTTGTGTAGCACTACATTTTTAATAATCTGAACAATTGTACACAACAGCTGTCAAATTGTGTGAATTTGCTGTGAATTAAAGTGAATTCATTTGAATTGAACTGAGTTGAATTGAATTTAATTGAAAGGAATTGATTTGGATTGTATTGAATAGAATTGAACTGAAGTGAACTGAACTGAATTGAATTGAACGGAATTGAATTGAATTGAATTTAATTTAAATGAATTGAATTGAATTAAACTGTACTGAACTGAATTGAATTAAACTGTACTGAACTGAACTGAACTGAATTGAATCGAATTGAATGGAATTGAATTGATATGAAATGAAATGAAGTGAATTGAATTACATTGAATTGAACTGAATTAAATTGAATGCAATTCAATTGAAGTGAATTGAGTTGAATTGAATTGAGTTGAATTGAATTGAAAGGAATTGATTCTGAATGTATTGAATTGAATTGAATTTAACTGAACCGAACTGAATTGAATTGAACTGAATTCACTTGAATTGAATTGAACTGCATTGATTGTATTGAATTGAATTGAATTGAATTGAACTGAATTAAATTGAATTGAATTGAATTGAATTGAATAGAATTGAACTGAATTGAAATGGATTGAAGTGAATTGTATTGAATTTGTATAGTATTGAATTGAATACAATTGAATTCAATTCAATTGAACTGGACTGAAGTGAACTGAGCTGAATTGAATTGAGTTTAACTGAATTGAATTGAGTTGAATTCAATTGAAATTAACTGAACTGAATTGAATTTTGTTGAATTGAATGGAATTCATTCGGAATGTATTGAATTGAATTTAACTGAACCGAACTGAATTGAATTGAACTGAATTGACTTGGATTGAATTAAATTGAACTTCATTGAACTGAATTGAATTGCTTGGAATGGAATTGATTTGAATTGTAATGAATTGAATTGAATTGAACTGAACTGAACTGAACTGAATTGAATTGAATTGAATTGAACTGAATTGAATTGAATTGAATTGAATTGAATTGAATTGAATAGAATAGAATTGAATTGAACTGAACTGAACTGAACTGAACTGAACTGAACTGAATTGAATTGAATAGAATAGAATTGAATTGAACTGAATTGAACTGAATTGAACTGAATTGATCTGAATTGAATTGAGTTGAATTGAATTGAATTGAATAGATTTGAATTGAATTAAATTGAATTGAATTGAACTGAACTGAATTGAAATGAATTGAACGGAATTGAATTGAATTTAATTTAAATGAATTGAATTGAATTAAACTGTACTGAACTGAACTGAATTGAATTGAATCGAATTGAATGGAATTGATATTAAATGAAATGAATTGAATTACATTGAATTGAACTGAATTAAATTGAGAGCAATTCAATTGAAGTGAATTGAGTTGAATTGAATTGAAAGGAGTTGATTCTGAATGTATTGAATTGAATTAAATTTCACTGAACCGAACTGAATTGAATTGAACTGAATTGACTGGAATTGAATTGAACTGCATTGATTGTATTGAATTGAATTGAATTGAATTGAATTGAACTGAATTGAATTGAATTGAATAGAATTGAACTGAATTGAAATGAAATGGATTGAAGTAAATTGTATTGAATTGTATTGTATTGAATTGAATTGAATACAATTGAATTCAATTAAATTGAACTGGACTGAAGTGATCTGAGCTGAATTACATTGAATTTAACTGAATTGAATTGAGTTGAATTCAATTGAAATTAACTGAACTGAATTGAATTTTGTTGAATTGAATGGAATTGATTCGGAATGTATTGAATTGAATTTAACTGAACCGAACTGAACTGAATTGACTTGGATTGAATTAAATTGAACTCCATTGAACTGAATTCAATTGATTGGAATGGAATTGATTTGGATTGTATTGAATTGAATTGAATTGAACTGAACTGAACTGAATTGAATTGAATTGAATTGAACTGAATTGAACTGAATTGAACTGAATTGATCTGAATTGAATTGAGTTGAATTGAATTGAATAGATTTGAATTGAATTGAATTGAACTGAATTGAAATGAATTGGACTGAATTGAATTGAATTGGATTGAATTGTATTGAATTGAATTGAATTAAATACGATTGAATTCAATTGAATTGAACTGGACTGAAGTGAACTGAGCTGAATTGAATTGAATTTAACTGAACTGAATTCAACTCAGTTAAATTCAGCTCTGTTAAATTCAGTTTAAATTAACTGAACTGAATTGAATTTTGTTGAATTGAATTGAATTAAAAAGAATTGTAAATATTTAATGGCATTGAAAATGTGAATTTTGAACATGAAACCGGTTAAACGGCTAAGTGATATGAAAAATCTGGGGTTTCGGTTATCCGAAAAATGCGTTTAAAAAAAACCAGTATACGGTTACTATTACTGAAACCGGTTAACCAGTTTCGCTGATTTTTTGTTTTCGGTTTTGAACATCCTACTCTGCCATGACTTACTAGGAACAACAATTTATAAAGTCTTAGGTATCGCTCTATAAGTGCTGTTATAGATGACATCATATCCGATGAGTATAAAGTATTAGTATAAAGTATTCCACAAAACTGTTTCTCGTAAATTTTTACATACAATTGTTGAACACATCCTATACCGAAAATGTAAGGATAATATGGTTTCCTGTGCAAATTCACTATAAGAATATGCAGACGGGTGAAAATTTTGCACCCCCATTAAAAAACTCAGAGGTAAACTTTCAAAATACCGACACACGTGTATTTTTTTCCGCCCTCTACATGAATCCATTGTCGGAACCTTGTTATTTTTTTTGTTTTTGATTATATCAGGCTACTACTACTTAAGTTTATGTGAAGTAAACAGTTCTGTAAATATTATAAAATGTAGGAAAATATGTAGTGATAGATTTATTTATCGTATAAGAGACTTTTGTGGAAATCAATTTTTGGGACAATAAATGAATTGAATTGAATGTTCATATAACGTTAGGTAAATTTACTGAGAGAAGTAGTTACTCAAGGTATCTCTACTCTATGTTTTCAATAAAAACTCTAAAACCGATTAGTGGATGTTCCGAAAACCAATTTTCCCGATATTCGTCGCACACTAGTACCAGTTCTCACAGCTAGATATTGTATTCAAATACGTAATGACAAAAAATTGTATATCGATAAATCTAAATTTCCGGTAATTTACAATTACGTTTTGAAATAGCGACTGAAACAATAAAAAAAATAATATTCTCATGTCTTTAAAGATTTCGGTTCTCTTATCTTTCTTCTTTTGACGAATTTCCTACAATTAATAAAACAATATAAATACTTTTAGCGTCGTTTCAAACGACCATAATCCTTGCTACGGAAAGTTGACTCTTATGTACGAAAAAGTCTGTGCAACACTGTGATGAGGACGACACATAAATCAAACTTTCAACACAGAGATGCTTATCCTGAAATGGTTTGCAGATTTTTTCCGTTCCATTGAATCCAATGAAATTTTTTTTCAAAGGCTGGCATATTTTATATTAAAGTGAAAATGTGAAAACTACATATTAACACAGATCTATGTACATAAATCCCATCCACAGCCGTTGTGCTTCTAAAGGATGGCTCGTTTTTCTCACTTTAACCGAAATCTTAATGTCAAAAGATAAACATAATTGGCCAACAGTTTTCAAAGAGAGGACAATTGAACGCTCCTCTGAGAGAAAAGTCTAAGGACATTTAAAAAATCAATTGCATTACAATAACATTCTTCACACGTTTGATATTTACGGCTACTCTACTACTGACAGGTATTTAATTTTGAATGTTAAGTAAAATGCAAAACCGAACCATTCTCTTGTTTATATGTATGTGTATAGTTCATCACCGACAATAATTTAAAATCCATTTGACATCCTGTTGTCTTTTTCAATGAAAATTCATTACCATTCCAACGTGAATGATCAACATGGCTCCAAATCCAAACCGAACGTTTGGAAGGATAGAGAAAAAAAAGAGCAGCCAGTGTCTGTTGTGGTAACGACAGCAACAGACCAACATAAACTGAAGTTCATAATAATAATAACCAAAGGACAAGAATGCCATTCTATAAGTACAAGTACATGTACATTCGTGTGTGTGTGTGTGTGTAAGAGAGTTTGCAAGAGTAGAAAGGATATCATATGCATGTACAGCAGCATCAGCAACATTCATTGATGTCATTAAGCAACATCGTATATGGGTCATTCAAGTATTGAAGTACTAAAATATGAGCAGTTTTTTTCGACTAAAAGTATTTGGGTGGATTTGCTCCTGGAAGTTAGAAAGAGTAATTCGCTTGAAAAATTGCCTAGTTGATTTCAAGGGTGAGATTAAATTCTATATAAAGATTAGTGATTGTAGAATAGCTTAGAAGTTAAAACGGTTATAACATAAATGCAACGCCTTAAACAGGTTGCCACTTGTTTCGTTGATATCATTTATTCGGTTTTGTCAAACCTATTTTTCTCAATTACACAGTGCAACACGTAAAAATATAACCATATACGGACACCACTACGTGATAAAGACCAAAAAAAAGGCACTTTTTTTTATGGGCCCTCAAAGAGTTGGGGCCTCGGTGTAATTTTTGCAAAAAAAAAAATGATCATTTTGTCAGGCTCATATCTTGCAATTCGTTCGGAGTTTTGATTTACGTTCCCGTTCTGAGGGAAAGTTGTAGTCCTTGACATAAAAAACAAAAATTGTGAACATATAAAATGAAAAACCTTGAAGATCAAAATCGCAAAAAACTTTAAAAAATTTGATTTTTTTAACCTTTTTCCCCTGTTCAGGTCCATAGGTAGCAAACCGTTCAAAATTCAAGGAAATAGTCAACTACAAGAATGTATCTAAAAACTCAGTAAACAACTTTCTAGAACATATGAACTTCCTAGGAATGATTCTTAACACCGTTTACTTCAACATTGAGATACCGACCGCAGCAGCAAAAAAAAGAAGCAGTAAGCTCAGCACACGCAATAAGGTACGCAGAACACAATATGAGAATCATTCCTGGGAAAGTTGTTTATTTAGATCTTAGGTACATTTTTGTAGTTGATTGTTTTCTTGAATATTGAACGGTTTGCTGTCTATGGACCTGAACAGGGGAAAAAGGTAAAAAAAATCAATTTTTAAAAAGTTTTTTGCGATTTTGGTCTTCAAGATGATATTGTTTTGATTTTATATATTCACACTTTTTATTCTTTATGACAAGAGCTACAACCTTCCCTCAGAGAGTAAATCAAAATTCCGAACGATTTGCAAGATATGAGTCTGACAAAATTATCACTTTTCACTTTTTTGCCCCAAATTTTTGGGGGCCCATTAAAGAAAAGTCCATGACTTTGGGCAAAACTGGGAGACACGGATCTTGTTTTTTTTTGTCTTTTATTACGTAGTTGTGTCCGTATATGGTTATATTTCCAGGACTTAAAAAATTACACACAGTGAAATTAAAAAATTTTCGGGAAACTTTTCACTTTTGCGGCTACCTAAGCGCTACCTAAACGGTGTTAAGAATCATTCCTAGCAAGTTCATATATTCTAGAAAGTTGTTTACTGAGATCTTAGGTACATTCTCGTAGTTGATTGTTCCTTACATTTTGAACGGTTTGCTAACTATGAACCTGAACAGGGAAAAAAAGGTAAAAAAATCGAATTTTTTAAAGTTTGTTTTTGCGATTTTGACCTTGAAGATGAAGTTGTTTTTATTTTATATGTTCACAATTTTTGTTCTTTATGATAAGAGCTACAACCTTTCCTCAGAGAGCAACGCAAAATTCCGAACGATTTGCAAGATATGAGCCTGTCAAAATTATCACTTTTTTGCAAGATTGACACCGAGGCCCCAAATCTTTGGGGGCCCATAACCAAAAACTGCATGACTTTGGGGGCCCATAAAAGAAGTGCATGACTTTGGGCAATACTGGGAGACACGGGTCTTTTTTGTTTGGTCTTTTATCACGTAGTGGTGTCCGTATATGGTTATATTTCCAGGACTTAAAAAAGTACACACAGTGTTATTGATCGATGCTTAAGAATACGACAGTAGGCGTGAAAAGGGGTGTTAGCTTATGCTAGGTAGAAGTGGTTACCACAGTTGACACTCTTAGTCCAATGAGGACCGTTGGACGTCATATTCCGTCCCCATCGCTGAACCTGTAAAATGAACCGGTATAGCTAAGGGGCGTTCAAGCCATATGATGCCTCACCCCGATATTTCGGTATATGCCTGAAAGAGGTCCTAAGATCATTCAGCTTAACTTCCTGAATGTCTGGTAGATCTGTCATGAAGTCAGATCCTAAATATTTTGTCCTACTCACACAAAAGGCTGGGCAGTAGCATATGAGAAGTTCGAGACTTTCGTCCCAATCTTCTTCCCCTCAGCTTCTGTAATAATCATCAGCTGAGATTCTAAATCTAGACGCATGTCTGCCAGTTAAAAGGTACCCAGGGATCACAGCCACTAGCATAGAGATATCTAGTCTAGGAATGGATATCAGGTGTAGCGAACAATTTACATCATGACTTGGCCGAACTTGCATTGTGATCCTACAATTTGTGCCACGAGACCATCTATCATTCGCACGTCTGAGAGCTTCGGGTTTAAGCCAGAGCTTGCATGCAGAAAGGGGCAAACATACATGCTCCATATCCAGTGGAACAGGTACTTGTAAGGTAGTACCCAATATTGCCAGCTCATCTTGTGTATGGTTCCCTGGAAAGTTTCAGTGCCCCGGCTCCCTTATAAGGTGAATATCGAACTGCTTGGCCTTCTAATTTAGAGATGCGCGGCAGTTGTGGGCTGTTGTCGAAGTCAGGAATTTAGATAGCAGAGATTTTATAGCAGCCTGACTGTTAGAATAGATGTTGATACACCAGGACAGCTTTGCTGATTGCCATGACTTCTGCCTAAAAGACACTGTAATAGACGGATACCCTTTGTGCAAGGTCAAGACCCTTATCTTTAGAATGAACTCCAAACATTACCTTGCCATCTAGTTTGGAGCCGTCAGTGTAGAAGACTGAACACCTTCTATAACCTGGTATGCGTTCCGTCCAGTCCTGTCTGTCCGGGATGTGAGTGGAGAGTTTCTCCCAAAAGTTGAAGTGAGTGTCATGTAGTCGATTTTCAAAATTGAACAATGATCATAAGGGCTGGTGATCCATAGCGAAGAATGTCCTATGGCGGATTGCCGACTTTGTAATAATTTGCCTTCTACTTTATTGACAATTCACAGCCTGTTTAATTCAGCAGAGGTCTTACAGATAATAAATTATATATTGTTTCTAATCAGTTCGGTTTTTGGATTTTTATCACCAGTTGGTCAAACCAAGCAATCATTTAGATTATTCACCTGACCGTTTCAGCGAAATATTGGTCGACCCATTCATCCTACGCATCCTTCTAGTACGTCTTTCAATACATTTCACACTAGATCGTCTTTATCAATTCTACTGACATAACCCATTCAAAGTGATCACCCTATTTTGATTCGCTTAACTACACTTAAAGAAAAGCTTGATGAAATGTGGATGAAAGGTTGATGAAATGTTCTTCATTAATTCAATGAAACCATAAAATTTATGAAGGAATGAAGAAATTAATGAATTAATGAATTCTTTCATAAATTTAATGAAACATTACCTCATTTTCCAACCTACGACAGGTTTCATTGAATTCATGAAGAACATTTCATCAACCTTTCATCTACATTTAATCAATACTTTATGTTGATTCGACGACAACGTTACATCAGGTTAATGTAAATTTACCATCAATTTGCTGTGCATTTTTCGTTAATTAGATGTTGGGTTGCCATCAATTTGATGTAAGGTTGTCATCAATTTGATGTAAGTTGGTCGTACTTTTCATGTAAATTGGTCATCATTTTGATATAAATTGTTTGTAAATCTGTAGCCAAATTTTGTTGGACTATTCTTCATTCTTACCCACAGGGTATGATTAACATAATGGTTAGCTAGTTAACCTCAGAGATGAGGAATTAACCATTACACATGGGGAATGGGTAGGTGGCCTCTACAAATTACCCATCCCAATTTTTGTTTGAAAATATGAAAAATTTAAAACAACTGTCTTTATTGCAAACACAGAAAGTCTAGTCGATAATATTAAAAATTTTTTTGGGGATTTATAAGGGATTTTCATAAAATGATCCAATTCGTACGTAAAAAATTTTTCTCCTAAAATCGCCAATATAAGAAAATCGCTAAAAATAATATATGGCTTTAATTGGGAAACGCTGCGTCCAATTGCTAACAAATAATCGCAAAAAGTAGATAGTTTTTCGATTGAACGCTCCGTTTCTCAGATACAGACATATGGGGGTTTAAGCGATTTTTTATTTGAAAAAAGTTTAGCTTTAGCGATATTTTTTAAATTCAAAAATTAAATTGTTCGAGCGTTTGGTCGTGTTTTTTTAATTAATTATATTCTTCGATATTTCGCTATCCTTTGGATAGCATCGTCAGGAAGATATACACAATTATTAATTAGAAATGAAAAACAATTGATAAACAACAATTTTTCATGTTTAAAATAAACTGTTTTCTCAAAATGTCGCAAAAGTATATCATGAACATTTTTGGGGAAAAGATTCATGTTTCCGGGAAAAGTATCAGCTTTTGTGCCAAACAAACAACTATTTTTGGGGAAAAATAAAATTTTTTATTGCAAATAAGCTCATATGTGTTTTTTTTTGCAGTTACTACAATTAATGGACAAGATTGCGTCTAGTGAAATCTTTAGCCGCAAAAATCTCAGTTTCAAAAATCATAGTTAGTAGTGAATAAAACTAAACAAAATCACGGTAGTGCCAGGGAGTGTGATTAAATTAATTGTCCATTATTCCAACAAAAAACAATCAGTTTTCACTTATTTAAATATTTATTATTCCCTACATTTTTAAAAGTTTTTATGACAAGTCGGCCAAAGAAACTTGTCATAAAATAATTACAAATTAATAATTATAATAAATTACACTGTGCAACACCAATTTTACTTAAACCCCAAAAATTTAGACCGCTATGTAGCTACACTTTTTTTAATGGGCGTGACAAATTTGAATTTTCTTATTCGATACTGGTACTGTATGTATGATACAATATTTAAAAATCGAGTATTAATATTCAGTTGAGCGAATTCTTGTGATAACATGTTTTCAGTAAAATTTGACAAGGATTATTTTCGAAGAATATTTAAACGCTCTACTTCAATGTCCTTCAAGGGTCCTTTTCGTCATTTATTCAAAAAGTACCAAAAATGTACACTAAAATAACCAGCAACGGATTCAGAATGTTTTACGAATTTATTTCTGGTTAAATTCCACTGTGGGTTGTAAAAGACCAAAATTCTCTATCTTTATTTTGAGACGTCAATTTTGTCATTTATTTAAAACTGGGTAAAGAAAACTGCACCAAAATGACTGACATAATATTCTAATGTTCTACCAGTTTATAGTGGAATAGATTTCACTACAGGATTTCGCAGACGAAAATTCTTCATCTGTTATTTGCATATGTCCTTTTAGTCCTTTTTTAAAATATGAAATCTTGAAATCTTAAAATTGAAATTTGCAATGCTCTATTTTGAACACAATATGTTCTACAATTCTATTGTCAAACAAATATGTATATATATCAAAAATGTCACAAAACTCCACCAAAAGTTTCTGAATCCGTAGATGGTAATTTTAGTGTAAATTTATGGTACTTTTTGAACAAAGGGAGAAAGGTCCCTTTAAACATTGAATTAGATCGTTTTGATATAAAGGGTTTTTCAACAGAGACGCTACAAAAGTAAATCGATAGGGACAGCAAACGACGCCATTTTTTTCCGCTCTTTTGACATTTCACTTCAGTAAGGTTTGCCATTTCATCATGGAAAGATATACGAGTCAACAACGAGTCAAAATTATTAAAATTTACTACCGAAATTTGGAGTCGGTGCCTCAACTTTAAGAGCGCTACGTCCAATTTCTGAATTCTGAATTTAATTTCTGGCTGAATGACTTCGTCAATAAGCAAAATATGCGTTATTGTTCCAACAGCAATCCACACGTAATCCATGAGTCATCATTGCATCCCGAAAAAATTACGGTTTGGTGCGGTTTATGGGCCGGCGGCGTCATTGGGCCGTACTTCTTCCGTGATGATCAAGACCGGCACATTACTGTGAATGCGAATCGCTACCGTTCAATGATAACCGAATATTTTTGGCCCCAATTGGATAATATGGAGTTGGAGGACATGTGGTTCCAACAGGACGACGCCACAAGCCACACAGCGAATGCCACAATCAATTTATTGGAAACCAAGTTTGGTGAACGTGTTATCTCACGAAATGGCCCAGTAGATTGGCCGCCTCGGTCGTGCGATTTGACGCCGTTAGATTATTTCCTGTGGGGCTACGTCAAGTCTATGGTCTATGCTAACAAGCCAGCGACGATTGATGAACTTCGTACGAATATCGAACGTGAAATTGCAGCAGTATCGGCCGATTTATGCTTGAAAACCGTCGAAAATTGGGTTCAGCGTCTGGACTTCTGCAAGCGTGCCCGTGGTGGCCATGCAAGAGAAATCGAGTTCCATACATAATGCCATCGAACGTACTTTCACAGGAATAAAGAATTTCATTGGTATCTAAAACCGGTTTTGTTTTATTTAAAAAAGCTTTTGTAGCGCTCTTATTGAAAAACCCTTTAGATCTCAAATTTTACTGAAGACATATTATCACAAGAATTCGCTCAATTCAATATTTATACTCGATTTTTAAATTTATTTCGGACAGTAGCGATAAAAAAATTCGAACTTGCCAAGCCCATAAAAAAATTGTAGCTACACAGCGCTCTACTTTCTTGGGGTGTGACTACATTCACCTAGTGTGATCACTTGGCGTAGGAATCGTCTATCCCCAAAGCAAAAACTTAAATTTTGTTGCATAGTGTTATTGCTTGGTAGATTTATTCTGGCGATGTAGTAATCGAAGAACTCCAATTTAAACTAAATCTTAACTACGTCACTAGTACCTATGAATATATAGTTTAAAATTAATTTCTCACCTCATAGTTTTGTTCGTTGTGTGGTATCCTGAGCAAAGAGATAACAGAAGAAAGCGCCCGGATAGACCATGGAGGGATGGTCAAAGCAGATGGTTTCTATTTGTCTCAAATTTCTTTAGAAGCTAAAAATGGAATAGAGATAAGAAAACAAATTTACGTACAAGACGAAAAAGTTACTTCAGACAATATATTCCACACGCAAAAAAATCAGTCTTTTTTTGTTGTTGGGATGCAAATATAACATGTTTGTACCTTGTCGTAAATATAGTATACTTGTGTCCAAAAACACTGTGTTTGCTATTGAATATAACATGTTTGAGATACAATGACACTGTGTGTAATTTTTTAAGTCATGGCAAAATAACCATATACGGACACCACTACGTGATAAAGGACTACAAAAAAAAGACCCGTGTTTCCCAATTTTTCCCAAAGTCATGCACTTTTTTTTTTATGGGCCGCCAAAGATTTGGGGCCTCGGTATCATTTTCGTAAAATGTGATCATTTTCTCAGGCTCATATCTTGCAAACCGTTCAGAATTTCGATTTACTCTCTGAGGCAAAGTTGTAGCTCTTGTCATAAAGCATAAATCAAAAAAACTTCCCCTTCCAGATCAAAATCGCAAAAAACTTAAAAACTTTCACTTTTTGCTACCTATGGACCTGAACAGGAGAAAAAGGTAAAAAAAAATGAAATTAAAAAATTTTCGGCAAATTTTTCACTTTTGCGTGCTACCTAAACCGTGTTAAGAATCATCTCTAGGAAGTTTATATGTTCTAGAAATTTGTTTACTGAGATCTTAGGTAAATTTTTGTAGTTGATTGTTTCCTTGAATTTTGAACGGTTTGCTACCTATGGACCTGAACACGGGAAAAAAGGTAAAAAAAATCGAATTTTTTTAAGTTTTTTGCGATTTTGATCTGGAAGGTGAAGTTTTTTTGATTTTATATGTTCGCAATTTTTGTTCTTTATGACAAGAGCTACAACTTTGCCTCAGAGAGTAAATCCAAATTCTGAACGGTTTGCAGGATATGAGCCTGAGAAAATGATCACATTTTACGAAAATGATACCGAGGCCCCAAATTTTTGGCGGCCCATAAAAAAAAAAGTGCATGACTTTGGGAAAAATTGGGAGACACGGGTCTTTTTTTTTTAGTCTTTTATCACGTAGTGGTGTCCGTATATGGTTATTTTTTTTCGTGTTGCACTGTGTGATTAATAGGTTGTAATATCTGTTTTTGTAACCCAAATGTGGCTTTGTTTGTTGAAAACTGCTGAAAGCAAAAACGTCTCAAACTACAAGGCAGTCGATTTCAATTCAGGAAAACAATGCTTGGAAACATATACATGTTTCCTGCAATATGTTGCTGGGGCCGTTATTTTTGAGCGTGCACATTAATTAGGTTGTACTGAAAAAGTTTTGTTTTATTTCGAATTAATTTTAAAATTGTTGTTTCGTTTCTGTGCTCTTCATAAAACGTACTAGACACCAAGGTTTGCATTGGCCCGCCCGCGAGCCAGGAGCCAAAGTTCAACAAATAGGTTCTCGAGCCGGGTGCCAATTTTGAATATAACGGCTCGCGATTACAAATACTTGCGGATAAAAATGCTTCGTTTCCAAATTATAAATATATTTATAGTCTGACTCGCGAGTCTGGAGCAAATGCGGAATCTGTAAAATTTGCAAACCGGCTCACCAACGGAGCGCCGACAAAGTTGATATTTGCTCGAGAGTCTACATGTTGAACTTTGGCTCCCGGCTAGCGAGAAGGCCAATGCGAACCTTGGTCATAACGACGTTTTATGAAGAGCCAGGAAACGAAACCACAATACGAACTCTGGTTTAAGCCCCATACTGACCACAATAAATTATATTTTTGGGCAAAGTACTTTAGCAATGGACAATTCAACTACCAGTGGAGGTGCCAAATGAAGAGGGCGCAAAAAGCGTTGACATTCCCGTAATAAGCTCTAATTAAACTAGAGTGTCTGAAACCGACAAACCGGTTTATCGGTTTTTTGGCTATTAACCATGTGCAGGTTTTTTTTTTTAAAAAAAGCAATTTTCGAACAAACCGAAAACCGCTTATTTGATGTCGGTTAACCGGTTTTACGCGATTTGTGTTAATATCCTTAAAAAATTATTAATAAATTATATGATTGCCGAATTTTAATGAATTTTTGGATTAGGAAGTATGATTTTATGTTTCAATAAGTTTTAAAATTCATTTCCGAACAATTTCTTCAAATTTCAAAATGATGATATGATTTGAGTAACAATTTATTTTTATTTTTCAAGTTATCTATATATATATAAAAATGGTTGGTATGTATGTGTGTATTAGGGATTCTAAACGGGATTAATTTTAAAAAATCCCGGGATTCGGATTTTCCAAATCCCGATCCCGACATCCCGGATTTTCAGGATTTTTCGGGATCCCGGGATTTCCCGAGATTTTTCGGGATTCAATTTTTAAATTTTTTTGGGAACAGATCTTTTTCACGGCTTACACTCCAACAAACAACCACAAGAAGGGCAGAATACGTTATTCTAAGCAAAAAAAGTAAAATAACAAAATCGGGGCAAATGCATAGTTTCGGAGTTATGGGCCCCGAAATTTTGTATATGTGAGAGGGTTATGGCGTTAACGTACCGTGTAAAGCCATTGATATCAGTTTTTTGTATAAAACAATTCCAAACAAACTCATAAAATTATGTAGCACTTTTTGATAGGGCTCGTAGTTATCGAGTTATGGGTTGTTGACATTTTGAAATTTTTTGTGTGAGAAACGTAAACATCCGATAACTCGATAACTAAGCGACTTATCGAAAAATGCTACATTATTTTTTGAGTTTGTTATGACTTGGTTTATACCATGGTACGGTATAAAATATTACACTGTACGTTAGTGGAAAAAGTATCCCAAATGTCGGGGTCTTTAACTCCGAAACTATGCATTTGACCCGATTTTGTTATTTTACTTTCTTTGCGTCTACCCGACGCAATAAATGTTGTAATTTTTGGAAAGTAAGCCGTATAATAGACAAAATTAGCTTACGTTCAAATTCCCTGCAGTTCTGGATGTGTCGATTGGCCATGTTTGAGGTACATACCTAACTACTCCGTACATGGCTCTGTACATGACTGACCCTATGGTAAGCGAACGCCGAACCACCGAGTAAAAAAAATGTATGCGCACATGCTCTCATTTTGGGGTGCTCTCAGCTATATTACGCTCTATTATTCTCTCGTTGCTTGTTCGCTCTGCCACTGCTCTAACAGAAGACCTTTTTGTTTTATTTTTGCTTGCTGCTCTTTCGCAATGATCGAAAACAAATTTGCCAGTTGACCTAATTTGTTTAATCAGTACAGTTGAGAGGAGTCAAGAGCAAATATAAAGTGTAGTATTTCTTGGTAGGTATTATTAAAGTCATTGTAATAGGAGTTAGGCATCAATTAATTAAGTACTTTTGTTTTTTTCAGATGCAATCAATTTGGTCGATGGGACTGGGTCAGCTGAGGAACAACTCCGAAAGGCCTTGCAGCTTCAAAAGAACCCATTCTTTAAAAACTTAAGTTGCAACAAAACCCGTTTTCATGGGGACCCATATTCACCTGTTCTTCTGTGTACTCATATCACCACCCCTAGTATGGGTACCTATATACCCCCCTTTTCATGGGGCCCCATACTCACTAGTTCGCGGGAAACGATGTGGTGGCGATTGACCCTTTTTGCGGACATTTCATACAAAAAAACGAAATGATGAAATGAATTGCTTAGGGTTGGCAAAGTAAGTACAGGTGATTCCGTAGTAAGTACTTATTTCAACTGGTACGAACTAGTGCCCAGTACTAGAGGGGTGTTATTAAATCTTTTGTAGAGCCGCCATTGGTTTTTACCCTTTTTTGTATAATTTGAATTTAGCTTGAGGTGCACCTTTCGTCTATTCCAAAGAATAAAACCACACTGAACTTTTGTCATTGTTTATAGTTTTATGTTTTTCAAAATTAATAATAATCCCGGGATTTACTTATTAAAATCCCGGGATGCGGGATTCATCAATCCCGAAAAATCTCGGGATTTCGGGGTTTCCCATTTGGCATCCCTAGTGTGTGTGTGATTTTGATGACAGTTTCAGACAATATTGAGAATCATCTAGCGGTTGACATAGGCTATACAGCCAGGTTGAAAATGGGCGGTGTCACGCCCCTTTTCAAAATTCGCTCTGACGGCTTTTCTAATAGACCGATTGTTATGAAAATTTCACAATGTGGTACTGACGACCTGCTGATACTCATTGGCTATACTTGGATATGATTGGAACTCATGAACTATCAGAGATATGAAGATGAGATTTGGTATATACATACATATGCTGTTGGAACAGTATGAATTACAGCCAGGGTGGAAGAGGGCAGTGTTACGCCCCCTTTGGAAGTAATCGATATAACAGCCATAAATATAGTTTGAAACGTAATAGAACAACAAATTTTATTCACCCTTTGGCATTACAAAAACTTTGAAGACAAAACGTAGCTTGCCGGGTCCAGCTAGTTTTATAATAAATGTTTTAAACCTAATAAGATTTTCATACATGAAAATCTCTTTCAAATTTGGTATTTGGAATTTGATTTTGGAATTTAAATCAGTGTAATATTAATTTGAATAAAACTTTTGATTTAAATTATAGTTTAAAATTATAACGTGATTGTCAAATTTAAATATAGTTGTAAAATTTGGAGTTTTAAATACGAGTAAGTGTATGAAATGGTTGCTAAACAAATGTATTTAAATTCATCAGGGATGATTTTTATTTCTTCGGCCTTTTTATTTGTACTTTCCTAATTTTATTTGTCAAGCTCGAGGCCATTCTATATCTCTATTAATAGAGATATAGTTTTTTTTAAAGAAGTTTTGCAAAGGTATTCCTATGATTTCTGACAATATATATGAGATATGATAGGAGATATAGAATGGCCAATAAAAAGGCCGAATAAATATAAATCATCCCTGATGAATTTGAATAACGTGGAGCACGACGAAACTGCATGCAATTGTTATTGTATTGTTGTGTTTGTATGTAAAAAAAATGTGTTGTCTTTTAGGCAACAACAAAAAACATGTCTAATGAGGACCGATGGTTCTCTGGAGATGGAAAGAAGTTTCTGCAAATGTTTTCATGTGTGTTTTGCTTGCGATATTTTTCGAACACTTGCATTATAGTGAATTCTCAATTCAAATAAGATTTCGTTTGCATTTAGTTTGATGAATTTTTCAATAGCATAATTCCAAACAACCGCTGGTGAAGATTTGTGGCTAGATCTGAAATAGCTATACGGTTTGCCAGGAATCATAGGAATACATTTGGAAAACTCCCTTTTAAAAAAAACTATATCTCTATTAATAGAGATATAGAATGGCCTCGAGCTTGAACAATAAAATTAAAAAGTACAAATGTATTTAATTTAAATCAAAAAACTGAAAAACCCGGTTTAAAATTGAAAACCAAACACTGGTTTAACGAAAAACTGATTTTCGAACAAACCGAAAACCAGGCTTTAAAAAATGCAGGTTTTTGGATATCCTAGTTGAGACCCCTTCCCAAAAACTGTAGTTTCTGTCCACACTATGCCACAAGTCATAATAAGCTTATTATATCTCTTGAGTTGTTCAACAAATCACTCATATCTTTCCAAGTTTCAGGGATAATGTCAAGTATAACACTGTGCACTGTGTCCACAATTCGTGTATTTTCAATTAATTTGCTAACAAAAGTTATCGTCAATTATTTTCTCTTTGCAGGACTTTAACAGCAATATGCCCCATATCAGGTTAATACCTATTTATTCTTTTCGACTTGTAGTCATAGACTTTTTAACCTTTTGATAGGCTTCAATGCCAAACATACTTTGGAAAAATAATAAGTTTCCTGTAGAGCCAAATGAATGCTATCAAGGATGGGTAATGGGATGGACAAAATGTGTGGTGCGTTTGAAAGGACTTGTTGTGCACTTTTGTGTTTTACAAAAATTCCATTTACTCACTCACACGCATACCAGCCCATTTGTATATGCATGCATGTATGTGTGTAATCAACATTTTTACGCATACATTCCTCGTGTATAATTATACAAGTATTTTTAGTTAAAAATATTGATGCCTATAAAATATGTATGCATGTATGTGAGAGTGCGTAAGTAAATAAATCGCTCTTGTTTGTTAAAACATGTAAATGCAAATGTATGTGTTATGGAATGTCCTGCTTGTGTTATACTCGTAGTCCTGCAGTATTGAGTAAGTGTTTAACAACTACATACACAGACGACACTCAAACGTTTATTAGGCTGTATGTGTTTGTGGTCCGGATATTGGAGCTGTTGTCGCTGTCGTTGGCGTTGTCGTTGTCGTTTACAGTTTGTGTTGGTATTAATGTTTTTGTTTGTGGAAAATTGCTTTTTAATTGATAATGAAATTAAAAAATATCACAAATCCATGCATAAGTGTGTCATACATCGACAAGTGTGTGTGTGTGTGTGTATGAGGCGTGAATCCAAAGCCATGACTATTTACGGCATCAATGGTTGCAGTTGTTTTTGTCACTATATACATCCATTCGTTTTGAGATGTATAACCCTATTTTAGAAAACGCACGCTGGCGTTTATAGTTATACACACCCTTATTCATAAAAAGTTACGATAGGTGTGAGAGACGATTTATCACACAAAAAAGGTCCGTTAAAATATAAAAAAGGGAATCAGTGAAATTGTGGTTTGACGGATCCGTCTCGAACTCGTTACGAGTCCGTAAAATCATAAAAACGCGAATCAGTGAAATTGCGATTTTTCCGATCCGTCAAATGTTTCAATTTAATTTATTTCCAAAAAACGAATCCGAATATGAAGTTCGTTACGATTTCGAGTCGGATCCGAAAAAGTATAAAAACCGATTCCCATTTTCGACAGGAATGCGAATTCGTTTCGAATCCGCAAAAATTGATAAAAACGAATTCGTTTCGAATTCATTTTATTTCCAAAAAACGAATCCGAAACGGATTCGAATATGAAGTTCGTTACGAGTTCGAGACGGATCCGAAAAAGTACAAAAAACGATTCACGGTTTCAAGAGGAATTTCATACGAAAACGAATTCGTTGAGTGCGTAACGGATGACCGTTTCGGACAAAATGTTCGCTGAAACGGATCCGTCTCGAATTCGTAACGGATTTATATGGCACATTGGGTAACAAGCTCTGATGCAGTGACTAAAGTTGTATGTGTTTGCATTGCATGCCTTTGGAGAGACTGCGAAAAACTAAAATTGGATGACATTAAAAGGCTCTGGTCAAAATCTTTAAATTTAACCACAAGTACTAAACAATAATTTACCATATTTGTAAAAGCTTTCGCTTAATAACCCAGTTCTGTCGAGTCGGGAGTCCTAGAGTCGGAGTATGGGATGTTTGATAATATGATATCATATCATAAACACGGTTTAAAAAACGTATTATTTTCGAAATATTTTTCAAAGAAAAATCCGAACTTGGAGTCGAATTTGTCCATATTTTTACGACTCCGACTCCAAGTTCAGATTTGTCTTTAAAAGTTTAGATTTTCCTTTAAAAAAGATTTCGACAAAAATACTTTTTTTTTAAACCGTGTTTATGATATTTCGAATTTTTCTACCCCAATGGCCATAGCTTTTCTGAGTCATGCATTCGGAGTAGAGTAGCAACAATGGGTTAATTATATCTGGAAGGTCCTTCTTATATTTATAGCATAAGGTTCGTGTGTAATTCATCAGCGTCCTGACGAAGATGGTTAGTTATACAGTTGCAGTAGAACCAGAATTTTCCAGGAAGGTCCTCTTTTTACAACCATTAACATCTAAACACAATAAGGTCATCCTCTTACATTATAAATTGTAGCATAACCAGCTAGCAAAAATGTCACAGAAGTAATTTCACGGAAGCTCGGATCATTACCTGGTGGTTGCGAAAGTTCACACAAGATTAAGCAGGGCGAAAAACGTACGAAGCCGAACACTTGAAAATCCTAGATATTAAATGCCTACCAACAAAAGCTCACTCTACAGCTAGAGCAGAATACTCCCCCTCGCGAGGACCCACAAGCGCAGTGGAATCACATCTACCATTCTCTGGAAACCGCTGGAAGGATAAGTCATGGTACGATGAAGAATGTCGCACTGCAACTGATGAAAAAGGCGCTGCACGTATGGTAACGAAACAGTCAGTTACAACGCGTGCAGCGAATGAGCGGTACAAGAAGAAAATCAACTGTTTAGGCGGATAAATGGCAGTGAGAGCAGAGAGAGAGATAGTGAAAGGACCGAACATTTTTCCAGAGGGTAAGAAGATCGAATAACGGGCCAAATAATGGGCTGCCCTTCTGCAAGGACGAGAATGGGAATCTGGTGCCAGGTAAGCAGTGTGTGCTTAAAATGTGGAGACACTATGTTTCATCACAACTCCCCTTTGATTCTTCCACTGAAGATCAGGAGGTAATGATCGTGTGCGACAGTGTAGATTGTACCCCTCCAGCCAAGGCGAGATTATAAGCGCAATCTCCCGGCTTACGGATAATAAGGCCGCTGGTGTGGATGGACTACCCGCTGAGCTTTTTAAGGCCGGTGGCGAAGGACTGCTAGCCCATATGCATCAACTTATATGCGGTAAATGGCTGGAGTAATCTACACCTGACTATTAGAGTCTCTGTGAATTATATCATGTATTCAAAAAGGATGATCCGTGTGTCTGTTCCAACTATCGCGATATCAGTCTTTTATCCATCGTATAGAAGGTCTTGTTGAGCGTATTATGTGAAAGACTAAAGCCAATTATTGAAAACCTGATTGGACCTTTTCAGCGTGGTTTTTAGACCAGGCAAGTCTACGACTGACAAATATTCACGTTACGCAAAATCCTGAAAAAGACTCACAAGACACATTCCATCTTTTTGTCGATTGCAAAGCTACTTTCGATAGTTCCATACGGGAAAACTTGGGATTCCGGCAAGACTGATCCGCCTCTGTAGAATGACGCTGACCATCACTTAATCAGTAGTGAATGTGGGGAAATATCTCACCGATCCATTCTGTACCAAGCGAGGACTGAGCCAAGGTGACACACTTTCGTGTAATCTCTTCAACATCTTAATGGAGGTAATATTGAGAAAAGCTGCAGTAAATATGTACAAGAGCATTAACACGAAAAGCCATATATAGACATCATTGGAAGAAATTTGCGAGAGGTTACTGGAGTAATTTCAAGAATCGATAAAGAATCAGCGAAGGTGGGTCTTGCTGTTAATGAGGACAAGACAAAATTGATGGTGTTAACGACTAGACAAACTTCTCGACTTGGTCCGCACTTGACCGCCGACAACCGATATAATTTTGCAGTGGGAGAGAATATATCGGCCTTGGATCCGCCGTGAACAAGGACAACAACATCAACGTGCACTGAACGGAAAAGCATCGTCACACGGATGAAATGTTCAACTTTTGTCATCGAAAGTGAGCTAACGTAACGTTTCATTACCGCTATGAAAATGTGTTCATCTACTGCAAATTGTTCGTTACTGTGGTGAAAGTATGGTTGTGGCTGCAATGAATTTGCTTCATTATTGCAACGAATTTGTTTCGTTGTTGCAGTGAATTTGTTTCATTGTTGTAATGAATAGGTATCGTTCTTGCTAGGAATTTGCTTCATTGCTACAATGAGTTTTGCTCATTGCTGCTATGAATTTGTTTCGTTGGTGCAACGAATTTGAGTCATTATTGTAATGAATATGTTTCATTACTACAATGATTTTGTTTCATTGCTGCAATGAATGTTTTGAATTGTGTTTGAAATTATTTATTAACAATTGTACATAAATATACTGTTAGTATTACATTGCAGGTGTTTTGATAACATTTTTTTGAAATGTTGTTTTCGAAAATCTATTTGCTACATAGATTATATTCATTCCATGTTGAAACACTCGTCTGTAGAATATTGTGGTAGTCGAGGGGTTGAGTGTTATTGAGGCCGTCATATTCAGGTCCTGCAATTTAAAAGATAAACGAGGAATTTATTGTTAAGATTACTATTTAAGATATGTACATATCTATATCTGTACTTACCATGAACATAAGCTCTACTCCCCCATGCTCTACTCCTTTAACATAGAACCACATCATTCTTTTGTTAAATCATGCAATTGTTTTTGTGTTGAGGGGTTTGATATTCAATTGTAGCGCCAAATCTCCGTCATTAAGCCAGTGATCGCTCTGTAAGCAGTTTCTTCAACTGCTCTTTTATTTATTTTAACCAAATTTGTAAAAATTTCGATTGGATTCATTTGACTGTTCGTTGAATTGTTATTTTTTATGTTCGTCGTACTTGAAACACTTTGTTTCTTTGACTTCTTCATTTTCATTGACTACGACCAGACAAATGTATGTATGTATGTCTTTCGTTTTTTTCTGCTATCGATGCGTCACTGGCTTTGCTGTCGTGTTGGTCCTTGCATTCTGTTTATTTTATAATAAAAAAAATTAGTTTCGTTTCAATAACGAAATTATTTCGTCAACTAAAAAGGTTGATAAACCTCCAAACTAAATAAATAATAAATATAAACTAAAAAAGTAAGAGATAAACCCAATATCAGTAGCTTAAAACTTATGCCTTCACTTTTTTTAATTTTCAAAACATTTTTCTACAAAATTTGAATTAAATAAAGTTGTTGCAGGAGCAACAAGTAAGTTGTTGCAGCAACGAAATGAAAAATTGTCAAAGAAGTCAAGTATGAAATTTTTCGTTGCAGCGACTACCAAATTGTCGGATATACGACATTTTTCACTATAACAACGTAAAAACATTAACGAAAATGTTTCATCCATGCGACGAAACGTTTTTCTTTCAGTGTGGAGATAAAATAACCGTTTCCCATTACATCCCACGAAGAGATTGGAGAGAGCTTCTCACAACCAGTGAACTGAACGCTTTCTAATTTTTCACTCACTGATTGGGACCTATAGTTTTACACCGGTTCCGAATGGTATTTTGAAAAGATTTTTCATGGCCAAGCGAGGTGACCGTTGTCGAAGGAGATGTAAGGTGGTCAGAGCAGGGATCGAACTCATGTTCTCATGCACAATTACTAGCCATTTAACCAACCTGGAGATAACCAGGAGCATTGTTTTTGGGCTCAGCAAGCAGTTTAGGAACAAAGCCCTCTCTCGACGGACAAAAGTCTAGGTATATCGGACTCTCATTTTACCTGTCTTGATATATGATTACGAAACTTAGGCCATATCGCATGGGGATGAAAAACACATGGGGGTATCCGTAAAATATATGGCCCTGTTAGAGAAATCGGTGAGTACCTATGTCGCTGGATCTTATATTATGACGTGGACATGTCTAGGCGAATCAAATTAGGCCAATTGTGTTGGCTAGGCCAGGTAATCAGATTGGATGAAGATGAGCCAGAGTGAAAGGTTTTCGATAACGTACCCGATAGAAGCAGGAAAAGAGGACGACCAAGACTCCGCTGGAAAGACCAGGCAGAAAAATCCGTCCATATCCTTGGTGTTACCAACTGGAGAGAAAAGGCGAAGGATAGAACCAGTTTTAGAACTACACTCCGGTTCACTTATTTGAAGGCACTAAAAATTCCATATTCAGCAGATTGTATCTTTTGCAATTTGTAACCGATTGCAGAATTTTAAAATGGAAATGGAAGCTAGACATTTTGAGATACAAAGAATCATGACAATAGTGGTTTCTTAACTAAAGAACTTTTTTTGAGCAATTTATAAAAAAAGTCCAAAAATGTGCAATTTTTTTGGTTCACTTGAATAAAGGCACATTATTATTTTTAAAGTAAGCGATGATTTTTTGTAGGGAGCGTTTGTTTATTACAATTTATTACATCTTAATCAATATACGAGTCAAAATGGCAAAACAAACAATTTTAAATCTATTGGAAAAACTGAAGTTGATGTTTACCGTTCTGAAGGATATTCTAACTGCGCAATAGCTAAAAAAATGGACGGAGCCCAACAGTTGTCGGCAACTACATTAAGAACCCCGAGGGATATGGAAAGAAAAATCATCAGAATTGCTTCTAATTCTGCCTTATCCTTGTCAAAAATAAGAGCTCAAGCTGGAGTGGCAGCGAGCATGTCATCAGTACGCAGAGTAATTATGAGTATCTAGAATACCTGAAATTTCAAAAAAGCCGCCACTTAATGCTCCTCGTAAGGAAAAGCGGCTTCAATTCGCAAGAGACTACATGGTATGGGATGTGCAGCCAAGAGGTCATGTAAACGACTGGAGAACCGTTGTATTTACGGATGAGAAGTAGTTTAATTTAGATGGGCCTGATGGCTACAACTATTATTGCCATGATCTGAACCGACATCACCGCCGAGAGGGCGGCGTTATGGTGTGGGCTGCTATTACGTACTATGGCACCATCGATCTTGAATTTCAAAGTGCAAAAATGACTGGTGGAAGGTATAAAACGTTATTGGAATCGGCTTTTCCGAAGTTCAGCGAACTATTTGGTCCCATATCTTGGATATTGCAAGAGGATAATGCCCCTATACACAACGCCAGAGTAGTAAAGGAGTTCATTGGAAGCCAAAATGTTAATATTTTTGACTGGCCACCCTATTCGCCAGATCTAAACATTATAGAAAATGTCTGCGGTTGGTTATCTCGTAAGGTCTATGAAGGAGGTAGACAATTTGATGACAAGCAGTCACTAATTCAGGCCATTAAGGATGCTTGGAATCCAATTTCGTTGGATTCCATACATTCTCTTTATCTCTCAATGAGAACCCGTATATTTGAAGTTATTAAAACCAAAGGGGGTTGTACCTATTACTAATAGCTCTTGAATAAAGTACAATAAATTAAAAAAACAACAAAAACTGTTTTTTGTTAAAATTAGTTAAAGTGCCTTTATTCAAGTGAACCAAAAAAATAGCACATTTTTGGACGTTTTTGTATAAATTGCTCAAAAAAAAGTTCTTTAGTTAAAAACCACTATTGTCATATTCTTATTTTTTCAAGATGTCGAACTTCCATATCCATTTTAAAATTCTGCAATCGGTTACAAACTTCAAAAGATACAGGCTACTGAATATGGAATTTGTAGTGCCTTTAAATAAGTGAACCGGAGTGTACATACATGCATCCATTTTTATATACAGGGTGATTCAGGAAGTTGCGGACAAATTTCTCCAGCGTATTCCTTGGCTCATTTCATGAAGAAAAGTCCACTAGGACCGTGTCCGAAAATGCAAGGGTGCGAAATGGCAGCGGTTTCAAAATTTTCGGATTGATGGTCGGAGGGTAGTAGGGTAAAGTTGGTAAGGTCTTTAAGAGGCCTTTCAGAATCAATAAAAAAAAGTAGAAAAAAGTCAAATCGCCGAATACAGAGCTTTCGGAATTTTTTATTTTATTGAAATTTTTAGAAATGATCATAACTTCGTTCTTGCAAGGAATTTGCTTCATTGCTACAATGAGTTTTGCTCATTGCTGCTATGAATTTGTTTCGTTGGTGCAACGAATTTGAGTCATTATTGTAATGAATATGTTTCATTACTACAATGATTTTGTTTCATTGCTGCAATGAATGTTTTGAATTGTGTTTGAAATTATTTATTAACAATTGTACATAAATATACTGTTAGTATTACATTGCAGGTGTTTTGATAAAATTTTTTTGAAATGTTGTTTTCGAAAATCTATTTGCTACATAGATTATATTCATTCCATGTTGAAACACTCGTCTGTAGAATATTGTGGTAGTCGAGGGGTTGAGTGTTATTGAGGCCGTCATATTCAGGTCCTGCAATTTAAAAGATAAACGAGGAATTTATTGTTAAGATTACTATTTAAGATATGTACATATCTATATCTGTACTTACCATGAACATAAGCTCTACTCCCCCATGCTCTACTCCTTTAACATAGAACCACATCATTCTTTTGTTAAATCATGCAATTGTTTTTGTGTTGAGGGGTTTGATATTCAATTGTAGCGCCAAATCTCCGTCATTAAGCCAGTGATCGCTCTGTAAGCAGTTTCTTCAACTGCTCTTTTATTTATTTTAACCAAATTTGTAAAAATTTCGATTGGATTCATTTGACTGTTCGTTGAATTGTTATTTTTTATGTTCGTCGTACTTGAAACACTTTGTTTCTTTGACTTCTTCATTTTCATTGACTACGACCGGACAAATGTATGTATGTATGTCTTTCGTTTTTTTCTGCTATCGATGCGTCACTGGCTTTGCTGTCGTGTTGGTCCTTGCATTCTGTTTATTTTATAATAAAAAAAATTAGTTTCGTTTCAATAACGAAATTATTTCGTCAACTAAAAAGGTTGATAAACCTCCAAACTAAATAAATAATAAATATAAACTAAAAAAGTAAGAGATAAACCCAATATCAGTAGCTTAAAACTTATGCCTTCACTTTTTTTAATTTTCAAAACATTTTTCTACAAAATTTGAATTAAATAAAGTTGTTGCAGGAGCAACAAGCATGGTATGGGATGTGCAGCCAAGAGGTCATGTAAACGACTGGAGAACCGTTGTATTTACGGATGAGAAGTAGTTTAATTTGGATGGGCCTGATGGCTACAACTATTATTGCCATGATCTGAACCGACATCACCGCCGAGAGGGCGGCGTTATGGTGTGGGCTGCTATTACGTACTATGGCACCATCGATCTTGAATTTCAAAGTGCAAAAATGACTGGTGGAAGGTATAAAACGTTATTGGAATCGGCTTTTCCGAAGTTCAGCGAACTATTTGGTCCCATATCTTGGATATTGCAAGAGGATAATGCCCCTATACACAACGCCAGAGTAGTAAAGGAGTTCATTGGAAGCCAAAATGTTAATATTTTTGACTGGCCACCCTATTCACCAGATCTAAACATTATAGAAAATGTCTGCGGTTGGTTATCTCGTAAGGTCTATGAAGGAGGTAGACAATTTGATGACAAGCAGTCACTAATTCAGGCCATTAAGGATGCTTGGAATCCAATTTCGTTGGATTCCATACATTCTCTTTATCTCTCAATGAGAACCCGTATATTTGAAGTTATTAAAACCAAAGGGGGTTGTACCTATTACTAATAGCTCTTGAATAAAGTACAATAAATTAAAAAAACAACAAAAACTGTTTTTTGTTAAAATTAGTTAAAGTGCCTTTATTCAAGTGAACCAAAAAAATAGCGCATTTTTGGACGTTTTTGTATAAATTGCTCAAAAAAAAGTTCTTTAGTTAAAAACCACTATTGTCATATTCTTATTTTTTCAAGATGTCGAACTTCCATATCCATTTTAAAATTCTGCAATCGGTTACAAACTTCAAAAGATACAGGCTACTGAATATGGAATTTGTAGTGCCTTTAAATAAGTGAACCGGAGTGTACATACATGCATCCATTTTTATATACAGGGTGATTCAGGAAGTTGCGGACAAATTTCTCCAGCGTATTCCTTGGCTCATTTCATGAAGAAAAGTCCACTAGGACCGTGTCCGAAAATGCAAGGGTGCGAAATGGCAGCGGTTTCAAAATTTTCGGATTGATGGTCGGAGGGTAGTAGGGTAAAGTTGCTAACTTCTGAGTCAGTGGTAGGATTTTTTTGTTTTTGGGCTTGTTGGTAAGGTCTTTAAGAGGCCTTTCAGAATCAATAAAAAAAAGTAGAAAAAAGTCAAATCGCCGAATACAGAGCTTTCGGAATTTTTTATTTTATTGAAATTTTTAGAAATGATCATAACTTTGGAATGGTAAGACCTCTGGGTTTCGTTTAGGTCATTTTGGAAAGGTAGGAGGTATGGCTATCTTTCAACAGAAACATAAGTTATCTGCCATCTGGCAGAGCAAATTGAGGTTATGTGAATTTTTTTCCGAATGCTCTGTATCTCGGCGATTTGACTTTTTTATACCTTTTTTTTATTGATTCTGAAAGATCTCTGAAATACCTTTCCAACAGGCTCAAAAACAAAAAAAATCCGACCACTGACTCCGAAGTTAGCAACTTTACCCTACTACCCTCCGACCGCCAATCCGAAAATTTTGAACCCGCTGCCATTTCGCACCCTTGCATTTTCGGACATGGTCCTAGGGGAATTTTCTTCATGAAATGAGCCAAGGAATACGCTGGAGAAATTTATCCGGAACTTCCTGAATCACCCTGTATATTACATATGTATATATATATGTATATATATAGGTAATCTTGTTAAAATAAATAAAGCACTGAAATAATTGTATTTGTTTTGTCATAAACAGAGCGACAACAAGTATTGAATAGTATAGAGAACTTATTGCACTCTTTTTCCGCTCTCATTTAGGGAGTGTGAGTAAAAGAGCATAAACGAGTCTAATTCTCTTTATAGATTATTTCAGTATAAATGCACCACTTCGACAATATTATTACATAAAACAATACAAAAGGCACAACTGTTTCAAAATGCATCAATGTTTCACATCAAAATTATGAATGGACAAAGTTATGACAAAAAGAGAGTAATACGTTTTGAATCATTCGCCAGCTGTCGCCAGTGCTTTTGAGTCATACAATTCGTTCCTTGAGTTCTCTATACTATTCAAAATTGTTTGGCGACGACGACCTGCTTGTTTGTTCGCTGCCGCTATATCAATACCATCATACTTATTTTCAGGCAGAGACTATTGTTATACAACAACTACGTATGTGATGCTAACGCGGTGTCTTGTTTGCATGTGTTCACTTTGATATACTGCCCTACCCGTGCCTATAGATGTTAACATATCAAAAATAAAAAGTAAAGATTGGATTCGGTGTAAAACTGTAGTCTGTCTGTGACTCGCCTATCATTTTGTGGAATGTAATGGAAACTAGGGTTTTTCGAATATTTGTGTACTATTTGCGTTTGTGCTCCGCCGCGTTCTACAGAATTGCCATATCAGCGTTTTATTTCCGTATACCACATAAAAACAATCTCTTTATAATACTGTAATTAAAATAATAAGTATTGACTGACATGCGGTTTAAAATCTTTAGCTTCACTTTGCATGAATTCACGGCGAAACCACATATACATGTTTGAAGCCATTCAATACGTTTGGGATGGGTATGAATAAATTTAATTGAACCATTATATTACAGAGATGGAGTAGGGGAAGCAATATGAGGCGCTCCTCTGAATTAACTAATGTAGATATGTACGATAATTCAAGTAGGTGTGGCTCTGACATGCAATTTATTAATTTAAAAAAAAATATGATTTTATGATGTGTGTTTCAGTGCAAAGATCGAAAACTAAATTTGCAAACATAGTTGATAAATGATGCCAGTACTACGATCACACTGCAGAAGGATTATTCTAATTTGGAGATTTTGAGTACGTTAACAGCTGTATTGAAAAACAGATGTTTGGTTAAACAAAATCTGCAAACACGAGATTTCGTTTAATCAAACATCTGGTTTTCAGTACACTAATCAGCTGTTCATTTATTCGAAATATTCCAATGAGAAAAGTCTGGGGCAGTGTGAATGCAGTATAACAGAAATTGCTGGCAGAATTCTACTAAAATCTGGTCAACTGTTCGTCGTCCTCATAGTTTCAATTCCAATATTCAAAAGATAATTTAGATCTGCTAAAATCTACGGTATAACGGAAAGTGCTCGCAGAAATCTACTAAAATCTGGTCTGCTGTTCTTCGTCCTCATAGTTTTGATTCCAATATTCAAAAGATAATTGATATTTGCTAATATCTGCAGTATAACAGAAATTGCTCGAAAAATCTACTGAAATTTGATCAACTGTTCTACGTCCTCATAGTTAATGCTAAAAATCTGGTCAAAAGATTTTTGAGCCCCACAATTTCAAGTCCAATATTCAACAGAAAATTCAGAGTTTCGAATTGATTGGTAACCGGTACAAAAAATGCCTTCATTGGACTTCCGCATGTTACACAGAAACTTTCGGAAATGTCATTCATATTGTGATATGATATGAATTGTTCGCAAATTTCTACTAAAATCTGGTCAAAAGATGATTTTGCTTCCAACTCTCAAAAGGCAATTGAGAGATTAGAATTGATTCGTAACCTGGTAGAAGGAAGGCCCTCATTAACCTTTCGCCTGTGGAACGGAAACTTTCGAAAATGACATTTTTATAGATGTAAAACTACGTTTGTAATTCCCTTCTTTACCTTTAATTGGAGTAGAGTAAGTAAAGTAATTCATTTCATGATTAACAGGAATACATTCACTTTTCGTTTTTGTTTCCATTTTCATTTTCATTCTGTTTGTTCTTGAGGATAAATTAAAAATGGATAAATGATTAAGAACACAAAATGAATATGACTTAATCCGTGAGAGCAGGGTGACTGATAAAAATCATGGCGAAATGTAAAAAATAACAATTTTAAATGACATTCAATTATTTCGGAAGTAGTAAGTGTTGCCATGACTTAAGTATAATGAAATCGGCAATCAAATTGAGCTACGATTCAGATATATTAAAGTGACAGAATTGAAAATTGAATTTAATACAGATATATTAAATAGACAGTATTGAAACGTTAAATTGTAAGAGACAACAAACGTACAAACATTTGTGGCAGTTCAAAGAACGAAGATGAAGCAGTTTAAATATGATTACTTACTTTTACTTACTTTGACTATTTTACTACCTCATGAGGTCAGATGTCGTACATATATTAATTAAACAAACAAATTAAACAAATTTCAACATATTCCTCCAACTGGCTGTATCCTTCGCCTTTTCTCGCCAGTTGGTCACACCAGGGATACGGAGGGATTCTTCTGCCTGGTCTTTCCAGCGGAGTCTTGGTCGTCCTCTTTTCCTGCTTCCATCGGGTACGATATCGATCATTTTTCGCGCTGGTGCACCTTCATTCATTCTGATAACATGGCCTAGCCAACGCAATTGGCCTAATTTGATTCACCTAGCTATGCCCATATCAGAATATAAATTACTCGTATATAGCTCTTTTTTTTATCAAACCAACACTCAGGGGATGCCCCCAATAAATGCAGTGCATTGAGTTGTCGAAGGAAAAGTGAGGTAGTGGAGGGTGGAACGAGGGAGTAGTGTCTGTTGACATTTGCCTTGAATCTTTGTATGTCACAATTGGTGGCAAGTACACATATTCCACATACGGACTGCACGGCTGAAAAACGAATTTTCTCTATAGTGTGAAGTGCGGTCAACCGGCCACTCGATAAAGACAGATGAGAGTTCCTGGAAAGGCGCGTGCTTTGGTTAAATATCCTCACGTCTGGCATAAGTTGACGGATGTCCGAGGAACACATACCGTGGAAATATCGATAGAACAGCGACATGCAACCCACATTTCGACGATGCTCAAGGGAGACAATAGAGTTGGATACCCTACTGTCTCCTATCAACACCATCGCTCTCCTCTGGACACGGCCGAGAAACTCCAAAGATGTCCTAGGAGCACCTGTCCATATATGGGAGTTATATTCCATCTTTTTGTTGGCGAAGGAAAAGTGAGGTAATGGAGGGTGGAAAGAGGGAGTAGTGTCTGTTGACATTTGCCTTGAATCTTTGTATGTCACAATTGGTGGGAAATACACTGGCCGGAAGTATATTCCACATACGGACTGTACGGCTGAAGAAGGAATTTTCTCTATAGTGTGAAGTGCGGTCAACCGGCTACTCGATAAAAAACGGATGAGAGTTCCTGGAAAGGCGCGTGCTTCGGTTAAATATCCTTACGTCTGGCATAAGTTGATGGATGTCCGAGGAACACATACCGTGGAAATATCGATAGAACAGCGACACGCAACCCACATTTCGACGATGCTCAAGGGAGACAATAGAGTTGGATACCCTACTGTCTCCTATTAACACCGTTGCTCTCCTCTGGACACGGTCGAGAAGCTCCAAAGATGTCCTAGGAGCACCTGCCCATATATGGGAGTTATATTCCATCTTTGGCCTGATGTAGGTGGTGTAGATATTGAGAAGAATAGATGGAGTCGAGTATTTCTTGCACCGCTTTAAAAAGCCCTGACTCTTGAATGCAACGTTCGACACTTCAAATACATGTTTTGCCCAACGAACAACACATTGTATTTTCACGCCCAGAACATCAAGAGCGTCTGATTCATCAATATCCACGCCGTCCATATACAATGACGACACATCTGGATCAGCAATACGCTTATACGACAACAAACAACACTGGGTCTTACCCGCATTAAAATCTAATCTATTCATTCGACCACATTCAACAATGGACACCAGATCCCGTCCGAGTGTTTCATTAATCGTCCGGCGTTTGACTTCAATCTCTTGAAGGCTTGGCCTACGGTCGAATGAATAAGAATGACAGAGATTACTGTCATCCGCAAAAGAGTAGATTGGATTCACAGTCTGACCAAGGAGATCGTCAATGAAAATAAGAAAAAGAGAAGGAGAAAGAACAGAGCCCTGTGGTACACCTGCAGTCAATTTATGCTCGTCGGATGAAACTCCATCTACAACAACTCGTATAGTGCGATCTCTGAGAAAACTCGATATAAATCGAGTGAAGTTATCACCGACACCAAAAGCAGCGAGCTTTGACAAGAGTGCATCGTGCCATACTCTGTCAAAGGCCTTGGAAATATCAAGAGGCACTACCTTACTCTCACCAAGCCGGTGGATGGATCGACTCCACTGTTCCGAAAGGAACGCCATCAGGTCTCCAGTAGATCTCATTCTACGGAAGCCATACTGCCGATCGTTAAGAAGGTTATTGGACTCAAGATATTTCACTAGATGGTGGTTAACCATGCTCTCCATAACCTTCGAGAGCACAGAACAAATTGCAATTGGGCGGTAATTTGCGGGGTTACTTGCATCACTTTTTTTAGGGATTGGCTGGACAGCGACGGCGGTACTCGCCGTTTTCTTTAACAGAACCATATAATTTACAGAGAATTTTGTTCTCGAATACTCCCAGGTGTTTTTCATCCGCTTGCGATATGACCCAAGTTTCGGAGCCATATGTCAAGACAGATAAAATTAGAGTTTAATATAGCTGGACTTTTGTCTGTCGAGAGAAGGCTTTGTTCCTAAACTGATTGCTGAGCCGAAAATAGTTTATGTTTGCAATTATGTTATCTCCAGGCTGATGTTGTTGTCCTTGTTCATGGCGGCTCCAAGGTAGACAAATTTAATTTTTGTTTCCAAAAATTAATCAGCTAAACATCAACGACATTTGCTGCGAACAAGACGGGGCAACAATCGATTTAATGCAAAATCAATTTGGTGACAACTTTATTTGCAGAAGTGGCCGTGTTCACTAGCCCACTGGTTCGTGCGATTGAACACCTTAGGATTGCTTTTTATGGGGCTTTGTTAAGGCATTTGTTTATGCAGACAAACCAGCAACTCCAGCAACATTGTCGGCATACGGCCAGATTTAGTGGAAAAGTAGTCAAAAATTGGACTTATCGAATGGACTATATACCTCGTATCCGCGGCGGACATATACCGGAAATCATGTCTTAAATATAAATGTCATGGAATTATGCACCAGATTATAATGAAAAAAGTTTCACTACAACAATAAATACTTCCGTCTTGTATTATCATTTTAAGTTCTCATGCAGCTAAAAAAGACCCGTTATATATATTCTCATTACATCCTATGAAGGTATAGGAGGTGCTCACAATCAGTGAAACGGCGTGGTTTCTAGCTTCACTCTCCCTGACTGGGTTCTACAGTTTTATTCCGGTTCCGAACTTCTTAACATGGCTAAGTACTCTATTGTGTCGCTTTCACGCTTTTAGCTTTAGCTGCTGATAGTTTTATTCGTGTTGACTGCAGATTTTCTCCCGATGATCTCAATTAATATGTTGAAGAGATCGCAGGATAGGGTGTCACTCTGTCTGAGGCTTCGCGTCGTACTAAATGGTTCGGTGAGATCTTTACCAATCTTTCCTGAGGAGTTCGTGTCGGTCAGTGTCATTCGACAAAGGCGAGTCAGCTTAACAAGAATACCAAGCTCCGAAATAGCTTGAAACAATTTTCACCGTATTGAGCTATAGAAGGCAGCCTTATAATCTACAAAGAGGTGGTAGCTGTCGATTTGTTTTTCGTGAGGTATCTCCAGGTTTTGTCGTAATGTGAATATTGAGTCTCCAGGTCTCCAGGCCTAAATCTACATTGGTAAGGTCCAATCGGGTCTGCAACAAACGGCTTGAGTATTTCAAATATTACGCTCGAGATAAAAAAAAAATTGGTTTCCCATTACATCCCATGAAGGGACCGGGGAGAACTTCTCACAATCAGTAAGCTGTGCGCTTTCAAGTTTTCACTCACTGATTGGAACCTACAGTTTTACACCGATTCCGAACGGTATTTTGAGAAGCTTTTTCATGGCTATATACTCGATAGTGTCGCCGTCACTATACGAGGTGACCGCCGCCGAAAGAAATTTGAAGGTGGTCAGAGCAGGTCTCGAACCCAGGATCTCAAGGACAAAAGGCACGCACACTACACATTGCACCACCGACGCTCGAGAAATGCAATGAATAAAAAGATTGGCTTATATCACGATAGTTGCTGTTACTCGGGCCGCCTTTTTTAAAAACAGGTCACAATATGCTGAGACTCAAATCGTCGGAAATTCATTAGTCCAGCCAAATTTTGCATATGAGCCGATGCATACAGCTTTCCAATTATTAGCCCCCAGCCGTAAACAGCGCAGCCGGTAGGCCATCAGTACTAGTGGTTTTGTTGTGCTTAAGCCGGAAAATTTCAGTTCTAACTTCGTTTGGTTATGTGTGTGGGGGGGGGGGGGAGGGGGGGCAGTCGACGCCATCGTCCTGTATGTGCTCAATACCCTCATATATATTAAAGTCTCGTGGGACAAGTACAGCAGAGAAGAATCTCTCCACATTCCCCACATACAGATCTATGACAAGGTTCCCGTCCTTATTTCTACAAAACAGGCGGCGCTGATCTATTGCCGTTGGTTTGGCTTTGTAGTTCTCTGTAGAATTTACTGGCCTCGTGCTTCCTTCTGTATTATTCAATTTGCTCATTCTGGCGCTTTCGCCACAACCGAGTTTTCTTCTTAATCAAACGGGGTTCTCCTCTCCTCTCATCTTATCCTTATACCCCTCTGTCGAGCCACGCGTAGCAACTGACTGAAGCATTGCCATACGTGAAGAGTTCTTTTCATTACTTGCCATGCGAAACTCTTCAGCGAACCATGTTTTGTCTTAAAAAGGATTGTATTTCCACTGCGCTTCACGATCATGATTCGGGGGTGCGGTCTGCGTCAGTACCTCAGTGACCTTCTATGCATAGGCCGTGGCTATCTCTGGCAATTGCAGCTTTTGCATGGTCAGCTTCCTCTATGTCTACGTTCGTAAGACTTTTGCTCTGCTTAACCTTGTGCGAACCTTTCGTGCAACCAGGTAGAGATCCGAATCGCACTAGTAGAGTGCCTTCCATCAATTACCAGGTGATTAATCTGATTTTTCGTTTGTTGATCAGGGGATAGACAAGTAGCCTTATGGATGTCTTTATTTAGAAATCTCGTACTACTGACAATAATGCTTTTCGGCAGGGCAAAATCGAGCAGTCCCATTTCGTTATCCGAAGTGATGGCGTGTAGACTGAAGTGGCTATTGGTTAATTCAAACACATTTTCCCTGCCGACTTTAGCATTAAAATCACCTAGAACAATCTTAATGCCATGCCCAGGGCAGCGGTTGCATATTTCCTCTAGCTCAGCGTTTCTTAACCTTTTCACTCCGCGGACCCCTAGAAAATCAAGCACAAGTTCAAGGATCCCCTTAATAAAAACACAGGAATACATTTTGGACAAATTATTTTAGTACTGAAACAAAATTTCATTTTTATAAAAATTAAAAATTCTGTATTAATGTGAAGATTGGTGCTGCTTTTTTGAAACTAAATTAGTAATATTTGGGTTGATGTTTTTACTTAGTTGTAATATCAAATCTGATTCCAATTGTAATCTGTTTCTGTATTTGTTTATGGTGTATATAAAAGCGGAGAATGCCTTTTCACAGAGGTATGTGGACGAGAAAAGCAGTAAATATTTTAGTGCTTCTTCTGATATTTCTTTATAAACTTTTTTTAAATTTACCCAAAAACTTGATAAAGAAAATTCTTTGAAATTTCGTTTTAAAGCTGAATCACATGATATTTCTATGAATTGATTTTCCTGTACCGTTGTCAAGCCGATTATATCTAAAACATCTGCGTTGAAAGGGTCTGCTATCCAGTTTTTATTTCTGTCGGGTTCTGGAAAATAATCCCGAAAAGAAGACGTCAAACTGCGGAGGTGTTTAATCATTTCGCCTTCTACTTGCGTTGGCAACATTTCTCCACCAGAGGATTCCAAAAACGCTACCAGTGTCGGAAAATGATTATAGTTTTTTTTTATTTGTACGATTAGTCCAAAGGTCCAGTTTTTTGGTCATTGTTTCTATTTTATCTTCAACTTGGAAGATGTTGTTATCTCTTCCTTGTATACTTAAGTTCAGCTCGTTGAGGGCACTAAAGATATCAGCCAAATATGCCACCATTGTAAGCCATTCAAAGTTATTGAAATGATCAACAGAATTATTCAAAAAAACATTTTGATCTCGTCCCTCAGCTCAAAAACACGCGACACGACTTTGCCGCGAGACAACCAACGCACCTCAGCATGCAATAACAACTGCTTGTGAATGCTGCCCATTTCTTCACATATCATACCGAAAATACGGGGATTTGGAGGCCTGGCTTTAATAAAATTCACGACCTGCACTATGTCGTCCAAAACTGTTTTTAATTTTTCGGGCATATTCTTAGCTGCTAATGCCTCTCTATGAATGCAACAGTGATGCCAGATAATATATAGATTCATCTTCTTCACGCGCGCCTGAAGTCCTGTTCGTGTACCGGTCATAGCCCTAGCACCGGCGATACTAACTGCTACATATTTATCCCATGGTATTTCATGAGTGGACATAAAATTTTTTAATACGCCAAATATTGCTTCACCTGTAGTAGGCGACGGCACAGGCCTACAGAATAGAAAATCCTCAATAATGCCATCGTTGTGTTCGTAACGATACATCCGATACTAGCGATGCTAATATCCGTGCTCTCATCTAATTGCAAAGCATAAAATCTGCTTTCTTTAACACTAAAAATCAATTGCTCTTTAACACTTCCTGACATGTCATCTATTCTATTCTTCACTGTACTGTTGGATAACGATATAACGTTCAATTCTTTTGCAGCTTCCCCCCCCCCCCCCCCCCCCCCAACATTGTGGAAACCATAATTTTAGCACACGGTAGTATTAACTCTTCTGCAATGGTGTGAGGCTTAGCACTTTTTGCAACTAATAAGGATACTTGGTAAGACGCTAATACAGCACTTTCGTTATTGGCACCAGTAGCAGTCTTCATTATTGTTTTTTGCTTCGCTCTAATTCCGAGGCTTTAGTTTTGAAAGAGAATTGAAATTTCTCCCGAAGATCCTGGTGTTTTGTTTCTAAATGACGTCGGAGTTTGGCCAGTTTTATGCACTCATTCGACAAAACTTCGTAGCATATGACGCACTGAGGTCTTTCTTCACCGTTTAAATTGGTGCATGTAAATCCGAAAGCTAAGTATTCGTCACAAAACTGACGACGTGTAATCTTTGAAGTGTTTTTTGTAAAGCGCTCCATTTTTAATAATCGGAATAAACATATGCGACCGCTGCTATATTTCAGAGTTGCCACTTTCACAAAAAAAAATTACACTAAATTTAAAAAGTGCAATCTTACTGAGAAACCGTATAAGACCATATATTTTCGGAGCATTTTCCTTTCGAAGACTTCCAGTGATGTTTCATCAACCTGCGAAATGACCCAGGATTCTGCACCATAGAGTAAGACAGGTTGAATGAGAGCCTACTATAGTGGGATCTTCGGTTCTCGATAGAGAGTCTTATATCTGAAGTGCACTACCTCGAAATTATAACCATTATCAACGTTCACCTTTCATCCAATCGGGTGGATGTTCTGCTTGTCGAAACCATAAATTTTGTCTTGTCCTCGTTTACTGCCAAACCCACTTTTGCTGATTCCTTTCTCGAAAATACTGCAGTAGTGCAACATTTACTGATGATAGTTTTATTCGTGTTGACTGCAGCTTCTCTCACGATTATCACAAGTAATATGTTGAAGAGATCGCATGATAGGGTGTCACCCTGTCTGACGCTTCGACTCGTAGTAAATGGTTCGGTGAGACTAATACCAATCTTAACTAAGGATTTCATGTCGGTCAGTGTCATTCTATAAAGGCAAGCTGACTCCAACAAGCTGTAACATAGCCTGGTACAGTTTTCCCCGTATCAGGCTATCGAAGGCAACCTTCTACAGCCTGTTTTTGTATCTATCTTCTAACAGCAGGCGTGCAATTGCTAGACAAGCAATCAGGTTTTCAATTGAATTCATTGTTGCTTTTCGCTTGGGCATAAAAGCTCTTTTTCTTGGTTGTGTTCCGGTCAAAGAGCAATATTACCTTCATGTTTTTATTGGCATTTCTTACAGCTTTTTCATACAAATATATGCTAAACGGGGGCAACCCTAGCCATCAGCTGTAAAATCAACAACAGCTGATTTTAGGTATTAAAAAATAAATAAACAAACGAAAATAAACACAATTGTTTGCTTTTTTTACTAATTTAAATTGATTACCTCCGTTGCTCTCGGTTTTCCTATTAAAACTACGAAAAATTATGATAGAGAAAGTCGCCTAAGCCGTAGGATTTTGTGTGATTCAACCAATGTGTTGGAGATTCCAGAAGACCAGTAAGTATATCAGTATAATTTGTTTTTATTTATTGAAATGAAAACACATCAATATAACCCACACGAACAATTTTTTACCGTTGTCTATTTTGACATTTAACATTGTACGTTGTTGACTTATGTGAACGTACATTTTGAGGATAACTACATTTTGAGGAACGTACATTTGAGGATAAAAAAAGTTTATAAAAACCAAAAATGAAATTCGTTTGGCTCTGGACGTGCGATGAGAGAAAAAACAAGTTACATAAACAGGCCGCTAATCTACAAAGAGGTGGTAGATGTCGATTTGTTTTTCTGGGGGTTCGTAGCATATGACGCACTGAGGTCTTTCTTCA
This sequence comes from Phaonia tiefii, assembly GCA_963931995.1. Taxonomy (NCBI): domain Eukaryota; kingdom Metazoa; phylum Arthropoda; class Insecta; order Diptera; family Muscidae; genus Phaonia; species Phaonia tiefii. Next base: position 46,489,867 of record OZ008367.1, read on the forward strand.
CCGTTTAAATTGGTGCATGTAAATCCGAAAGCTAAGTATTCGTCACAAAACTTACGACGTTTAATCTTTGAAGTCGATGGTCTTTCATTTGTTTCCTCTAAAGCGGAATCATTTGGCTTTAACCAGCGTTTCATTGTCACAATCGCACTTAAAAGTAACCTTCTATAAACTTATCTGCACTCAACGCAACAGAAACTAAAACAGTACTGATACGCGTAAACAAAACACGCGAATAATAAGACCCCTTTCACACTCGGCAAGTTACTTGCGCAAGTCTCTTGCCCAAGTCTTGGTTTTTTGATGACAGAGGTAGGGTCGGGTTAGGGGAATAAATTTGAAGTACAGACTTACTTGTACTCGGAAAGTTGAAAAACTGACTTGCGCATGTAACTTGCCGAGTGTGAAAGGGGTCTAACCAAGGTTTATAAATATGTACAAGGTTACGCCATCAAAAATAATTCCCGTTAGATGACTTGGTTGGTGACAAAAGTCAAAAAGAATTGGGTTGCCAACTCTATGTCTGCCTACTATTAATTAAGATTTCATCTTAAAACATGTGTGTCTTGCAGCGAGCTGGCAGCGCTGCAATTGAAATCGCTTTGATAGAATTATGAAGAAATATACATAACAACAAAGCAAAAAGTAAATATGAAGGGTGCAGTGGGCAAATGTGTGAAAACCCACGGTATTAAATATGCGACACAATTTTCTTCAAATTAAATGCAGAAAGATTGTGGGTAACGACTCAAGATTTGAAAAAACATATAAAAAAAGCAGAAAATATTGAAGTCGATGAAAATGTAAAAAAAAGGTTTTTCCGATGCAGTTAGTTAGGCTAAGAATATTTAATGCCGATACTTCCAAAAATAATTATACCAAAAAGAGCAAATTCAATAAAACCATAATTTAATACATATATAAAAATTTGTTTAATTTTTCGCTGATGTTGAAAATATTCAAGTGTCCCACTGTTATGTACATCTACGCAAATGTTGTTTTCGTTCAAACCATAGATTAATACTTACAGTAGATCTAATAGTTCTCCCACCAAATTTATGACATTTGGCCTGGTGTGATATTTACGTTTGATGTTGAAAAGAATTGCTTTACTAATACCCGATAGAGGCAATGGTTCAAAACAACGAACAAAATAACAACAACGGCATTTCGTTTTGTGTGTTAAAATTATTGTGTTAAATACAACACAAATGTCTGCTAACAATAGCAGTCAATAAAAAAGTTTAAAACAAATTTAAATTTCACAGTTTTTCACCAAAATGGCATGAAAAATTAAAGCAAGAGTTATTGTAATACCACCTGGTGTAAGTCACTTTTCGTCAAACATCTCTCTATCACACCGACCGCATCACGAAGAGTGTGAAAGGAAACGTCAGATGAGCCAAATATTTTCTCTAGTCTGAGATTACTCTATGGTTCTAACACAACAATAAAATACAATACTTAAGGAAGAGAGTCGATTGCGAAACTATAAATACTGAGAGCAATAATACACTTACTGTTTGCAATCGCTGCTCGCTGTTTGAATACAGCGCAGTCTTCGTTGATGTGTAATTTATTTTTCCTGCTGACAAACGTGAAGGGTCGTGGGTTTATTGTATGCAAATTTCTGTTAATTCTGTTATAAAAAAAAATAAAATCAAATGTCCATAGATTAGACGGCGGACCCCATATATATACTCGCGGACCCCCAGGGGTCCGCGGACCCCAGGTTCAAAAGTCTAGCTGCTCATATAACATGTCCCTCGTGTCATCGTCCTTTTCTTCCATCGTAGTATGTACCCAAATTAGCGGCATTTTAAAATATTTCGCTTTTATGCGGATCCTGGCTATACGTTCATTCACGGGGTTGCACCTTCGGATTAGGAGTCGAGCCTTTGATCAACTACAAATCCGCAAGCAAATTCATTTTTTTTCTCCTGGCAGCTGTAGAATATGTCACAGTTCTTCTTCCATATACAGCCACGACTTTTCCATCGTATCTCCTCGATAGCAGTAATGTCGGCTTCATAATTCTCGAAGACATCTGTCAGTTGAATAGTGGTGCGAACGATATGTCTGATTCACCTAATGTAGTTAATGCAGTTTTGTGGCCGTCGGTGGTGCAATGGTTAGTGTGCGCGGCTCTTGTACATGAGATCCTAGGTTCGAACCCTGCTCTGACCTCCTAAAATTTCTTTCGGCGGCGGTAACCTCGCATAGTGACGGCGACACTATCGAGTATATAGCCATGAAAAAGCTTCTCAAAATACCGTTCGGAATCGGTGTAAAACTGTAGGTCCCAATCAGTGGGTGAAAACTGGAAACCGCACAGCTCAGTAATTGTGAGAAGTTCTCCCCGGTCCCTTCATGGGATGTAATTGGAAACCATTTATTTTTTTTAGTTACATTACACAAACAAAGTCCAATAATCTAAAACTTCGTTTGAGTGTAACGAATTTCTAAGCGTGTCTCAGCAAGAATGCACTTTTCACTTTAAAATAAAAACTCGTATTTTTGGAGATAGTTGTGATTTGTAAAGACGACATATTCCGAATAAGTTTGGAATAAAATATCCGTCAAATGGCCCCCTAGGTCTGATGACAGGCCATTACTCTTTGCATGAAATTTTCCATATCTTTTTTCACAGAGATGTGGCTGTATCTCACCGATGACGCGTTGGATCTTGGATTTCAACTCAGGATATATTTCTGGTGTATTCGCGTAAACCCGAGAATTCACAAAATCACAAAGAAAGAATTCACACGGCGTTAAATCGCATGATCTTGGTAGCCAGTGGACATCAGAATTTTTGTTGTAGAAATCGTTGCTGCAATAAATCGATTGTTTCATGCGCGGTGTGGCAGGTGGCGCCGTCTTGCTGAAACCACATGTCGTCCACATTCATGCCGTCCAGCTGAGGTTACAAAAACTCTGTTATCATGTTCCTGTAACTAATGCCGTTCACAGTCACTGAAATTTCGGCCTCATCTTCAAAATAGTAAGGACACATCACGCCGCCTGACCAAAATCCGCACCAGACAGTTGCCCGTTGTGGATATATTGGTTTGTCATGGATTGCATGAGGATTTTCTGCGCCCCACACTCGACAATTTTGTGAATTCACGAAGCCATTCAAATGGAAATGCGCTTCATCGGAGAAGATGACTTTATTTGTAAAATTGGCTTCACTTTGCTCCATTACCCATTGAACGAATTGCCGGCACTTTCCATGGTCTGCTGGTTTGAGCTCCTGAGTACGCAGAATTTTGTGCGCATAAAGGTGGAGGTCTTTTATCGAAATTCGCTGCGTAATGATTCGTGAAATTTGAAGTTGTTAAGAACGATGTCCACTTGATGTTTTCGGGTTTTGGGCGACTCTCTCGTTTACAGCTGTAATTTTTCAAGAGACCGACCGATACGTTGTCGCGCACGAGTCTTACTGTCCATAACCGACCCAGTTTCTATAAATTTTTTGACCACTCTTCGAATGGTTGACACATTAGGTGCACTTTCTCATCGGAGAATCCTCCGAAGTTTGCGAGCGATCTTTTCAAATTTTTGTAGTAAGTTTCCACAATTATAACGCGGGGTTTTTTTGTAAAACGCTCCCTTTTTAATAATCGGAATAAACATATGTGACAGCTGCCAAATTTCAGACTTGCCACTTCAACAAAAAAAAAAACACACAAAATTTAAAAAGTCCAATCTTACTAGCACAACCTTTACTAGGTTTTGCATAGTTTGCACTTTCGTCGTTTATTTAAAACAATTTCAAATATTTCAATTGATCCCCTGCCCCTTGATATCAAACGAAAGTTTTCGTTCTTGTGATAGTCGAAAGAAATTTGGTCTGTGGTCCAAAGCTTACAATTTTTCAATTTCCAATGTGCAGTCATTAGCGTTAAAAGATAGGGGTAGTCGAATAAAATCTGTAAACTTAGAGGAACGCAATTTCAACCAAATTCGTGATTGAGGAACGAGGTAATAAATTTTTGAATTTTAAAAATTTGGTTATCTTTTTCTCTAAACTCCTTTCCATATGTAAGCAATTTAACATAAGTTTTATTATTTCCAAATGTATCCAACTATAATCCAATTTTTTTAAGTGCTTCTAATGTGAAGTCGCTCTATTTACGAACCAGGTGCCTGATTCACTGCATTCCCTACATGCTACACTTGCTTTCCCATACATTCCAAATGAAATCATTCCTCATTTAAATAAATTTCAATAAATTATCATATAGACACAGCCAGACACACATAAAAGGTAGATAGATCTTCAGCACCGGAAAACTGCCAAGGAGCACACAAGTGTCTGCTGGGCCATTATGAGAAGAGTGAAAACAAACAAAACTCCCAACAGTAAAAACCAATAAATTTCTAATGAATTCAACACATGTTCGAAAACTATTTACCAACAATACGAGTATTTTTCGAATAGAATCGAAGAAAAAAAAATCAATATGTTTCATTTCACTAAATTAATTAGTTGGGAAATTTTGTTGGAAAATACGTTACGAAAACAAAAGTCAGACAGAGTTCAAAATGTGTAGCAGGTTGATGCAAGTTTTTTCTTTAAAGAAAATCTTTTTTAAATTGTTTCATTTCAAAATTATGAAACCGACAGGATTTTATTCTATGGCTTAGGTTAGGAAACGGAAATGAAACTTAAACTTTTTTTGTAGTGGTAATAACGCAGACACATTGTTGAGGTTGTATTATTGTGGCAGCATTATATATGGGAGAATTTGTGTGTGTGTGTGTTGTGGCTTCGTCGTTTTGAGAATTAAGGCTTACCAGCAATTAAAAAAGTTCAAAGGACAACACGGCACAGTGTGTTCTTTTTCAGAAAAAAAAATAATTTGTTTAATTAAGATTAAGCAAAAGGAAAAGCTTCATCTCACGAGTATACGTGTTCATCACTTCAATTATTTTTATTTATCGAAAGTCACCTAATGTATAGTTTAATCGCTGCAACAAAAATGATTTTATTAACCGCCTAATGATATTTTGCTTTGCTTTGGTTTCTCATTACATCCCACCAAGGGATTCTGGTGAGTTCCTCACTAGCTGTCCGCATTCTAGTTTTACACTCACTGATTGAGACCTACAGATCTCTATTTTTAGTTTCTTATTTTCAGAAGCTTTTCCATGGTTCGATAGTTTCGCCAGCACTAAGCGTGGTGACTAAATAGGATATTAAATTCAAATAGTGTTTCATTCAATCTATAATTGAAATTATAACATTGCGTCATCTGTTAACGATCGCTAATTATCAATCAAAATTAAAATTTCGTGTGGAATCGTGAATGCTCGAAATTAATTCAAATAAAAAAATCACATGAGGTGTCAGGGGACATCCGGTTGGAACGAAGTTCCTTTCGCTATATATTATGTACTAGTTAGTTCCAACACGCCTAAAGGTACGGTCAGATTGGGCAAATATTTGACGAAAAAGTCAAATATTTCTTGGCCCCAGTCTGACCACAAAATATTTTTGTGTGGCAAACAATAAAACAGCTGATTTTGGTCAAACTAAATTATTTGCCATCAAATAAAAATGTGCTCAATGTGACCACTAAAGAGCAAATAGTTTTCTCTTTTTTGAGCAAACATTTATTTGATCTTACAAAAGAATTGTACGATCAATCAAAGATAAAACAATGGTAATTCACAGGTAGTGTAAGCAGTATTGTCAGCTTTTACGACTCAAATTATAATATGAAAAAAAATCACCAACATTAAACTAAAAAGAAGAATTGGTAAATAAAGAGTTTTTCAACAGAGACGCTACAAAAGTAAATCGATAGGGACAGCAAACGACGCCATATTTTTTCCCGCTCTTTTGACATTTCTCTTCAGTAAGGTTTGCCATTTCATCATGGAAAGATATAGGAGCCAACAAGGAGTCGTAAAATTTACTACCGAAATTTGGAGTCAGTTGTCTCAACTTTAAGAGGACAACTTTAAGAGGCCTCAACAATCAGCGATGAGGCTCATTTCTGGCTGAATGGCTTCGTCAATAAGCAAACTATGCGTTATTGGTCAGACAGCAATCCACACGTAATCCATGAGTCATAATTGCATCCCGAAAAAATTACGGTTTGGTGCGGTTTATGGGCCGGCGGCGCCATTGGGCCGTACTTCTTCCGTGATGATCAAGACCGGCACATTACTGTGAATGCGAATCGCTACCGTTCAATGATAAACGAATAGTTTTGGCCCTAATTGGATACTATGAACTTAGAGGACATGTGGTTCCAACAGGACGGCGCCACAAGCCACACAGCGAATGCCATAATCAATTTATTGGAAACTAAGTTTGGTGAACGTGTTATCTCACGAAATGGCACAGTCGATTGGCCGCTACGTCAAGTCTATGGTCTATGCCAACAAGCCAGCGACGATTGATGAACTTCGTACGAATATCGAACGTGAAATTGCAGACTTCCGTCTGGGACTGGGATTTCCGTCTGGGACTGGGACTTCCGCCTGGACTTCTGCCAGCGTGCCCGTGGTGGCCATGCAAAAGAAATCGAGTTCCATACATAATGGCATCGAACGTACTTTTACAGGCATAAAGAATTTCATTGGTATCTAAAACCTGTTTTGTTTTACTTAAAAAAACTTTTGTAGCGCTCTTATTGAAAAACCCGTTATTATAAAAATTTTTAAAAATATTTTGGTAATTTGGTTCACCGGCTATAAAACTGTGTACATAGTTAAAAGGGCATAGTTTTAGCTTTGTTAATCTGTACTAACTTTTCAAATCGGATCTAAACCGACTAAGCTGAGACTAATTAGGATACTTTGGCCATATTTAGAATTTTGAAGCTACTGAAAATGTTGAAAATTGTGTTCTAATCTCCTCCGTCAGACCTTACAATTATGCTAGGTGAGTTTAGAGCAAGCTTGTCAAACTCGCAAAAAAGAATTTAAAAAATATTCGACAATATTTCAAAATTTCAACATAGGATATCTCGATAACTAAGCGAGATATGAAAAAATTGCATTTCTTCGTTTATAACAAAAATGTATTAGAGGCCCCATGACGGGATAATTCCAGCGTAACCACAGGAGGCACCATACCAATCTTGTAGTTGGTTGGAGGCAATCTTCAGGGGCTGCCTTACGCTGGGAGTCATTCCTAGCATTTGGAAACAAACCAAAGTGGTTTTCTTCCCGAAAGCGGGCAAATGCTCTCATGTCAAACCAAAGACTTTAGACCAATTCGTCTAGCATCCTTTGTTCTTAAGACATTTGAAAGGTTACTGGACATTCACGTTCGAAGTAATCTTCCACAGAATCTACTATCGAGTTCTCAGCATCAAGGGCAGGTCAATTTAGACTGCTCTCCACTCTATAGTCAGCATAATGGAAAACTCTCTTGAGAACCTTCCTGGACGTCGAGGGACAGTTTTTAATCGCCTCGGTATTATATTTATCAATTGTTGACATGTCTGTTAGTGTGCGCGCCTCTTGTACATGCGATCCTGGGTTCGATCCCTGCTCTGACCGCCTTAAGTTTCTTTCGACGACGATCACCTTACATAGTGGCGGCGTCACTATCGAATATTTAGCCATGAAAAAGCTTCTCAAAAATACCGTTCGGAATCTGTGTAAAAACTGTAGGTCCCAATCAGTGAGTATAAAACTAGAAAGCGCACAGCTCACTGGTTTGCGAGAAGCTCTTTCCAATTCCTTCATGGGATTAAATGGGAAACCGTTTTTTTTTACATTCTTCAGAGGTTATGAGTCGCAAGTTTTCAGCACTTTGGCTTTCAATCCGCTAAGAGAACGTGGTGGGTCATTTCGCAACTTTCTCTTCACATGGTTTCAATTGGATCGAGGTCTAGGCTATACGCAGGCCAATCCAGAATTTCGAAACCATTTTCTTGCAACCATTTGTTTGATATTTTTGCTGCTTGGAGAGATGTACCATCATGTTGAAATACATATTCGCCGCAGTTTGTCAGCTTTGGTACTGAAGCAATGAGATTTTCGTGCAATATATTCATAAATTATTCCGCTTTTACAGTTCTATCAATGAAATGCAGCTAACCTACACGCTTTGTCTACATGCATCCCAACACCATGACGCTAGCTGGAAACTTTATAGTGTTTTTATCAATCACCCTTTTTCTAGCATCACCGACGCATACGTCAAATTTTGATCCGTCGCTAAAAATAATGGTGTCCTATTGCCGTTCTATGTAAGCACGTCTTTGGTTTGCCCAAATCAAATATTTTTTCTTTTGGAACGCAGTAAGAAAGGACTTTTCTTTGGCCTAGTAAAGTAACGCTGTTTCAATATATATTTTTGGGAGACCAAGTGAATGTTAAACTTATTTTATAGAAGTTATATCCTACTTCTTTAATTTTTTCACGCTTCCATTCTCGTTTTATAGGTTTTCCAATTATTTCTGACCATTTTGCAGCCATATTTCTAACTGTGCAACGGCGATTTCTTTTGATTATAGCTGGTAAAGCCCTTTTGTCTTGAACATTTTTGCAATTTTGTTATTATAATTTCCTGTTTTTCTTTTGAATTTTTGAAAATACTTTTAACTGTTGATCTGAGAAACTTAAGGTCGATTGATATTTTTCAGTAACCCATCCCCGATTAGACTTTGCCAGTAGTTACAAATCGAATTTACTCTGAAACAGATTTACTACGTGCCATCGTTTAAAAAGTCATCTCAAATAAAACATGAAAATATTGTGTTTTTGTTCCGAGTATTCTTACCAAACGGTGCCTTTTCGTTTTTTGTTTAAATTTAAATTTTGGAATTATTTTGAGCTGAATTTAGCACTGAACGAATTAAGAGTGGTCAAAAATATTTCTATACATAACAAAGTATTCTGAGCTAGTATCCGTTATCAAAATATTTTGCTATAACACGGGCACATATTTTTTTACCACTTTAAAGAACATACTTATAAAATAGCCTTCGAAAATGGTTCAGTTTTCTTGGTTTACGCAACAGTACTTCCTTAGATATGTGGACCTGAAAGTTACAGTGCCAGAAAAATGTTCGGTGTAGGAATTAATAGTGGTTAGGGCTCGTATAACATGTTTCTTTGGAGCAACGACAAATAGACGGAAATGCGAAACTGTTCATACGAGGCTCTAGAATATGGGTACAACCACCGATCTGGTCACTTTTGGTTTCCAATTAAATGCAACCAAGGGATTCGGGAGAGCTTCTCACAATCATTGAGCTGTTCGCTTTCTAGTACACTCACTGATTGGGACCCACAGAAGTATTTTGAGAAGCTTTTTTATAACAAAATACTCGATAGTGTAGCCGTCACTAAGCGTGGTGACCGCTGTGGACAGAAATACAAGTTCATGTACAATATCATGTACAAGAGAAGCGCGCACACCGAACAATTGGCATTAACTTTGCCGACGTCAGTTATTTTAGTAAGGACGATAATTATTTGCGATTATTATTATTATTTATTTCGCCTATGGATACAATTTTATCCTTACAGACTAGCATCTTAAAACCTAAAAATTATATAATAAAAATTACTTTAATAAATTATTTAAAATAATTTTAAAATGATGATGTGGCAAACTTAGATCTAATTGTTTAGAGTATTCATTAAACAACACTATGGGACAGTCAAAATTGGGATGGGATGAAACCAACGGGAAATGTTATATCGGTCAAAAACAAGTTATACGTGGCACGGCGTTTCGCTTGGTCACGTCTAGGATATATCGATTTGAAGTTAGTAACTATCATATAGGGGAAATTGTCACCTTTGGTGACCTTTTTTTGACATAACTCGAGAACCACGAGTCCGATTTTGCTCAAACAAATTTAAAAAAATTAAAAATTATAATTCCTTTAATCTGTTAGTACAACGTTTTTCTATATACTCAACAGTTTTGCCGGTAAAAATAAATGTATGAAGAAAAAAAAATTATTTTTGCCTAAAAATTAATTTTTTTTTTTTAATTCATTAAAAATCCAAAACGGAAAAAAGTGTCACGTAAAGTCACATAACCTATGAACAAAATGAGATATACATCATGAAAATCAATGTATGCGTTTCGGTTTTATGCAAAATTAAGTAAAGGTATGAATTTCAAAAATTTGCTCGAGATATGCTCAAAATTCCTTGAAAAACATTGATGACTTTTTTTATGATTGTCAGATTTAAAAAAAAGTAATAAACAAAAGGTTATTTGATTTTTATGGAAGCGGTAACAAACTAAAAAACGGTCACTTTTTTAATTATTTGTGTTTTTTCCGTTGGCTACCTGCATGATTTTGTTACACAAATTTACACAAATTGCACCCACATTTATGAGTGGTCATGTTTTAGAACGTTTCGAAAAATATTGAAACTTACGTAGTATTTATAGGTGTTCATTGATCGATTTTTGTCATTCAACAAGTGTCTCCGAACGCGTAAAGTGCGATTTTTTTAAAGTGACGAAAAAGTAATAAAAGTATAAAACCGAAATCAGTGCAAATTGTCCAGAAAATATCAATTTCAATCAAGTGGAGTGGAGTGAGCAAGTGGAGCGCGCTTTTAAACTTTATTTTGTTTCCGAAATAATTCGCGGCGTTTCGTGGGTCCCAGAAAAAATTTGTAAAACGTGCTACAATGGTCTTAACATGTGGATCCAAGGGAAACGCAGTTCACTTCGTTTTGGTGTACCAATGATTTGGACTGATCCAGGAGAGCACAATTCCGACAAGTGTTACGCTTGCGCAAACAAAATATGTGGAGTAAATCGTAAAGGCTTTAAACGAAGAGTTTACATATCTGTTAAAAGTGCACAAATACCTCTACCGCATTCGGATGAAATACCAATTCCACCGCTTCCAAGTCCTGACAGAGAAAGAGTTTCCTCCGAGGGTAAGTCACAAAAATGAAGTTAACTGACTGATTAAAAACAATTGATTTTTTCCAGATGAAGACAGATCCTCATCCGATACAGACTCTGGACAAGTGGGCGAACCACCACGCAAGAAAGTAAAGGGCGCAAACAAACGAAAATAAGTTTTGCGTTCATCGATTTTTATAACCTATGTATCTATGTAATAACCTAATAATTACCTGTAATCATTTTTAATTTTACGTGTTAATAATAAATAATATATAATAAATATTATCCAAATTCATTGAAACATAAAATCAATATTCTTGTCAAAATGAGATACCTTCACTTAATTGTGAATAAAAACGAAACGCGTCCATCGATTTTCATGATCTATGTCTCATTTTGTTTAAAGGTTATGTGACTTTGCGTGAAAGTAATACGACTTGACTTTTTTCCGGTTTGGATTTTTTATGAATTTAAAAAATAAAAAAATTTAATATTTTAGGCAAAAACAATTTTTTTTCTTCATACATTTATTTTTACCGGCAAAACTGTTGATTCTATAGAAAAACGTTGTATAAACAGATTAAAGGAATTGTAATTTTTAATTTTTTTAAATTTCTTTGAGCAAAATCGGACTAGTGGTTCTCGAGTTATGTCAAAAAAAGACCATCAAAGGTGACAATTTCCCCTATATGATAGTTACTAATTTCAAATCGATATATCTCGATTCCTGGACGTGGCCCAGCGAAACGCCGGGACACGTATAACTTCTTTTTTAACCGATATAACTTTCCCCGGTAGTTTGAACCCTTCCCGATCACTGACCCCTACCATTTGTCTCACTGTGTAATCTGAGGGCTTTAGTAATCGGTTCTATGTAAATCTATATGAACAAATTTTACATTATTTCTAAGCCTTCTGGAAGGTACATTTATCTTTATAACTTCCAGCAAATCCTGACAATCAACAAATCCCCAAATAACCCCATGCAAGAAATTAATTGACAACACATTTCTTCTAACTTCTAAAGTTTTCATACCAATTAAGATACATTTATCCGGATATGATGGAATCAAGCTCGAATGAAGTGGTGTAGAAAAATTCAAAAATGAAAGAGCAAATTTTATAAACTTTTTTTGAATTCTTTCTACAGGATTAATGCGAACTTTCGTCGAAGGCGCCCATATAAACGTAGCGTATTCCAACTTAGACCTTACAAACGCAATAAATAATGTTGTTTTGGTGTAATGGTCAACGCATTTTTCACAATAACGACGAACAAAATCCAACATTAAATATGCTTTAGGAATTATATAGTTCAAATGATTATTAAAAGACAGTTTAACATCAAAACCAACTCCTAAATCTACAATTTCATCAACTGCTGATAAAGTACAGTCCTTAATTTTGTATTTGGACATTAAAATATTACGGCGTCTATGGTACGTCAAAGAATAGCATTTATTAACATTAAAGGGCATACTATTTCTAGCTGATCAAGCGATAACCCTATCCAAATCGTCTTGAAGATTAGAGATATCATTAAGTGTCGAAATCTGTTTAAAAATTTTTAAATCATCAGCGTATAAAAGAAACTGGGAATATTTAAAACAAGAAGTTATATCATTAACGAAAATATTAAATAAAAGAGGTATCAGTTAAATAATAGCGAAACCAGCTCAACATCTGCGAATGGAAGCCAATTTTGGAAAGCTTTAATAACAGAGTATTATGCGGTACACGGTCAAATGCCTTAGCAAAATCTGTGTAAATAGTATCAACTTGCAATCCCCTTTCAAAAGACGATATACCAAATTGTGTGAATACAGCTAAATTAGAAGTTGTAGATCTACCAGCCATAAATCCATGTTGGTTAATAGAAATAAACCACTTCAGACTGAAGAAAAGTTTATCATAAACAATATGCTCGAAAACTTTGGCTACAGTAGTCAACTTAGAAATCGGTCTGTAATTGCAAACATTATTTTTATTATCAGATTTATGAACTGGTAAAATGGATGTGTATTTCCATCTTTGTATAAAATAACCTGACGCTAATGATTTATTAAAAATTATTTTTAGAGGCAAAATTAATGAGGAGGAACATTTTTTTAAGATAAATGCTGAGAGACCATAATTATCACAATTAAAAGAATTCGAAAGTTTATTGATTCCATTTACTACATCTTCATCTGATATTTGCATTGATCCAAAATCAAGACAAGAATTGATATCATTTAAATCAAATTGATCAAGCGGGCCACAGAGTCTATGTTAAAGTTAGATTGGAAATATAAAGCGAAGAGATTTAAGGAACTGTTAATTGTATTTGATGTTAAACTGTTATAATTCATAACTAGTGGAATTAAAGAGCTTTTCCTTTGGGAATTTCTAAAGTTAAAAACCCGTTTAAGATTGTACTTAAGAGAAACATTAAGATTCATAATGAACTGATTGTATAAAAACTTATTAAGAAAGTTAAATTCTCTTTCATAGTGTTTGAAATATTGCTTATCTATAGCATTATTTGAGGATTTGTACATTTTGTGGTATTTATTTCTAAGATTTTTTAGCTTTTTTAAACCTTTAGTAAACCAAGGAAGATTATGCACTATTGGCTTTTATAGCGTAGACAGACGACAGCGTTAATTTGCATTAGCATTCTTAATTCAAATTAACTTGCGAATTATCCCCGTCCCAATGTGTATTAGCTTTGGCATAAATGCATGAAATCAGAGTGCATTTATACTGCATTTAGGTATTTCAATATGGCAACACCGTCGACAATCAATCAGCTCAAGATGTATCCGGAACACAGTGGAAATGGAACTTTCTTGTGTTTGTTGTTTGCTTTGTTTATTTTATGTACTGATGCTTGACACCGCTGAAGTGGATGTTATTGCAACAACACCACCTGCTATCACCATGTATTTGATACATCTTGAATCAGCTGTTGTCTAATTGTTTGCTATCGTCAATTGAAAATGGATTCAAAGTCAGCAAAGGTGAGTTCTTTTAATTGTTTTTTGCAAAAAAAAATTAGAAATATTTAAAATCGAAACGCATTTTTTTAATTTATGATTTCCAAGGGAAAGAAGCGAAGCGTGTGGTGTGATGCAGATGCGGAGGTTCTCTGCATCTGATGTAAAAGTCCAAAAAATTACTTGACAAACAAACACTTGTTTACAAACAAACAGCTGTTAACTAAATGCAAAAACTGTCAGGGCAAAATGTTAATTCACATTAGTGAGCTTTTAATGCAAATTAACGCTGTCAGGGCAAAATGTTAATTCACATTAGTGAGCTTTTAATGCAAATTAACGCTGTCGTCTGTCTACGCTATTAGCTGGAGAAATATTATTTTGACAAATATTTACAATATTGGACAAAAATATGTCATAGCAAATTCTAACAATTGGGTTATTCAACAAATCTATACAATTTAAACTATAGAAAATATGAGCTAATGCATTGAAATCACAACTAAAATAGTTATATCGTACAAAATAATTTCTAGCATAAGCTGATTATTCATAGAATTTAATTTCAATTTCTAAAGCAGAGTGGTGAGAAGCAGAAATCGGAAAAGCAGATTCCCAAACTGAAAATTGTAGATCCGAACTTAGAAATATTAAATCAAGCAGTTTATTATGACTATTATAAATTGAGTTTATTTGCAACAAATCGAGACTAAAAAATGAATCAATTAGATTTATCTCGAAAGATCTATTAACGTCACTAGGAAGAAATGAATTTGAGTTAGGTACTTCAGACCAAGATAAGTCACTCAGATTAAAATCACCTAGTACGCATAATCTGTCATCCGCACCAATATGATTGTACAACTCTACAATATGAGAGACATGAGCATTATATATTTCATCAGCACTCCTGGGAGGTATATAAGATACACAAATAAACAACTCAGAATTAGGCAACTTAACAGAAATACACAACTGGTCCAGAAGTGTATCCATGTTAGTTACTGAAATAGATTTGCAAAATAAAGATTTCTTGACTGCAATAAGGACGCCTCCTCCTTTTTCATGACCAGTTCTCACCGCATCCCTATCTTTTCGATAAACCATATATACATAGGGATTAAAAAATTCATCACTATAGAAATCCAAGTTAAGCCAAGTTTCAGTAATAACAAAGATATCATAATCAGACTTTAATGTATAAGAACAAAATAATAATGATTTCGTCCTCATACCCGATATATTATGGTAGTATATTTTTAACGAATTAGTGCCAGTTGTTAGAGTTTTTGCAGTGGGTTCACAATTTTTGGAAAAAGGCGAAGGGACGAATTTTAATGGCAGAATTCCAAAGATTAGGATTAAAGACCTTCATAATGAGCAGCTGATATTCCAAGTTTAAAATTGACAAATTTTAAATCTTGCGTTGAACTGCCCTTCTTCATCAATTTAAAGCATACTATTTGCCCTCTATCAGTTTGCAGATATTTCATTACATACAATATTATGTTTTCTTCAGTAACAGATGTTTTGAATGACGACAAGTGCACCCATTTGAATTTCAGTGCCACATCTAGTTCAGAATTATTGGATTGGCCAACCACAATTTAGATATAACAAATGCGTTGAATCTTTCGAAACCAGCGTCAAACAGTGAGTGTTCACATTATGATAAATTTTGAAGCAGTAAAAGCATTTCTGGTGTTCTAAAGCAGAAAAAATTTTCTGAAGGGAGTTATTTGTATCATTCCTAAAATGACACAATGTGGTGAGGGATATTTGAAATAACATTTCTGGAAACAGTAGCACATCCTGTTAATCTAAACACAGGTCATAATTGTAGCTGATTGCTTTCAAATATCCTTCACTGTGCACTTATGCAATAGTTTACCTGTTTGCTGTAATCAGAATGACTAAACACAACGGATTTCTCAATATACGCCTATCTGATGGCGTATGTATGTATGTATGTATATGCTGTGAATCCATAACATACTGGGTCAGGACACTTCAGGACAATAGACAGGCGAGCACAAACTCACCCACATCAATGCATACCACATACAGTTGTGTACAGAAACTACATGTTAATGACAACAATGCCCAACAGCAATGACTGACTTTAGGTGTTATTAAAATAACAAAAACATTTTGAGTGCAAGAGAAAAATAGAAATTGAAGAAAGGCTAGCAGGATAATAGAATCAAATGTTGTATAACAACAGCAACAACAACAATGCAAGTTAACCAAGTATGTAAATAAAAAACAAAATTGTAAAGAGAAAAAACTGCAACACGTGCGTTTGAAAAACAACAATAACATAACAAAATACATACAAGGCAAAATAATTGAAGAGAAAGGACGACCCTACACCCAGACAGAGATGATTATATACCACAAAGAGTAGTAACTAACACAACTACGAAACTAAAAGGATGCATATTATGTACATGCATGCATGCTGAAACAATAAGGACATTGCTGGGCATTGTTTGAACTATCATTCACTCACACATGCAAACATTTTAATGAGTCGGTCTTCGGTGCCTAAGACCTGTCTGTAAATACTGACTAAAAATGTAAGTGTGTGTTTGCGTGTAGCTGTGTTTGCGTATATGTTTTCAATTTTCTGTGTAGTATTTTATTTCATTGTGAAAAGAAAATGTCAATTGTTATTGTTTCATTGCTGTCAAAGTAGTTAACAGCTTTCATTTACTAAACAACACAGGGTAAAAACGACATTAAAAACAACAAAAGAGGAACTAACTACTTCAGTTGTTCCTCTGTATACGCAAGTACAACTACACACACACAAATGATGTAGGATGTTTGGGCAATGTAATGGCTTAAACGAAAGGATAAACAGGATGTGAAATATAAAGACTTGTTAACTTACACGCCTGAGTTAATGAGTCGGCTATTGTTTAAATAGAAATATGTATTTTTCATTTAGTTGTAAATGTGTGTAAATGACATGTAAGGGTTATCCTTGCAGGACCACAGTCTAACAAATTCGGTGTTGTGTTTACTGCTCGAAGCATTTGATGAGGTAGAAAGGTTTCATTAAATTATGCTAATTTTTGTTTTTTGCTTTTAATAGATTGACTTGAACTTTGAATCACAGGAGAGAAAATAAAAATTTGTACTCTATTTGAAAAAAATATTTCCTGAATAAAACTTTGATTAACATCATATTTACAAAAAGAGTGCAAGCGCTTATTTGCTCTCCTGTGACTCAAATTTGGTATATGATCAAATCCTGCGTGACGAACGTTACAATCATGCGTGTTCTCGGATTGAAATATAAACTGTTGTTGGTCTTCCAAAAGAGATACCTTCAATATAAACATAGTGTTTAGTGCGATTTAAGAGTCTTTCGAATGGCATAAAACATAATTTGTTAGTAGGTATTTGCTGGGAAATAATTGATCACAAAGTTCACAATTCTCCGCTGGATCTCAAGGCTGACGTTGTAGTTTTTGTTTACGGCAGGTCCGAGGTATATAAATTCGTACACCACCTCGAAATTATAACAGTTTTCAAAATTCAAGCATTGGTCTAATCCCGTGGATGCCCTGCTCGTTCAAACCATTAATTTTGTCTTGTCCTCATTTACTATCACGCACACTTTCCTGACTCCTACTCAATTCTCGAAAACGCCGCAGTAACTTCTCTCATTGTGCGCCCAATGATATCTATATCATCAGCATACGCGAGCAGCATGTGACTTTGGCTCTCATTATAATCTCCATTAAGATGTTAAAGAGATCGCACAATAGGGTTCGGTAAGATCCTTACCAACTTCACTGCGGAGTTGGTGTTCGTCAAAGTCAAAAAGGCCTATGAGTTTTGAAGCAATCCCACGCTCAGACATTGCTTCGTAGAGTTTCCCCCGTATCGGGCTATCGCAGGCCGCCTTATAATAGACAAATAGATTATAGGTGTCGATTTGTTTTTCGTGGGTCTTCTCCAGGACTTGGCGTAGCGTGAATATCTTGTCAGTTGTCGATTTTCCGTGTCTAAAGCCACACTGGTATGGTCCAATTAGGTCAGCGATAATTGGTTTTAGTGTTTCGCACATTATACTTGATTGAATCTTATATGCTATGGATAAAAGGCTTATTCCACGGTAGTTGGCATACAGACTCGGGTCACCTTTTTTAATATGGGACATATTACACTGAGACTCCAATCGGCGGGCATGTATTCATCTAACCAAATTTTGCTAATGAGCTGATGCATGCACCTTATCACCCCATCGCTGCCATCCTTAAACAGCTCCGCCGGTAATCCATCGGCTCCTGCGGCTTTGTTGTTCTTAATCCGGGCAATAACTGTTCTGACCCCGTCTTGATTATGGGGAGGGCAATCGACGTCGTCGTCCAAATTGTAGTCGATTGTCTGCTCTCCATTGGATATCTCAGGTACCAGTAGCTCGGCGAATTGATCTCTCCATATCCCCAGCGTGCTGTGCACATCTGCGATTAGATTTCCGTCTTTGTCTTTACAGAACCATGAACCATGTATATTAGTTCCGGTTTTGACTTTTTGGTAAAATTTTCGGGCTTCGTTCTACTAAAGACAGAAAATTAGGACATTTCTTCTGTATGTCTCAATTTTCTCACTCTCGTGCTTTCTCCTCTGCCGTTTCTAACGCCTAAAGATACGGTTTACCTCTTTTATTTTTCCCTATACCCCTCAGTCGCAGTCCGCGTTGCAATTGACTGAAGCATTGCCATACGTGCAGCGTTCGTTTTTCGTCATTTGCTATGCGACAATCGTCATCGTACCATGGCTTGTTGCAAAGCGGATTTTCAAACCCAAGTACCGTTGTTGCAGCAGTTTTTATAGAGTCGGATATGGGTTTCCACTGCGGTTCTGTACCGTCATCAGGAGACGGTGGGTTCTGTGCCAAAAGTTACGAGAGCTTCATTGAGTAAGCTGTGGCTTCCTCTGGTAATTGCAGCTTTCCGATGTCTAACTTCCTCTGCGTCTTGTTTCGTACGAATTTCGCTGTACTTAAACTTGTGCAAACCTTTGCTGCTACCAGGTAGTGATTAGAATCGATGTTAGCTCCTCTGATCACTCGTACGTCCATTACACGTCCATTAGTTACCACGTGATCAATTTGGTTCTTCGTTCTTTGATCAGTGGATACCCAAGTAGCCTTGTGGATGTCTTTATGCTGGAATCTTGTACCACTAATGACCATGTTTTTGCCGCGGCAAAGTCAATCAGTCTCATACCATTGTCGGAACTGTTAGGATCATGTAGACTGATATTGCCAATAGTTGGATGGCAACACACTTTAGCATTAAAATCTCCTAGTACAATCTTAATGTCATGGCCAGGGCAGCAGTCATACGTTTCCTCTAGGAGCTCATAGAATATGTCTTTGGCATCATCATCTTTCTCTTCTGTCGGGGCATGTACGCAAATTAGGGAAATATAAAAATATTTCGCTTTTATGCGGATTGTGGCAACATGTTCACTGACAGGATTGAACCTAGAGACTGGATGTCGCAGGCGTTTCCCAACTACAAATCCGCAACCAAATTCAAGTTTTTTCCCATGGCAACTGTAGTATATATCGCCGTTTCTTTTTCTTGTGCAGCAATGACCAGTCCATCTCATTTCCTGGATAGCGGTAATATCAGCCTTATAACTTTCGAGGATATCTGCCAATTGGAAACTTGCACCGGATCTATATAGAGTTCATATATTCCAAGTGCATATCCGTAAGACCCCTTTCACACTCCGCAAGTTACTTGCGCAAGTCTCTTGCCCAAGTCTTGGCTTGTTGATGACAGAGGTAAGGTCGGGTTAGGGGAATAAATTTGAGGTACAGACTTGCTTGTACTCGGAAAGTTGAAAAAGTCTAAATCGTGGTCCTTATAACGTTTGCGGGGGTCGTCGACAAATAGGGGTACTTTATGTTTTAATTTTTGTATATTCAGGCAATTATGAATGGTGGCGGAAGGCAAACCTAGTCCACTGTTTGTTTGCATTTTACCTACTGGCAGGATATTTGATTGGGGCAGCTTATTTTGGACCAGACGGTGACCAGGATGTAATATGTCGAACCCGGATTTCCTTCTTTTAGTTTCTATCCGCCGTTGGCCCATATGTTGGCTCCCGATGTCTTGATGAACTTCAGTGACGGGATCACCTAATAAGCCTGAGACGTATCAGTGATCGCATAACCTATCAGGCTGCTCATTCGTTTCGCCTCTCACTCTACCTAGCTAACGGAGGTTTACAATAAAGCTAGTGCCCAGAACATGCTACGTTGAACTAGTGAGCTTCTTGGAGTGCCCAATGATGGAATCATTTCTGGCCACTCCCAAGTGAATGGCCACCTTCACGGACAGTCCCATCTCCTTAAGACTCACATATAATTAAACACAATTTCTTAATGCAAATTTTAGGTTTATAAATATGTCTATAAATTAATTTTATGTTTTGACGAGTCTGCCGCTAGTGCTATTTCGAGCACATTTCAATTAAATGATGAAAAATAATAGTTGATTTTAAAGTTGTAATTTCCTTTAAGGCTGTAAGAGATCATGTTTTCTCCGGTTAGTGAAAAAAATGTAAATGCCTCGGGTGGGATTCGAACTCACACTCGCTGGACTATCGTTTCGATGTTTGGGAAGCATCATCTTCAGCAGCGTCTAGCCCGTTAAGCCACTGCGGTGTGTATTTACACAAGTCACTAACCGAAGACATTTATTGATTGTGTGCAGAGCGATTGTTGTCGCTACTTACACATTCCTTTCCTACTTACACGCACTGATGCAGAAGTTTTGAAAGTTCTATTTACAGAACGAACTGTTCTAATTGTAGTTGTCTCGTTCTGTTTTGGGTTTGGCCCTACCATATGTTTCAAATTTAGTTGTTGTTAGATCCTCATTATGTTTAAAGTTGTAATTTCCTTTAAGGCTGTAAGAGATCATGGCTACCCGCGGCATTTACATTTTTTTCACTAACCGCTTTTAATTCTTTTAATGCTAGCCAATCTCTCCGAAAGAAAACCGGTTGAATTTTTTAATATCCACTGCACAGAAAAAAATAAAAATCTATTTCAATTAAAAAATTTGTTTATTTGATTAATTTTTTAATTGATTTTGGTGTAATAACGAAAATGATAATATTAATTAAAGGAATTTGTAAATTTGTCAAAAAAAAAACTTCAATTAAAAATTTGTGAATTTGATTAAACCATTTTTTGATTTTTTTTTTCAAAAATATTGATTAAGTATGTAATCAAGTTAATTAAAAAATTTATAGATTTTTTTCGCGATTTTCGATTAAATTTTTAATTGGATCAATTAAAACCGTTATTGTTCTCATTCAACATGAAACCCCCACCCACTGCGACGACGCTAAAAAAAACTAAAATGTTCTATGTTTAAAGCGATTTTATTCAAGGTTACGCAGATACACATGTAATTATGTCTATTAAAAATTTAATTGTTTATTCAAAATCGGAATTAAAGTCCGGTTTTCTTAAACTATTATTATATATTAAACATTGAATGTTTAAACGATTTGTATTAAATACAAAAAAAAGTACATCTGGTGGTTCTGGAGAAGCATTCAAATTATCTGCTCCTTCCGCAGCAACAGTCACTCCATTGTCGCATTCCATCTCTTCTACATATTCACAGCTTTGTTGGAGAATTGTATTGCTTTTTATCTAATTTAGGACACTCTTGTTTTACATGTTCAAAATGTCTACGAAGGTGAGTCTTAAAGTTTCTTTACGTGAAATTTTTGACAACAATTTTCGTGTAAACAATTGTAAGTGCCAAAAGGCGGCAAATTGTGTCTTTTCAAGTGCATAAAAAATGTTTATGAACAGCAAAATCACTCAATTCGAATAAAATATATTCAAAATCACTTGCCAATTAAACACAATTACAAAAAAACCAGCAGACACTTGGCCGAGGCCTTCGGCCACGGACTGTCCCTCCAGGCTGTGTCAGAGACTCGGCCATTAAATTTAACGTAGAATACGCCATGCGATAAGACAGAAAACATATATAACAATAAATGATAAATGATAAACGCCAACTGTCAGCTGCTGTCAAACAGCATCAAGCAGCATTGTTATTTTGCTTACTTGGCAGCACTTTCATTTAACATAAAAATGTATGAATTGCTTCATATATTTTTTATAATTATATATCCATGTTAAATTTAAATTCACATTTAACATTTTGTTTCACTTAAATACATAAGTAAATATACGAAATTTCAATATTTCATCAATCAAAACAACAGCCGAAGGTTTGTGTCCACACTGAAACAGCAGCATAGTTTGTGTTCACACTACAAACTCAAACACTCAACCAAACACCACACATATGTTTGAGTGTATGTGTTTAAACAATTTTCATTTATGAAATTTAAATATTAGGAAGATATCAACCAATATGAAATGTATATCAAACGAAAGATAACATCTTCATTTACCTACAAAAAAATTTTTAAAAAAAGTTATCTCGCCGTTTCCTCATAATCAATGAAATAAAGATTACAACAATAACAATCTGACATGACTCCCTATACCGTAAGGTAAGACGTATTCTACGCCAAAAAACGCAGTTTTAATCACGAAACAAGACAATTTAACACTATTATTCTTTAAGTTCGCGAAATAAAATCTTTCAATCAACAATAAACGAATTACAAACAACAACAGTGTTGTATATCAAAGACTAGAGCCGTACGAAAAGTGACGACGACGGCTGGTGACTCAGCCGCCATACATATTGCCTCCCAACGGCGCTGTAAAATTCGACTTTCTGCAAAATACGTTATCACAACAATTTTTGTTTACAATTAAGAACATATCATGCACATTTAGAGTCACAGCAAAATTCGATAATTCAATTGAAATTCAGATAAGATCACCTTAATGTAAGAATTTCTGCATCAAATTCAGAAACTATCAAATATAAATCATAATTACCATCTGAAAATCAGAAAATATCAATTGAAAATCAGAGGATATCAATTGAAGTTCAGAAAAAATCTTGACACTCAAATGTTGCAGTCTAATTTGCTTTGTAACATACTACATCCTTTCCAATTGTAATTCAGAAAATATTAATTGAAATTCATAATTTAAAAAAAAAAGAAAATATCAATTGAAAATCAGAACATATCAATTGAAATTCAGAAAACATCAATCAGGGTTTTGAGAATATGAATTGGAATTCAGAAAACATCAACTGAAGTTCAGATATTTGTAATTGAAACTCAGAAAACATCTAATGATATTCTGAAAATATCAATTGAATTTCAAACAAATCTATATCACGGGATGAAACATAAATTGAAATTTTTCTGAGCTTCAAGTTATATGATCGGAATTTCAATTGACATTTGCAGAATTTCAATTTATCTTTTCCGAATTTCAATTGACATTTTTCCAATATCCAATGACTTTTTTTTATCGTTTTGATTTTGTTTGATCGTTTCTTGATTTGAAATGGAATTTGTGAATTTCGATTAATATTTTCTGAATTACTTATATAATTGACAAAGGCCCATTTTAGGTCGATGATATGTATTTCAATAAGGTTTGACTTGCTTCCATTTATCAGATACAAGAGGGAGTATAAGACACGTCATATAGATGCCCAAAAGATGAGGGGTGGTGCAATCGTCACAATTTTGTTGCACCATCGATGCAATGCCATCAAGATTTGGAGGCTTGAAGGTCAAGGACCCATGAAAGGCTTGAAGCTATAACCTCAAATACCCCAAGTGCGAGATATGTGAAACGAATAAACCTAGTTGCAGAATCAAACATTTCTACAGTTTTGAAAGTGAGTTTCAATAAGAAGCTCACGTGTCTCAGCTTCGGAACTGGTCTGTGAACCATCACATTTTCTTATAACACCAAGAACCTTTGGAGTTCTCAGATTACACTCGACGAAAGCATCATTCTGCTCAAATATAGACTCACAACCAGTTTGTATCTTTTTTAAATAGGTTGAAACTTGTGTTGTAGAAGGTCCAGTCCGATTCCTGTCTAGATCTCTTAGCCTTGGTGTAACGCCTTCTGGTTAATTTCAGAATAACACTAAACTCCTTCGCCCACCAGTAAGATTGTCATCTTCTACACGAGAAAGGAAGACGGCAGGTATCAATAAAGTATTTATAAAGAAGATCCGTGGCGACCTTGGAAACTTTTGCATTAACCTTGTTTTTGTGGTACCAGGATTGTTCCAAAACCTCGATATCCTATGGACTACACTCACAGAAGTACTATTTTAAAAATAGGTTGTAGACACCGAAAATTCGGCTTCAGCTACCGAATTTCTGTTACCACAACCGAATTGAGCTTGTCACGCCTGAAATTTGTACCCACAACTGAAATTCGGTTGAAGCAACATCCATTTGATTGTGACAACCTGCAAAGCGGTTGTGACAACCTATAAGTCGGATGTGAGGACATTATATGTGGTTCTGACAACCTGTAAATTCTCGGTGGATGCAGTCCCTGCGCGTTGAAAAATCTGTCTTTTTTTGCTTTTATTTTGTATGAAAATATAACGTGTTTGTAGCTTGTCCCAAATATAGTAGACTTGTGTCCAAACACATTGTGTTTGCTATTCACTATAACATGTTGCTGACACAATGGCAGAAACAAAAAAGAAGCAGATCTTCAATTCATGAAAACAATGCTTGCACGTTTGTATATGGATGTTCGATTAATACACGCTGAAAAAAAATCTTACAGGAACCATTAGCGTGGCCGTTAGTTGTATGGAGAATTTTTGTTTTTTATGTCTTATATTCCCTCCTCCAAAATCGGTTCACATTTAAGTAAAAAAAATACAAAAAAATTTCATAGCGATAAGTTGTGTTTTAGGAGGTGCGCCCGCCCCTCAAAGTTGGTCTTTTTGGTTTGTCATATCTTTGCCGACTTGTATACGTAAATATACCAACAACGACCCCAAACAAAAAGGTACAAAAACAAAATACATGAATTTGGCAGAACAAAACACGAAAACAATTGGCAGTTTGTGAGACTTAACGTATTTTTGTTTTCTTACAGAGCAACATACCTCAGTTAATGCTAAAAAATTCAACTTGCATGTACGGTAAAACATGCTTAGAACAAATAATTGCCATATAAATATAATTTTCGTATATATAATTTTTGATATTTTATTGTTTATTTTATTCATTATTTTCTAAAATATTAATTTTAGGAAAAAACCTTCTTTGAGACTAATGTTATTGACTAGAAGGGCTAAAGTATTGCCATACATCATATTCTTTTAAAATGTTTTTTTAAAATGATACTACCCATACAAACAAATTACATTTGAATAAAGGGGTTTGAAGGCCAACTTTAAGGGGCGGACGCAACCACTAAAACACAACTTATCACTATGAGTTTTTTTTGTATTTTTTTTTACATAAAACTGAGCCGATTTGGGGGGAGAGAATATAAGAAATCAAAACAAAAATAAATAACGGCCAGGCTAAAAAACCATGTACATGTTTGCAAGCGCTGTTGAATATCTAGTGTTTTTTTTTTGTTTCTTTGTTCTCAGTCACATTTATGATTTCAGCAGTTTTCAACAAATTAAGTTACATTTGGGTAACAAAACCATATGTATTATAACCTATTAATCATTATGTCTCCAACATGTAATATTGAAGAGCAAACACAATGTATTTGGACACAGGTATACTACTGTTGCGACAATATACTATATTTGCAACACGTTGTATGTGCATTCAAAAAACAAAAATTCAGATTTTTTAGCGGGTATACTTGGTTCAGTTGGAAAGAAGTTCCTAATCGCACGCTGAAAAAAAATTAAACAACTGTTTTTTAAAACTAACGGGTTTTTCAATAAGAGCGCTACAAGAGTTTTTTAAATAAAACAAAACCGGTTTTAGATACCAATGAAATCTTTATTCCAGTGAAAGTACGTTCGATGCCATTATGTATAGAACTCGATTTCTTTTGCATGGCCACCACGGGCACGCTTGCAGAAGTCCAGACGCTGAACCCAATTTTCGACGGTTTTCAAGCATAAATCGACCGATACTGCTGCAATTTCACGTTCGATATTCGTACGAAGTTCATCAATCGTCGCAGGCTTGTTGGCATCGACCATAGACTTGACGTAGCCCCACAGGAAATAATCTAACGGCGTCAAATCGCACGACCGAGGCGGCCAATCGACCATTTCGTGAGATAACACGTTCACCAAACTTGGTTTCCAATAAATTGATTGTGGCATTCGCTGTGTGGCTTGTAGCACCGTCCTGTTGAAACCACATGTCCTCCAAGTCCATATTATCCAATTGGGGCCAAAAATATTCGGTTATCATTGAACGGTAGCGATTCGCATTCACAGTAATGTGCCGGTCTTGATCATCACGGAAGAAGTACGGCCCAATGACGCCGCCGGCCCATAAACCGCACCAAACCATAATTTTTTCGGGATGCAATGATGACTCATGGAATACGTGTGGATTACTGTCTGAACAATAACGCATATTCTGCTTATTTACGAAGCCATTCCGCCAGAAATGAGCCTCATCGCTGAAGATGATTTTCCGATGAAAATCCGAATCATTTTCAAGTTGTTGCTCAGCCCAATTCACGAACATACGACGCTTATGGTGATCAAGCGGCTTCAGTTCGTGCGTCAATTTGATCTTGTAAGGATGTAGGCCAAGATCTTTTCGCAAAATCGCCACAACAACGTCACAGAAATACCCAACGCTTGAGAACGACGTGTGAGAGACACATTTGGGCTTTCCTGAACTGAAGCCTCAGCGGCAGAAATATTCTCGACACTGCGGGCACTTCTTTGTCTCACTGGCACTTTGTACTGTGCCTGTGGATTCAAATTTTTTCACTTGACGCTGAATTGTTGATCTGGTAGTTGAGGCCACTGACTCCAAATTTCAGTAGTAAATTTTAATAATTTCGACTCGTTGTTGGCTCGTATATCTTTCCATGATGAAATGGCAAACCTTACTGAAAGGAAATGACAAAAGAGCGGGAAAAAATATGGCGTCGTTTGCTGTCCCTATAGATTTACTTTTGTAGCGTGTCTCTGTTGAAAAACCCTTTATTATGCTACAACCCAGTATTATCAACTATATTGCGTTCTTTGGCTTTGGTTTGTGTCTAGACTAACATATATTGGGAAATTTCTTGTTTAATTAGAAGTTTTCTACGTGAAGCCTGTATCTAATGTTTAGTACTTATTATATATTGTGGATTTGAACCCAATAAAAAGTATATTTCTAAAAGTCAAAGTGAAAGAAGTTAAAATAAGGACATTTTCTTAAATAAGTACCTTCTCTTAAAAAAAAGGAAGTTTTCTCAAAAAAAATATACCTATTCATATTCTTAAACAAAGTACCTTTTTCTAAAATAAATACCTTATCTTAAAGAAGTACCTTTGCTTAAAAAAGTACAGTTTATACAAAAAGTACCTTTTCTTAAAAACAGTAACTATTTTTAAATAAGTAACGTTTCTTAAAAGAGTAAATTTTCTTACAACACATTGCCTTTTCCTAAAAAAGCTTAAATTTTCCTTAAAGTGTAAATTTTTTTTGAAACAAAATAACTTTTCTTGAGATAAGTACCTACTTTTAAAAATGTACCTATTCTTGAAAAAAGGACCAAGTCTAACAAAAATTCCCATTTATAAAAAAAAACTTTTCTTCAAAACAAATAACTTCTCTTAAAAAAATACATTTTTTTTTACAAAAATTCCTTTTCTTAGAAGTACATTTTCTTTAAAATAAAATAATACCTTTTCCTTTCTTTTCTTGAGATAAGTAGCCTTTCTGAAAATAAGTAAATTTTGCAAGCAAAACACACAAGAAAACATTTGCAGAAACTTCTTTCCATCTCCAGAGAACCATCGGCCCCCATTAGACATGTTTTTTGTTGTTGCATAGAAGACAACACAATTTTATTTACATAGAGGAACAAATGCATGCAGTTTCGTCGTGCTTCACGTTATTCAAATTCATCAGGGAACATGTCTCATGGGGGCCGATGGTTCTCTGGAGATGGAAAGAAGTTTCTGCAAATGTTTTCTTGTGTGTTTTGCTTGCGATATTTTTCGAACACTTGCATTATATTGAATTCTCAATTCAAATGAGATGTCGTTTGCATTTAGTTCGTGGCTTGATCTGAAATAGCTACTCGGTTTGCCAGGAATCATAGCTATACACTTGCAAAACTCCTTTGAAAAAAACTATATCTCTATTAATAGAGAATAGAATGGCCTCGAGCTTGAACAATAAAATTAAAAAGTACCAATAAAAAACTACAGCAGACAGTTGTCCGAGGCCTTCGGCCACGGACTGTCCCTGCAGGCTGTGTCAGAGACACGGCCATTAAGTTTAACGTAGAATACGCCATCCGATAAGACAGAAAACATATATAACAAAAAAATTCATTTGCTTATATTATTTATCATTTATTGTTATATATGTTTTCTGTCTTATCGGATGGCGTATTCTACGTTAAACGTAATGGCCGTGTCTCTGACACAGCCTGCAGGGACAGTCCGTGGCCGAAGGCCTCGGACAACTGTCTGCTGTAATTTTTATATTTACCAACGGCATTTGATTCAAGTCCGTTTAAAAAAAAAAATATTATGTTCAATTTTTTTAAACTTAATTTAATTTATGTATTTTAATTAATATTTTTATTTAAATAAGTTCTGCGAATGTTGAGAGGGCCGCCCTAATATTAAAAAAGGTTTACCTTATCGAGTCTTCACATTAGCATTCGAGCGTTGTGTGAAAGCTTTACGCTTTACAATTCAAAATTAATGTTACAACAGCTTTGTTGAAGCTTTCGCAAAGAAACTTTATTACGTTAGCTTACTGTTTGTTTCACTTTTTACTAGATACATGTTCCTAAGCAATGTTGACCAACCAAAAACACTCAACCAAACACCACACATATGTTTGAGTGTATGTGTTTAAACAATTTTCATTTGAGAAATTAAAATACTAGAAATATATCAACCAATATGAAATGTATATCAAACGAAAGATAACATCTTCATTTACCTACAAAAAAAATTTGAAAAAAATTCATCTAGTTGTTTCCTCAAATTCAATGAAATAAAGATTACAACAATAAAAACCTGACATGACTCCTCATACCGTAAGGTAAGACGTATTCTACGTCAAAAGACGGAATAAATGAAAATCATCCCTGATAAATTTTTCTTAAAAAAATAACCTTTTACTAAAATGAGTATCAGTTCTTTAAAAAGTACCTGTTATTAAGAAAAATACTTCTTTTTAAAAAAAATTGATACTCTTATGGCTTTTTCTTACAGAAAGTGCTTCTTCTTAAAAATAGTACCTTTTTTTAAAAAAAAACATTAGCTTTAATGAAAGAAGTACCTCTCTTTAAAAAGGATCTTTATAGGAAAATATAATTCATATTCTTACAAAAAGGATCCAAAAACATACTTTCGTTTTTAAAAAATACATTCAATAAAAAAAATTTTCCGTAACAAAGTTTATCCTTTTACAAAAAGTATATTTTCTTAAAGATCCATTTAAATTGTCGTATTTTTCAACGGGCGTCTTAGGCGTGTTGGAACTAACTAGTACATAATATATAGCAAAAGGAACTTCGCACCAACTGGGTGTCCCCTGTCACATCATGTAATTTTTTATTTCAGCGTGTGATATTTTACCAAGTCAGTTCACCAAGTCGTGTCTCATAATGATAATATTACTGTGATCAGAAAAGACTTACTATACTTTGGTTCTACTTGAGAAGCGTAAAATCTCTTCAATGTCTTCAATGTCGTAATAGAGACTGTACTGGCCACCATTAAGAGGTTTACACCCTTATTATAAAGATAATTAAATTTCCTATTTTTGAATTCAAAACTTGAACAATAGAAATAATTTTTGCTTATCCATTTGATGAAGTAATGTGAATCCCATGTATGCATATTAATAGTGACATAAGTGTGGCTGAATTTCTCTCCTGATATCAATATCAATTATGTTATATTTCTTCCGACACATCTACTTTTTCTAACATATGATTGAAACGAAACAAACATGTTTAGTTACAGCACCAAATCAACTGTTTGTTTACAGTATAAAATAAATCCAAGTAAAAATAAATTTTAGTATTAGTGAAAAGGATCAAATTCGCACACTACTATAATTCTAACAGTTTCTCCTCCTTTTCGTTGTTTTCATCACTGAAAACAAAACAAATGCAGTCAGTCAAAATGTTGACGGTGATGCCGAGCACAAGTGTAACGAAGGATTTTTTCACACCCATAACCAGATTGTATAACATTCACAATCCCGGAATGTGACTCTGTGCATGGCGTGTCTTTCTGTGTGTCTGTCTATTTGTATAAACTATACAAGTCGTACAAAACGGTTGAGTGAGTGGGAGCATGAAACGTAATAAACTATTAAAATTTATTTTAAATAACTAAAATATGTTGTTTATTTAGATGGTGGTGGTGCAAGAATAACATTTTCTCACGCTTCAATGGTGTTTTTGGTGGAGAACTGTCACAAGGATCAAGAGCGACAGTAACTACAGCAGCTACAATATGTACACATCATTTGCATTTAGCCTTTTTGAAAAATGGATGAAAAGGATCTAAACAAGGATATTGCAAGTTACGTTTTTACATGTAGCAGCAGAAGTTGCATGTAATAGCTGCTACTGCCTTCCATGTACACATACATACTTACAATATCACTTGACAGTTGAATGTCATAATTTAACAGCTTGAAATTGTTTGGTGTAATAACAGAAAATACATTAAAATATCATATGTATCCTTGCAAGTGAAAGCAGTGAAATGGGATCTTAAAACAACATACCGCCCACATCCACACACAGACAAATATATATATGTGGCCTATCAACTACTAATAGGGCGAACAGTGGTTTGAAAGCAGTTCATTTCCTGCACATTGGTACTTTGATACTTGGGAGATGTTCTGTGTTATTATGTTATTATCTTTGTAAATTTAAGCAGATCATTTTGCCATCACCGTAGCATTAGTGGTTGTAATATGCCCGACATCCCATTGGAGTTGACATACAACTTTTGATAATTGTGTTACGAAATCAAATAAATCCTCGAAAATAAACTTGGGTCGAACTCGTTCACTTGTTCACGAACTGATTCAATTAAGGTGCCTGGACATAACAATCACGAAAATAACCGCCATGTCGATCAAGTGCATTATGTTGGTGAGGATCATATCTGACCATCCTAAATGACCTAAATAAAATGACTATAGACTGACGGGATAGTAATATTACTTTTCCAATTGTTAAATTTCAAAAGCTCTCAAAGTTACCGATGAGAGTCAGCTGTCAATATATTCAGTAAGGTTTGCCATTTCATCATGCATAGAACGTGTCATGCCTGTCGTAAATGTGGAATTTATTAAAAACATACAGGCTGAAAAAAGGTCCCAACAATATATTGCAGGAACCATGTATATGTTTGCAAGCGTTTTTTTCATGAATTAAAGAATTGTTGCTTTTTGTTTCTTTGTTCTCGTTCACGGCAATTTTCAACAAAAAAAGCCACATTTGGGTCACAAAGACTTATATTACAACCAATAATCATTGTGTCCCCAACATTTAATATTGAATAGCAAACACAATGTATTTAAACATAAGTATACTATATTTGCCACAAGCTACAAACGCTTTATATTTGCATCCAAACAAATTCCGGCTCAGTTGTAAATACACAACGTGAATTTAGTTATGAGGTCGGTCATCATTATCATGGGACTAGTGCACAACCAAAATGTGATATTGAATACCAAACACAGTATGTTTAGATACAAGTATACTATATTTACGACGAGCTACAAACACGTTATATTTGCTCCAAACTAATTCCGGCTCAGTGGGAAATACTCTACGCGATTTTCGGCGTGAGGTGGAACGTCATCATGCCTTCAGTGCGTAGACAATTCGTCGCATCGTGGAAAATTTTGTGCTTGAATACAGTTTTTTGTACCTTAAGCCACAAACCGGACAGAGATTTGAGCGAAGTGAAGAATACATAGCTGCCACACTCTGAAAAAAACTTCTCCAGTTGTTCTCATGAATTGAAGATCTGCTGCTTTTGTTCCTTTGGTGCCTATCACGTTTTCATTTTCAGCAGTTTTCCACAAACAAAGCCACATTTGGGTCACAAAAACATCTATTATCACCTATTAATCATTGTGTTTCCTACATGTAATATTGAATAGCAAACACAATGTGTTTAGACACAAGTATACTATATTTGCCACAAGCTACACAACGTGAATTTCTTTATGAGGTCGGTCATCGTCATTGCGCTAGTGCGCAGAGAATTCGTCGCACCCTGGAAAAGTTTGAAATTGAATACAGATTTTTGGACCTTAAGCCACAAATCGGACAGGGAGTTGAGCGAACTGAAGAATTCATAGTTGCTATACGCTAAAAAATCGGACCAGCAATATATTGCAGGAACCACGTATTTCTTTGCTGGTAGTGTTTTCATGAATTGAAGATCTGCTGTGTCATGTAGTCTGTCACGTTTTTGATTTTAGTAGTTTTCAAAAAACAAAGCCACATTTGGGTCACAAAAACATATATTATAACCTAATAATTATTGTGTCGCCAACATGTAATATTAAATAGCAAAAACAATGTGTTGGGACACAAGCATACTATATTTGCGACAAGCTGCAAACACATTTTATTTGTAACCAAACAACAAACAAGAAAGATTTTTTAACGTGCAGTATCGAAGAAGACCCGGAAACGTCGATTCGGCGCCGATCAGCTGAATTGGACATTGCCGGAGAATTCGCCCCGCATATTTTGTGGTTGAATTTTGGCCGACATCCGTATAAGATTATGCTGATGCAAAATATAAACCCGGACGACAACACTGAGAGTTTGCTAATTGGGCGCTAGAAATGTTGGCCGGAGACCCGGATTTTGGACAAAAAATCATCTTCTCAAACGATTTGGCATTTTTGGCACTTGACTCAAGATTGACGGTTTTGTGCGATTTGTGGGCTGGCATCATCATCGAACCCTGCTTCTTTCGAAATTATAATGGAGACACCGTTACCGTCAAGGGCCACCGGTTTTGGTTTTTTATTCCATCCCATGAAGGGATTGGGGAGAGCTTCTCACAACCTATGACCTATAAGCTTTCTAGTTTTACATTCACTTGGGACTTAGAGTTTTAAACTGGCCCAGAACGATATTTTGAGAAGCTTTTTCATAGCCAAATACTCGATAGTGTCGCTGTCACTAAGCGCAGTGACAGCCGGCGAAGAAATTCAAGGTGCTAAGAGCAGGAATCGAGCCCACTTTCTCATGTAAAAGAGCCGCGCACACTACTGACGGTCCTCGATACATTTACGCTGAAAAATCTGTCTTTTTGTTGTTTGGATGCAAATATGATGTGTTTGTAGCTTGCCGCAAATATACTGTACTTGTATCCAAAACCATTGTGTTTGCTATTCAATATAACATGTTTGAGACACAATGATTACTAGGCTATAATATATCTTTATGAGACCCAAATGTGGCTTTGTTTGTTGAAACCCCCTAAAAACAAAAACGAGGCAGACAACAAAGAAACTAAAATGCAGCAGATCTTCAATTCATGAAGGCAATGCTTGCAAACATGTACATGTTTCATGCAATATATTGCTGGGGCCGATATTTTTCAGCGGGTAGCGATGTTGCACGACTTTCTGTTGCCAGAGCTCGACCACATTGATATATCCGAACTGTAGTTCCAACAAGACGGCGCTACATGCCACGCAAGCGAAGCAACGCTCAAAGTTGTGAAGGAACAATTTGGGGACTGGATTAATTGGCCGCCGCAATTATGCAACATGAAATCCCTTGTTCATATATTCTCTGTGGCTACTTCAAGTCATTAGTGTACGCTAACAAGCCAACCACTTGTCATGAGCTCGCGGCCAACATTCGAAGCGCTATTGTCGGAATAATGCCGCGCATATTGGGCAGAGTTAGCAAAATTGAACCGACCGCTTGGAGGCGGCCATTTGAATGATTCGCTATTCTATACAGAATGGCACAAAAGTCTTTAAAAAAAATATAGCCAGAATAAATTGTAAATCTCATTTATTGTTTTATTTAAATTCTTTTCATACCATTCATGAACTATCCAACTATACTCCAAAACCACTGTATCAATCTATTCCTGTTGTTAAAGATACCACTGCACTTGCAGCAAGGATCCATCCAGGAAATACTACTACATAAATATTGTAATTGGAGCATTTGCCACTGGTTTTTTGTTTATTTATTGTGTGTGTGTGTGTGTGTTCTTCTGAGGTTTATTTCTGTTTTCTTTACACATCGTTTTTCTTCTCCACATCTATATGCACTTCTATCTTCTGCTTCTTTTTCGACTCTTCGTCTTTCATAAAATAACATCATTTTTCATTTGCATCGGATTTCTTTCGCATCTGTCTGCATCTGAAGGAGTTACTTACTTGATTTCTCTCATCCAGGACTCTTTCGGACGTTGCCTGCATGTGAGCAAAGCCCAACAAATGTGGGATAATCCTATTGACATATTTATGCATGGTTTATGCTAGCAATTGTAAAAGGTATGTATCGTATGGTCCATGACATTCTCAAAGGATATTCTGGACATGATTTCTTTTAAAAGGGCAGGATTTTCAAGGATTCCTATATTTATTGAAACATGATGTCAAGGAATTGTTGGAATGATTACGTTATACAACTTCATGTTCATTACACTAAAGGAATTTATTGTAAGTAAATGACTGGAGGGTTTTCAACTTTCTGTTCGTATGAAATGAGGCAGAACTATTTCCAATTGTTGCAGCAATTTTTCAATACTTTTCGAAAGTGTCATTAATACACTTGTGATGTATTACACTCATGATTTTCTATGTGATAACAAATCTAATGAATAATTGGAAAATGTGTGGTTAATCATCCGTCCATTTGTGGCAACTGAGTTTTAAGTGAGAATATTTTCAAAACCACTTTAAATCCCATTACATTTTAAATGGGATTTTTGTAGGGGGGATAAGTTTTCGAAATCCATAAAGTTGAGAAATTGTGGAAAATTAACTATAACTGGATATTGATTGGAAAATCGGTTTCAAAATTACGTGTTAATAATGACACTCGTCAAATTTAACTTCAAGCAAATTGTCCTTCTTTTATTTTACGAATTTCAACAGTCGACTTGTATAGCCAAGGCATAGATTCTTCAATTTAGTTTAAGCAAATAATAATCTTGACATATGTTCGATATGCTTTGATCGTCTGCATGCTATGTTCTGCTTAAGTGGGACCTAGCAGGTCTAGCACTAACATTTTTTTGACTAAAATTTTATTGAAAAATATTTCATGTTGACCGCAAAAGATGAAACATTTCCTCCTATAAAGTCGTTTCTATTGCTGTAAACAAACTTTCGGTTGCCACAAGATTATTATATTTTTCTTAACCATGATTGTACATTTTTGTTTACTTAGGTAGTAACCGTTGAGACCCAAGACCCAAGAGACCCATTGAGAACTGAGATGACAGCATCAGTTAGTTCGTCAATCTCAACAGAATTAACTGGGTCACAAGAAGGAATGGTTATGTCTCATAAAAAAAATAAGCAAATGGTTTCCCATTACATCCCATGAAGGAATTGGGGAGAGATTATCACAACCAGTGAACTGTGCACCTACAGTTTTACACCGGTTCCAGTGCGAGGTGACCGCCGCCGAAAGATATTTAAGGTGGTCAGAGCAGGGATCGAATCCAGGATCTCATGTACAAGAGGCGCGCACACTCTCATAATATTATATTAATTTCAGGTTGCTTCACGAACGTTTCTTGTTACCGACATATTGACGACGTTTTGCAAGAGTGAAAACTCTATATAAGGATTGTTGGGAAACAAATGTTCGCTCGACACCTTCCATCCTTTAACCAAAATATCTCGTGATGAAAATGTATCAATCATTTACATTGCAACTTCCCCATATTGTATGATGAGCATAGGCCCGCCCGATTTCAAACATGCAATAGAAACGCCTCTGTGACAACAGTTCGATAATGGACAAATTTGAATCCACCGTTATGTCGAAGCAGATGGGCCAATTGACATTTATGAAGTGACGTATTATTAGTTAAAGGTTGGATCACTTTACGCTTGAAGAAAATTGGTATCTATATGGTCTATATGTTATGTATATCACATCTTTCAGAATTCCAGATGATGCCTTTAAAAAAAAATAAATTAAAATATATCCAATATAATTGACCTCGATCTGTAATTACCTACACTGTGATAGTCGAAAAAATGAACTTCGATGAATCCTTTTCGAACTATTAGGGGGGAGTCCCCTGAGTGCGAAAGTACATTTGGAAGTGTCAGATTGGCTCCAGTTTTTGAGATATCGGTATATATGGATATAGCTAAGCCTGCGCTATTTAAACAAATTTTACCAGCCATTGCCAATTGTTTTTTTGGCCTAAAAGGGCTTAAAAAGCTTATTAAAATAGAAAAAACAAATGTTTGCGCTCGGTCCAACTTCTTGAGATATGGGCCTTTGAAGCTTGAGTATATAATTGGCCATATCTCACATATTTATGGCCCGATCTGGTTCCGGTGAATATCATTACAAAGACCATTAAAAACTCTTTATATCTGCATGTAAACATATTACATTTTATTAACCCATTGGGGACAAATTTAAAAAATACGATTTTTAACCTCACTTTTTTGCTAAAAATCAGATTTTCTCAAAAAACAGCCCTAGTAAACCTATTTTCTACCTAGACTCAGGTTGTAGGCAACACTTCAGGCTTTATTTTAAGGTATAATACTTCGCATTAACCCTTCTAAGACCGGAGATATTTATGTTCAAAGTTTGACATACAAGAAAAAATTAAAGTTTTTTTTTACTTTTTTCCAAAATTTTATTTATTTTCCTAGCATAGGCCTCAAGTTAACCTTCAAAATCAAAATATTGGACTTTTATATATTTTTTTCGTTTTTTTTTAAGTTAAAGTTAAAGTTAAGTTAAAAACTTTAATTTTTTCTTGTATTTCAAACTTTGAACATAAATAGCTCCGGTCTTAGAAGGGTTAAAAATTGGCCTATGGGCGGTAAAATTTGTCTAAATAGCGCAGACTGACACTTCCAAATGTACTTTCGCACTCAGGGGACTCCCCCCTAATAGTTCAAAAAGGATTCATCAAAGTTAATTTTTTTCGGGTCAAAAACTATCACAGTGTTATTTAAAAATTAAGATCCGAAATTAGTAAATATTAAAAGCTTTTTTTCAAAGTTCTGAGTCTTCATCTCAAACTGTAAGAATAGAACTGTGCCATCAACGCGATCCGGGTTCTTATTGAACAATAGACGTCGTCGTGTATGTGCTAACTTGTCCATTGCGTTCAGTGGCAAATATTGTCGCTGTTACTCAACATCAACTCGCCATCGTTCGCAACAATTGAACATTTCTTTCTTTGCGCAGAGTTTTGCATACACGACTCGGTATGAAGGCTTATGAAGTCCAATTAGTCCAAAAACTGAAGCCTCATGCCCATCCAATGTGTTTTCGCTTCGCTAAATGGGATTTTCATTCGCATTTTCACCTCGTAGGCTACGTTAACAAACAAAATTGTTGCAGAAACCGATGCAATCACAACGAGTGACTGTTTGATGCGGTTTTTGGAATGGTGATATCATATTCCCATTTTTGTACGAAAATGAGAAAGGGATCGCCGGTACCGTCAATGGCGAGCGTTACCGTGGCACGCTCAGCGACTTTTTGTCCCAAAAGTTGAAGAGGATGACCTGGAGGATATATGGCTTCAACGCTACGTTCCACACAGCCAATGTTGCAATCGGTTTGTTGTGTACTGTGTTCGAAATCCACACAATCTGGCGATACTCGGAAGTGCATTATTAGATTTAGATTATTATCCCTGGGAGGCCGTGAAAGTTAAGTGTTACGCAGTCAATCCCGGGTCCATTGAGGCTTTAAAACACGAAATCGATGCTGTCATTCACAAGATAGAGGCCCAATAAATTGATTACGTGCTGAGACATTGGCAAGATCGCATGCGTTACTGTAAAACAAGAACTGCACACTGAAAAACAACGGCCCAACAACATATTGCAGGAACCATGTATACGTTTGTAAGCATTGCTTTCATGAATTGAAGATCAGCTGCTTCTTTGTTTATTTGTTGCCTATCACGTTTTTGCTTTCAACAAACAAAGCCGCGTTAACGTCACAAAAACATATATTGTAACATATTAATCATTGTGTTTCCAACATGTAATATTGAATAGCAACCACAATGTATTTGGAGACAAGTATATTGTATTTGTGACAAGCTACAAACACATTATATTTGCATCCACATAACAAAAGCTACAGATCCTTCAACGTGTGGCGGCCATTTTAACGTTTACGAATAAAATCATAATTTTGAAAAAAATTTCTATTAAAATGTTTTTTCTAAGTATTTTAGTTTTCTTGACAGATAAATTAAATTCCAAATTGTACATAGTCAGTGGAGTGCCTATAGATGCGAAGACAGAAGAAGCTTCAAATTAGAGGTACTTAAACCGCTAATCCTTACGTGATTAATTCAGGGTTCTTGGATGAAGACAACATCGGCTCCAATATTTTCGTATACGAGTCAGAGAACTACAGAAGCTGTGCTGTATGTTTATCTGTGGTAGCACTAAAATTTGCAGCTACGTCACTCTCCACTGCAGTGTTGTCAGGAGTTTATCTGAAGGCTCATCAATGAATTTGGGTTCAGGCAATGATGTGCCATTGTATGTTTATCTGTGGTAACTCCAAAATTTGCAGCTACGTCACTCTCCACTGCAGTGTTGTTGGCGTCGTTGTCAGTATTCTTCAGGAGTTTATCTGAAGGTTCATCAATGATTACCAATTCAGACTATGATGTGTCATTCCCTGCAGTATCACCAGGGCAGTCACAACCATGCTCTTGTCTTCCACTCCGTCTCATTCCGGTGTCAAGCATGGCTTACTGATCTACTAAGGCTAACTAATCTACTGACATTCACGTCCCTGTCTTCCACGCGGTCCAATTTCGATGTCACTTCGCAGGATTCGGTATTAGGGTTGTATTTTTGGTCGCTCTTATACATCCTTAGATGAGTCTGACCGAACCCCTACGAAATGAGGGCTTCAGTTTGCTGAGAATCCGAATTGATTCGGGGCTAATGACAAATATGACTTGTCGCCGAAATCCTTCTACAACTTCCCCATCTTCCAAATCTCAGATGGAAATTCACGGATGCCAGCTTCGCTCTCGACCAGACTTTCCAATGGTTACAATAGATTATTTGCGTAACTCAACAGATTGATTATTTTTAAACACAATAAGCATATTACGCCCTTAGTACCAAACTCATCCATATATTGCTGAAGATGGATACATCTAAACACTGGAAAAAAAACAGCCCCGGTAACATTATGCAGGATCCACTTATGTATGTATATGTTTGAAAAATCCATATGCTTACGTGCAAGCATTGTTTTCATGAATTGAAGATCTGTTGCTTTTTTGGTTCTTTTTTGTCTGGCAGCACTTTTCAACCAACGCGCCACATTTGGGTCCCAGAAATGTATATTATAACATTTTAATCATTGTGTCTCCAGCGTGAAATATTGGACAGCAAACACAATATGTTTCAACACAACTATAGTATATTTGTGATAAAGTACAAAAACGTCATATTTGCATCCAAACAACAAAAAATACAGATTTTTGTAAGGTGATTTCTTAAGCGCTTGATTTTTATTTTCAACAACAAAACAAAAAATAATGTCATTTCCACTCTATAACTCGATGCTTGCCATTTACTTTTCAAAAACTATTTCCTTATAATATTTACCCTGACTGCGTTGTAAGTAATTCACCATAGATGCTAATTTTGGAACCACTTTTTTCGAGCACAGATGCTGGTATCTCACTTAAGACACGCGCAATGTAGTTTCCGAAGACTGACTTTACGTACCTTCGCAAATGATTGCCTAAAGTCGTCAAATCGCGCAATCTAGGTGTCCAACTCACTGGTCCTACGCGTGAGAGATATATTGCTCGACGAACTCATCTCTCAATTGGTCCATTGTTTCACGTGATGAGTAACATGTAGCACCGTCTTGTGGAAATCACATGTGCTCGTAATCATCGAAAGATATTCGGGACCATTGAAGTTAACATTGCGGGCTTCTTCATCATCAAAGAAATTCGGATCGATGATTCTGCCAGCCCATACACTGCGCCAAACACTGAACCTTTTAGATGAATTAACAGCTCTATATTTTTTGGTTGCTAATCAGCCCAAATGCTCAAATTGTGGCCGTCGGTGGTGCAATGGGTAGTGTGCGCGCCTCTTGTACTTGAGATCCCGGGTCCGATCCCTGCTCTGACCACCTTAAAAAAAAAAAAAAAAAATCTTTCGGCGGCGGTCACCTCGTAAGTGACGGCGACACTATCGAGTATTTAGCCATGAAAAAGCTTCTCAAAATACTGTTCGGAATCGGTGTAAAAACTGTAGTTCCCAATCAGTGAGTGAAACATTAGAAAGCGCACAGCTCACTGGTTGTGAGAAGCTCTCCCCAATCCCTTCATGGGATGTAATGGGAAACGGTTTTATGAGCATTTTTTTTTTTTTTAATCAGCCCAAATGCGACGGCTTTTATTTTTATGCTTACCCATTCATCCAGAAATGAGATTCGTCGCTGGTGACCGTAAAATGGGCGAAGTTCGCGAAAAATATTTCCCACCCAGCACGAATTTTGGTATTAAAATGCAATTATTTTAAAGCATTGTTCGGGTGCAAGGCTGTCTACGATAAAATGACAATAATTACTGAGCATATTCGACTTTGTTCGACTGTCAGATTTCTACACTGAAAAACTAAAAAAATGGTTTCTCATTTCATCCCATGAATGGATTGGGGAGAGCTTCTCACTACCAGTGAGCTGTGCGCTTTCTGGTGTTTACATTCACTGATTCGGACCTACATTTTTACTCGGGTTCCGAACGATATTTTCAGAAGCTCTTCCATGGCTAAGTACTCGAAAGTGTCGCCGTCACTGAGCGAGGTGACCGTTGTCGAAAAAAATATGAGGTGGTCAGAGCAGGGATCGAACCCACTTTCTCAGGTACAAGAGACGCACACACTAACCATTTCACCACCGTCGGCCATACACTGAAAAACTAAACACCAATAAAATTGCGCTACATGGCCTTTCCCTGAGCACTTCACTAAACGTCTTTGTCCAGTGTATCTGTAACCTTGGGCCATTACGACTTCGGCGAATCATCAGACAATTGCACGAGCTTTTCAAACTTTGCCGAGCCGAAGTCAGCGATGTGTTGTGTGCCGGTCACGTTACTTGCCCCGGTTTAGAGACGCATTTTGCTTCTCTGTAAGTACTGTCGGATCGACCTTGTTTGGCCTCTTAATAACTCTAGGGGCTGCACGTCGATCGTTTCCCTGTTTTCGCAACAGTTTATTTAGTTAAATCATTGCAGTTCGAAATCAGTGATGCACACTGAAAGAAAAACAATTCGTCACAGGGATGAAACGCTGTAATTTGCTTGAGACAGCATCTAAATCGGCAGTGACAACCTCTTAGTTGGTTGTGGCAATATCTAGTTCTGCTGTGGCAACCTCTAATTCGATTGACACAACCATTACTTCGGCCGAGATGATCTCTAGTGTGGTTGTGACAACCCCTAAATTCGGTTACGCTTCATTCGGCAACCTCAACCAACCAGAATTTTCGGTGAGTGTATGAACACAAAGTAACGACAATTTAATGGCGAGATCGTTTATTTCGACCCATTATATATAGAATTCGAATGGTTTATTAGAAGATCAGTTTTATTGGTGAACAATTTGCTTTTAAAAACTGTTTCAAAAACTTAAAACATAATTTCGATCACAATATCTATGTAAACTTGGTGAAAGCAACTGTAATTTAAAAAGATGTTTAAAATTGTCAGGACTATGTCAGTTCATCGACAACAATCACCTTAGTTGTGACAATCACCTTGGTTGTATTCCGACACTAATACTATAGATTGCAGTTTATTGTTCATGTGGTATTTAAATATTTTCATCTGCGATATTCAGAAAAGTTAAAAACGTTTTATTGTTCGAAACAAAAAAAAAAAAACCCCACCATCCATTAACTAACGATAACCCAACATTAAGTGACCATAAATACAATATCCATCCGCTCAATGTGACTGAACTTCGAGCAGCCACATCTCTGCCACTTTTTTTTCGCACTGACAATTTTCAAATTGTATTTTTTCTTTAGTATTAACGCGCCGTGTCCACTTCAATACTCTCCACTCTTTACGAGATGACTCTTATTGTCTGTTATTTTTCAATGATATTGAAGTTTATTATAGTTTTTGTCGATGATGGTCGTCTTTTTTCCCCCATTTTTTACGCGTTGTCAGGATATGTTTTACGAATTCGAGGTGTTCACGATCTGTACTTCAATAGATGATGATGATGGGTTGTGTACTTGATATTGGAATTGTGTTATTTGTCTGTCAAAGCAGCGAGTGATGTACGAGGCTGTGTATGACTGGGTGGTTGGGTGCGAATAGGATACGTGTGTTGCTGAGTTTACTGTGCTCAGTGTCATAGAGCGACAGGGCAACTGGCAGACAGACGCACTTGATATTCATTTCATTTGTCTTTTAACCAAGTTTCTGTAGTTGTTGTTCTTGTTACCAACGTTTAAAATAGGCGCTTGGTGTAACCCAGCGAAATATGTTGGCAGTGATACCTTGGAAAGGTAATCGAAAAACCGACGTATCCAAGAAAACGGGTTTTTCGAAAGTCAGTATTATCCACCAATATTTTTTTGAACAAGAAATCCGTTTCTCCCATTTTCGATTTTAATCGAACGTACTAAACGTAGCAAAGAGCATGTTTCATCTCTACGACGAAGCTTTTTTCTCTCAATGCAGCTCAGTTGTGTTTTTAAGCCTGAAGCTTTGGTGTTGTGGTCGTATTTTAAGCGAAGCAAAGATAAGACCGTGATTGGTGCAAAGTGAAGGAACTGAAGCCGCCTTAGCAGTCAGTTTCGAAAAAGACCCGGAAATGTCGATTCCGCTCCGATCAGCTGAATGGGACAGTGTCAGAGAGTCAATCCGGTTCGTTTTGCGGTTGGGTTTGGGCCTCCGCCCGTATAAGATTTTGGTGTTGCAAGGATTGAAGAAGGAGGACCATAAACACAGCCATAAACACAATGTTGGACGGAGATCAGCCATGAGTTCACTAATTGGGCGCTGGAAATGTTGGACGGAGATCCGGATTTTGGCCAAAAAAATTATCTTTTCGGATGAGACCCATTTTTGGCTCTGCAACAAGTAAAATTCCGTGATTTGAGCGAACACAATCCACAAGTATTCGACCGAGCATCGCTACATCAAAAAAGATTCA
The DNA here is from genome assembly GCA_963931995.1 of Phaonia tiefii. Classification (NCBI taxonomy): domain Eukaryota; kingdom Metazoa; phylum Arthropoda; class Insecta; order Diptera; family Muscidae; genus Phaonia; species Phaonia tiefii. The sequence continues at coordinate 46,533,256 of OZ008367.1, forward strand.
CTGTTTGGTGCGGCTCATGACATGGCGGCATCATCGAAGTTTTTTTTTCGAAATTATGAAGAGGACATAGTTTCCGTCAATGGTCCTCGGTGTAGAGCGATGTAAACCGACTTTCTGTGGCCAGGGCTCAACAACATCGATATATTGGAGCTGTGGTGCCAACAAGACGGCGCTACATACCACACCAGCGACGTAACCCTCGAATTTGTGAAGGAAAAAATCAGAGTTCGTATTTACCCGCCCATGTGTAACCCATACACTCATGTGTAATGAACGTTTACCCATTACCCACAGGGTATGGGGAAAATAATGGGTAGCTACCCACGACAATGGGGAATTACTCATCACGATTTCCCATTACTCTCAGGGAAATGGGGAAAATAAATAAAAATACCCATGACGATGAGTAATGGGTTACCCAGGGTAACCCATCCACATTTTTGATCGAAAATACGAAAAAATTATGAAAAATCTCTATATCTGGAAAACGGAGCCTCAATCGAAAAATAAACAATTTTTTTGCGAGCTTCTAAGGGGTTTTCATAAAGTGGTTCAATACGTATGGAAGAATTTTTTTTCGAAAAATCGCCAAAATAAGAAAATCGCTAAAATAAAAAAGTGGCTATAACTCGAAAACGGTGCGTTGAATCGAAAAAATAATAAAAATTTTACCTCCACAGGTAATGGGTGTCCCCAATAAGGCATCACTTTTTTGATTTTAGCCACCTTTTTATTTTAGTGATTTTCTTATTTTGGCGATTTTTCGAAAAAAAATTCTTCCTTACGAATTGGGCCACTTTATGAAAAACCCCTTAGAAACTCGCAAAAAATTGGTTATTTCTTCGATTGAGGCTCCGTTTTCGAGATATAGAGATTTTTCCTTATTTTTTAATATTTTCGATCATAAATGGGGATGGGTTACCCTGGTTGACTGAGTTATCTCACGACGAGCTTTCATAAATTGTCCGCCACATTCATGTGTATTAACAGCCGTCGAATAATTTCGCTGGCGCTATGTCAAGTCGCTAGTATACGTTAACAAGCCAACCACTTTGGACGAGCTCGAGTCCAACATTCGTGACTCTATTCCCGGAATTCCGCCACACATATTCAACCGAGTCATCAGAAATTGCAACGACCGCTTGCCCACTGCCATCGAAGACGAGGTGGCCATTTGAATGATGTTCCATTCCATACAAAATGCTTAAATGTAGCTTCAAAATAAAGCGAGAATTAGTTTGATATCTCTCACGGTTGTTGATTTATTTAAATTTCCTCTTCTATCACTCTTATCTGGTCACCCTTTATATAGACTGATGCATTTTTAAAGAACCTCATTCGGAACAGATGAGGGTCTGTGGCTAAATCGAATACAGCTACACCGTTTGCAGGAGTAATAACGATGCATTCTAATTCTATGACAAATTTCATTGAATCTATTAAACTGTTTCATAGTTGTTATTAACAAATTTCATAAATTTATTTTCATAGAATCTATAAAACTATTTTATAGACCCTCGGAAATGTTTCTTTGGCTGAAAAGGAATGAGGGAATTCATAGAATCAATGAAGGATTTCATAAGATTTACGAAGAAGTGTACAATATCCATTTAAAATGTATTCTAAATTTCAAATGAAGTTTTTTAAATTTCAATTGATGTATTTCAAATTTTAAATAGAATTTTTAAATTTCAATTGATGTCTTGCAAATTTCAAATATAATTATAAAATTTCAATTGATTATTTTTTCAAATTTCACTTCCAAATGGCGTAGAACAAATATTGGATCCAGTACAGAAATTTCAGTCGGGTGAACCGACTTAAACATACCCTCAGCCGAAGTCATCCATTGCGACCGAGTTCTATTAAATATTGGCAAATATGACGACGTGTCCCAAGTGATTATGGGAGTTATCGTGACTACCAGCCTATTGTTCGTCCAGTATTTATATGGAAAGTACAAAAATGGGCAAGGCGAAGTTTCTCATCTGTTTTGACACAGTATTACACAAAATATTGAGCAGTACCAAATTTTGTTAAGATCGGTTGTGGTTGTGGCCAGCCGGAAAGCCGCCTAACTTTTGTATGTGAGGTACGAAAATGGGCGTGGACAGTAGTTATTCTATCATTTTTAGGGAAACATTGCCGTGTAGATATATAGCTTGTTAAGATAGCTTGAAGTCTACGAGTGTTATGGTATCGATCAACCGGTTATCCGCCCATCTTTTGTGTGCATTTGAGTAAATTTTGCCTAGTACCAAACTTCATAAAGATTGGTTCGGTTTTGCGGGAGTTATCTTGCTGAACAACCAGCCGGCCGCACAAGTTATCTTGGTAGGGCGTGGCAAAATCAACATTGTCTTAATCGGTTACTGGCGTTTGATGATACTAGGCCTATAACCTAATTTCATTCAACTCGGAAGTTTTTCACGCGACTTATCGCGTTCACAACCCGGGCGACAACGAAGCTTTTGTATGGGAGGTACCAGAATGGGCGTGGCAACTTCGACAATTTTCTCCAGTTAAGTAGACATTTACAGATTATTAACCAGTGTTTGAGTTGAAGCTAATCACATCTACCAGAAAAAAGTTTTAGAAGAAACATGATTTTGTACTAAATGTGTCGATTTGTATAGGAGGTACCAGAAAGGGCGTGGCCAAAACGTTTTTTTTAATCCCAACCTAATTGTGGACAAATAACAGTCACAGACAAAATTTCGCTGTGATCGATAAAGATTTACGGTAGTTATCGTGTTGACCAGCCAGCCAGACAGACAGACGGACATGGCTCAATCGTCTTAAAAAAGACCCAAAACGAATTTCGTCCAGAGATACTAAGGGTCTAATATGACTCCTTCAATGTGTTACATTTTTCCCGTATTAAATGATATATACCTCCATCCCTATGGGTGAGGGTATAACAATTTTAGGTTTCCTAGAAATTTGTAATAAGGGAGTAAGTTTGAAACGGATGATTTCGTGATAGGTGTCAAAGTCAAAAATATTCAGTTTGCCTTGGCATTTCATCATGAATGGGCTAACAAACGAACAACGCTTGCAAATCATTGAGTTTTATTTACCTAAATTCTTGCTGTGTAAAAAATTTGTTTCGCAAAATTCGTCCATTTTATGGGTTTCAGCGACGGGGCTCATTTTTGGCTCAATGGGTACATCAATTAATAAAATTGCGGAATTTGGTCCGAAGAGCTGCCGAAGGTGTTCAAAAGCTGTCAATTCACCCTGAGAATTGCACTGTTTGGAGGGTACTTCTTTCAACACACTTCTTTCTTTAAAGACAATGGAGCAAGGTACCGTTCGATGATCGCGGACTTTTATGCACCCAAAATGGAAGAATTGAACTTGGTTGGCATGTGGTTTCAACAGGATGGCGCCACATTCAACACTGCACGCAATACCAAGAATCAATTGGGTGGCGAGTTTGGCGAGCAAATTATTTCATGTTGTGGCTCTGTCAAATGGACGCCTCGTTCGTGCAATTTGACCCCACTAGACTATTTTTTGTGGTGGCACGTGCAGTCTTTCGTCTAGACGCTGGAAAATATCGGCCCCAGACACACATTGCAGGAACCGTGTACATGTTTGCAAGCACTGTTTTCGTCAATTAAAGACCTGCTGCTTTTTGTTTCTTTATTGTCTGCCACTTTTTCATTTTCAGCACTTTTCAACAAAGTCCCATTTGGGTCACAAATACATATATTATTAACATATTAAACATTGTGTCCCAAACATGTTATATTGAATAACAAATATAATGTGGTTGGACACAAATATACTACAATTGCGGCAAGCTACAATCACGTTATATATGCGTCCAAACAACAACAAAAAAAATACAAAATTTTCAACGTGGATCTCTGTTTGTCCTCTTGTATTATTTTTAAGTAAACAGTCCACCAAACACAGCTGTGTTTGTATTAGCTGGTTTTATAACATATATTATGTTATATATTTATTAGGGCGGGTCAAATTGTATGGAAAGATTTTTTTTTGATGAAGCGTATAGCAAAAACGTAATCTATAGGTAATTCTGAGAAATTTTGCTTAAGAGACTATAGCTCTAAGTCGGAGTTGGAGCCCCCCTAATTTTCAAAATAGATATTAGTGTTAATAGTGTTTTTTTGTTGAAACCTTGAAAATGTTGATTTTTTCAGATCGATTTTCCTACAAAAAGGAGTTCGAAAACAAAACAATTTATCGTAATTAAAGATGTTGGAAATTATCTGAAGTTTTATAATCTGCAAAAAAAAAAAATCTCGAAAAAAATCGAAGAAAATTCAGAATTTATTAGTTAAAAGTTCATTTTAGGCTATTTTTCGACAAAAAAATTCCTAATATCTCTACTAAAAATAAAAAAAAATATTGGTGTCAATACAGATTCTGAAAGGTGAGAAATCTACTATAATTCTATCAGATTTTATGAAAATATCTATTTTGAAATTTTGGGGGGCTTCAAATCCGACTTAGAGCTATGGTCTCTTGAGCAAGATTTCTCAAAATCAACTATAGATTACGTTTTTGCTATACCCTTATTAAAAAAAAATTCACCCGCCCTAATATTTATATATATTATAATATCATATATTATAACATGTTAATCGTTGTGTCCCTAACATGTTGTATTGAATAACAAATATAATGTGTTTGGACACAAGTATACTATATTTGTTACATGCTACAAACACGTTATGTTTGCATCTAAAAAATAAAAAAAGGCAAATTTGTCAGCGTGTAGGGGGACAAGCCAACCAAGATGATATACCGCAAAAACTGTTCCAAAATTGGACTTTCAGAATGGTCCACGCGAAGTGTAGCCGTGGCCAAAATGTGTATGATATAATCCTTAACAAGTACATGATATACATGGAGTTATTTATCGATTCATATAAACATTTCACCCACTTATACAAATTTTCGATGTTTTCCTTAATTTTCAAGAACCTAGTAGCAAAATATTCACCCATTACTAGCGTTTTGTAGGGAACTACAAAGTTGCTTGATCCTTTTCAATTTCAATATCTCCTTAATGCTCGTGAAGGTTTACGTTTGTTTTCTCACCTTCCAAACTGTTTGCTGGGCTATTATAATTGCACGTTTCAATTCATATTCATTTCAATTGAATGTTTTTTGTTTTGTCAACCTCTTGTTGTAGCAATATTTTGTACAGTTCAATGTTTTTCATCTTCTTTAGCTTTTCATTAAATATTTTCTGTTTATACTATTTTGTTGTTGTTGTTGTTTTTTATGGAAATCCACTTTATTGCCAGTGAAGAACGAACACACTCGTAGATACAATTGAAACAAATTTATAAAAAAAAATAAAAAAAACACTGAAAACGATTCGTTTCCAGTATTTTTTATTTATGAAATTTATTACTAATGTGATACTTGTCAATGTGATATTGTTGGTTTTTATTCTCCGTAGTTTGTTGCTGCTTCATCCACCGATTTCAATTCGGATGATGCTGCGTTATGCTGAGGTTTCTACACGTTTCTTGCTTTATTTTTTTTCTTCTTCCAATTTTGAATACCATCCATAATTTATTTTCAACATAGTATTGAACACAAGAAGTGTGAGCGTGTTTGTATGTAAATTCGTTATTCAGTTCTGTCATGTATTTTGTATTTTCAAATGGATGTGGTGGATCTGTGCAGGAGGTGATTTCTTTTGTTGTTTAAGATTTTCTCTAGGTTGTCGTTGTCTTAAGTTTCATATACGATTTTGTATTCAAAATGATTTGAAATTTTCTTTTTTATTTATGTGTATTTTGTAAATAGTGTACACTAATTTGATGTAAAGTCAAGTCTTTTTAGGTGAAATCACATTCGTTGTCATAAATCATTATTTTGTTGTCATTCATTTGTGTTGTACCAGTATTGGGAATTGAAAGCCTTTTTGGATATGAAGGACTCTGCTTGCCTGCTGGCAATTTGAATTTTATGTTTAAAAGAAAAAACTGCACTTGTTCACATTGCAATATCGCTGAGAAGGGTAGGCATTGCATTTTAATGGACTTGTTGGAATTTGGGACTTTTGTTGTTGTTGTTGTGAAAACATGAAACCTGTGTGTAAGGAGCACTTAGACTAGGCAATTATTCAAAATAAACTGTCATCACTAATTCAAAGTGCCTACTCCTTCCTCTAATATGCTACACTTTTCTCATCTTGCAAATGGTTACAGTCATCGCCCCCATTCTCATCATCATTAATTGTTGCACATTTTGACTACTGTGGGAATTTTCAAGTGGCCTGCAACATTGAGTCCGAGAGTCATATGACTCTTTGCACGACAAGGTGTACTCTATTATTACCATATGTGGGAACATGTTCGTTTATTTGACAATTTTGATTTGAAACATATGTCCTTGATGGGATTACATCATATCTTAAATATGGTTGTATTCTAACAACCACCGTTTTCATCCTGTCGAATTGTCCTTTGTGTGAGAATTTGCTATAAGAAGTTTAAAGACCCTGAAATAATAGTGTTTCTGCGTCATCGACATTTCGACTCACAAGATCCAGAATTTAACTGTGTTTGGGTAAAATTCAAGATTGGATTGGATTTAGTGAGGGAACAGAGGCAGCCTTTAATAAATTTGACACCCTTCCGATTCCATTTCTGAGATATTGGGGAATTATCTGGACAGTGAAATTGTTGTTGCTGGTGACTTCAATGCCCATAATTCCTCCTGGTTAATGCATACGAGCCATACAACTGCGGAGGGCCAATACGCTGAGCTCTTCGCCGCGCATAATGACTTAATGCAATTAGCGAATAAACCGACGCACATTTCATGTGTTCCAGGGCACAACCGGAATTTACTTGACCTCTTTTTAACTTTGGACCCTGAAAAGTACAAAGTTAACACGTTTGCACCTCTTGGTAATTTCGATTACTGTATCATTTCAGCGTCCTTTTCGTATTCAGCTCTACGCCACGCTTCAAACACTGTCCCGAAGCGAACAATTTGTATGTACGAAGAGGCACGTTGGGCTGAGCTCAACAACTTTGATCAGCATTTTAACTGGAAGGTTTGTTTTCTGGACAATGACATAGATGCTGCTGCTGAAATGATCGGGAAGATAATTTTTATTGGTATGAATTCCTCCCAACGAAAATTATTTCGGTTAAATCATCGGAATAAAAATTGGTGTAACCAGACATGCAAGAATGAAGTCACATTCAAATAGGAAGCGTTCAGAGACTGGTGTTCCAACAAAAACCTTAATACTGAACTGCTACGCAAACAGGCAAGATCCAAGTGTGCCAAAGTACTTCGACGCGAAAAGTTTCTTCACGAACAGCGTATTCGTGCTAAAGTCCTTTGTTTCTTTAGAGGAAGTAAGAGCATTTGGTAATTTGCAAGAAGAATAAAGGATAGTGCTTCCTCTATCCCAACTCTTCTTAAAGATGACATAACATTCACTGAACCGGCTAACCTCCAGGCTGAAATTTTTGGCAAGGAACTCTTCCTTGCCGAATAGCAATCAAACACTCCCCGTGATCAATTACGTATCATGTTCCATGCCCAAGATATTTTGTCGAACGCTAGGAGTTAAAAAGATTCTTGAGAATCTCGTCGTAAATGAATCCCCGGGCCCGGATCGCATATCAGAATTGGTCTTGAGTAGGTGCTCTTCGACGCTGGCACGTCCACTGCGCAACCTTTGCAACCTTGCATACCGTGCGGGAGTCTACCCGGCACGTTGGAATGTTGCTAATGTCCAGCCAATCCCTAAAAACGGTGATGCAAGTAACCCTGCAAATTACCGCCAAATTGCAATTTGTTCTGCGCTCTCGAAGGTTATGGAGAGCACGGTTAACCACCATCTAGTGAAATATCTTAAGTCCAATAACCTTGTTAACGATCGGCAGTATAGCTTCCGAAGAATGAGATCTACTGGAGACCTGATGGCGTTCCTTTCGGAACAGTGTAGTTGATCCATCCACCGGCTTGGTGAGAGTAAGGTAGTGGCTCTTGATATTTCCAAGGCCTTTGACAGAGTATGGCTGCTTTTGATGCCGGTGATAAATTCACTCGATTTATATCGAGTTTTCTCAGAGATCGCACTATACGAGTTGTTGTAGATGGGGTTTCATCCGACGAGCATAAATTGACTGCAGGTGTACCACAGGGCTCTGTTCTTTCTCCTTCTCTTTTTCTTAGTTTCATTGACGATCTCCTTGATCAGACTCTGAATCCAGTCTACTCTTTTGCGGATGACAGTAATTTCTGTCATTCTTATTCATTCGACCGTAGGCTAAGTCCTCAAGAGATTGAAGCCAACGCCGGACGATGAATGAAACACTCGGCCGGGATCTGGTGTCCATTGTTGAATGGGGTCGAACGAATAGATTTGACTTTAATGCGGGTAAGACCCAGTGTTGTATGTTGTCGTATAAGTGGATTGCTGACCTAGGTGTGTCGTCACTGTCTATGGACGGTGTGGATATTGATGAATCAGACGCTCTTGATGTTCTGGGCATGAAAATACAATGTGATGTCCGTTGGGCCAAGCATGTATTTGAAGTGTCGAAAGATGCATTCAAGTGTATAGGCTGCAAGAAATACTTCACTCCATCTGATCTTTTTCTGGAACATCTTTGGAGCTTCTCGCCCATGTCCAGAGGAGAGCGACGGCGTTGATAGGGGACAGTAGTCCAACTCCATTGCCTTTCTTTAGCATCGTCAAAATGTGGGTTGCGTATCGCTGTTCTATCTATATTTCCACGGTATGTATTCCGTGGACATCTGTCAACTTATGCCACACGTGAGGATATTTAGCCGAAGTACGCGGCTTTCCAGGAACTGTCATCCGATTTTTATCGAGTGGCAGGTTGACTGCACTACACACTATAGAGAAAATTCGTTCTATGCCGTTCAGTGCGTATGTGGAATAAACTTCCAGCTAGTGTACTGCCCACCAATTGTGACATACAAAGATTCAAGGCAAATGTCAACAGACACTACTCCCTCTTTCCACCCTCCACTACCTCAATTTTCCTTTGCCAACACAATGCATCCCCTGAGTGTTGGTTTGATACAAAAAAAGCACCAGATCTTCAAATCAGGAAAACATTGATTGCAACAATGTTCATGGTTCCTGCAGTATGTTCCAACGGCCGTTTTTTCAGTGTATGCTCTGACCACCTTACATTTCTTTCGACGCGCTTAGTAACGGCGACCCACTCGAGTACAGTATTTAATCATATTTTAGTTGGGTTCTGAAATATGTTTATACCAAATGCAGAATGTGGCACAATCCCTATAGAAGATATATGTCCACAGCGATATTTCTCAACTGCACGCTGAAATATTTGTCTTTTTTGTTGTTTGGATGCAAATATAATGTGTTTGTAGCTTGTCGCAAATAAAGTATACTTGTGTCCAAACACATTGTGTTTGCTATTCAATATAACATGTTTGGCACACAATGATTAATAGGTTATAATATATGTATTTGTGACCCAAATGTGGGGTTGTTTCTTGAAAACTACTGCAAACAAAAACGTCAAAGACAATAATGAAAAAAATAGGAGCAGATCTTCAATTCACGAAAATAATGCTTACAAACATGTACATGGTACCTGCAATATGTTGCTGGGGCGTTATTTTTCAGCGTGTATCAGTATGTGGAATTATTAGCCACATAAAAGGTGGACCATGTACAATTTGAAATTTAATTTAAATACAAAAATAAATGCTTTCTCATTACATCCCAGAAAGGAATTGGGGAAAGCTAATTTAATTTTGATTTAAAAAAATTCTAATAAAGATTTTTTCAAAATTATGAATTTATTTGTAAGGCCCATAATTGGAATTTTCGAATAAAATACAACATTGTTCAAATGTTTTCCACGATTTGCTTTGCTCAATTTTCAGTACATTTTCGATTGTTTTGGGCCTCTATCTCGTGAACGACAGCGTCAGATAACAGTCTAACGGGGTCAAATCGCAGCTGCGAGGCAGCCAGTAGAATCGCGAGTTTCGACTGATTATGCGGTTTTTGATTACAAAAACCGTTTCCCATTACCTCCCATGAGGAGATGGGGGAGAGCTTCGCACATCAGTGAACTGTGCGCTTTCTAATTTTTCACTCACTGATTGGGACCAACAGATTTACACCGGTTCCGAACGGTATTTTGAGAAGCTATTTCATGGTTAAGTACTCGATAGTGTCGCCATCGCTAAGCGTGGTGGCCGTCGTCGAAGGAAATGTAAGGTGGTCAGAGCAGGGATCGAACCCACGTTCTCATGCACAAGAGCTGCGCACGCTGGCCATTGAGCCACCGACGTTGTCGCCATAGTTGTCGCCATAGGGATTATCCGGCAATACCGCGTATTTGTCTTCTAGCAGCAAGCACGTACGCAGGGGTGACAATTATTTCTTTAATAGGTGATATTTGAATTTAGTGCCCCCCCCCCCCAAAACAAAATCCTGGGTACAGTACTGTCTAGCAGTATTGCCTTTTGAATTCTTTGGAAGTCGGTGGTGCAGTGGTTAGTGTGCGTAACTCTTGTACATTAGAATGTGGGTTCTATCCCTGTTGTGACATCATACATTTCATTCAACAACAGTCATCTCGATTAGTGACAGCGACACTATCGAATAATTAGCCGTGAAAAACTTTCTCATAAAATGGTTCGGAATCGGAGTAAAACTGTAGGTCCCAGTCAGTGAGAATAAAACTAGAAAGCTCACAGCTTATTGATTTTGAGAAGCTCTGCCTGGTCTCATCATGGGATGTAAAGGGAAACTATGCATAGGGTGCTTTTCAACTTATAAAGAAGTTACGAAAGGGTTAACTGTCAAACGAACTGCCATACTGCGCTCATTTTTTTTGACATCTACGATCAATATACTCTGGCAAATCATTATGAATAGATTCACGCTTAGCAAATTATCCATTATTCGCTAGCAAATTATACAAATTTACTTTGAAAATCAGTCATCGATCCACGAAACTTTTAGACGACTACGTGTTTTTTATGGCGCACATAATCGTCCATCTGAGCAAGTCATCCGTTGAACTGTGGATAGATTTCATCTCTGTAGAAGATGCACTATACAACAACCCATCGAAGGAATGTGCGTACTGAAGAGAATATCGCCGCACAGTGGTTCGGAATCAATATCATCGGTCCAAAGGCTGTATCATTTGATCTAGAAAACATTTTTGAGTTCTGCAAAAAACTGATTACAGAAAAGGAGTTAGGAATTACAATGACATAAAGGGGTTTTCAACAGAGACGCTACAAAAGTAAATCGATAGGGACAGCAAACGACGTCATATTTTTTCCCGCTCTTTTGACTTTTCTCTTCAGTAAGGGTTGCCATTTCAGCATGGAAAGATATACGAGCCAACGACGTGTAGAAATTATTAAAATTTACTACCGAAATTTGGAGTCAGTGGCCTCAACTTTAAGAGGCCTCAACAATCAGCGATGAGGCTCATTTCTGGCTGAATGGCTTCGTCAATAAGCAAAATTTGCGTTATTGGGCAGACAGCAATCCACACGTAATCCATGAGTCATCATTGCATCCCGAAAAAATTACGGTTTGGTGCGGTTTATGGGCCGGCGGCGTCATTGGGCCGTACTTCTTCCGTGATGATCAAGACCGGCACATTACTGTGAATGCGAACCGCTACCGTTCAATGATAACCGAATATTTTTGGCCCCAAATGGATAATATGGACTTGGAAGGCATGTGGTTCCAACAGGCCGGCGCCACAAGCCACACAGCGAATGCCACAATCAATTTATTGGAAACCAATTTTGGTGAACGTGTTATCTCACGAAATGGCCCAGTCGATTGGCTGCCTCGGTCGTGCGATTTGACGCCGTTAGATTATTTCCTGTGGGGCTACGTCAAGTCTATGGTCTATGCCAACAAGCCAGCGACGATTGATGAACTTCGTACGAATATCGAACGTGAAATTGCAGCAGTATCGGTCGATTTATGCTTGAAAACCGTCGAAAATTGGGTTCAGCGTCTGGACTTCTGCAAGCGTGCCCGTGGTGGCCATGCAAAAGAAATCGAGTTCCATACATAATGGCATCGAACGTACTTTCACAGGAATAAAGAATTTCATTGGCGCTTTTATTGAAGCGCTCTTATTGAAAAACCCTTTACAAGAATACACGGCGTACACCAAAACATTTGAATTTCTCAAACGAATTCAAATGTACACGAATATACCATATGCCGATCACGATCGTCATTTCGTCGTACACAACACGAACAATGATAGAAATTAGAAGATAGTATGAAGGAAATTCAATTCAGTAGCTGATCAGCTTTCAGCAAAGGAAGTGCATGATAATTTTTTCAGTGAAGTTGGTTAATATGTATGTACGCAACCACTCTAGTCAAACAAGCAGAGTTTTTTTTTTACATTTGAAACAGTGTTTCAGTATTCTCGGAAAAGTAAATAGTACTTTTGTTTTTGTTTGAATGTTTGGTTTTAAATGAATGATCTCATAAATACTATTTTGTTTTGTTAGCAGTGAATGTAAATAGTATTTGAAGCATTCGCTTTCGAAGTGAATGTCTTGATATGCCATTGAAGACATTCATTTAGAGTTTTTATGTCTATTATTCAAACAAAAATCAACAATTCTCTCTGGCCTTGTAAGATTGCATTATATGATCTTTTCAGACATTAAAATTATTAACATTCACTTGCGATCCCACACATGCTGTGTCTTAAAATTCAGCCAACAGGCTTCTAACTAGATGTCCAGTATGTAAACTTCCACAATTCTGACAAAAAATTGTGCCCAGTGTCAATTTCGCTCCGTTATAAAAAGTAATATTAAGGAAGAATGCTTTTTGGGGAATAATCTTAATGGGACAGAAATGAAGGACATCTTTATACACCCCATGTGAGGAGTAACAATTTATTGTATGCAACCTAAACCAATGACTTTATGTATAAAGAATGAAAGCACAACTTTACAAAGCAACTGACTTAAAAAAAAAATTAAGCCGGTTCACTCTCGGTGGACCATCGGCACCTGCAGCTTAGTAATTTTTAAGCCTTGAAGTTGTTGTTATCAAATACTCTTGAGAGGCTGCCCTGGGCCACGTGTGTAAATCACCTTTATGCCCATTGGTAGAGTTTTCGGACTACGTTTTTCTCTTCACAAGTTTAATGTTAATCCTGTTTTGGTTACAAGCAAGCGATTATCTCTTGCTACGATGCAAAGAAAACGAATATATACCGATAATAAATTTTTTTCAAAAATATGTAGAAGCGTAAAAACGGTAAAAGATGTCAATTTATTTTTAAACTTTGGGAAAATGATTCGCGGTAATTCTCATTAAGTCTTCGCTAAGTGCTTCATGAAAAACTAGCGGTGTAACCAAAACACGCTTATTGTTCAGTGACACTCATTCTGCGCTGCCATTTTTTCGCTTAAATAAAGGCGCGTCCTCTCTCCTTTTTAGTGGGGGGGGGGAGGGCCCACAATTGATTTTAACATATTTTTGTTAAATTGTTAGTACAGGTTGTTTCTTTTCGGCTCCAGTATACTATAGTATAAAAATTCACATGAAGTGTCAGCGGACACCCGGTTAGAACGAAGTGGCTTTCGTTATATATTATGTACTTGTTAGTTCCAACACGCCCAACGCGCCCGTTGAAAAATACAATAATTTAAATGGATCTTTACGAAAAGATACTTTTTGTAAAATGATAAACTTTTTTTAACAATTTTTTTTTACGGAATGTATTTTTTTAAACAAAGAAGTATATTTTTAGGTCCTTTTTGTAAGAATATATATTATATTTTGCCGAAAAGGTCCTTTTTTAAAGAGAGGTCCTTCTTTTATTAAAAGATAATGATACTCGCTGAGATTCGATCGAAAAATGAAACTGCACTTGCTGTAGCATCGTCTGGAATCGCATCAACTTTACTCGATGGTGGGCGTACAGCGCATTCAGCCATTAAATGTAAACCATAACGAAACACCAACATGTAACATCGGAAAAAATACGGGCATGGCTGCAATATTAAAAACAAACTCACTTATTGTATGGGATGAATGCACTATGGAACACAAGAAATCTCTTGAAGCTCTTGACCGTTCTCTGAAAGATTTCCGAGAAAATGATCGACCAATGGGTGGAGCTCTATTGCTTCTTGCTGGTGATTTTCGACAAACTTTGCCAGTGATTCCAAAATCAACACCAGCAGATGAACTAAATGCATGTTTGAAAGCGTCATATCTTTGGAGACATGTAAAAAAACTTGCATTGATGCTGATGCTGCTGCACAAATATTCGCCAAACAGCTTTTGGATATGGGCGATGGAAAACTTCCGTATGAACCGACTACACGTGAAATATCTTTTCCGCTAAACTTTTGCCAAATACAGTCATCAATTCAAGATGTTGTGCAGAAAGTTTTTCCCGATATTGCAAATAATTTCAAAAACCATGATTGGCTTTGCGAACGAGCAATTTTGGCTCCGAAGAATGATGATGTCAACAAAATAAACCATCAAATGCAATTGAAGCTACCCGGTGAAGTTGTGAAGTACAAATCGATTGACACAGTTATAGATGAAAACCAAGCTGTTAACACTATCCAACAGAGTTTCTTAACACTCTGGAACCTTCTGGAATGCCACCACACATCTTAACTTTAAAAGTTGGTTCACCACTGATGCTCATTCGCAACTTAGATCCACCGAAATTGAGCAACGGAACAAGACTTGCTGTTAAAAAACTATCTCCAAATTTAATCGAAGCCACAATCATCAGCGGCAAATGTAAAGGAGAAGAGGTGCTGAGACCACGAATTCCAATGATTTCAACCGATTTACCCTTCTATTTCAAGCGATTACAGTTTCCAGTGCGTCTTGCTTTCGCCATAACCATCAATAAGGCTCAAGGCCAATCGCTAAGTGTTGCTGGTTTGAACTTAGAAAATTCCTGTTTTTCGCACGCCCAATTATATGTTGCTTGCTCTAAAGTTGGAACGCCAAAAAATCTGTATGTTTACACACCTACCGAAAAAACTCAAAATATTGTTTATCCGCCAGCATTAAGATAAAGAAGTTAATAAATAAACAAAATTTTATTTTTTTGCAAACACACTTATTTCATTTTATTAGCGTAGTAGCACACGCAGGGTATCCGCTATCGCCAATATTTAAGTAAAAAAAGCAAATTTTGGGTGGAATCGTGAATGTTTGAAATTAGTTTAATCAAAAAAATATTTTGGGCAAAACGAAGTTTGCGCCGGGTCAGCTAGTTGATAATAAATAGTGGGTTGCAACTAGAGTGTCCAAAACCGAAAAACCGTTGAAACTGGTTATTATATTTTAAAAAACGAATCCAGGTATTTGACGTCGGTTAACAGGTCAATCGGATTTTACTAAATTAAAAAATTAATAATTAATAATAAATAAATAATAAACAACTATTTAGGATGCAAAATTACCAAGGACAGAGGCTCCGCAATGGATATAAATGATCGGATCAATAAAACTCGTGTTGCATTCCTAAACCTGCACAAAATCTGGCGTAATAAGAAGATCTCGCAAAAGACGAAATTGCGAATATTTAATGGCAGCGTAAAGTCTGTACTATTCCAAACGTTTATCAATAGTTGTTTGAGGCAAATACTACGTATTTACTGGCCGAATGTAGTTTCTAATGAAGACCTCTGGCAACGCACAAATAATAGCCCTATTGAATTCGATATACGTAGAAGAAAATGGACCTGGATCGGTCACATACTTAGGCGTCCAACATCGGATATTGTTAGAGCGGCACTAGAATGGAATCCCCAGGGGTATCGAAGGCCAGGACGACCACCAAATACGTGGAAGCGGTGCCTGGAAAAGGAATACAATCAAATTCGACTATCCTGGAATCAAATTAAATCACTTACTAGAAACAGAAATCGATGGAGAGAATTTGTTGACGCGCTATGTTCTTCATGAACCTTTTATTTAAATATTGTATTTTAATTGTATAATTGTATAGTATTTTGTTTAACTGAATAAAGGACATAATGGGTTTTTCAATAAGAGCGCTACAAAAGTTTTTTTAAATAAAACAAAACCGGTTTTAGTTACCAATGAAATTCTTTATTCCTGTGAAAGTACGTTCGATGCCATTATGTATGGAACTCGATTTCTTTTGCATGGCCACCACGGGCACGCTTGCAGAAGTCCAGACGCTGCATAAATCGGCCGATACTGCTGCAATTTCACGTTCGATATTCGTACGAAGTTCATCAATCGTCGCTGGCTTGTTGGCATAGACCATAGACATGACGTAGCCCCACAGGAAATAATTTAACGGCGTCAAATCGCACGACCGAGGCGGCCAATCGACTGGACCATTTCGTGAGATAAGACGTTCACCAAACTTGGTTTCTAATAAATTGATTGTGGCATTCGCTGTGTGGCTTGCGGCGCCGTCCTGTTGGAACCCCATGTCGTACAAGTCCATATTATCCAATTGGGGCCAAAAATATTCGGTTATCATTGAACGGTAGCGATTCGCATTCACAGTAATGTGCCGGTCTTGATCATCACGGAAGAAGTACGCCTCAATGACGCCGCCGGCCCATATACCGCACCAAACCGTAATTTTTTCGGGATGCAATGATGACTCATGGATTACGTGTGGATTGCTGTCTGACCAATAACGTATATTTTGCTTATTGACGAAGCCATTCAGCCAGAAATGAGCCTCATCGCTGAAGATGATTTTCCGATGAAAATCCAAATCATTTCCAAGTTGTTGCTCAGCCTAATTCACGAACATACGACGCTTATGGTGGTCAAGCGGCTTCAGTTCTTGCGTCAATTTGATCTTGTAAGGATGTAGGCCAAGATCTTTTCGCAAAGATGCTCAACGCTTGAGAACGACATGTGAGAGACACATTTGGGCTTTCTTGAACTGAAGCCTCAGCGGCAGCAATATTCTCGACTCTACGGGCACTTCTTTGTCTCACTGGCACGGGAACATTTTGCACTGTGCCTGTGGATTCAAATTTTTCCACTAGACGCTCAATTGTTGACCTGGTAGGACGATTATGATGATTAATAGTAAATTAAATGATATGATTTTCAAATTTTAGTGCAATTTGATATCTATTTTGAAATATGATCTAAATGACACATCCAAACAATTTTTTTTTCAAACTGATTTTATGGTTTGAATTAGTATGAATTAAAAATTAATTAAACTTTTTAAACTTTTTTTTAATAAATTTCAAACTTCAAATTATTTGATAACTAAATGTTTTAAACTTAATAATATTTTCTGCATTGATGAAAATCTTTTTCAAATTTGAATATGATTCTCGATTTTAAATCAGTTGAATGCGAATTTGAATAAAACTTTTAAATTTTATATTAAATACGCATTCCAAATTGGAATATGATATACATTTTTTTTGAATGTGATGATTTATTCAACCTTTCGTATTATATTTAAAACTAAAATGTTCGAGTGTTGGGTCTATTTGAAATTTTTTTATTCTTGAATAATTCGCTACCCATTGGGTAGCATCGTCAGGAAAGTAAGCGCAATTATTAATTAAAACTTTCATTTTAATTTTTAATTTAATTATTTTTTTTTCATTTAATTTTTAATTAATAATTGTGTTTATCTTCCCGACGATGCTACTCAATGGTTTGTGAAATAGTGAAGAATAAAATAATTTAAATTAGACGTAACGCTCGAACGTTTGCCAAAATGATAAACCGAAAACCGGCTTCTTCAAAAACTGATTTTTCGCACAAACCGAAAACCGGTTCTTAGAAAAGTTGATTATTCGACCAAAATGAAAACCGGTTACTAGAAAAATTTGATTTTTCGTACAAACCGAAAACGGGTTTCTAAAGAATTCCGGTTTTTTGGACACTCTAGGTATAACATAATAGTGTTAAAACAAAAGTTATTTAATTTTTTTCGTTTAGCCCCCATTCCTTAACCTTCGCCTTACCAAAGGTTTTTATGTTCGTCGTTTACCAATACCCACCGGGGTGACCAGCACTTCTATACATATGCGATATATAGGCGATCAAGCCTGGATAGCCACATAAAGCGAAGAATGTTATTGTTTTAAACTTATGAGAGGCTACATCTTTTCGTCAATGCAGTCGATCACAAAAAAAAAACAAACAACAACAATTTAGTTGTAATGTGAGAACGTTGGCAAGTGGTCGCGTAATATTTAAACATGAGTGGTGAAAACAATTTACAATATCTTCTGCTAGCGCCATTTCAAGGTATGTATTTTATAAATTCTATTTTTATATTTTCAAAGTTTAAACAACTATTATAGCCGCAGCCGCAGCTGCTAGTCTTGTCAGGAGCCCCTTGCAGAGCTATGGAAAAAATGCATATCCTCTCTACCGTGCAACCATGTCTCGTAACAGATTTCCGGAAATTTTGCGACAACAGGAAGACAAGGCTGCAGCTATCAGAGATGTCTTCGAGATAATAAATTCCAATTTAAAATTGCATTATAGACCTCATGAATCAATTACCGTGGACGAGCAATTATTCGGATTTCGGGGTCGAACACGTTTCACGCAGTACATGCCGTCCAAGCCAGCCAAATATGGTATCAAAATCTGGTGGGCGTGTGATTCAAATACCTATTATCCACTTCAAAGGCAAATCTACACTGGCAAAGTAAACAATGTAAGGGACACTAAGCAAGGTGAGCGTGTTGTAAAGGATCTAGTCGGAATGTACAAAAACACTGGAAGAAATGTCACTATGGATAATTATTTTACAACATTGCCGTTAGCCAAGGAGCTGGCCACTTGGAAATTGTCCGTAGTAGGCACATTAAAAAACACAAGAGGTATGCTCCAAAAGAATTCAAGCAGTCCAAAAGCCGCGAAGTCCAATCAAGTCTATTCAGGTTCTCCGAAAATGTTACGTTGGTTTCCTATGTCCCAGCCAAAAACCAAGCAGTTGTTTTGTTGTCCACTATGCATAATGACAAAACTATTTCTGGTCCACAAAATAAACCAGAAATAATTCTATATTACAACAAGACTAAGGGTGGTGTGGACACCATGGACAAAATGTTGTCACAGTATTCCACTAAACGAGCAACATTGCGCTGGCCATTATCAATATTTTTTAATATTTTGGATACGGCGGCCCTTGCTTCATTCATAATATACAATGAAAATATTGGAGATAGATCTGTAAAGCGATCTCAGCGAAAGCAGTTCCTTGAGAGCCTTGGTGAAGACCTATGTCGTCCTCTTATATTGACGAGGTCTAAAATACCACAAGTCATTGGAAGATTTGCAATCAGATCAGCCATTGGATGCATTTTAGGTAAAAACTAAGAAAAACCAAAAGAATTGATAACAAAGATTTACTTTTCAGGTGAACCAGTTACCGCTAGCGACCTGGATGATACTTTTGAAGCCGATGAAACTTCGGAAAGGGATGCAACTGGCCGCATAAAAATAAAAGGAAAATGCTATATATGCTACTCTTCTAAACAAAGAAGAAATACTCGACAAGTTTGCGTTAGGTGCAAGAAGCTCATTTGTGCAGAGCATAGTGTCAGTCAAACTAAATATGAAAAATGCACCTAAGGCTCATCAGCATAATTGAATGAAATGTTATAATTTCAAAAGTGAAATAAATTACAACTGAAATAACTGTTATAAAGTTAAATTTTTCTTAGGTTTTCCTAAAGGGTAACCCGGGTGGGTATTGGTAAACCACGAAATAAAATTGAAAAAAGTTAAAAAAAAACCTTTAAAAACTATAAAAATTTTATCATATTTTTCCAAAATTCTAAAGAACTCAACAATTTGTTCAGTGAGTCAAAATTTCATCTAGATCGGAGCAAAATTAATAAAGTTATTAAAGAACTAAAACCGAAACGGTCACTCGGGTGGGTATTGGTAAGGCGAAGGTTAACGTAAGATAAGGAACTTCGTTTCAAAAGATGTCACAACTGTTTGTACATTTCGTGATAGACCTGTACAATGTTTTCTAAGATCCAGCAAAACATATTTGTTAAGATTTTTTTTTAAATTTCCAAGTTTAAACCTCGGCAGTGGTTAATTTTTTATTTATTTTATTTATTAATTTTCATTTATCTTATTTAACTTTTGCTACTCGTGGTAAAAGAAATGGAAAGCAACCTGATTTCGTGTGCCCAAATTTTATATTATCATTGTAGAAAATTAGGTCAATGATATCTTAAAAATTCTGTTAATAATTCCCAAAATTTAAAGTCTCTGTGCTCGTTTTTCCTATTATAATAAAGTGCGTTTATGTTGCTGTGCTACAATTTTAATCGCAACTGCGCATTTCCACATTGCTTGACATTTAAGCGGTTCATTGCAAATGACTAAATTATAAATATTACAACTCAATATTAAAATTCATATTCGACTAGCTCGATAATATTGTCGCGTATGAGAATGATATACAGTCTATAGGAATACGATGAGTACTGGCGGTGGCAGAGACTAGAAAAGTGTTGAATTTATTTACGGATCCACTGCACCACATAAGGATGCAATACAAGAAAAAGGGGGCATGGATGCCTTGACTTCTTGTCAGGCACTCAACTCCAATGCAATTCACTCCACTACGTTCAAGAGCGCACAAGTGCATTTTGTCGTTTAGTATCAAGTGTTTTTTTGTTGTTGTTGCTGATGACGATATTAATGATGTCTCTGTTGTTGTTGCAGTTGCTATATGGGTATTTTATTGAGGGAATGGAACATTTTTGCTCCCGTGAAGATTTTTTTTTAGGAAAAAGTAAAAAAAGGCTGAACATCCAATGTTTTTATGGGTTTCGATTTTGTTGTTGTTTAATTTTATAGATTTCTGTTGCTGTCATTGGTTTTTATATGATTTGTGGACATTTGGAAAATGTAAGTGTTTGGAATAAACAAATATTGAAAAAGTGAATAAAATTAAAACACCGATTCGATATTTATTTTGGGGTTTTTTTTTTAAAGATTTTTTGTTTTGTTTCGAAAACAAAAAGTGAATTGGAGACGTGACACACTTCTTGCACGTGTTGCAATAAAGGAGACAATTTTTTCTTCTGTTTCTTGGTTGCATTTCATTTGAGCTGAAATGCAAAATGTTGAAGTGAAATTGATATTAATACTTATGTATGTAGCGACTTGTATACGTCTGTATATGTAGATATACATATACATATACATATGTATTTGAATATATTCGTATTCGACAGGGCTTGTTTGCCGTTAACAAGATGTTGCATCGGATGCCATGCATGTTTGCAACGGATATTGTAAACTGTAAAGTTATTATCTTTATTCACCACATGCCACATTTTGTTGCAAAGTATGCCGTTTCTGGCAGTTGCAATGTTACATATACAAGTACAACAACACAACAACACAACTTCGCTACCGTCATTATAATTTTAATAAAATGTTCATATGCGTGTGTTGGTTGCAAGGAGCCAGGATATTCGTATTCATGCTGCATGATCACTGTATTAAAATCAAAAGAAAGTACATATTTCTTGCACAGTGTAAGCTCGATTTGGGCAAATTGATAAAAAAAAACAAAATTAAGCTGTCGATGTGAAGATATTGGAAACATTTCTCAGGGAACCACATTTCCTTCAGGTCAAAAGTAGCAGTAATGTAAATGATGTCTATTAGGATAATATTCAAGGATAAGGGATTGTTTTCTACTTTAATATATCCTTCCTACTCAATGGCCATGACTGTGAAGTCCGGAGTCTTGGATTCAGAGTCTGGGATATTTCCCTAAACTCGGAGTTTGGAGTTTGGAGTCGTAAACATTTGGTTGACTCCAAATCCAAGTTTAGAATTTCCATTCAAACGACACAATTGTCGAAAAGAATAATTTCCTGACCAAATTTTTCGGTTTTTTTAGGGATGGGCGATTAATCGATTAATTGAAAATTGTATTAATAGATATCGTGACTAATCATTTTAATCGAATAATCAATAATTCTGATTAACCAAAACTATGATTAACTTGAATATTGATTAATTATATTTCAAATAATTTCTGGAAAAACAAAAAATCGAGGTTGAATTTTATGTTTCGGGATTTGGCTACCCTAGTGTTGCAATCTGGCAACTGACAGCTCTATCGTAAAGTTGGAAATTTTTGAGGTTATGTGTACTCAGAACGTTTTGACATACGAGGGCTATTTGTGTTGTTTACAGTAACTTAAAAGATTCATCTCGGCGGCCCAAAAATGGAATTAAATCTTCTTTACAACTTTCGACCTGGATTAACTCAGCAACAGTGCATGGATGAACTTAATTCAATTTTTGGCGATGAAGCTCCATCAAGGACCAGTATTTATCGATGGTATGGTGAATTCAATTGTGGTCGTAGTTCACTCCAAGACGAATTTCGTGAAGGTCGTCCAAAATCAGCTGTTGTTCCGAAAACCATTGATGCCGTGCGCGAACTGATTTTGCAAGATCTTCATGTGACCTATCGTGAGATTGAGACAACCTTAGGCATTAGTGGGACCAGCATACATTCACTATTGCATAAACATTTGACTGTCAAAAACATTTGTTCGCGTTGGATCCCACACAATTTGTCAATCGCTCAAAAAAAGGTTCGTGTCGATTGGTCGAAAGAAATGCTCCAAAAATACGATCGCGGTGCTGCAAAACACGTCTATGACATCGTGACAGATGATGAATCCTGGATTTATGCGTATGAGACCGAAAGTAAACAACAGTCAACTGTATGGGTGTTTCAAGATGAGCCAAATCCAACAAATGTTGTTCGCGCCCGAAGCACTTCCAAGCAAATGGTCGCCTATTTTTGCGGAAAACCGGGACATGTCGCAACCGTACCACTAGAACAACGCAAAACAGTGTATTCTGAGTGGAACACAACCATTTGTTTGCCAGTTGTCTTCCAAGAAATCAGGAAAACCAGCCGCCGAAGACGGGTCACTCTTAACCACGACAATGCGAGCTCTCACACATCGGCTGAAACAACTGCATTTTTGAGCACCCAAAACATCCATTTGATGGGTCATTCACCGGATAGTCCTGACTTGGCACCCGTACGTAAAAAACAAACTGAGAGGTCAACGTTTTTCGACACCTGAAGAAGCGGTTGCTGCATTCAGAATGCATGTTTTGGAGATACCTCAATCAGAGTGGCAAAAGTGTTTCGACAATTGGTTCAAACGCATGCAAAAGTGTATAAATCTTCATGGGGAATATTTTGAAAAACAATAAAGTGATTTTCGATGATTAATATTTGTTTTTGTTCTCTGATCCCGAAACATAATCAACCCTACATATTATTCAAACAAAAGGAAACATTGGGGTGTTTTGTGTAAAGAAGGTTGTTGAAAAAAGGTTCCTGACCTTGTAAGCCGTTAGTATGAACTTCTCATACATTAACTGCATAGTTTGTATTTACCTCCCCCCGACATGTGTAACCTATACACATCACTGTGTGGAATGGGGAATGAACGTTTACCCATTACCCACAGGATATAGGGAATATAATGGGTGATTCGGAATTATCCATCAAGATTACACATTACCCTCAGAGTAACTGGGAAAATAACGGGTAGTTACCCACGGCGATGGGTAATTGTTACCCAGGGTAACCCATCCACATTTGTGATCGAAAATAAAAAAAACATTATATATCTCCTAAACGGAGCGTACAATGGGAAAAATAGCCAATTTTAGAGCGTTTCTAAGGGTTCTTCATAAAGTGATCAAATTGCTATGGAAAAAATCGCCAAAATAAGAAAATCGCTAAAATAAAACAGTGGCTATAACTCGGAAACGGTGCACCGAATCGCAAAAATTGTAAATTTTGTACCTCAAAGTGAGGCTTTAACCAATGGATGTCTTCAATATGGCATCTGTTTTTTTACAAATAGCTAAAACTAAAATTTTTAGAATAAAAAAATCGCTAAAACGCTCTCATGTCTAAACTGGTCCAATTCGTATCGAAGTTTTTTTTTTCAAAAAATCGTCGAAATAAGCAAAATAGTGCCAAAAAATGGCCAAAATAAGAAAATCGCTGAAATAAAAAAATGGCTATAACTCGGCACCAGTGCACCAAATTGCTAAAAAAAAGTAAATTTTTACCTCCAATAGAGGCTTTAACCAATTAATGTCTTCAATATGACATCTGTTTTTTTACAAATCGCTGAAACTCAAATTTTTAGAATTAAAAAAATCGCTAAAACACTCTCATGCCTATTTCTAGGAAACGGAGCATCAAATCGGAAAAATAAAAATTAATTTTTGTGTTTCTTAGGAGTTTTCATAAACTGGACCAATTCGTATGGAGGATTTTATTTTTAAAAAATCGCCGAAATAAGCAAAAAAGTGCCAAAAAAATCGCTAAAATAAGAAAATCGCTGAAATAAAAAAATTGCTATAAGTCGGCAACAGTGCGCCAAATCGCAAAAATATTAAATTTTTTACCTCGACAAGAGGCTGTAACCAATGAATATCTTTGATACGGAATCACTCAATGTTAGCAACAAAATCGCTAAAACTAAATTTTTTCGAGTAAACATTTATGGCACGATGTTCCGCCAGTTCTACAGCTCGGGTTTAGTATAAACAGCGGTGGCTCGCCTTTTTAAGCGGAAATAGGACAAGATAATTAGGTAATTCACTGGTAATAATATATTTCCTTTACTCCAATTTTCGGTGGGGCGAGAAGAAAATGAGAAAAAATAGAAAACGAAACCACTACTCCATTTCCAACTGAATTTTAAAAAATTAATTGAAATTTAAAAATTCCATTTGAATTAAAAAACATTAATTGAACTTTTAAATTTCACTACACAAACACATCAATTGAAATTTAAAACACATTAATTGAAATTTAAAAGACATCAATTGAAATGTACAAGGCGTTAATTGAAGTCTAAAACGCTTGAATTGGAATTTAATAGACATCAGTTAATTTTTAAATTTAAGAAACTTTAATTAAAGAGAGACATCAATTAAAATTTAAAAGACGTCAATTTAATTTTGAAAGATATCAATTGAATTTTAAAACCGTCGATTGCATTTTATTGACAGCAATTGAAATTTAAAATTCAATCCTAATAAACGGTGTCTCAGTAAGATTGCAGTTTTAAAATTTAGTGTCATTTTTCACTGTGCAAATGACAACTCTGAAATTTGGCAGGTGTCACATATGTTTATTGCGATTACAATGTGCGACACCAAAAAAAATGATGGGGTGGTCGTGGGGGGCGTGGTCAAAATGTTCTACAAAAATGATCCCCATAAAATTTCACTGAGTGCTAGATAAAAGATGAAATATGACAAAATTCATTATATTATGTGGACTATTTTTAATGGAAACAGCAAAATGACAAAATTCATTATTAACCCTTACAAGGCTGTTAGCTTTTGTTTATTATCTACCACTTGGGCTAAGATTTGTGTTTTGGAGTGTTCGGACATATATAGTGAAATTTTATGGCGATCAGTTTTGTAGAACAATTTGACCACACACCCCGTCACTTTCGAGCAGTTTTTTGCGAGTTTTCAAAAAAAAGTCAAAATTATGGTTATACGTGACAGTTAGAGGGTAAATTTGTTCCACAAAAAAAGTTTATTTGAATATTTTCTATAAACTTCTGAACATATTTTGTACCTCAGAAGTAAGGAACACACAATTTTGCGTGCCGATATTTTGCAGGAAAGTTCCGAGGGACGGAAACTTTGACCCGCCCTAAAAAAAACTAATCAGATCTGGTAAAACGCCGATACACGTATATTTTTTTTAGACCTTTCTACCAGAAACAGTTGACAGAACCCCATGATTTTGAAAAAAATCTAATTTTGTCTCAAAGTGTTATTAAAAATGGATCGTTTTACGAAAGAACAACGCGTTATAATTACGAAAACTTATTACAAAAATATGGAAAGTTATGCTGAGACCGTTCAGAAACTTCGACGAATTTTCAGTGGTGAAAGTGCACCTAATGTGTCAACCACTCGAAAAGTTTTCAACAAATTTGAATAATATGGGTCGGTTCTGGACAGTAAAATTCCTGTGCATCAACGTAGCGGTAGCTGTTGTAAACGAGAGTGTCACCGAAAACCCGAAAACATCAAGTCGGCATCATTCTCAACAACTTCAAATTACCTCCACCTTCATGCGTACAAAATTCAGCTTACTCAGCAGCTCAAACCAGCAGACCATTGAATGCGCCGGTAAATCCGTTCTTTGGGTAATGGAGCAAAGTCAAATCAATGCCAATTTTTTCTTTCCTGCCATATAGCCCATTTCCATCTGAATGACTTCGTGAATACACACAAATTTAAAATTTGGGGCTGAAAAATCCTCATGCAATCCATGAGAAACAAATGCACCCATAACGAGCAACTGTATGGTGCGGATTTTGGTCTGGCGGCCTTATTTGTGCCTTACTTTTTTGAAGAAGATTGGGCCTTAATTTTTTGAAGATGAGTCCGAAATTGCGGTGACTGTGAACGGCAGTCGTTACAGGAACATGATAATGGAGTTTTTGCGGTCTCAACTGGACGGCAGGGATTTGGACGACATGTGGTTTCAGCAAGACGGCACCACCTGACACACCGCGCATGAAACAATCGATTTATTGAAGCAACGATTTCCTGAACAAAGTATCTCAAGAAATTCTGATGCCATTTGGCCACCAAGATCATGCGATTTAACTCCGTGCGATGTTTTCTTTTGAGGTTTTGTGTAATCTCGGGTTTATACGAATAAACCAGAAACAGTTCCTGAGCTTAACTTCGAGATCCAATGCGTCACCGGTGCGATACAGTCACATCTTTGTGAAAAAGTCATTGAAAATTTTGTGAAAATAGTAATGGCCTGTCATCAGAGCCGTGGGGGTCATTTATTCCACACTTAAGCCCCGTATTCAGTTCTTGCAAAATTTTCGTAAGAAATTTTGCCATTTATCTCCACATGGAAATTTTTGCTGTAGAGAGTTACCACATATGGCTGATTTACCATGGAAATACTTCATTTATAATTCCTGTACGCACTTCATTTTATGTTTAAAATATGGCACGTTTCTGCCTGTGAACACCATAAGTTCTGAATCAGAGTCAGATTCTGACGATTCGGACGACGATTCGGACGACGATTTGGATCCACAACTTAAGAGAGTGCGATTTGCAAGTCCAGTGCCATCAACATTATAAACATAATACGAATATTTTTTTTTATTATTTTTGTAGTAGACAGCATAGTAGCTGAATGTTGAAGTAAAGAAAAAACAAATGAAATTAAAAAATTTTCGGGAATTTTTTCACTTTTGCGGCCACCCAAACGCTACCTAAACGGTCTTAAGAATCATTCCTAGGAAGTTCATGTGTTCCAGAAAGTTGTTTATTGAGATCTTAGGTACATTTTTGTAGATGTTTGTTTCCTTGAATTTTGAACGGTTTGCTACCTACGGACCGGAACAGGGGAAAAGGTAAAAAGAATCGAATATTTTAAAGTTTTTTTTTTGCGATTGAAGATGAAGTTTTTTAGATTTTATATGTTCGCAATTTTTATTCTTTATTACAAGAGCTACAACCTTTCCTCAGAGATTAAATCAAAATTCCGAACGGTTTGCAAGATACGAGCCTGAAAAAATTATCACTATTTTGCAAAAATGACACCGACGCCCCAACACTTTGGGGCCCATAAAAAAAAAGTGCATAACTTTGGGCAATACTGGGAGACACGGGTATGTTTTTTTTTGGTCTTTTATCACGTAGTGATGTCCGTATATGGTTATATTTCCATGACTTATAAAATTACACACAGTGTTATGAAACAATTGTTTTCGTACGAAATAACTTTGGCGTAACAACCCTGCAATTGATTTTGTCTACGAAATTTTCGCAAAGCTGAGTACTAAGTAAATGATAAGTGAGCGAAATTTTCGGTTCATGAAATTTTCGTTATTTTTTATACACGTACTTCTTATGGCAACGAAAGTTTCATAAAAACTGAATACCAGCCTTTAAACGGAACATGTCTTCCTTAAAATCCAAGAAAAATATTAAAACGGTTTCAAAAAATACGTATTTTAAAATGAACAAGTGCATTCTTACTGAGACACCCTTTATATAAAATCGGTTAATGAATTTTTAGTTTCACTTGACGAATATTCAATTTCAATTCACGTCTTTTTATTGAAACCTACTCGGTTTGGTTGGAGTTCTAAAACAATTCAGCGCAAGTGGCTATAGAGATGTGGAATTTGCGAGGTGTAAACGAAAGCAGGATTAGTGACGAATTTGGACAAGTGATGATATTAGTTTGAATGAAAGTTTCAGGCTTCCAAATGACGATACATACCATTACGATCGAGACGCCAGGAAACTGGCAATTTAAAAAAGGCGCCATCATTGCACAAGTTGACTAACTGAAGATAAAGCAATAGAGGCGTGAAATTGGTGTCGCAATTATTTTTTTCGTATAACCGTACAAAATACATACAATTTTCTAATAATTTTTATTGTCAGCCTTATTATTTTCCGCAAGATAACAGCCAATTTAAAATAAACTTCGACAGTTGTGTAAATCCGAATTTCAAATTGAACTTTGGCAGCAGCCCCCATATGTTTTTTAACCATCTTTAGATCATAACTCATATTCCTCTACATATAGTGCGAACACATTCTTTCCTTCGCATGTCTTTCAGTCCGTCTATGTTGTCTCTATTGCCCCTCCATCCGTGTGACCTTTCGAACATCCTTCTATAAGTTTGGGGTAGTTGCAGGGCGTGCACTGTACAGTGTGGGTGGGTGATGACGCTTATTATTGTGTGTTTGTATTTGTTGTTGTTGTTCGCTGCTCATTATAAAACTTTTATGAGGTCATTTCAGATGTGATTTATATATTTTGCAAAATTAAAAAAATAAACGCTTGCCTGGGCACTTAACAAAGGATTTACTTTGTTATTATTTTTATTATTATTATTGTTTTTGTTGTTGTTCTCGATGTGCAACAAGAAAGACGCACCCACATACACAATGTGCATCCGTAGTAGTGGTCATAGCAATGTATGTGTGTGTGTAGGTCATGTTGCACAGCAACGGAATTGACAAGGCCTTAATCACGAACGTCCTTGTGATCAGCGTTTGGATTGAACCCCAAAATCATCCACAAAAAGAGAAAATAATTCCGTTCATTGGAGTGTTGGAGCAGCAAATGATGTCTTAGTAGAATTTCACAAAAACTTACGTTCTAAATTTTTTCGTATTAATAGGCATTACCTGTTCACTTCCAATTTCAGACGGCGCACAGTTCTTCAGAAAACCGATTGTAGACAAGGGCTCAAGGATTATTGTGATATATCAGTACTAAAAATCCCTCAGTGGGGCAAATTTCAGAAAAATTTTCAATAGTGACTACAATTTGCTTTTTCGATTTCCCAGAAAACAAAAATGTTGTTATCTTTCGTTTTATTTTTTTTTGAATACCTTTTGACATAATTCTTCATCATGCGCACAAAAAATTAAAATTGTGTTCGTGTTACGTATATTAGCTTTTTTTCGAATTTTGAAAATCGAAAAATATTGTCCCATTTTTCGAATTTCTTTAGTTGTATCTCATTCAGTTTCAGAGATATTTTAGAGATTTTTGTTAAATATGACAGCTAAGTTTTGTTTATACCAAATACAGTTCTGTTGTGCAACATATTTCAAAAAATATCCATAACAGCCGTTGTCGAATTATATGGTCACGGATGTGAAATTTATTGGCATTCAGGTACAAAAATTATACACTAATGTCAATGTTTGCATTAGCTGAATTTTAGTACCACGTGTAAGCCATTCAACGACTGTAATCCGATTTATATGCTAAATGTTGTGTTGTTGGGATGTTTGGATTATCACTCAGGTAAATGAACTCCGATTAGTATAAAAAATACCAAAATGAAAAAGAGTAGTTAATAACTTTTTTAGCTGCGTACTTACTTTTATAAAGTACCTGTGGATAAAATAGTTATTCACAATTGGGCTCTAAAAAATCAGACTTTTTTCATTAAATTATCATTATCTTCTTTGTGTTTAATCGGTCGGAAGCGAAAGTTACCCTGGGAAAGTGGGTACTTTTGCTTTGGTTTGTGTCTAGATTAAAATATGTTGGAAAATTTGTTGTTTAATGGGAATTTTCTAGGTGGAGCCTATAACCAATATTTAGTATATATTGTAGTTTTGAAACCAGTATAAAGTAAATTTAGAAAAGCCAACATGACAGAAGTTTAAAAAATACAATTTTCTTAAATAAGTGAATTTTCTTAAAAAAAAGTAAATTTTCTCAAAAATACCTATTCATAGTCTTAAACAAAGTACCTTTTCTTAAAAAAACCCTTAACTTAAAGAAGTACCTTTGCTTAAAAAATAACATTTTTATAAAGGGTTTTTCAACAGAGACGCTACGCTACAAAAGTAAATCGTTAGGGACAGCAAACGACGCCATATTTTTTCCCGCTCTTTTGACATTTCTCTTCAGTAAGGTTTGCCATTTCATCATGGAAAGATAAACGAGCCAACAACGAGTCGAAATTATTAAAATTTTCTACCGAAATTTGGAGACAGTGGCCTCAACTTTAAGAGGCCAACTTTAAGAGGCCTCAACAATCAGCGATGAGGTTCATTTCTGGCTGAATGGCTTCGTCAATAAGCAAAATATGCGTTATTGGTCAGACAGCAATCCACACGTAATCCATGAGTCATCATTGCATCCCGAAAAAATTACGGTTTGGTGCGGTTTATGGGCCGGCGGCGTCATTGGGCCGTACTTCCGTGATGATCAAGACCGGCACATTACTGTGAATACGAATCGCTACCGTTCAATGATTACCGAATATTTTTGGCCCCAATTGGATAATATGGACTTGGAGGACATGTGGTTCCAACAGGACGGCGCCACAAGCCACACACCCAATGCCACAATCAATTTATTGGAAACCAAGTTTGGTGAACGTGTTATCTCACGAAATGGCCCAGTCGATTGGCCGCCTCGGTCGTGCGATTTGAGGCCGTTAGATTATTTCCTGTGGGGCTATGTCAAGTCTATGATCTATGCCAACAAGCCAGCGACGATTGATGAACTTCGTACGAATATCGAACGTGAAATTGCAGCAGTATCGGCCGATTTATGCTTGAAAACCGCCGAAAATTGGGTTCAGCGTCTGGACTTCTGCAAGCATGCCCGTGGTGGCCATACATAATGGCATCGAACGTACTTTCACAGGAATAAAGAATTTCATTGGTATCTAAAACCGGTTTTGTTTTATTTAAAAAAACTTTTGTAGCGCTCTTATTGAAAAACCCGTTAAAAACAAGTACAATTACTTTAGAATGGTATTTTTTTAAATACGTACCTTTTCTTAAAAAAGTAAATTTTCTTACAACAAATCGCTTTTTCTTAAAAATCTACCTTTTCTTTAAAGACTACCTTTTTTGTGAAAAAAAATAACTTTTTTTGAGATAAGTACCTACTCTTAAAAATGTACATACATATGCTTGAAAAAAGGACCAATTCAAAAAAATTTCCAATTTTCAAAATTCAAATTTCTTAAAAAAAAAAATATTTTCTCTTAAAAAAAATTTTCTTACAAAAATTCCACTTTCTTTAAAGAGCCTTTTCTTAAAAATAAAATAATACCCTTTCTTTTGTTTTCTTGAGATGAGTAGTCTTCCTGAAAATAAGTACAGTTTCTTAAAAAAATAACCTTTTCCTAAAAAGAGTACCACTTCTTTAAAGGGTACCTGTTCTTAAAAAAAAGTACTTCTTTCTAAACAATTCGTACTCATTGCTTATTCTTACAGAAAGTACTTCATCATAAAAATGGTACCTTTTCTTAAAAAAACATTAGCTTTTAATAAAAGAAGTACCTCTCTTTAAAAGATTACCTTTTCGGCAAAATATAATACATATTCCTAGAAAAAGGAACTAAAGATATTTAAAAAAAAAATACATTCTATAAAATAAATTTTTTTCTTAAAAAAGTTTTTCATTTTCTTAACGATCCATTTTAATTATCGTATTTTTATATAGCGCAAGGAACTTCGTTCCAACCTGGTGTCCCCTGACACCTCATGTAATTTTTTTATTAATTCGTCATTTTATAAGTATTTTTGTATTTTATTATTCAAGCTCAATGCCATTCTATATCTCTATTAATAGAGGTCTCTATTAATAGAGATATAGTTGGTTTAAACAATAAGTTTTTCTTAGAAATCGAAAAAAAACAAACAGTAGCCACTTTTTGAAAAATTTCTGAAATATGCCCCACTGTGCGATTTTCAATGTTAATATATCGCAATAATCCTTGTCTACAATCCGTTTCATGTCTACAATCCAAACATGTTTACTAGATTAAAAGGTATTGAATTTTGTCAGATGTAAATCGATTTTGAAACACTGTGTGGCGCGGTTGTTGTCTTAAAAAGAAGGCAGCGGCAAGAGCGCGGTGTCCAAGGCCCCTCAATGTGATTACTCATTTTTATAAAATACCTCAAAATAAGCACAACAGTTAGAACAAAAGTTATCGATAACACCATTAGTTATCGAAAAGCTAAAGTGCTTTTTACCACTTCGCTTGACCAGATATTTTTTTAACTTTCCAAAATATGCTCTCTCGTCGGAATATCTAGGTAGTGGAATTTTAAAGTTCGATCAGCTTTTTGAGACATTGTTTGATCTAATAACTCTTGACGCATCGAAAATGTTAAGGGTAAAAGCTTCATGAGTGGCCATCCTTCAGCCAGAACTAACAACACTGGAAAATTTTGATTTTCATAGTTGAAAACGCCATTAACGGTTAGATATATGTTAAAAGCTTGTATTGAAGAAATGTCCGCTTTTTTATTTTGGTCAAAATAACTTATGTGAACAAACCTCATAAAATCGTTTGTTTAGGAGTTAAAGGCCAAAAAGGCAATAAAGTGTTTTTAAGGCCGGTTTTTAGCCTTTAGGTCAATTGGGACTGGTCGGTTTAAACAAGATTTGAAAAATTGGGATGCAGATATTATGTTTTAAGCCCAAGGTTTTAGAAAAGTCGCGGGGAGCGAAAAGAAATCAACTTTTGCATTTATGGGGCCTGTAATGTATAGGGTGATTCAAATAACAAAATGACATTGTCTCAATTTTTCTATTCGTCTGTTCGTGTATACAGCATATTTTGCAGGACGGTAGCGTGTCTCCTTCAGAAGACCTTCTATAAGGCCTTCTAAATGTAACGAGAGTGATGATCTGGCTCGCCCATCTTTTACTGTGTTATTTGGAAATAAGGAAGGCATGGGAATTGTGGGCCTTACGCCTCCAAACGAAGGTCTGCTAGAAGGCTTCCACACTCATACTTTCCGTTGCTGGGTGAAGAGTGATTGTGTGCTAAAAGTGCAGCATAAGCTAAGGCGCATAGCGGTAGCAGCAGTACGAGGAACGACCAAACGAAAAATTAAAACCGAAATAATGAAAACAATATACCGTTAAATTACTGAAGTATAAAGTGAAAATGAAAAATAATAAATACAACAACAACATCAGCACAAGAAACGCCATGATGACATGAAGCAAAAAAAAAGATGAAATTAAAAATGCAAAATTAAAACTTTAATAATAAAGTCTCATTCAACCCTTCGCAGGAGTCCTTCAGCATCCGTTTCCGATGTGGTGGGTGCAGTTGCGGTGGTGGTCTTGATGCTGATGTTGCATTTATTAACTCTTATGATGGTTTATTCTTTAATTTAAGTAACCGCTGTTTTTATTTTTGTTGCGTATTTAAATACAGACTATAACCGCAATACTGTTTTGCTCTCGCTGCATTCGCAGTAATCGTGAAAATACTGTAATTATAATATTTATTTTTAACAATGACCTTAATTTTGTTTATCACAACAGAAATTGAACACTGAAGGGCAGAGGTTTGGAAGTCAGAAATTCATTTATTAAATAGTTAATTGTCAGAGTGTACCACGTCGGCACATGTGGCACAATGCTGGATATTGTGCAACATTGTATGTCGGCGCATTGTGATAAAAAATAAACAAACGAAAATAGTTTTTTTTAGAGTGTAGTTAATGTGAAGCTAATATTGACATTTTAGGTTATGGTATTTATATTGATTTCTTTTGACAGACCACTGAGGGTATGCGGAGAATTTCTATAAATTTGGGGAGAATTTCTATAGATTCCCAAACGGGGTTAACCAAAATGCGTACTAATCATCCGTGTGGCATATTTTGGTTGTATATGATTCACACAAAGTTCGTTAAATATAAAGTTGATAACTTTAACATTGAGAGAAAGAGACGAAAGAGACGAATATACTTTGACGTTGTTCAGAGGGTTTCTACGGCACAGCTGATCAGAAAGGTACGAGCAGGGGGTTTCGATGCCACAGATCATCGACTCTGAAATTGGAATATCATGCAAAAGAAAGTATGTTTGATTGAAACTAATGTGTTTTAAGTATGCTCGATTGATACTGATGGCGCTTTAATTATGTTTGAGTAATGATAATGAGGTTTAAATTATGTTTGATGCAACTACAACTCGATTAAATTCCACCTTGCGACGTGACATCCGATCAAAGCTTTAACAGCTGTTGCAAACTCTTAGTACATTTCTCTATGGGTACGAGGGGAATGAGGTAGAATGAGAGACCAAGGCAGGCATAGAGATTATAGCCCATGCAGCAAACTAAGTTTAAACGGTGTTTGAGTGATACTAGTGACAACTAAATTATATTTTATGTTGTTTGTATCGAGCGAAAATACGCATTCAATTGTATTTCTGTCCGTGTTATGTCCAACCGAAGAGTAAACTACGATACAATAGCAACTCGAACTCGATGAAATGGCATACTACCTCGTCGTAATCAAGAGAACGAGAAGAGAGGGATGCATTATGGCAGCAACTGGCACAAGACCGCGTTTTTTTAAGCCTAATACGATTCGCTAATAGCAATGAATTTAGTTAAAGTTGTTATTCTTGTTATTGTTGTTATTCTGAATATTACTGCTATCTTTTGTACGATGTTGAAGAGATCGTACGAGAATATGAAATCTTGTGTGTAACCATTTATTATTTCTTAATTTAGTTCCGCCTCGAATATATGACACCAGCATTTAGGACATGGGACTGTACTTGGAGGTGGAGAGTTCCTGATAGCCATTAACTTGGCATTCGCCAGAAATGATTCCTTCATGGGACAGTCCAAGCAGCTCAGTACTTCTACGCAGTATGTCCTGGGCAATGGCTTTATCGGAAACCACCGTTAGCTAGCTAAGGAGAGAGGGCGAAACGAATGAGCAGCCTGATTGGTTATGCGATCACTGATACGTCTCAGGATTACTCGGTTACCCCGCCACTGAAGCTCTTCCAACTAGTGGTCATATTCTTCTGTCCTTTGAAGGCGGATGAGCCAATACCCCTAGCCAACGGCGGTTCAAAATTTAAGAAATCAATATGCAGTTTCTACTCACTCCATGCTGGTCAGCCTCTGGTACATAATGGGCGGCTGTAGCATAATCATCCTGGCATTAAGAAAGATGCAAACCACGGTGAGCTGGGTTTGTCTCCCGCCAACGTTATATATGCAATGAAAATACACACAAAATATAATGAACAAAGAAACCCCTATCTGCTGACAATCCTCGCAGCTGGTATAAGGACCACGATTTAAGGCTATGTACCGGGAATGTGCGAACACTATACAGGACGGGTGCCAATTCCCAACTGGCTACTGTTCTCGAAAAATATGAAGCTGACATTGCAACTATCCAGGAAATGCGATTGACAGGAGATGGTTGCTCCAGACAGAAAAACTGTGATATTTACTATAGCTGCCATGGGCGAAAGCGCGAATTCGGGTGCGGACTTATAGAGACTGCGACACCTAGTTTCAAGGTTCAACCCCGTAAGTGAACGAATAGCCACAATTCGCATCAAAGCGAAATATTTCAACATCTTCTTTACAATCCAATAAAAATCTCACAACTATCTGAAAAATACGTGACTTTGTTTTAAAATGAAAAAGTGCATTCTTAGTGAGACACCCTTTACTTGCTCATCGATCATTCTCCTATCTACTTTGATTTCTATCAATTTCCAACCACCATGTTTAAATAGTGCTTGATTGGTAATATAGACGTCTAAATTATATTGGATGTTGGCTACATCGAACGAAAATACGCACTGTCTTTTTCGTCTCTTCGTTTTATAACCAACCAAAGAGTCACATGCAACAGCAACTCAAACCCTACGAAATTTCGAACTACTGATGGATAATCTCATCTAATACTCTATGGTGTATGACACTGAGTTCCCGATTTTCCAGGGGTTTTCTATTTCACAGCTTATAAAAAATGTTTAGGGAAATAATGTAGAATGAGAGACCAAAGAGGACAGAGATTATAGACCAAGTAGCAAACTAAGTTTAAATAGTGTTTGATTGATACTAATGACAGCTAAATTATGTTTTATGTTGTTTGCATCGACAGAAAATACGCATTCCCTTTTACTTCAGTCCGCATTCAGTCCAACCAAAGAGAAAGAGATTATAGATCATGCAGTAAACTAAGTTTGATTGGCACTAATGACAGTTAAAATATGTTTTATGTTGGTTGCGTCAAACGCAAATATGCTTTCCTTTTAATTTTTGTCCGTTTTATGCCCAACCAAAGAGTAACATACAAGGGAAACTCGAACTCGAGGAAATGGCCTACTGCCCCGTCGTCATCAAGAGATCAATCATCTATCGATTAATCTGCGAGGTATATGGAGAGTGTGGCAGCGCAAGACTAGTGTTGCGAAGCCAAGACGGGTGTTCTTAACGGACGGACATAAAACAGACAAAAATAAAAAGGAATGCATATTTTCGTTCGACGAAACCAACATAAAACATATTTTAACTGTCATTAGTGTCAACCAAACACTATTTAAACTTAGTTTGCTGCATGGCCTATAACACTGTGCGACACAAAAATAATGATGGGGTTCTGTCAACGGATTCTGGTAGAAAGGTCTAAACAAAATATGTTCAGAAGTTTTATAGAAAAGATTCAGATAAACATTTTTATGGAACAAGTTAACCCTCTAACTGTAACGTATAACCATAATTTTTACTTTTTTTTTGGAAAACTCGTAAAAAACTGCTCCAAATTGACGGGGGTGTGGTCAAAATGTTCTACAAAAATTATCGCCATAAAATTTCACTATATGTGTCCGAACACTCCAAAACACAAATCATACCCCAAGTGCTAGATAAAAGCTGAAATATGACAAAATTCATTCGTCATTTCCCTTATGACAAAATTCATTATATTATGTGGACTATTTTTAATGGAAACAGCAAAATGACAAAATTAATTTTTAAGCCTTAGAAGGCAGTTAGTTTTTGCTTATTATCACAATTCCCTAGTACCTTTTCGATCAGCTGTGCTATAGAAAGCCCCTGGCTTGCTTATCGCTCTCTTGCCTATCTATCAATTCCTTCTATCAATATCAATTTCCTTCTTCATAGTCAATCAGCTGTGTCATGGATACCGCATGCTTCTGTAAATCAGATTACTTTGTAAAATCAAAAACTAATAAAGACCTTGAACTCGAACTCGTGGAAAGGGTAAACTATTTTGTTATTGTTTCGAAAGGTTTGGTGGTTCCTAACGAAGGACCCTGTGCGTGACTGAGTTTACGAAGTGTTGGAATTGGGTGACGAATTGTTACGTAAAAAAATAGTCTCGAGTATTCGCCGTTTTTTGAGGAGTATAGCGTGCCGTGGTTTAACGATGTGTATTCTGTTGCTGTATCTGATAACTTCACAAATGTCAAAACACAACTGATAATTGCCGCAATATGTATCAGTACAAGTTTTAGCATCTTCCAATAGGGTGAGACAAGAAATGAAATAAAATATGTATAAGTATAAGTTTTAGCATCTTGCCATCGGGTGAAACAATTTGGGCCACCCTGTACTAAACACGTAGGTCTTTAGGCCTCTTATAATGTTTTAAAACTGTATTATGTTTCGAATTAAATTCACTTGAATTTTAATTATACTTTACAATTTCGTCGCGACAACAGTCTATTTTAGCCTTTGGTGCATTTGCCCATTTTAGCCTTGAGTGCAAGACACTTGATGAAATTTTACTTGTAATTTCAATTCATTTTTCGCTCTATTGAATGTCTGAGTATTGTTGGTCCTAAGTTGACCTTTTGACACGACAAGAAAATAATACGAAGGCCATACCAATGAGCATTGTCTGAACGCGTAATAAAAATTGTTCCACATGTTTGAATTCAAGAGAGTTGTCATCAAATCGTCTGTATTGTAAATTTTTTTTTTTAGAAAACACCCAAGAGTCAAACGGACATGAACCGTAACTAAAGCAAGCCAGAAAATAGGACTTTATATGACTTCAATTGTAAAAATGAGTATTGATAGGTTGTAGGACATTCCCCGACAAAAGGGTGTGAAATGACATAAATGGGATCTTTGACACATGAATGATAAAAGACATAAAAGGACAATCAAATTTGAAAATTCTTTATTGAAGAATTCGAATAGAAGGTGTAAACAAGTCACTTCAAATAATATAGTTCTAGTAAGAGGTAGGATATATTTAAAGTAATATAGTAAAACTCTCAATAGCAAACAAAAAAAGTATATAAAATTGTGCTCTTTAAGGACGAAACACATATGCTTTTATGTTTTTGTCGTATTTAAAGTCACAACTGTTTAATTAAATGATTTATGACTCCAATGAAAAATAAATCATTATTGCATTTCTTTACATGTATGCGAAGTTGGCGTCAACTCGGGAGTGAGTAATGGTTGCATCGGTAATTAACTGTAAATAAATATACATTTACGAGTATTTAATTGAAACTGAAATATTACGTTGATCTATCGATGACTTGTTAACCCATTCATGCGGTGACTTTTTATAATTGCAATGGGAAACGGGAATGTGTTGCAAATTACACTCCCATCAAATAATAGGAAATTCATAAGTTCTAAATATATATTAACGTTAATGCAAGTACAACCTGGGCATACACGGGATTAATTAATTTGCATTATGGAAATGCAAAGACGATTGATAACACTGCATGTAATTTTTTAAGTCATCGAAATATAACCATATACCGACACCAGTACGTGATAAAAGACAAACAAAAGATCCGTGTCTCCCAGTTTTGCCCAAAGTCATGCACTTGTTTTATGGGCACCCAAAGATTTGGGGCCTCGGTGTCATTTTTGCAAAAAAAGTGATCATACTGTCAGACTCATATCTTGCAAACCGTTCGGAAGTTTGGTTTACTTTCTGAGGGAAAGTTGTAGCTCTTTTCATAGAAAACAAAAATTGTGAACATATAAAATCAAAAAAACTTCATCTGTTCAGGCCCATAGGTAGCAAACCGTTCAAAATTCAAAGAAACAATCGACTTCAAGAATATACCTAAGATCTTAGTAAACAACTTTCTAGAACATATAAACTTCCTAGCAATGATTCTGAACACCGTTTAGGTAGTCGCAAAAGTGAAAAATGTTTCGAAATTTTTTTAATTTCACTGTGTAATTTTTTAAGTCATGGAAATATAACCATATACGAACACCACTACGAGAAAAAAGACAAAAAAAAGACCCGTGTCTCCCAGTTTTGCCCAAAGTCATGGACTTTTTTTTAAGAGCCCTAACGATTTGGGGTCATTCTTGCAAAAAAGTGATCATTTTGTCGGGCTCATATCTTGCAAACAGTTCGGAATTTTGATTTACTCTCTGAGGGAACGTTGGAGCTCTTGTCAAAAAGAAGAAAATTTGTGAACATATAAGATCAAAAAATCTAAACCTAAACGTTGTTAAGACTCATTCCTAGGAAGTTCATATGTTCTAGAAAGTTGTTAATTGAGATCTTAGCTACATGTCTGTAGTTGATTGTTCCCTTTGATTTTGAACGGTTTGCTACCTATGGACCTGAACTGGGGAAAAACGGTAAAAAAATTGAATTTTTTTTAAAGTTTTTTGCGATTTTGACCTTGAATATGAAGATTTTTCGATTTTATTCGAACTCACACTCGCTGGACGGTCGTTTCGATGTTTGTGAAGCATCATCTTCAGTAGCGTCTAGCCCGTTAAGCCACTGCCGTGTGTATTTACTAGAGATGGGCACGTGAGTAATTTTGGCTCACGCTCACGCACGGTCACGACGTAATAATTTTTAATCACGCACGCTCACGCACGACGAATTTTTTTTCGCTCACGTTCACGCACGCTCACGTGAGTAAAATCAAATTTTACTCACGTTCATGCGTGAATCACGTTAGTCACGAAACTCACGCAAAAGAAAAAACACATTTTTATACAAAAAAAAATTCTCATTTTTATTTAAAGAAAGCTTCAAAAACAAGTTTTATTTTTATGAATAGATTCAATTAACTTAAAAATATAAAGCAAAGTTTATATGTGACCTGGTCTATGAAAAGGGAGCTTACGTGCGAAAACTAGTTTTCTGTGAAAAAGCTGTTAAAAGTAAGCAACTCGTTTCTTCAGTTTCTCATTATCTCGTTAATTGTTCTCCGCGCCGGACGTCCAGTAAGTGTTGTTGTTGGTCCAGTAAGTGTTGTTGTTGGTCGGAATATTATTATAGTTCATCGTGTAAGTTGCTAGTGTGGAACATTTAAAAAAGTAACACTGAAGAAGTGACGTTTACTGTTTCTGTTGATTATCGTCTTCGCATTTCGCATGAAATGAAACATGAGTGTTGATGAGGAGTTCATTGCCGTATACGGACAATATTTCCATGAAAAGGATGATGAAAACGATGATGAAAACTATGAAGAGAGCGATGATGATGAAGACGAAGTATGTGTATCTCAGGCAGAAGATGATACCGAAGAAATTTTTGTTAACATGGACCTGTATGTTGTTGATGGTAACAAAATTTCTGTCAAAAGATTGTTGTAATAATGAATGTCATACACTGATACCACGGGAAATGATCGAGAGTACGCGGAACAATTGTTTAGAGATGTCGAAAAATGAACTTGGTTTAGTGATACTAAGTCACATCGAAGCTGGAATTATGAGTAACGAAAAGCTAGAAAGTGTATACGCAAAGCTTGCTGGGCGGAAGAAATATGGACAGAGACAGGATACAGAAGTTATGAGGCATAGAATTCAATTTACCTTCTACAGAGTACCTGTTGGTCGCTCGTTTTTCCATTTTCTACATGCCTGTACGACGAAGCGTTACGAAAATTTACTACGTCATTTTCACGCACAGGGTGTAACAGTGCGCCAACACGGACTGGCAAATAAACCATTATCATTTCATAATCTCTACAGATTGTGTAAAAACAAAGAAATTCGCAGACAGTGAAGAAGTGCAGTCCTTTAAGCTTCTGTTAAAACCTATCGATCCTGAAATGCCGAAAGTTATACAACCAGCCGGTTTATCTTTGGAACGTCAGTGGTACATCTATCACAATCTTCGCAGCTTAGTTTCGGATATATCAAAAGTAGATATTGTGGCTCCATTGCCGAAAGATTTGCCATCGAAGAAACGGAAGGCAAAAACTAGTGAAGATGTTCTCAAACCAGACGAGGAACCAGGTCCATCTTCCTCAGGATCAACACGTAAAAAGATCTCAAGGAAAACGACAACAAAGAAAAATACATAAACTACTCAGCATTATTATTTTTGGCCCATAATACGTTTTTCTACTGTATAATCATGTCTTTATAGCTTATAATTCAATGTATTTTGTTCATTACCAATAAATTATATTTTGTCGTATTTTTACTCTTCTTTCTCTACATTTTTAGTACACTTCTAAGCAAGTTAGGATTTTCTGCTTTTCACCACGTGAAAAAGCATCTCATCTTCCATCCGAATCAACCAAAAGTGAAAATTGATTTTTTGACACCTAAGCCCCCTTTCCGTAGACCAGGTCACATATAATTAAAATAAAATACTTCAAGTTCTAATTATAGTTAACGATTATAAAACAAAATTTTAATTCAGTCTCTTTTTCGTTGGGGTTAAAAAATTCAGGTAATTTAGTGTCTTTTTTAAAAAGAGTCTTTTAATGCTTCACACTCAAGCGAATATCCATAGCGAAAAAACGTGTGATCGTCACAATTGGTGCTGTTTTGTTTGTTTATACAAGAAATATGAAAACATGCGAATACCGCGGGCAACTGAGTAAAAACTTGACGCCGCCATGCGGTAGCGGCCGACAACTTATTGACTAGCAACGCCTTTAAAATATAGTAAAAATGTTTATGGTTTATAACAAACTGATGAAGTTATTGGAAAACACGTTATTTTGAGCAAAAAATGTTAAACAAAAAATTTGGCTCCAAGGCCTATTTTTCCAGTTAGGTGCTATTGATTTAATCGGTGAAAAAATGTTGCAAAAAAAAGTTGGTAAAACTTGCTATTCCTAAAAAATATGCAATTTGCGTATTTGACACATTAAACATCCAAAATAAGAAAAGTCGGCAAAAAAACCGAATTTTTTATTGGAAAAGTTCGTGAATCACGAAATTTTTCCACTCACGTACTCTCACGCACGACGATTTTTTTTCGCTCACGTTCACGCACGCTCACGTGAGTAAAATCAAATTTTACTTACG
This sequence comes from Phaonia tiefii, assembly GCA_963931995.1. Classification (NCBI taxonomy): domain Eukaryota; kingdom Metazoa; phylum Arthropoda; class Insecta; order Diptera; family Muscidae; genus Phaonia; species Phaonia tiefii. Next base: position 46,575,931 of record OZ008367.1, read on the forward strand.
TTCATGCGTGAATCACGCGTGATTCACGCTAATCACGCGATTTGTGCCCACCTCTAGTATTTACACAAGTCACTAACCGAAGACATTTATTGATAGTGTGCAGAGCGATTGTTGCCGCTACTTACACATTGCTTTCCTACTTACACGAACTGATGCAGAAGTTTTGAAAGTTCTATTTACAGAACGAACTATTCTAATTGTAGTTGTCTCGTTCTGTTTTGGTTTGGCCCTACCATATGTTTCTGCTCGGTGGCGATTATGACGACCATAAAATGGACGAATTTTCCAAACTCATTTTTCACAAAATTAGTCGACAGTGCCTTTATCACTATGGGAGGTTATTTCCATCAAAGGATCATGCAAATGTAGTCTGTAAGTCTTTGCGAGAATGGAACTGCGTTCATATATGCAACAGTCGCTCACGATAATAATTGCACGGTCAGTGAAACATATTCATCGCAGTATTCATTGTAGTGATGAAACTGTTGCCGCTAATGAACGCATTTTCGTTGCGGGAATGAAGTTATATGTTAGACACATGCGAAGACAATATTTGCAGAGGCGACAAACCATTTTACTTGTCTGACGGAAGCTTTTTCTTCAACTGTTATAGTGGGCTATCTCATCAGGATCTAAAATTATTCAACGATTAGCAACTTGATACAATTATCAACTGCATGCAATATCTTTCAAGCGTAGAAATGTTCCCATGTTTTGTAAGTTAACAGCAATTAAACCAATTGACAAGTGTTTTTACTAATGTTTCGTAATGATTTAACACTAACGATACATTAATTATTCCTCTTTTTCAAGTTGTCGTACTTTGAATATATAGTCCTTAAACATTCGATCAAACATTTAAGGACCTACTTTAATGATGATGTCGCACATCGAACATCAAACAGTTGTTAAGTGTGGGGGAAAAGGAAGTTGTATGCACCAGCAGCAAACTTGTAAGAAATCACATGTTTGCAAGTACCACACATGAAGTCAGTGACGGAAATGCACTTTATAAAGGATATAACCACACACTGTGCCACATTATGTTGTGCGACATAATCAGCAATATAATAATCATTAATGTGGCAAAGTGTAATTTATGTATCGAATGAACATCGCAAATGTTTGGGGTTTCAGTGCATACATGGTCTGTCAGTGTATAATTTTTGGTCATTATATTAACATTACATCCATATAAAGATGTCCTTTTATGAGTTTTTACGCTCTTCACTGGTCTCTTATTAATGTAATTAACTTGTGTCTATGAGTGTGCGTGTAAGTTGAATGTGGTCCTGCATACAAACAAACAACGTTCAATTCATTCATTCACAACGCATTTCTAGTAATTGTATTTGTTACACGAATCAGATGTTGTATGGAGTAATTATGTTTTTGGTAGAATTACAACATTATTTAATTAAATTGCACTCATACAACCACATGTTCGTGAACATAATACGCGATTTTATTGCAGAGCAGAGTTCGCCAGCCAAGCGCTAATAAAAATGATTCGATTTACTTGCTGTCCCATGGTCTGACCATATAGACAGTGTATTCCAAAAGTTGAACACTACGGTTTATTTGTCTACAAGCAAATTTGATTTCATTGAAATTATATCAAGTTATCTGTTTTGTTTGTAAATTATAAAATAAATAGTGAAAGTATTGAAGTGTTGGCGGAAATACTCGAATGGTGCACCAGCGTTAGCAGATGTCATTACGCCGGTCATCAGAAGAACATGGATAGACAACAAAATCTCTACGGATTTGAAAGAGGTAGTGGTTATCACTATCCGCATGCGGGAACTGGAGAGGTATTAAATTGCTCAATGCAAGAGGCAGAATACTGGCGACCCTTATAGTTCAGCTGATATCGACGGTGGTAGAGCAAAGGTCCGTTTGGAGGTGGAAAGTTTCTGATAGCCATTCACTTGGGAGTGGCCACAAAATGATTCCTTCATTGGGCAGTCCAAGCAGCTCATTACTTCCACGCAGTATGTCCTGGGCAATGCACCCAGAGAACTAGTTGTTTGAAAAGAGGTTGTAGCAAACGTAAATTCGGCTGGTAGCACCGAATTGAGGTTACCGCTACCGAATTGAGGTTGTTACGACCGAATTTAATCACCACAACCGAAATCCGGTTGAAGCAACCTCGTTTCATAATTGACTCGGTTGTGACAACTGAATCTTCAATTGTATTCGTTCAATCAACTAAATTTTCTAAAATTTCGGTTGGAACAACCGAATTTGAAATTATTTCGGATGCAACTACCGAAATTTGCATCAAATCGGTCGCAGTAACCGAATTTGGTATCAATTCGGTTGTAGCTACCGAATTTGGTATGAATTCGGTTGTAACTACCGAATTTGGTATCAATTCGGTTGCAATAACCGAATTAATCCTTAAGTCGTTCGCAAAGACCAAATTCGGCGTCAATTCGGTAGCTGTAACTGAATTTCTCATGAATTCTGTAGGTACAACCGAATTTCATTTTCAATTCGGTTACCACAACATAATTCTATGTCTTTAAAATTTGTCGTTTAAAATTATGAAAACTAATTTTATATTAAACGAAGTTAAAGAGTGTATAACTATTCTCGTCACGGTGTTGTTGGCGGTAAGGTAAGTAAATATATTGTAATTGTGGTTTTTGTGTTAAATCGTCTTATTTTTCAGAGAATGTCCAAGACGATATCAAGAGTTTTGACGCTTTCCAAGTTCGATCTGCAATAATGATGCAAAAACCTGTGTAGGAAACGGTTTAGGACCTAAATCAACAGATACAACACGTCAGAATTGGTGCGGTGACCCATGATGGCCGGGACTTCACAAAAAAGTCGGTAGTGACATGTAAAATAAATGTGTTATTCTATTGATTTTCCTGTATAAATAACTTTATTTTCTCGCTCTCTAATGTGTTTCAAAGGAAAACTGGATAATAAATCATTAGTTAATAATAAAAAAAATCCAAAATTAATTTCCGACACTATCTAAATTCGGTTGTGACAACCTTTAATGAGTTTGTGTCAACCTCGACTGAGGTTGTGTCAACCTCGACTGAGGTTGTGTCAACCTCGACTGAGGTTGCGATAACCTCTAATTAGATTGTGACAACCTCTAATGAGGTTCTGTCAACCTCTAATGAGGTTGTGATAACCTCTACTGAAGTTGTGTCAACCTCTAATGAGGTTGCGATAACCTATAATGAGGTTGCGACAACATCTACTGAGGTTGTGACAACCTCTAAATTCGGTTACGGCTAATTCGGCTGTCTAAACCGAATTTTTCTGTGAGTGTGGCTTTATCGGATACCTCCGTTAGCTAGCTAGAGTGAGAAGGCGAGAATAAATGAGCAGCCTGATTTGATTATGCGATCACTGATACGTCTCAGGATTATTAGGTGACTGATGTCACTGAAGCTCATCAAGCTATCGGGCATATTCTTTTGTCCTTTAGAAGGTGAATGAGCCAAACATATGGGCCAACGGCGGATAAAAAACCAAAAGAAGAAAATCCAGGATCGACATATTGCGTTCTGGTCAGCGTCTGATCCATAATGGGCGGCTGCAATCAAATATCCTGGTAGTAGGTAAAGTGCAAAAACCCGGTGGACTGAGTTTGCCTCCCGCCATCGTACATAATGGCAGTGAAAATACAAAAACGAAAGAGAAAACATAAACAACCACTACTTGTTGCCGACCCCCGCAAACGTTATAAGGACCACGATTTACGAATATGCACCTGGAATGTGAGAACTCTATATAGATCCGGTGCAAGTATCCAATTGGCAGATGTCCTCGAAAGTTATGAGGCTGACATTACCGCAATCTCGAAATGCGATGGACTGGACATGGCTGTACTCGAAATAGAACCTGCGACGTATACAACAGTGGCCATGAGGAAAAACATAAATTTGGTTGCGGATTTGTAGTTGGCAAAAGACTGCGACATCTAGTCTCTAGGTTCAATCCTGTGAGTGAAGGTATATCCACAATCCGCATAACAGCGAAATATTTCCCTAATTTGTGTGCATGCCCCGATAGAAGAGAAAGATGATGATGCCAAAGACATTTTCTACGAGCGCCTAGAGGAAACGTTTGACCGCTGCCCTGGCCATGACATCAAGATTGTACTAGGAGATTTTAATGTTAAAGTAGGCAGGGAGAATGTGTTTCATCCAACTATTGGCAATTTCAGTCTACATGCTGACAGTTCCGAAAACGTTATGAGACTGATTGACTTTACCGCGGCAAAAACATGGTCATTAGTGGTACAAGATTCCAGCATAAACACATCCACAAGGCTTCTAAGGTATCGCCTGCTCAAAGAACAAAGAATCACACTGATCACGTGGTAATTGATGGAAGGCACTCATCCAGTGTAATGGATGTACGAGTGGTCAGAGGAGCTAACATCGATTTTGATCACTACCTGGTTGCAGCAAAGGTTCGCACAAGATTAAGTAGAGCGAAAATCGTACGAAAGAGTTAGACATCAGAAAGCTTCAATTACCAGAGGTAGGAAGCTCTCGCAGCTTTTGGCTCAGAACCCACCCACTCCTGATGGAGATCCTGAAGCGCAGTGGAAACCCTTTTCCTACTCTATAAAAACTGCCGCAACAACCGTACTTCGGTTCGAAAAACCGCTTCGCAGCAAACCATGGTACGATGAAGAGTGTGGTATTGCAAATGATGAAAAGAACGCTGCACGCATGGCAATGCTTCAGTCAGTTGCAACGCGAGCTGCGACTGAGCGGTATATGAGGAAAAGAAAGGAAGTAAACCGTCTCCTTAGGCGTAAGAAACGGCAGTGGAGAAAGCTCGAGAGTGGGAAAATTGAGTCAAACAGAAGGAAGAACGAATCCCGAAACATCTACCAAAAAGCCAAATACGGAACTACTGAACATGGTTCAGGGCCTCCCTTCAGTAAAGACAAGGACGGAAATGTCATCGCAGATGTGCACAGTATGTTGGGAACATGGAGAGATCACTTCTCAGTGCTATTGGTACCTGAGATATCCAATGACGAGACAATCGATCAAAATTTGAACGACGACGTCGATTGCCCCCTCCTAATCAAGACGAGGTCAGAACAGCTATTGCCCGGCTGAAGAACAACAAAGCCGCAGGAGCCGATGGATTACCGGCGGAGCTGTTTAAGGCTGGCGGCGATGAACTGATAAGGTGCATGCGTCAACTCATTAGCAAAATTTGGTTAGATGAATGCATGCCCGGCGATTGAAGTCTCAGTGTACTATGTCCCATATTTAAAAAAGGTGACCCGAGTCTCAGTGCCAACTACCGTGGAATAATCCTTTTATCCATAGCATATAAGTTTCTATTAAGCAGAATGTGCGAAAGACTGAAACCGATTATCGCTGACCTGATTGGACCATAGCAGTGTGGCTTTAGACGGGGAAAATCGACAACCGATCAGATTTTTACGCTACACCAAATCCTGGAGAAGACCCACGAAAAACAAATCGACACCTATAATCTATTTGTCAATTATAAGGCGGCCTTCGAAAGCCCGATACGACCGAAATTCTATGAAGCAATGTCTGAGCTTGGTATTCCTGCAAAACTCATACGGCTTTGGAGGATGACCCTGACGAACACCAAATCCGCAGTGAAAGTTGGTGAGGATCTTACTCAACCTTTCGGAACTAAGCGAGGCCTCAGGTAGGGCGACACCCTATCGTGCGATCTCTTTAACATCTTAATGGAGAACATTATGAGAAAAGCTGCATTCAACATGAATAAAACCATCACATTCTGCTCGCGTAGGCTGATGTTATAGATTTCATTGGACGCACAGTTAGAGGAGTTACTGCGGTGTTTCAGAGAATTGAGAAGGAGTCAATAAAAGTGGGTCTGACGGTAAATGAGAACAAGACAAAATTTATGGTTTTAACGAGCAGGGCCTCCACGCGATAATACCAAAGCGTGAACGTTGATAACCGTTATAATTTCGAGGTAGTGGACGAATTTATATACCTCGGATCTGCCGTAAACAAAAACAACAATGTCAGCCTTGAGATCAAGCGGAGAATTGTGCTTGCGAATAGATGTTATTTTGGGCTAAACAAGCACTTAAGATATAAAGTCCTCTCTCGAGTAACAAAAGTCCAGCTGTACCAGACTCTCATTCAACCTGTCTTACTTTATGGCGCAGAATCCTGGGTCCTATCGCAAGCAGACGAAACATCTGTAGGAGTCTTCAAGAGAAAAATACTCTGAAAAATGTATGGCCCTACAGTGCACAACGGCGAGTATTTGCGACGCATGAACCATGAGCTGTATGAGCTTTATCCCGACATTGACATAGTTAAGCGGATCAAAATAACGCCATTGTGCTGGCTAGGCCATGTCAGTAGAATGGATGAAGACGAACCAGCACGAAGGGTTTTCGAAACCGAACCCGAAGGAAGACGTAAAATAGGAAGACCAAGACTCCGCTGGAGGGATCAGGTTGACGAATCCCTGCGTACACTTGGTATTGCCAACTGGAGAGATAAGGCAAAAGATCGAACTGGTTGGCGAAATATGTTATATTCGTTTGGTAAGGTCCTTGACCCCCCGGGGTCAGAGCAAATTGTGTTGATGGAGCAGGCCGGTTTCCGGCGTGTTCATTCGCGCACCGACTATGTAAACATACTCCGTAAAATCATAGAACACTCAATTGAACTACACTGATCTCTGTATCTACTTTTCGTAGACTTCGAATAAGTGTTCGATTGTGTACACCGCAACTCAATGTGGTCCACCTTGATCAAAAACGGGAAACCGGACAAGATAGTTCATATGATCTGTGAACTGTACAGAGAGTTCGTTTTAATGGGAAGGAAAGCCAACCTTTCACCACATCAGCAGCAGTTAGACAAGGATGTGACAATATTTCCACACAATATTTCTTTAACTTACGGATGAAGTCATGGAGGCAACGAATGCAGAAGCACCGTACGGCATTCAGTGGAGTATGTATGGACATCTACATGTTAGCGACTACGCAGATGACATATGTCTTATGGCCCAGAAGATTTGATTACATCGAGGCAAAGTTAAGCAGACCCTCCGAAAATGCGAAAAAAGTAGGATTGAGATTAAACATAAAGAAGACAAAGCTAATGCATATTCGAACAGAACGGAATACTCGTTAATTGAAGACGTGGATTCAATCAACTATTTAGGATGCAGGATTACCAAGTATGGTGGCTCTGCGACGGATTGTGTGATCGAATGGATACGGCCCGTGTTGCATTCCTAAACCTGCATAATCTTTGGCGCAAAATAAGAATATCGGAAAAAACCAAATTGCGAATATTAAGTTGCAGTATGAAGTCTGCACTGTTGTACGGTTGTAATACTTGGAGATTGTCGAAGCTGACATTGAAGAAAGTCCAAGCGTTTATTTATTTATTTTTTTTATCAAACCAACACTCAGGGGATGCCCCCTACAAATGCAGTGCATTGTGTTGGTGGAGGAAAATTGGGGCAGTAGAGGGTGGAAAGAGGGAGTAGTGTCTGTTGACATTTGCCTTGAATGTTTGTACTAGCCGGAAGTTTATTCCACATACTGAGTGTACGGTTGAAGAATTTTCTCTATAGTGTGTAGTGCGGTCAATCGGACACTCGATAAAAAATGGATGAGAGTTCCTGGAAAGCCGCGTACTACGGCTAAATATCCTCACGTCTGGCATAAGTTGACGGATGTCCGAGGAACACATACCGTGGCAATACCGATAGAACAGCGACACGCAGCCCAAATTTCGACGATGTCAAGGGAGGCAATAGAGTTGGATACCCTACTGTCCCCTATTAACACCGTCGATCTCCTCTGGACACAGTCGAGAAGCTCCAAAGAAGTCCTGCCCATATATGGGAGTTATACTCCATCTTTGGCCTGATGTAGGTGGTGTAAATATTGAGAAGATCAGATGGAGTGAAGTATTTCTTGCACCGCTTTAAAAAGCCTAGACACTTGAATGCATCTTTCGACACTTCAAATACATGTTTTGCCCAACGGACATCACATTGTATTTTCATGACAATGAACATCAAGAGCGTCTGATTCATCAATATCCACATCGTCCATAGACAATGACGACACACCTGGGTCAGCGACAACAAACAACACTGGGTCTTACTCGCATTAAAATCTACTCTATTCCTTCGACCCCATTCAACAATGGACACCAGATCACGGTCGAGTGTTTCATTCATTGTCCGGCGTTTGACTTCAATCTCTTGAAGACTTGGCCTACGATCGAATGAACAAGAATGACAGAAATTACTGTTATCGGCAAAAGAGTAGATTGGATTCACAGTCTGACCCAGGAGATCGTCAATGAAAATAAGAAAAAGCGAAGGAAAAAGAACAGAGCCCTGTGGTACGATTTCTGATTTCAGGCGATTTCTGAGAAAACTCGATATAAATCGAGTGAAATTATCACCGACACCAAAAGCAGCCAGCTTTGACCACAGTGCATCGTGCCAAACTCTACCAAAGGCCTTGGCAATATCAAGAGCCACTACCTTACTCTCACCAAGCCGGTGGATAGATTGACTCCACTGTTCCGAAAGGAACGCCATCAGGTCTCCAGAAGATCTCAATCTACGGAAGCCATACTGCCGATCATTAAGAAGGTCATTGGACTCAAGATATTTCGCAAGATGGTGGTTAACCGTACTCTCCATAACCTTCGAGAGCGCAGAACAAATTGCAATTCGGCGGTAATTTGCAGGGTCACTTGCATCACCTTTTTTAAGGATTGGCTGGACATTAGCAACCTTCCAACGTGCCGGGAAGACTTCCGCACGGTATGCAAGGTTGAAAAGGTTACGCAGTGGACTTGCCAGCAATCAATCGTTGTCCAAAACAAATACTCCGTATCTACTGGAACAAGACAATTCCGAATGAAGTACTTCGGCAACGTATATACAGCCGTCCTATTGAGTTGGATATATACGGTGTCTCAGTAAGATTGCACTTTTTAAATTTAATGTAATTGTTTTCTTGTGCACGTTGGAACTCTGAAATTTGGCAGCTGTCATATACGTTTATTCCGATTATTTTTTAAATTGAGCTCTTTCTGAAAGAACAACGCGTTATAATTGTGAAAACTTTTTACAAAAATTTAGAAAGTTATGCTGAGATCGCTCGCAAACTTTTTTTCAAATTTCAGTCGGGAAAGTGCACCTAATATGTCAACCATACGAAGAGTGGTCAAAAATTTTGCAGAAACTGGGTCGGTTATGGACAGTACTACTCCTGTGCGTCAACGTAAAGGTCGGTGTTTTGAAAACACTGCCGCTATAAACAAATTTCACGAAGCATTACGCAGCGAATTTGGAGAAAATAACACTACCTTCATGCGTACAAAATTCACCTTACTCAGTAGCTCAAACCAGCAGACCATGGAAAGCGACGGCAATTCTTCCAATGTGTGGTGGAGCAAAGTGAGGTCAATGCTAATTTTTTAAAAAACGTCACCTTCTCCAATGAAGCGCATTTCCATCTCAACGGCTTCATGAATACACAAAATTGCCGAATTTGGGAATCAGAAAATCCTCATGCAATCCACCGCCGTCGGTGGTGCAATGGTAGTGTGCGCGGCTCTTGTGCATAAGAACGTGGGTTCGATCCCTGCTCTGACCACCATAAATTTCTTTCGACGGCGGTCACCTCGCTTCGACTGTAGGTCCCACTCAATGAGTGTAGAACTAGAACGCGCACAGCTCGCTGGTTGCGAGAAGGTCTCCCTAATCCCTACATGGGATGTATCGGGAAACCATTTATTTATTTATTTTAATCCACGAGAAACAAATGCACCCACAACGAGCACTTGGCTGGTGCGGATTTTGGTTAGACGGCGTGATTGGGCTTTACTTTTTTGAAGATGAGGCCAAAATTGCAGTGACTTTGAACAGCATTCGTTACAGGAACATGATAACGGAGTTATTGTGGCCGCAACTGGACGGCATGGATTTAGACGACATGTGGTTTCAGCAAAACTGCGCCAGCTACCACACCGCGCATGAAATAATCGATTTATTGAATCGATTCTGATGCCAATTGGCCACCAGGATCATGCGATTTAACGTCGTGCTGTTTCATTCTTTGGGGTTTTGTGAAATTTTGGGTTTATGCGAATACACCAGAAACAATTCCTGAACTTAAATCCGAGATCCAACGCGCCATTTGTGAGATACAGCCACATCTCTGTGAAAAAGTCATGGAAAATTTCAATGGCCTGTCATCAGTGCCGTGAGAGCCATGTGGCGGTTGTTTTATTGCATATTTAATCGGAACATGCCTTCTTTACAATCCAATAAAAAAAATTACAACTATCTTGAAAAGGACGTGTTTTATTTTGAAATGAAAAAGTGTATTCTTACTGAGAAAATGGACTTGGTTCGCCCATACATTTAGGCGCCCAACAACAGATATTGCCACAGCGGCACTTGAATGGAACCCGCAGGGTTCCATCACCAGTCCACTAAATAAATGCAAGTGGTGTGTGGAGAAGGAACACAAACACTCGTCAATCATGGAACCAAATTGAATGACTTGCCAGAGACAGAAATCGATGGAGAGAATTCATTGACGTCATATGTTCTTCGTGAACCTTTTAGTTAAACTTTCTATTGTAATATTGTTTTATATTTTTATATTCTGTTTAAATAACTAAAGGACATATCTATGAAGGCGGTCCCAAAACTAGCCGAACTAACAAAGAACACACAAAAAAGTTGGGAACATCTTCTTTCTTTTTCAACATAATCTCCTCCTAGCTCGATACACTTTTACCACCGATATTCAATAGCAGCGATACCCTGTTTATAGTAAGAACTGTCAAACTTCTTAAAATAGCCGTCAACTGAAAACTGCACCTCTTCATTATTGGCAGATCTTTTACCACCGAGGAATTTCCTCAAGTTTTGAAATAGAAAATAGTCCGAGGGATCGAAATCCGGCAATTCCAAGTTTAATTCATTAATTTTGGCCATCGCAATAGTCTTGATGAACAACATTGTGTTGATGAACAACATTGTCTTGATGAACAACATATTATTTTTCGCCAAATGCGGTCTTTTTCCTACAATTTCACCACTTAAACGCTGCAATAAAATAGCATATTATTCGCCGTTAATGGGTTTTCTTTTCTGAAGGTAATCAATAAAAATTATCCCAGGCGCACACCAAAAAACAGACGCCATGACATTGCCTGCAGATGGAACCGTCTTCGCCTTCTTTGAACACAATTCTCCCATTCCAGTCCACTGCATTGACTGTTTATTTGTCTCAGGCGTGAAGTGGTGGACCCATGTCTCATCCATGGTTATAAATCAACGCAAAAATTCGGCTATATTGCGATGAAACTTTGCCTAACACACCACAGAAACATCTTCACGACGCTGCTTTTGCTCTATTGAAAGCAAACGCGGCACCCATATTACGCACAGCTTTCTCATCTTCTAATCTTCGGTAAATATACGATGTATACCACTTTTATGGAATGCCTATTTTTTTGGAATGCCTAGCTCGCGCCCCTTCAGCAGACAATCATCCAATACAAATTTGTGGATTTTCTTAACCGTGCCTGAAGTGGATACCTCAATTGGTCAACCACTACGGTGTTCGGCTTGGCAGGTCGTACGGCCTCGTTTAAGCTCTGCTACCCAATATTTTACGGTCGTAAATGAAGGAGCAGACTCTCCCAGAGAAAAATTTCAAAGAAACCCGTTTCCCATTACATTCCATGAAGGGATTGGGGATGAGTGAGCTGTGCGCTTTCTAGTTTTTCACTCAGTGATTGGGCCTTACAGTTTCACCCCGATTCCGAACGGTATTTAAAGAAATTTTTTCATGGTTATGTACTTGATAGTGTCGCCATTACTTAGCGAGGTTGCCGTTGTCGAAGGAAATGTAAGGTGGTCAGAGCAGGGATCGAACCCACGTTCCCATGCATAAGAGCCGCGCACACACTAGCCATTGCACCACCGAACTAGTAGAATCTAGCTCGGCATTAAGATTGCTTGGTATTTACTTGGTCACCGGTATGTATTTCAATATTGCCATTTGAAAGGTCTCAGTCAAATGGGAATATTGAAATACAGAACGGTGTCCAATTTTTTCCAATGAGGTCCATGAGATCACTGAGATCGTTTACTTTTGATGGCCCAAATAAAAATTCTAAACAACGTGGTGCCTTGAAACTTTAAACATATGTTGGACAAGATCGCAACTTTCCACTAAAATATTTTTTTCAAACTACTACACGTTATGTCGTCTAGTTTTGGCACCGCCCTCGAATATATATATAGATGAATTTCATGTAAAAATCGAGATGCATTGAACCCGACCCCCTCAGATATCGATTAAATTTTGTTCTTAGCTAAATTTGATCAATACAAACAAACCCTCATTTTTAGAAATGACTGCTTTGCGATTTTTTGGGCGTGGCACAGTGGGAAAGTTTTCGAAAAAACGCGAAAATGGTCGAAAAGAGCTCCATTTGAACTACAATAACTCAGAATCGGCTGAACCGATTTCCATGATCTTGGTATCATTCAAAAGATATTTTAAGAGGCTTTATGACACGTTTAAAAAAAATAATACATACAAAATACACTGTCAAAAATTTTATAACAAAAAAAAAATTTAACTAATGAAAAAACCAAAAAGATCAAGGGTTTTTTACAGTGTATTATTTTTTTAGAAAGGTTTATCCTTCACCTATACCATATCAAAAAATAAAAATGGGTTCTTTTTTAGTTTTTTTTATATAATTTTTTAAGTAGTGTCACTTCTAGTAATTGCCCTTATATTTTATATTTACAGGTAAAATAAATAAACATTGTCCCAGGAAAATTATGAATATGTTTTAACCCCAAAAAGTTCTTGCTTCCGTAAAAAAAGCTATATAACTGCACCTGATGAACGTACCGAAATTCATAATTATAAACAGTTTCGAGAAGGCAAGATATCCCATTACAATTTTTAGGCGTATATTTTAAAAATTTGAGTGAATATTAATTCAAACAATAAGTACAGCTGCATAAAAATATCTAATAAGTGTTGCGCTTCGCTTCGTAAAATAAGTGAAAACGAGGCTGCAAATATAATTGAATATTTTCCAGCTGTCGCCAACATTCATTTGAGCAGCGCAAAATTTCTTACAAATAATTAACTTAAAAAAAATTTAAATAAAATAAAACACAAATTATTAAAAACGTGGCAAATAATATAAACAATTGTTGATGGTTTTTTATTTGTAAACATTTAAAATATGTTAGAATTGTTGAACTATTTTGTAAATGTGTAAGAATGTGACCTGATATTCTCGCTGTTATTCGAATAATTTCGAAAACTTTCGGTACGTATTACTAGAAGTGACACTACTTAAAAAATTATATAAAAAAAACTAAAAAAAAGAACCCATTTGTATTTTTTGATATGGAATAGGTGAATTATAAACCTTTCTAAAAAAATAATACACTGTAAAAAAAACCCTTGATCTTTTTAGTTTTTTCGTTAGTTAAAATTTTTTTTTGTTATAAAATATTTTACAGTGTATTTTTTTTTAAACGTGTCATAAAGCCTGTTAAAATATCTTTTTAATGATATCAAGATCATGGAAATCGGTTCAGCCGATTCTGAGTTATTGTAGTTTAAATGGAGCTCTTTTCGACCATTATCGCGTTTTTTCGAAAAGTTTCCCACTGTGCCACGCCCAAAAAATCGCAAAACAGTCATTTCTAAAAATGAGAGTTTGTTTGTATTGATCAAATTTAGCTATGAACAAAAAAAATTCACCGATATCTGAGGTGGTCGGGTTCAAAATTTCAGTTTTATCTCGATTTTTAAATGAAATTCATCTATATTAGGGTGCCATAGAAAAAACAACTTCGGATTTTTAATAAACCCCAGGCGGCTTCCTGTTCCTTATGGTCTAAAACTGACTAGGTGAAAATTTGAGCCGTATCGAACAACTGTAAGCCGTGCCGCATTTTAGTCAAAGTTTGCGGATTTTGGCATTTTGGGCGAAAATTCGTATAACTAGAAAAAAAATTTGAAAAAAAATGTCCACGTTGATTTAGTTTAACCTGAGTATAAACTGGATAAAGCTTGAGTAAAATCGGACCACTCTAAGGTTTCCAATTTTTAAATTAAAAAAATTTGCAATTTTTAACAAAAATGAAAATTTGGGTTTTTCGTTTTTTTTCCAAAAATTGTATCTAAATGAAAAAATATTTACCTTGGATTCCAACACCTTCTAGCAGAAGTCTATACGCTTTCAATAAACTATAACACGATATATTCATGCAACGGTTTCATGGTGTTATCGGCGGCAAAGTAGGCTATCTCGAGGCAAAATCGCCAAGATGGCCTTATATGGGTACCACATTATAAAAATTTCAAATCATAATTATTAATAATTGTTGTAATTATTGGAAGCGTATAGACTTCTGCTAGAAGGTATTGGAAACCAAGTTAAATATTTTGTTCATTTCCTTTATCTGAACATTTACTATTGCGCCTTCCTTTTCCTTGTCCAGTTCATGGAGAAGATCTCTGCATCAAGTAGTTTATTCGATTATTTTCTCTTTCGTGGTTTTTTAATTTTCAATATTTTCATTACTGTTTCCAAAACTTGTGACGGAACTAAAAGGTGTTGCAATCTAAAAAAGGGGAGTTGATCTCTTATGGAGTGGAATCAAAAGATCGAATTCACTTTGAAAAAATATTTTTCGAATTTGAATTTCCATGACCGATTTTGTTAGTTGTCGGAATTATAGGCCTTTCAGTGATGTTTATACTTAGGGACCTTCGATCGATACTAATTCGCACATGTGAATTGCAGAATTGAGTTTGTATATATACGATTGATGATCAACCGATGGTATCAATTCAGGCGCAGTAGTTAGGCATCTGATGATGAACTTGTCACGGAGTTCGAAACTACTCATGCCAGTGAGTGTGTTTTGAACTGAATTGCCTAACCAACCATTTTTCATTTAGAAAAATGTGCATGACTTGTAAGCCTGTAGTATGAATTTCTCATACTTAACCAAAAATATTTTTTAATTTTAAAATTTCACCGTGCTAATATTATATTTTCAATTGTGCAGACTATTGTGACTAAGTGTACGTGTTTTCCAGCGGTTGCCATTATTTTGTTTGTAAACTATATCACTTATTTTTTGTCCATATTTTTAATGTCAATTTGCGATTTGATATTGTTTTCAAATCAAATTAATGTCCATCGATTACTTAGTGTTTGTGTGTGTGTGTGTATTTTTTTTACAATTTATAAAAATTTAAAATTTAATTGCTGTGTAATCATCACCAAAAGTCAATTAATTTTAGCCATTTAACGGCGTTGTAGTTTATGCTGGTATCCGTGGAAGCAGTTTATATAAATTAAATTATTATTATAATTTTATTTGTATAAACATTGGAACAGATTACATGATGTTGAGATAAATTGACACAACTGAAGGTAGGATAGAGACACTATTTTTTGGGGATTTAGTTTCATAACAAAATTTTAGAGTTGTGCCCCACACCGCACTGAGTTTCTCTTCCTTTTTAAAGTCTATGAACTACAAAGAATTCAGAGACATTGTACACTTTTCCTCGAACCTGACTGTAATCAGAAATTTGCATTTGGATGTAAAGGTTAGGTTAGGTGGAAGTTGCTGACACAATTGACACACTTCATCCAATGAGAACCGTTTTGATACCACGTTGAACCTGTAAAATGGCCCGGTATGGTTACGATCGTTCAATCCATATGATGCTACATTTTGGCGGCAGAATATACATACATTGGGCCCTAGAAAACCAATTATTACTCTGCAGAGACGAACCGACATGAAGTATGATCCCAGATATTTTCACCTACTCATAGCAAAGGCCGGTCAGTAGTATATGAGATGCTGGACGCTCTCGCCTTCCTCTCCATCTCTACAGCTTCTGCAGTAATCATGGGTTGAGAATCCAAGACTAGACGCCTGTCTGCCCATTAAATAGTGTCCAGTGATCACAGTTGCTAGCATAGAGATTGTTTATCCAGGATTGGATATCAGGTCTCGAACAACAGTGCGGTCTTTTGCCTTATGCCTCCAGTTGGTAATACCAAGTATATTCAGGGATTCGTCAACCTGATCACTCGAGCGGAGTTTCCAATTTTTCGTCTTCCGTCGAGTTCGGTTTTGAAAACCCTTCATGCTGGTTCGTCTTCATTCATGTCAATATCGGGATATAGCTCATACAGCTCTTTGCTCATGCGTTGCCGATAGTCGCCGTTGTGCACTATAGGAACATAAATTTTTCGGAGTATTTTTCTCTCGAAGACTCCTAGAGATGTTTCGTATACTTGCGATTAGACCCAAGATTCTGCGCCATAAAGCAAGACAGGTTGTATGAAAGTCTGGTATAGTTGGACTTTTGATAATCGAGAGAGGACTTTATCTCTAAAGTGCTTGCATAGCCCAAAATAACACCTATTCGCAAGGTCATATCACCGCTTGATGTTAAGGCTGACGGTATTGTTTTGTTTACGGCAGATCCGAGTTATATAAATTCGTCCACCACCTCGGAATTATAACGTTCTTGTATATTCACCGCGATTATGAACGGTGGCGGGAGGCAAACCCAGTCCCCTGGGTTTTTGCATTTTACCTACTGCCTGGATATTTGATTGCATACATCAATTATTGATCAGAGACTGACCATGATGCAATATGTCGAACCTAGATTTTCTTCTTTTGGTTTCCATTTGCCGTTGGTACATATTTTTGGCTCATCCGCCTTCTAAGGTCAAAAGACTATGCCCGATATCTTGTTGAGCTTCGGTGGCATTAATCACCTACTAAACCTGAGACGCATCAGTGGTCGCATAGCCAATCAGGCTGCTCATCCGAAAGCCTTGGCTTCAGCCGCTAGAAAAAAATAGTATACCATTGTCCGGGAACCACCACATGGAGGAAAAACTCATAGGCAAATAATTGAGAAGTGAAGGCTCCCAATCCTTTGTTAGTTTCAATCCTTTGTTTAGTTAATGAACATATTTTCGTTGCCGCGATGAAACTGTACGTTAGTTCAATTTCGATGACAAGAAAGTACTAAACTCAACCTGAACGCAATTATTAATTCTAATCTTGTTGTTGGCATATTTGACTTTCAGGTTAAGTTGGTACTGAGAGATTTCCGATGAATACCAATTCGCATATGCAAATTGCATACAAAGTTGGTAGATATACCTATGCGATTGATGATTTTACCAATGGTATCAATTCAGGCACAGCGAGTAGGCAACTGATGACGAACTTGTTACGCAGTTCGAAATTAGTCATGTCAGTGAGTTATCTATATCCTGAATTACACAGTGCAACACGAAAAAATATAACCCTATACGGGCACCACTATGTGATAAAAGACCAAACAGAGCCGTGTTCAGCCAAGTTTTTCCCAAAGTCATGCACTTTTATTTATGGGCCTTAACGATTTGGGGCCTCTTTGTAATTTTTGCACAAAAGTGATCATTTTGTCAGGCTCATAACTTGCAAACTGTTCGGAATTTTGATTTACTCTCTGAGGAAAAGTAGTAGCTCTTGTCATTAAAAACAAAACTTGTCAACATATAAAATCCAAGAAACTTCATCTTCAAGGTCAAAATCGAAAAATAACTTTAAAAAATTCGTTGTTTTAGCCTTTATCCCCTGTTCAGGTCCATAGATAGTAAGATAGCAAAACGTTCAAAATTCAAGTAAACTATCAACTACAAAAATGTACCTAAGATCACAATAAACAACTTTCTGGAACATATGAACTTCCTAGCAATGATTCTTAACACCGTTTAGGTTGCGCTTAAGTAGCGTTTAAGTAGCAGCAAAAGTGAAAAATGTCCCGAAAATTTTTTAATTTCACGGTGTGTAATTTTTCAAGTCATGGAAATATAAAAAAAGACCCGTGTCTCTCAGTTATGTCCAAAGTTATGCACTTTGTTTTATGGGCCCCAAAGATTTGGGGCCTTTTTGTAATTTTTGCAAAAAAGTGCAAAAGTGATTTTGTCAGGCTCATATCTTGCAAACCGTTCGGAATTTTGATTTACTCTCTGAGGGAAAGTAGTAGCTCTTGTCATATAGTGAAAATTGTGAACATATAAAATGAAAAACCTTGAAGATCAAAATCGCAAAAAACTTTAAAAATTTGATTTTTTTTTACCTTTTTTCCCCTGTTCAGGTCCATAGGTAACAAACCGTTCAAAATTCAAGGAAGCAATCAACTACAAGAATGTACCTAAGATCTCAATAAACAACTTATGAACTTCCTAGGAATGATTCTTAACACCGTTTACTTCAATATTGATATACTATGCTATATCACCGACCGCAGCAGCAGAGGCAAGCAGTGAGGTCAGCAGCGCAACAAGGGACGCAGCACACAATATATGAATCAATCGGAGGAAGTTCATATGTGCTAGAAAGTTGTTTATTGAGATCTTAGATACATTTTTTTAGTTGATTGTTTCCTTGAATTTTGAACGGTTTGTTACCTATGGACCTGAACAGGGGGAAACATGTAAAACAACAAATAGAATTTTTTAAAGTTTTTTGCGATTTTGACCTTGAAGATGAAGTTTTTTGATTCTATATGTTCACAATTTTGAGCTACAACTTTCCCTCAGAAAATAAATCAAAATTCCGAACGGTTTGCAATATATAAGCTTGACAAAATGATCACTTTTTTGCAAAAATGATACCGAGGCCCCAAAACTTTGGGGGCCCATAATCAAAAGTGCATGACTTTGGGCAAAACTGGGAGACACGGGTATTTTTGCTTTAACTTTTACGTAGTGGTGTCCGTATATGGTTATATTTCAATGACACAATGAAAAATTACACACAGTGTTATCTATTATTCCAACAAAATCGAACCGTTTTCCACTGAGAATAATGTATCAGACCTTGAAATCTTGTAGTATGAACTTCTCATACATTAACGTTCATTAAAAATTTTCATTACAGTTTTTAATTTGAATTAATTATCAAATGAAACAAAAATTCTGCCAAACTACATTATTGTTGGTCCTAATAACTCGATATTGTTTAAAACAAATTAAGATCACATACTCTAATTACAGTCTGTCACTACCCTGAATACCAAGAACAATAAGTCAATGTCCTTCTTATGGTAATCAAGTGATCACCACTTATCTGAGAATAATTTAAATGCCCCAATGGAACTGGAGAGAAATTCTCATTATTCACGCGATATGAGAGGGACTAATTTAAACAAAATATTTTTCACTAACATCATTATTCAAATACAAATTTAAGTTTAAAAGAAAACTGTCAAAATGTAGCCAACAACATCAAATCAAAATCAAATTGACGCAAAGTCAAGAAATAAACAATGACACTCCATTCGAAATGTGCGCCGAGGAAAAGTGTCTTTTTGATGGGTGTGTATTGGAAGTGAAAGGCGAGAGAAGGGGCAATACACAACTAACACAACAATCGAAATGTAACAAATGAACTCGAGAAGTCAGTCACTCGCCCCGATGGCAACAAGAAACAAGAGTGACACGATACACAACCCAACCAACCAACCAAAAAAAAAAACGCATGACATTGACTGCAACACATAAGAGACATTATGTCAAATAGATCGGATTACATATCAAACAAATGTTCATATGTATGTAAGTACATATATAAAAAAAGAAGTTGCATACACACGCAAACACATGCAGTCGTAGTTGAACTGCTACATTGTCACACGTATATATCCTTGCACTCACACAGCCACCCACCTAATGCACTTGACGTATTTTCCTTTCGCTGACACAATGAAAATGAAAATTGACAAATTTAACTGTTGAGTGTTGGTTGTTTGATTTATTCTTTCTTGCATAGATTTGTTGTTAGTGATTTCTACACTTTTCCCAATCATTTCTATCTGGATGGGATGTGAAGTGTTTTATATTTGATCATGTTTATTTTACCCGGGGTTATTCCTGGTGCATTTTATTGTGTTTTCTATTTTCAAAGTTAATGCATTTAAAGTGCATAAAACTCCCAGTGGAAAAGAAAATACACAAGCAATTTGCTGCAAGTAGTTGTCTAACGACGACGAACATGCAAGCCATAAAATATTTACAAGGATGCTGTTGCGTACCGGTTATTTATGTAAAATGGATCCTTAAGCAGAGTTAGTTAGTTACAATTTTATTGACAACATGTGGTAACAAGACCACCTAAGTATATGTATATATTTTAGGACATTTACTTACTTGCATGACTGTTCTCCTTTGATTATGGGCTATTTTAATCTTTCCAGTTGGCCACACCAAGATATGATGGGTGGTAATCTTTAATAAAAAAAAAACTTCCAACAAAAACTATCGAAATTCCTGCCTTTCGTTATCAGCAAGAAATGAAGTTCCAAAAATATCAAGTGAAATTCAGAAATTTCATTCACAATTCGATATACTTCAAGTAAATTTAAAAATGCCATCTAAAAAAAAAATAAAATAACTTTAATTTAACCCTTAAATACTTAAGGTCTGCACCCAGTATGGAGACCAAGCTACCCTTATGTGACATCGGTCGCTAAACACGAATTGGACATTCATTTCCCTGAGAAATGCACCATTTTCCCGAAAATTCGGAAAATCTACAATTTGTTATGTGTACCATATATGGTACACTATGCATTCTCTACATATTTAGAAAAAAATACAATTTGTAGGAATGATTTTTTTATTTATTAGAAATTACTGAAAAAGTATATAAAGGGTGGTTAAATGTTAAGGGCCGATGTTGAATGTGAACCACACCTAAACGTCAAGTCCTTTTCTGCATTTCATTTGACATTTCTCAATTTCAGACTAACTCAATTTGAACCATGGATAGATACACAATCTAGCAACGCGTTAAAGTTATTCAGGCTTTTTATGGAAATGGGCGTTGCATATCGAGATTTTTTCGGTCAACTTAATCGTCCAAATGTGAGTATAATTGGAAAAATCGTGCAAAAGTTTTAGCAAACCGGGTCTGTAAGAGATGTGAAAACACCAGTACATGCTCGTACTGCAGAAAATATTGCTGCTGTTCGCGATAGTGTGGCTGAAGAGACGTCCACCTCAACTCGTCGACGTGCCCAACAATTGCACCTCTCACGCTCGTCGTTGATGAACATAAAGAACTTTTTATGACCCGTATTGGAAGATATGGATGGGGGAGATATGTGGTTTCAACAGGACGGTGCCCCTTGCCACACAGCTAACGAAACAATGGATCTTTTGCGCGACAAATTCAATAGCCGTGTTATCTCACGTGGTGGCGATGTGATTTGACACCGTTGCACTTCTTCCTTTGGGGTTATTTCAAAGAAAAGGTGTACGTCGATAAGCCAGCAACAATTCAAGAGGTAAAGGATGAGATAAGTCGGCACATTAACGGCATAGAACCTCAATTATGGCTCAAAGTCATCGAAAATTTGGACCATCGGATGGAGGTGCGCCGCCGAGGTGGCAGCGGCCATTTGGCCGATATTTTTTTCCATACATAATTGAACCATACCATATTATCATAATAAAAAGAAATGACAATAATTTTCTAAATAATTTGTGTTTTATTCAAAATCAACATCGGCCCTTCAAATTTAATCACCCTTTACAACGACTAAAAAGAAAATGAAAAGTGAGTGCAAATAACAATGCTGGTAGGTTTTAGTCTAAATATAATAACATTTATTCTTTTTTAGAATGATAATCGATGAAACAATTGCGTTCTTCGGTCAAGCAAAGGTGAACATTACACTTTCTGCATTTAAAAATCGAACGGTTATTCACTTTTTTGTCTTCAATACATTTTAAATTTTTGCACCGTGCTCGATTGTCAATAACTGGCAAGTGATCCATACCATCGTATCGTAAATCATTAGCAGGCTGCATTTCGCTTTGGCCTCGAGGGACTGGCAAAGGTACGTCTGACCGATTACATTTGTTTTTCTTTTGTGTCATGTTTGTCAGCACGTGCGCCACCTCCAAACGGAACGACTTTTAGTAGCCACGCATTTACCATGCAAAGGTCGACTAAATGGTAGAAAATTCTTATGTACCATTTTCTGCTTTTTTATTCCAATTTTTAGACGGCCCAAAGAAGAGTCCATAAGGTCTACATCGCCCATGTGTAGATTGTATTCTTTGATTATTTGGGGACAGGGAATAGTGATTTTTTTCGTGGTATTTTTTATCCCATCGTGCAACAGTAGGGACGTTCCGCAATAAATGGTTTCATGCCAACAAAAGGCAACGACCTTGTTATCTCTCCAGGATATTGATGTTAACTCCACACTTTTTTTATGTTAGTTGTAAACGCGGAAAACGCCTCGATTCATTTTCATCATATACTTTTACTCAGGAAGTTTACAATTCTTTATTCTGTTACGTTTGATTGTTCCAATGCGATGAATGCCTTGGGTCCGCAAATAAATCAATAATAATTATCCATATAGACGATGTAGTTTTCGAAACTGGGAACTTCACGAGTCATACGTACTACAATATTCGCAAAGGCCTACAAATCAGGTTCTCCAGGTCATAAGCGATGTTCTTCTCCAGTGTAAATTTCAAACTTGTACATGAAACCGGTTGTAACGCAAAGGGCGAAGAACTTGAATCCCCATTCTAGGGTTTATTTGGTAGATACTGTTTCATATAATGCCCAATTTTTGTAGAGCACATCTGCTCATCTATCTATAAACGAGACAGCATTGAAATCGATTGAAAACGGTCGCTGAGAGAATTCACCATTGGCCTTATTTTGAACAAACGATCACAATTTATGGCATCGTACTCATCGTTGTTATTTATGTGGAGATATTCCCTATTCTTTTCAAACGGGTTGGCCGTCATTACATTACGCACTGCATCAACTTCATTTTGCCTATTCCAATAATCTCTTACACATGGAAGTTTGTGCACACAGAGAAGAGATTCGTTGTCACAACTATATTTACAGCCAACTAAAATTTGGCGGTTCCTTGGACTATCACATTATTCTGTTGTGATTACCAATAATTGTGTTCAGCATCACCAAATGTTGTACATATCAATTGATTTGTAATTCAGTTTTGGTTGCAAGAACTGAAATATTTAGTTGAAGCCACAGCAACAAGAAATAAATGTGATCTGTCAATCGAGTTTTAGTTCTAGCAATCGAATTATCTTGTAGTGGTGAATATTCTATTAGTTGGGTGAATGAAAAATGTAAAACCTAATTCGGTTGTACCAAATAATATATTTTTATGCTCAACTAATTATGTAGTTGAATTTGATGGCTGTCACAACCATTTAGTGATGCTTTAACCCCTTATGAATTTTATAGAAAAAAAGTAAAAAAAATAATTTTTATTAAAATTGTGTATTTTATATTCACATATAAACAAAATTATTATTATTTATAATCAGGGTTCGTATTTCGTGTACATTCTTTTTTATCGAAAATATGAAAAAATTTCTATATCTCGAAAATGGAGCGTCCAATCGAAAAACAAATATATAAATATAAGTTAATTTGTGTCATCCACAATAATAGTTCCTCCAGCCAAGTGTCCACAATTGTCTGCATGTGTTAGTGAAGGCGTCATTCAACCATTATGTTTAAAAGTCTCACTTCACCTCAATTTGTGATAATATGTATTCTTCGCTGGCTGATATCTATACACTTTATTGTTTTTTCACAACTTTGTTTATCACTTTCTGTTCAAAATATTAGTTTTTCTGTAAAGTCCTCGTGTAACATTCCAATATACGTAGTTATTCTTTAACAACAAGGCCTCTTGTGAAAAATCGAATACATACTCGTAACTTTGCAACATGTGTTTTTGTAACAGAAACTAAATTATGATTACAGTAACTAATATTTGAACACGAATTCTAATATTGTACTTTTTATTAGTTGTATCGTCCATTTCAGATGAATGAGGTTTTAGATATACTCAAATTGGTTACTACAACTAAAGTTCGGTAGTACACTGAAAGAAAAGCACTTCATAGCATCAATGAATGGGTTACATTAATGGGTTTAATTTGATGCAATGAAAAGTTTCTTTGATGCTATGAAATGTTACATTACTTCAATGAACTCCTTCATTGCTGCAGTTTTTGAATTTGTGGACCGTCATTAATGCTAAGAAACCTTTTACATTGATGGAATGAAATGTGTTTTTCATGTAAATATGGGAAACTATAGAGAAAAATTGCAGACATTTTATCGACATTGTAAAGTAGAATCTATTAAATAGGCCATTACAGTACACTCATTTTATTGAATTTTAAAATATTTCTTCTAAAAAAGCAATAATGAAACATCTTTCTTTAATATAATGTACCATTTCATTAATTTTGAACAATTCATTAATTTGGCTAAAGGATAATTTGTACATATGTAGGTACGATTTGTATAAATGCATGTATTTATGTATTATTTATGTACAGTAGCTGTGACACAATATATGAGTGCCAGTATGAGATAAGGAATAAATAAGAAAAAAATAAAAGGCTGAAATGCAGAATCCCGCGCCATTAAAAAAAAAAACGAAAATAGAGCAAAATAAGGGGATTTCAAAAACCAAAATTTTTTGCCGGCCGTACCTATGGGGACCCACAATGTCCAAAAAACGGGTCCACGCAGGGACACTTTTGTATGGGTACATTTTCTCAAAAATCCAAAAATTCCGAAATCCAAAATTTGCAACAGAGATATTCCTCTCCCTGGCCCCGTCCCAGAAAACCTAATAGTCGAAAAAAAAATCGTGCCACAAAAAGCCCGAACTTTGGAGGCCCATAACTCCTAAAATAGCGATTCCCTCTTAACTTTTGCATTTTACGTTTTAACATAACATTTTTTTCGCCCCAATGTGACCATACCAGCAATGAAATATCTTCATACTATCGATGAATTGTCTTCATAGTATCAATGAAATATGTTCATACCGTCAATGAAACGTGTTATACCATCAATGAAACAAATTCATGCCATCAATGAACCCGGTTCATACCATCAATGAAACCTGTTCATACTATCAATGAAACCTGTTCATACCAACAATGAAACTTGTTCATACCACATGTTCATACCGTCAATGAAACGTGTTACGTGTTAACAGAATCTAGACAAACATAAATTGTTTCAGAAAATTTGGGTTTCTGTAAAACAATTCAGAAGAAAAATATCAGTTTTGAATTAGAATGCAAATGCCTTGTGATTTTAAAAACAAGCATTTCAGAATACAAATATCTCAAGTTTTAAGAACATCAAAATTTTAGACTTTTTGTTCTGAAAGTAAATGCTGATTCAAAAGGATTCTTTATGCAGAACAGGGCCGATTATACAACATTTACAGGCAATACTATCAACATTTTTATTTGTGTGTACATTTGTGTTGTATTTAACACAATAATTTTAACACATAAAACGAAATGCCGTTGTTGTTATATTGTTCGTTGTTTTGAACCATTGCCTCTATCTGGTATTAGTAAAGCAATTCTTGTCAACATCAAACGTTCATATCATACCATGCCAAATGTCATAAATTTGCTGAGAGAAATGTTAAGTCTAGTATAGAAATTAGTCTATGGTCAGGTTACTCTTCCGCAATCGAAAATATTTGCAGGGTAGTAAGCAAGCTTGAGTAGATGAGAGAATAAAACAATGTAAATACAAATTCTCGCAATAAACTGTAGATTATATTTGAGTTATTTGTTATATTTTTTATTCGATTTGTTTGAATTGTAGCACATGATTATGCAAGAAACAGCTTCTTCTATTAGTAGGGAAAGAGGAATAAGGAACAAAATTACATTTTCAACTATTCTTTCTTTACTTTTTTTTTTTTAAAGCAACACACAGTGCCTCGCATAGACTAATTATTATACTAGACTCAATATTTCTCTCAGTAAATTTATGACATTTGGCCTGGTGAGAAAACAACCAACAAAATATCATCAAAGGTATTTCGTTTTGTGTATTAATAATTTGTTTCACAGTTTTTCGCCAAAACGACATGAAAAATTAAACTCAGAATTTATTGTAATTCCACCTGGTGTAAGTCACTTTTCGGCAAACATCTCTGTATCACACCAACCGCACCACGAAGAGTGTGAAAGTAAAATTCAGATGAGTCAAATATTCTCTCTAGTATGATTTACTCTATGGTGCCTCGTACCCATAGAATAACACAAACATAGATAAACTTATTCTCTCATCTGACGTTTCATTTCACACTCTCCATCGTAGGTTTGTGGAAATGAGAGCAATTAAATTTAAAATTAACTTACACCAGATGGAGTTATAAAATATGTTCACTTAACTTTTTCCTGTCGTTTTGATGTAGAACTGAAAAATATAAATGTATTTTGCACTTTTTTGTTGACTTTTATCGTTGGAATTCATTTGTATTGTAATTAACACAACTATTGCCACAAAAACACGAAATTCGGTTGTTGTTCCTTTGTTGGTCGCTGTATACTATTGCCACCATCTGGTATTATTGAACCCATATTTTCCACCATCCAATGTTTACTTTCCATCGTACCTATGACGTTTAATTTATTGAGCGAATAAAAGCTTCTATGGTATGTGTTATTCTATGCTCGTACCCATACAAAAACAAATTCAAATAAAAAACAAATGCTGCAAATGTTTTCACAAATATTACAAATGTTTTGACAAACACGGCTTACTTTACTTTTTTTGTAGCTTACATTTGTTGTCTTTACTTTGTACAAATCTAAGTAAATACAAACATGTTACATATAACGGGGTTTTCTATAAGAGCACTACAAAAGTTTTTTCAAATAAAACAAAACCGGTTTTAGATACCAATGAAACTCTTTCTTCCTGTGAAAGTACGTTCGATGCCATTATGTATGGAACTCGATTTCTTTTGCACGGCCACAGCGGGCACGCTTGCAGAAGTCCAGACGCTGAATCCAATTTTCGTCGGTTTTCAAGCATAAATCGGCCGATACTGCTGCAATTTCACGTTCGATATTCGTACAAAGTTCATCAATCGTCGCTGGCTTGTTGGCATAGACCATAGACTTGACGTAGCCCCACAGGAAATAATTTAACGGCGTTAAATCGCACGACCGAGGCGGCCAATCGAATGGGCCATTTCGTGAGATAACACGTTCACCAAACTTGGTTTCCAATAAATTGATTGTGGCATTCGCTGTGTGGCTTGTGGCGCCGTCCTGTTAGAACCACATGTCCTCCAAGTCCATATTATCCATTTGGGGCCAAAAATATTCGGTAATCATTGAACGGTAGCGATTCGCATTCACAGTAATGTGCCGGTCTTGATCATCACGGAAGAAGTACGGCCCAGTGACGCCGCAGGCCCATAAACCGCACCAAACCGTAATTTTTTCGGGATGCAATGATGACTCGTGGATTACGTGTGGATTGCTGTCTGACCAGTAACGCATATTTTGCATATTGACGAAGCCATTCAGCCAGAAATGAGCCTCATCGCTGAAGATGATTTTCCGATGAAAATCCGAATCATTTTCAAGTTGTTGCTCAGCCCAATTCACGAACATACGACGCTTATGGTGGTCAAGCGGCTTTAATTCTTGCGTCAATTTGATCTTGTAAGAATGTAGGCCAAGATCTTTTCGCAAAATTCGCCACAACGACGTCACAGAGATGGCCAACGCTTGAGAACGACGTGTGAGAGACACATTTGGGCTTTCCTGAACTGAAGCCTCAGCGGCAGAAATATTCTCGACACTACGGGCACTTCTTTGTTTCACTGGCACGAGAACATTTTGTACTGTGCCTGTGGATTCAAATTTTTCCACTAGACGCTCAATTGTTGATCTGGTAGGACGTAGAGCTCTTAAAGTTGAGGCCACTGACTCCAAATTTCGGTAGTAAATTTTAATAATTTCGACTCATTTTTGGCTCGTATATCTTTCCATGATCAAATGGCAAACCTTACTGAAGAGAAATGTCAAAAGAGCAGGGAAAAATATGGCGTCGTTTGCTGTGTCCCTATCGATTTACTTTTGTAGCGTCTCTGTTGAAAAACCCTTTATGTATTTGTTTTATTTGATTTAATTTATTTGTTTTGGGTTTACATTTGTATTGACTTGATTCGTTGAAGGGTATATTTAAAAGCAGAAGAGTAGTTTAAAAAAGTAAATGCATTTGAATTCAAATACATTTGTTGCTATGCCCTAATAAGTACCTACGCTTAAAAATGTACATATTCTTGAAAAAAGGAGCAATTCAAAAAAATCCCATTTATTAAAAAAACCTTTTCTTCCAAAGAAAAACCTTCTCTTAAAAAAACATAATTTCTTACAAAAATAGCTTTTCTTGAAAGTATGTACCCATTCTTAGAAATAAAAAATACCATTTCTATTCTTTTCTAGAGAGAAGTAACTTTCTGAAAATAAGTACATGTTCTTAAAAAAATAAGTTTTTCCTAAAAAGAGTACAACTTCTTTAAAAAGTACATGATCTTAAAAAAGTACTTCTTTATATAAAAAAAAATTATACGCTTATGGCTTTTTCTTACAGAAAGTACTTCTTCTTAAAAAAAATAGTACATTTTCTTTAAAAAAAACATTAGGTTTTAATCAAAGAAGTACCTCTCTTTAAAAAAGGACCTTTTCAGGAAAATATAATACATATTCTTACAAAAAATATACTTCCGTTCCAACCGGGTGTCCCCTGACACCTCATGTAATTTTTTATTTAGAATTGTATTATATTTCTCAGCTTCAATTGACATCCTTTAAATTTAAATTAATGTAAAATATTTTTCACCTTTGAACCTGAACGACTTGGTGTTCGTCCAAATGATCGTCTTGCTGTTAAACCCTTGAATAGCAAATGTAATCAATAGTAGGTGGAAAATGTTTTGGGTTGTGCACTTTAGTTGGTTCTAATTAAAAAATCCTAGATTTAATCATCATGGTAATTAATCACTTACAACAGTCCATGCACAATATTCATTCCCCTTCATTCATGATCCCTTCTTAAGAAAAACTTTCAAAGATTCTCACGACAATTGTTCATTTTATATCAATTTAATGATGAACACTTAATTAAAACTACTGAAAAATTCATAACTGTATTCAAATTCAGATTTAAAGAAATAATTATACGAAGCAGATACTTAAAAACCAGACCAACTGAGCTGTTTTACATTTATCACTTATATTACCAGGAAAATTAATCTCTTATTAATTAAAAAGTCATTAAAATAATATTTCCTATTCCCCTACCACTTGTTGGGGGACCACAAATAATGAATAGAATTCCAATATACACGATTTCCCTTATCAGCCACATCCGCCGTTGTAGTTATTACTTTTACACACTTCCATCCACCCCTCTGTTCCAACGCCGATGGGGTCAAATGTGGTGAAAGCGAAATGGGAAAACGAAAGAATGAAGAAAGAAATCCTAAAACCAATATCAACACATCAATACGAAGGATTTGCAAGGGATTGTCTTAGGAATTCCAATACCTGTGAGAATTGTTTAGAGTACGGTTGGGCAGGGGGTGGTGGTGTGATGTTCTTGCATAAATCTATTCAATTTCCATCAAACTTTCCACTACTCAGGCTGTCAGTCACTCAGTCAGGCGGCAGTGGGACAAACCAAGATTCAATCGATGTTGCACGGTTGAATGATTGTTTCTCACGAATTTCAATCACACGAGTTAATTAACTCCTTCGCGTTCGAATGACGACATTTTCAACTCCGGAAATCTCTTGTTTGTCTTAACACAAAAATCCTAAAATCAGAATATTATTACAGACGGGGCTCACAATGTTCCTTCCTACACGATTTGAATGTCGAAAGGAAAAAAACATTCAAACCTACATCCCAGAGCAGCAACGGCAGCAGCAGATGAATACATTTAACCAACCATACATCCATACATCCATCCATCCAATCCATCTAACCAAGCCACCATATTCGGATGTACAGAATCCCATAGAAATCCGTGTGACATCAAAATGAACATGCCAGCATTTCACTCAGCGAATAAGTCATGCGTTAACTTGAACATGATTTCTAGAGGGTTTTTTCATTATTGTTTTTTTTTCGTTCTTGTTGTTGCTGTTGTTGAGTTTTCTCGTCTCGTATTCACGATGATTTTCACTTCATGTCTTATAACGCCTTATTAACTATGAAAGTGATTATTGGTCTCATAAATTGAGGAGGGGGCAAATAATTGAGAATGAATAGAGATGGGGCAGGAGGTGACGGTGCAAAGACTGTCATATTGTGGGAGCTAATCAATGGCATTTACTGGTTGCACATGTCAGCATGTACAACTTACAACAAATAACACAAAAGTTATTGAAAGCACAAGATTACATTTCATGAACAAGTTAAGATTACATTTCATGAACAAAAATACAAGTCAAATATTGAAATTTATATAGTTTGATCTTCGAAAGATATCAATTGGAATTAAAATGAGACTATTTACAATTCAAAAATCAATAGTGAAAACCCAAAATTAATTCAAGAGAAATTCAAATGTCATTCATGTGTTGAAATTGGCAACAAAAATTGAATTAATAAAATTTATTTGAAAAACAGAAAACTTACACTGGAATTTACATTCCTCTTAATTTATTCGCGATAAGTCAATTCGCTCTTCTGAATTAGAATTTTGTTTTGCTTTTTGATTAAAGAGAACCAAATCTGGAAGTTGAAAGTTTTAATGTCAAGAGAGGATTTGCGTGACTTAAGTTCGATAAACGCAGCTTAAATTGTGAATGTACTATATGAATGTGAATATGCAATTTTTGTAAGGAAAGGAAGGTGAACCCCCCGATATATCGCAGCAGATGACCAATTTGACATTTATGACTACCGAGGGAAAGTTATAGCGGTTAAAAATAAGTTATACGTATCCCGGTGTTTCGCTGGGTCAAGATATATCAATTTGAAGTTAGTAAGTATCATATACGGGAATTTGTCACATTTGGGGCTCTTTTGTTTGACATAACTCGAGAATGACTAGTACGATTTTGCTGCAACAAACTTAGGAAAATTAGGAATTAAAATTCCTTTAATCTATTGATATACTGTTTCTCCACATAATCAACAGTTTTGCAGTTATAAATAAATTTATAAAGAAAACAATAATTTTTTCCACAAAGAATTAAATTTTTTTATTTTTAAAAATCTTTAAAAATCCAAAACTGGAAAAAGTGTCAAGTCTTACTACATTCGCGTAAAGTCACATAACCGAGGAACAAAATGCGATATAGATCATAAAAATCTATGAACGCGTTTCGCGTGCTATCGTCAGATGCCTACCCACTGTGCCTGAGTTGGTACCATTAGTAAGATCATCAATCGCTTAAGTATATCTACCAACTTTGTATGCAATTTGCATAAGCGAATTGGTATTCATCGTAAATCCCTCAGTTCCAACTTAACCTAAAAGTCAACGATACCAACAACAGGAGCAGAATTCTTCTGACGATCTGGTTGAGTTGGTACTGAGGGATTTCCTTTCATCGAAATTGAGCTCACGTACAATTCCATCGCGGCAACGAAAATATGTTTATTAACTGAAGACTAACAAAGGAGCCTCCTGATCTCTATCATGTGCCTATGACTTTTTCACTCCACGTGATGGTTCACAGGCAACGGTAGAAAAATTTTTCAGGGGCTGAAGTCACAGCTTTCCAATGAGCAGTCCGAGGCTATGCGGCCACAAATGCCTCTCAGAATTGTCACTGATGTCACTGAAACTCATCAATATATCCGGCATATTCTTTTGTCCTTAGAAGGCGGTTGAGCCAAACATATGGATAGAAAATAAATAATGGGCGGATGCAATCAAATATCCTGGCAGTAGTTTAAGTGCAAGTACACAACCCCTATTTGTTGACGACCACCGCAAACGTTATAAGAACCACGATTTTCGGATATGCACTTGGAATGTAAGAACTCTATATAGATCCGATGCAATTATCCAATTGGCAGATGTAGTAGAAAGTAACATCGCTATCCAGAAAATTCGAGGGACACGGCTGCACAAGGAGAAAAAAAACCATGAATTTGGTTGCGGAATTGCAGTTGGCAAAGTACAGCGACCGTCAGTGGTGCAATGGTTAGTGTGCGCGGCTTTTGTGCATGAGAACGTGGATTCGATTCCTGCTCTGACCACCTTTCCATTTCCCTCGACGACGGGCACCTCGATTAGTGATGGCGACACTATCGTGTACTTAGCCATGAAAAGAGCTTCTCAAAATACCGTTCGGAACCGATGTAAAACTGTAGGTCTCAATCTGTGAGTAAAAAGGTAGAACGCGCACAGCTCATCGGTTGTGAGAAGCTCTCCCCAATCCCTTTATGGGCTGTAATGGGAAAGGGGTTTTTAAAAGACTGCGACATCTAGTCTGTAGGTTCAATCCATAGAAACATGAACATGTAGCCAAAGTCCGCATAAAGACGAAATATTTTCACACTTCCCTAATTTGTGTGCATGTTCTGACATAAGAGAAAGATGAAGATGCCAAAGAGCGCCTAGCGGAAACGTACGACCGCTGCCCCGGCCATGATATTAAGATTGTACTAGGAGATTTTAATGCTAACGTAGGCAGGGAGAATGTGTTTCATCCAACTATTGGAATTTTTAGTCTACATGCTGACAGTTCCGAAAACGGTATGAGGCTGATTGACTTTGCCGCGGCAAAAAACATGGTCATTAGTGGTGCAAGATTCCAGCATAAAGACATCCACAAGGCTACTTGGGTATCCCCTGATCAAAGAACAAAGAATCACACTGATCACGTGGTAATTGATGGAAGGCACTCATCCAGTGTAATGGAAGTACGAGTGATCAGACCAGCTAACGTCGATTCTGCTTCGCACAAGATTAAGTAGATTGAAAATACTACGAAATCAGATACAGAGAAAGAGGGACATCGGAAAACTGCTATTACCAGAGCTAGCCCAGAACCTCTCACAACTTCTGGCACAGGACCCCCACTCTCCCGATGACGAACCTGAAGCGCAGTGGAAACCCATTTTCGACTCTATAAAAAACAGCTTCCCAACAATCCATAGTACGGTGAAGAGTGTTGCATAGCAAATGATGAAAAGAGCGCTGCACGCATGGTAATGCTGCAGTCAATTGCAATGCGAGCTGCGACTGGGCGGTATAGGGAAAAAGAAAGGAGGTACACGTCTCCTTAGGCGTAAGAAACGGCAGAGGAGAAAGCGCGAGAGTGAGAAAATTGAGTCATATAGAAGGAAGAACGAAGACCCAAAATTCTACCAAAAAGTCAAACACGTAGCCAATCTTCACGGTTCACGGCCCACCTTCTGTAAAGACAAGGACGGAAATCTCATCTCAGATGTGCAGAGCATGTTGGGAATAGGGAGGGATCGATGACGATGGGACAATCGATCACAATTTGTACGACGACTTCGATTGCCCCCCCCCCCCCCTAACCAGGACGAGATGAGAACAGCTATGCCCGATTTAAAAACAATTAAGCCGCCAGAGCCGGTGGATTACCGGCGGAGCTGGTTAAGGCTGTCGGCGATGAACTGATAGGTGTATTTATCAGCTCATTAGCAAAATTTAGTTAGATGAATGCATGCCCGGAGATTGGAGCCTCAGTGTACTATGTCCCATATTTAAAAAAGCTGACCCGAGTCTCTGTGCCAACTACCGTGGAATAAGCTTTTTATCCATAGCATATAAGGTTCTAAGTAGTGTCCGAAGACTTATTCCAATTACCGCTGACCAGTTTGTACCATATCAGTGTGGCTTTAGGCGTGGAAAACCGACAACTGACCAAATTTTCACGCTACACAAACCACTGCAGAAAACGAACGAAAAATATATGGACACCTATCATCTATTTATCGATTATAAAGCGGCCTTCGATAGTCCGATACGGGGGAAAGTCTACGAAGCAATGTCTGAGCTTGGTATTCCTGCAAAACTCATACGGCTTTGCAGGATGACCCTGACGAACACCAAATCCGCAGTGAAAGTTGGTAGGGATGTTACCAAACCTTTCGAAACTAAGCGAGGCCTCAGGCAAGGCGACACCCTATCGTACGATCTCTTTAACATCTTAATGGAGTTCATTATGAGAAAAGCTGCAGTCAACAGGAATGAAACCATAAGCAACAAAAGTCACATGCTGCTGGCGTATGCCGATGATGCAGGTATCATTGGGCGCGGAGTTAGAGAAGCTTCTGCGGTATTTTCGAGAATTGAGAAGGAGTCAGCAAGAGTGGGCGTGACAGTAAATGAGGACAAGACAAAATTAATGGTTTCAACGAACAGGGCCTCCACGCGATTAGACCAAAGCGTGAACGTTGATAACCGTTATAACTTCGAGGTAGTGGACGAATTTATATACCTCGGATCTGCCGTGAACAAAAACAACAACGTCAGCCTTGAGATCAAGCGGAGAATTGTGCTTGCGAATAGATGTTATTTTGGGCTAAGCAAGCACTTTAGAAATAAAGTCCTCTCTTGAGTAACAAAAGTCCAGCTGTACCAGACTCTCATTCAACCTGTCTTATTTTATGGCGCAGAATCCTGGGTCCTATCGCATGCAGACGAAACATCTGTAGGGGTCTTCGAGAGAAAAAACTCCGAAAAATGTATGGCCCTATAGTGCACAACGGCGAGTATCGGCGACGCATGAATCATGAGCTGTATGAGCTTTATCCTGACATTGACATAGTTAAGCGGATCAAGATAACGCGATTGCGCTGGATAAGCCATGTTAGTAGAATGGATTAAGACGAACCAGAACGAAGGGGTTTCGAAACCGAACTCGAAGGAAGACGAAGAATAGGAAGACCAAGAATCCGCTGGGGGGATCAGGTTGACGAATCCCTGCGTACACTTGGTAATAACAACTGGTGAGATAAGGCAAATGATCGAACTGGTTGGCGAAATATATTGTCGTCGTTTCGTAAGGTCCCTGGCCCCCCGGGGTTGTTCGAGACCGGATAAGTAAATAAGTTTGAGGGTATACCCAACTAAAGTGAATGCAGTTTAACGTTATGTTTCAATAATAAAAAATGTAAAAAATTGTTGACTCTACAGAACTTTGACCTCGGTCACTCGACAGCTTCCGTTTCTTAGTTCGATACGCTACCACCATGTTACATTTTTCGTTTCTTATAAATATAAATATTCGTTTGCTGCAAATAAACAAACAGAAATTTCACGATTTACAATTTAAAATTCGAGCTCTATGTTCGTTTGTGTGGAACGACATTTTTCTTTGCCTGTCATGTAAAATAAAAGAAATGTCTTTACTTTGGAAGATATGGAATAAATATTGACATTTAATCATCATAATTTTCTTAACCTAATTAGTATATAAACTAAGTATTAATTTCAACTAAAATACTGTCCATTGTTATATTTGAGTAATTCAATATTTATATTTTCTTTTTATTATACGGAGGTAATTTAATATCTTTGTCTTCCAAACTAAAACCAATAAAACTTTAATTGTCTACTTTATATCTGTCAACTGCGACGAAATCTAGTGTCGAAATAAACTTGGTAAATTATATCTACGAATCGTATAGATACTCGTACAGTCATGCATAGATGCACATGTCGTATGTACATCTTAGTTTTTGACAATTTGCCAAAATTTGGTTTGCTAAATCATGAACAAGTTAAGAGATTGTGTCGCAAAATTTCTCCTCCATTTGGCAATATTGAAATCGAGTGGAATTAACCTTACAATAATTTCATACTTTCAATTTCATTCATTGGATTTGAAAACAAAACGAAACAAAACAAAAAATTTTAGAAACAAAAAATCACCGAGGGGGATCTATGCGACAGTTTATAGTGATATATTTTGTTGTATATTTAAGGAAAGGAAACTGGGGCGCTTTGTTATAAATTGTACTGTTGAAATATTTATATTTAATCTTATAGATTTGTGCTGATACACAAGGCGGTCAAACACTTGGGGGAAACTCTGACTGAAGTATAACAAATTTTATATTAATACCCTGAAAACGGTTATGCGGTTTTGAATATAATCCCTTAAACATCCTCAAGAATTAGGCGAACTTCGTTTAAATTTTTCTATTTCCATTTATAATAATAATTTCTATATAAACCAGTACATAAGTTTCAGTCGGGTGAACCGACTTAATCATACCCTCACCCGAAATCTTCCATTGCGTGGGAGTTCTGTTAAAAACCGCAAATACTCAAAAGTGACAATGTTCATTAGCAGATTGACATTGCGCTAAATACACTGTAAGTAAAATTTGACGTTTTGAAATGACACACAAAAACACCGAGACACCCCAACTAATTTTTGGGTCATAGAATCCAGTGGTATTCTCCGTTTTAAAAAGTTAGCTCAAAATAACGAGATATTTCGATTTTAAATTTGTAGTAGATTTAAGGTGATTTTTGATTTTATTTGAGGGAAAACCCTGCAAAAACTCTTGTTAAATCAATTTATATATTTTTTTTTCGACAAAATGTAACCCTTGAAATAATATAAATCTATTTGGAAGCAGAATTAGTTTACCTCTTACAATTTGGGGCCATAATAATTATAATAATTTTGGGATTCGGGATTTTGGGATTGGCATCCCTATACAAACAGATATCAAAGTGTTCACTTTGACAGATTAGTCTCTACCCGCCGCTATAGATGTTAACCCATCAAATATATAAGCATTTTATTGACCATTTTGAAAAAATAAAAAAATTATTAACAAAAAGTGCAGATCACATTGCGAAAAATTAAATATGTTTTGTTGTGTGTGTGTAAAATTTACACCGAAAAATCATCGACGACATTTGGGTGAAGATGCCCTCAAAGCTTGCAATCAGTATTTTTTGGTTACCCCAAGGTTAAGAAATGCGAAATGTTGATCATGCACCTGAATTTACGTGCATCACATGTTTTAGTGCATTAAAAAAATGGTGGAAATTACGTCGATATTCGATGCCATTTGGACTTCCAATGAAATGGACCGATCCAGGGGAACATGATACAGATAATTGCTACGAGTGCAAGAACGATGTAAATGATCTAAATCGAAACAGTATGTTCACTTAGATAGACTCTATACACAATAATTTATTCTTATCTAGAACGATCCGGTTTTGTATACAAAGGAGTGTCAAGTGCTCACGTACCAGTTCCACACAGTGATGAATTGCCTGTCCCAGTACGTCCATCGACATACCAATATAATACTGCGTCCTATGAAGTACAATCACAAACTTCAGCAACATCAATACATCATGCTGATTCTGATTACCTTCAGCCAGTTAAACAATAACAATCATTAATTTCGCAGGAACATTTAGATTGAATCATTCGAAATCTGAAGCTATCTCAAAATAATGCAATGACTTTGGCTTCGGAACTAAGAAGCGTCAACGTGTTGGCACCAGGTGTAAAAGTTACATGTTACAAATACCGGCAAGGACAATATATGCCTTATTTTATGCTATCCGAGGACGCACCTTATGCATATTGTCAAAATATTCCCGGTTTAATGAATGAAATGGGAATCTGCAACTATAATTCATCTTTATGGCGTCTTTTCATAGACTCTTCAACCAGAAGCTTAAATGTAGTCTTGCTATTTGAAAACAGTAGCGTTAAACCAGTGCCGTTGATGGTATGCTCTTGGAATACATGAGTTGTCGAAATTAATTCTGGAACGCATCAGTTATGACGAACACAATTGGCGCGTAAATTTTGATTTTAAGGTTCTTTCACTATTAGCAGGAATGCAAACTGGCTATACAAAGTACATGTATAGTTTATGTAAATGGGACAGCCGTGCAAAATACAACCAGTACGAAAAGCGAGATTGGCCAAAACTCGATTCGCAAGTTGTTGGCGAATTTAATGTAATTCGTCTGCCATTGATCCCCCTTCAGAAAATAATGCTTCCGGATCTTCATATCAAGCTGGGAGTTGTAAAGAATTTTTTAAAGCGTTTGGTTCCCGTTAACGAAAATGCATTAACATACTTGAAAAACAACGCTTTTCCAAAATTATGAATTGAAAAATTAAAAGAGGGTAATTTTGTGAAACTAAAAGTGTGTGACTGCAATATATTTTATATTTAACAGGTGTAGTTAACGGTCCAGATATACGGAAACTTTTAAGGGATACGAGTTTTTCTGAAATGTTAGATGAAACTGAACTAAACGCTTGGAACTCAATTCGTGCGATAATTGAAAACGTTATTTGCAAAAATCGCGTCACCGGAGTACCGTGATTATATTGAGAACATGATGAAGTCTTTCGACAAACTTGGCGGTAATATGTCGCTGAAAATCCATGCAAATTTCGATTTTTACGAACGACAATTGGCCACAGAAACAGACGAAACTGGCGAAAGATTTCATCACACTATAATGGCATTCGAAGACAGTTTCGCTGGAAAATGAATTGACTCAATGCTGGCTGATTTCTGCTGGTCGCTTGCAAACAAAGAGTAAAACTTGAATAAATCCAAAAAAATTTAAAAAATCATCAAAATACGAGCAAATATAGTTCCATATCCGCTTGAAAGTGGACGTCCATTATTGACAAATAAATAATAAACAAATTTATTTTAAACAAGTTTTTAAAGTTTTTTCATTCAAATACATAAAATCAAAAATCGCCTCAAATCTACTACAAATTTGAAATCGAAATATCTCGTGATTTCGAGCTAACTTTTCAAAACGGGGTACACCACTGGTCATTTTCACCTACTTACAGTGATATTATTTAATACCCAAATTAGTTAGGATCTTAAGTGATTTTGGGGAATTTTTTCGACTACCAAACAATTGCCGTCCCAGTATTTATATGCGAGGTACAAAAATGGACATGGCAAGTTGTTGCCAAAATTTTGATCAGTACCAAATTTTATTATTGGAGATATCGACATGCTAATACCATTAGCGAGAAAATTTACTCGATCTTGGGTACAAAAAATGTATGAACGCCCTATAAAGGAAATTCTTGCTGCCCGAGTGTCCATAATCAGTGTGGCATTAGACCTGGGAAACCGACCACAGTCAACAGTACAAAGATATATCTGAACTTGTCATCGCTTTTAAGCTCATACACCTTTGCAGAATTACACTGATGGACACCAAATCCTCAGTGAAGTTTGGTATAGATACATTTGATACCATGCGAGTACACGAGGAAGGCGACACCCTATTAATAGAGAGCATAATGAGAAAAGCTGCAGCTAATACAAATAATCAGTCAGTAGGTAGCAGAAGTCACTTGCAGCTCGCGTATGCCGATGATATATGTAGATATCAGTGGACGGACTGTGCGAGAAGTTACTGCGAAATTTTCTTGAATCGAGAAAGTATCAGCAAACGTCGGGGTTTGGCAGGAAATGAGGACAGTACAATGGTTTTGGTTTCAGACAGCAGGCTGGTTTCGATTGCAGCATAGCGTGAAAGTGGATAAATGTGAAAACATCGAGCCTTGAGATAAGGCGGAGAATTGTGCTTTATAGTAGGTGTTTCGGTCTAAGCAAGCGTTTCAGAATTAAAGTTCTCTCCCCAGAAACAAAATCTCAGGATATATAAATTTTTGCTTCTGAGAATTCAAAAACACATGTGGTGTCAGGGGACACCCGGTTGGCACGAAGTTCCTTTCGATATACCCCTGTCAAATATTTATATGTGCAATGTATCATGTTGAGTTGGAGCTTTGAAAACTAAATGGTTTTTGATTTGCATTTTATATATTAGTTTAAATCGATGGCTTAATATAAAAAGGGACTAACTCGATTTTTTGTTACTTGACAAGAGAAGGAAAATACTTAACAAAATCCGTAAAATGTTAGATACAACAAAAAGTTTTAATGCAATTTCCAAAAATGTGTTGCCTCCTTTTATTAAAAATTGCATTAAAACTTTTTTTTGTAGCTAAAATTTTACGCATTTTATAAAGTTTTTTCCTTCTTCTGTCAAGTAACAAAAAATCGAGTTAGGCCCTTTTTATATTAAGCCATCGATATGTATGTGTTCTTTAAAATTATAAGAAAACATATTTTTTCATTTCTTTTTTAGGAAAAAAGAAAGTGTTTGATATATTCTTCATAGAAAATATTGATATATGCAAAAATGAAACTTAAATTTAATTCTTATTCTTATCCAATTAAATAGGTAAAAATTGAAAAAAAAATTGAACTTGTTGTAGCCTGCGTGGCATAGAACTCACTCTCCCATTCCGTCAATATTGCTACTAGTTTTAGTTCTTTAAGCGTCGTATACTGCTTTGACATTGAAAACACCTTGGCGGAAAGTATCCCCCAGAGGTCTTCAATTGGGTTGAGGTCGGGACTAATGTCTGGCCACTCCAGTAATGAAATATGTATTTCGGGACTTAATAAAATCCCTTGTGAGCCGAGCAATGTGGATCGCGGCGTAGTCATGTTGAAAAGTTCAGTAACCTCCATATAATTCGCCAGCAAAGTCAATTAAATTGCTGTCCAACAGATCCAACGTATGCTTCCGCATTAATTTTAGTTGGGACAAAGCCTATTTCTGACTTCCCTCGTGCTCCAAATGCAGTCGTATACTGCTTCGACGTTGAAAACACCTTCGCGGAAAGTATCCCCCAGAGGTCTTCAAATGGGTTGAGGTCGGGACTAATGGCTGGCCACTCCAGTAATGAAATATTTCGGGACTTAATAAAATCCCTTGTGAGCCGAGCAATGTGGATCGCGGCGTTGTCATGTTGAAAAGTTCAGTTATCTCCATATAATTCGCCAGCAAAGTCAATTAAATTGCTGTCCAACAGATCCAACGTATGCTTCCGCATTAATTTTAGTTGCGACAAAGCCTATTTCTGACTTCCCTCGTGCTCTAAATGCAGTCCATATCTTAAGAGATCCACCACCGTGTTTATGGTGACTATCAGGTCCGTCCAAATTAAACTTATTCTCATCACTAAATATAACGGTTTCAAATTCGTCCTACCAAAACTTGTACTTGGTTTGGCCATTTTGCTTTGGTACCGAAGACCTATGTATATCGTCCTTTAGCAGTTGCGGGACACGCTGTCTCGTTACATTTAGACCCAATTCCATCTTTATTTCGCTACAACTCATATTCTCATTAGCTGCTAAATGCCGAATGCGCCGCTTAGTCCTCTGATCTACAGTTGCGATGCGTCCACTGCGCTTAATACAACCATAGTTTTCGAGGTCTTTGAGGAAATTCGAAACTGTATTGCGATGCCGATTTACCGCAGCTGCAATCTCGCCAAATTCCTTTACCTGCAAGTCTCATTGCAACAATTTGTCCGCGCTCTTCATCCGTAAGTTCACTTCCACGTTCAACTAGAAACAAAACTGTGAATAAAACGTTTCTTAGAATATATTCATAACGATCACTTAACTCACGTACAGAAAGATATTTTATATTAAAAACACCCGAGAAAAATAGAGTTGTTCACTTTAAAGTGTCAGGAACGCGACTGCATATATAATTATTTTCTATTGATTTGCAAACTTACAGCGATAATCATAGATAACGGGACTACAAATAAAGTCCAAAAGAGAAAAATAAATAAATAGAGAGGGATATTATCGAAAAAAGTTTCGATTCAGTTTTCAGAAGGAAAAAAAATTATTTTGCACTTATAAATATTTGACACAGGATATTATGTATGTACTAGTTAGTTCCAACACGCCTAAGGCGCCCGTAGAAAAATACGATAATTAAAATAAGATCTTTAAGAAAAGATGCATTTTGTAAAATGATAAACTATTGTTAAGAAATAATTTTATTATTGTAGAATGTATTTAAAAAAACTATATTTTTAGGCCCTTTTTGTAAGAATGTGTATTATTATTTGAATTTATATTTATATTTTCCCGAACAGGTCCTTTTTTAAAGAGAGGTACTTATTTTATTACAAGCTAAATTTAAAGAAGTACTTTTTGTAAGAAAAAACCGAAAGAGTATGTATTTTTTTTTACAAAGAAGTACTTTCTAAGAACAGGTACTTTTTAAAGAGTGGTACTCTTTTTAGGAAAAGGTTATTTTTTTAAGAAAATGTACTATTTTTTAAGAAAATGTAAAATAATGTTTTATTTTTAAGAATAGGTACTTTTAAGAAAAGGTTTTTTTGTAGGAAAAGGTTATTTTTAAGAGAAGGTATATTTTTGAAGAAAAATTTTTGTTTAAGAAATGAAAATTTATTTTAGAGTTGGTCCTTTTTCAACAATAGGTACATTTTAAAGTGTAGGTACTTATCTCAAGAAAACTTATTTTGTTTCACAAAAAAGTTACTCTTTAAAGAAAATGCAATTTTTTGTAAGAAAATGTACTTTTGTAAGATAAGGTACTTATTTAAAAAAATTACTCTTTTAAGAACAGGTACTTTTTGTAAGAAAGTTTACTTTTTTTAAGCAAAGGTACTTCTTTAGGATAAGGTATTTTTTTAAGAAAAAGCGCATTGTTTAAGTATATAAATAGGTATCACCGTTTCCCTTGCAGGAGCTTTAAGTTGGTCTGTTTTTAAACTTAAAATTTTTTAAATTTATTAATGCTCAAGACTTTTTTTTTATTATAATGCTTATTTATTAGGTTTATATTATTTTCAAAAAACTCGAGCACCCAAAACATACCAAAAATGTCTGCTGATGAAGATCTTGTCAAAGACGATCTAGAATTAGTGCGCAATGTGACAACCATGGTAAGAGATAACCAAAAAGTGCTAAAAATGCACTAAAAGGCATTTCTCTTACGCGTCATATCTTGATTATTTCATACTTTTTGCATAGTTTATGATATTATTACGAATTTCCTTATTCGTCCTTTTTGCGTTGTTTTATTCCCAATAATAAAACAAGGTTTGTTTTAAATTACGATAATTACAACGGTATCACTTCCTTTTATTTTACTTATATAGTACAACAGTTTACTTTATTTACACCACTTTAATAAGTCTTACATTTTACTATCAAATCGCGTTGCTTACTTTACGGCGTTTAATCACAAACTGAACTCTCCACTCCAAAGATCTCCGCTATTTATACCAACTCACCATACTCAAATGAAGGTATATCTAGCGAATTCAAGAACCTTCTAGATGTTGTTGTTGTTGCTTATCTTTGTAGAACAATCTCGAACACAGGAGAATTATCTTTACTGAGGTGAATTCATGCTACTGGTTTAGCGAGCTGGTACGTTGTTACAATGCATACTTTCAGGCGCAGCACTAACCGCCTGCTATTTACATACTGTTAGTAGAGTCATTAACAGCAAGCAAAAGCTTTTACTTATTCGTAACAATATTTTACTTCAACATGGTTATATACAATAACACTATCAAAAAGCTGCTCGTGTATTGAACTATTCAATGAAGAGTGTAAGAGAGAGAACAGAGAATGACTACCCTGTAGGACGTCTGGGGACAAGTGTCTCCATGTCACCACTTTTGTCAACTATTATGGTGGCATTGTCGACAATTTGTCTACAAGTTGTCTACAAATATTTGTCTGGCTTTGATGTGTAGAGAAATTTATGACAAATGAACGTCAATGCTTCTTCTACTTTTTCATTGTTTCGCTTTGTTTGGTTGTGAAAACACGTGGTGTCGCGTACATTTAGTTGAAAAATAATTTAAAAAGAAAAAGTGAGTTTTAAAAGTGAATTTTGAAAAAAAGCAATGTAATTTAGATAATAAATATGATTTTAATTTTGAATTTTACGTCTTTTTATTTGGTAAAAAATCACAAGTGTTGACAAAAATAGCGACAATGGACTACTTAATCACTGGTTCCAATGTCTCCATATGGTTCCAAAAGTACCACCTAGTCAGTAGTTCATTCTCAATGACAAGCACACGTTAAATGTCAATATAATTTAACATTGCCTGGGGTATATTTGGTCAGTAGTACTGGTGACACAGTCAATAGTAAGTCAGTACTGTTTCACTATAGACATT
Organism: Phaonia tiefii; assembly: GCA_963931995.1. Taxonomy (NCBI): domain Eukaryota; kingdom Metazoa; phylum Arthropoda; class Insecta; order Diptera; family Muscidae; genus Phaonia; species Phaonia tiefii. The sequence continues at coordinate 46,619,961 of OZ008367.1, forward strand.
TCCTACAGGGTAGGGTTTCACTCGTTGTGTTTGTTTTCACTTGAGTGAAGAGCAATTTTGACTGTCTACTTGTACATCGTTTTTGATCTTGCTTTGTAATGACAAAACAAAAACAAATCATGCGTGTTTAACACCAATGGTTTTGCGACATGATAAAAAAGAGTTGTGCATGAAAGTGTTCCAATGTTAGTGCTTGGTATTCTTCGAACGTATGTATAAAGGAATTCTCATTAATATGATGAGTGTTTCTATATACATATGTATATATTTTTTATGAATTCACCGAAAACATACCAAAAACGTCAGCTGATGAAGATCTTGGCAAGATTCGAAATACCTGACAGCAGTGTTGCCAGAGGCCGACCAAAAAATTAAGCCAAATGCTCTCAAAAATTGTGCCGTTTGCAAAATCATTATGACAAAATTGACTTTTTAGTCTTTTGTGTAATTCTGAGTCCAAAACAGTTGCAGATCCTTCAAGAAGTGGGTGCAGCTGTTATACGTCAACCGTTCAGCTTAAAAAGAAGTATTATTACGGATTTAAGTTATAGCATGTATCTTAATTTCATAAAAAAAACTATCTTGTAATATTGCAACAACTTCTACAACAACAAGGGTGGAAGGGCGATTTTCAGCTCCGATAAGTATCAAATTTTTTTAAATAAAACTTCAAAAAAATTTATTTATAATTTTGTTTGAGATCAATTGTTGTTAACAATTTCTACCAATCTTCTAAGAATAGAATTTACCAAATTTAGGATAATTTCTTTTGGACTCCGTTTCACTCATCCTAGAGAAGAGGGATCAAATCGAACCTACTTCGAAATTTTCTTTGTCTGATGTTATTCTCAATGAACCCGGAGTTTTTTCTGGAGTTTATATCTGGCACTTCGAGAAGAAGTTCTATCAGATGTAGACCATTTTACAAAAGTCACATATTGATACACATAGTTTGTTAATAATCGTCCATATTTTTACTCTAGGTACAAAAAGTAAGTTTTATATCGGTTTTTTACTCCAGTTTTCAGGAAAGCATTTTGGCATCCCTAATAATAATTTTATAAAGAATTTTGTCATTTGTCTCTATACGGACATTTTTGAAATGGTCAACCCATTTCTGATATTTAATGAATTTAATTTTTTCTTTGACACTTGTGGAGTTTCTGTACAAAATTGTCTGTATCAATTATGTACCAAACAATTGTTTTCGCACGAAATTACTTTGGCATAACAACCCTGTAATTGATTTTGTTCACGAAAATTTCGCAAAGAGGTTAGTGAGTACAAATAAAAACCATAGATGATTCATTTGCTTAAGCCCCGTATTCAGTTCTTGCGAAATTTTCGTAAGAAATTTTGTAATTTATCTCTAAACGGAAAATTTTATTACAGAGAGTTACCACTTACATATACATATCGGATTTACTTTGCAAATATTTCATTAATAATTCTTCTTTGCACTCCATTCTATTTTAAACGCATGTGGTATTAGTTTTGTTTACTAAAATAATCGAAATATCAAAATTCCGGCCCCAAACAATAATTTTCGTACGAATTTTCGTTTCGTACCCTGTACTTGATTTTGCCTACGAAATTTTCCCAAATAGCTGAGTACCAAGCAAATGAAAAGTGAGCGAAATTTTCGGTTGATGAAATTTTCGTTATTTTTTATGCACATACTTCCTATGGCAACGAAAATTTCATTAAAACTGCATACCGGGCTTTAATCACATTTTTCACCTGATGGCAAAGACTGTTTCCGTGCGACAATTTTTCACTCGGATGTGATGAAAAATCACTCAAAAAAAATTTTTATTTCAATTCTGTTGTTTAAATTTGAAAATGGAATATATATAATTGAACAGCATATCACTTTAGATATTTGTTGACAGTACAAAAGGCAAAAAACATGGTTACATGGCCTTTTCAATAGTTTTTGTTTCCAGGCAAATTTGCCCATATCTACCTCTCCGGCGCCATATAGAAAATTTCCCTTTACACTCAAATCCACCACTTATCTTTCACCATCTATGGTTTTTTATTTATCTATGGTGAGTACCAGGCAAATAAACCGATAAATATGCTGTAAAAATTGGTTTTTCAGATAAATTAAAAGGAGAAACTTTCAATACGAAAAATTGTGCCGGTTGCAAAAAAATTTGCTAAAAAACTGCACTAAAATTAAAAAGATTGGAAAAATGTTGAGAAAATTGTGCTAAACGGCATTTAGCATAATTTTTCAAAAAACAAGTGCCAAAACCAAAAAAATTATGCCATAACGGCACAAATTATGCCAACATGGTAACACTGCCTGACAGCCCTGGTATCATTGGAATAGTTTTTCTGCTCGACTTTTTTAATAGTAAGTAATATAAAGCTAAATAGCTGGAATAAATTTAGAAAATTGTAAATATTGAGAATATGTACTTTTTTTTTTAAGATAAGGACTCATTTACGACAATGTTCTTTTTTATAAACTTCTTTCACTTAATTTAAATTTGAATTTTTTATGACCGATTTTTGTTAGTTTTTGGTTAATGTATGAGAAATTCATACTACGAGCTTACAAGTCATGAAAATTTTTCTAATTGAAAAATGGTTGGTTCTTTTTGTTGGAAATAATAGACAATTCAGTTCAACACACACTCACTGGCATGACTAGTTTCGAACTCCGTGACAAGTTCATCATCAGATGCCTAACTACTGTGCCTGAATTGATACTTTGGCTTTTCTAGATTTACTTTTTATTGGCTTCAAAACTACAATATGTATATTAGGGTTAGTCACTTTTTTTGCGGCGAATGCTCTCGGCGTATGTTAAAGGGCATGAAAAAATATGAACATCTGTATCTTATTTTTTTGATATTGCAAGAAATATTTAAAAGAAAAAAAATTTTTTTATATATATTCAAAATCACAAAAAAATAAAACTGAAAATATCTGGTTTGAATAAAAGTAATTGCATTTGGTGCAGAAGGTTTTTTTTTGCAATATCAAAAAAGTAAAGACGCAGTTCTTCATATTTTTGTATGCCTTGTATCATATTGCGAGAGCATTGTGATATTCGAAAAAGTGTACAAAAATTGACTAACCCTAATGTATAATAGGGTGGACCTTGTGTCGATATTTTGGTAGATGAGGGCTCTATTCCGTGCCTTTTTGAAAAAAAATGACAATGCCGAAAAAAAAAATTAAAAAAAAAAAACATTAGGGGTTGCGCACGAGCCGAGAAAAAGGTCCACTTTGCCAAAATTAGGGGGGAAATTGCCATAGGTCATCAGGGGTCACCCGTAGGGGGGAAGAATGTATGGCCGACCCCCATTAACTTTTTACCGCCAACATTTTCCCCCAAGACACCCACCCCCTATCTCCTCCCCTTAGGGGGGTCACCATACAAAAATGGAGGTTGCTCAGTATTTTCGAAAAACACCATAGGTCATCAGGGGTCACCCCTAGGGGGGCAAAATATATGACCGACCCCCATTAACTTTTCATCCCCAACATCTTTTCCGAACAAACTTACCCTCTATCTCCACTCCTTGAGGGACTCCCCATACAAAAATACTGAAAATCTATGTATTTACAGTTGCACAATATCGAGATTTTTTTGATTTTTTTACAGAAATTCCACCAATATTCAAGAGTGGTCATTGTTTGGAAAGTCTTGAAAAATTTGAAACGCACACGTGCTGAATCAGGTACATAGGCACCCTTAGCAGATGCCCCCATTCATCAGTACCTGGCAGTAAAATATTGCAAAATACGTAGTAGTTATAAATAGCAGTTCATTCATCGATTGTTGTCATTCAACAAGTGCCGACGACCGCGAAAAGTAAATTGATTTTTCTCCCGTTTTTTAAAAGTTAAGATGACAACACGACTTAGATCGCGCGACGATATTTTTTTGATTGGTTATCCAAGCATGAATATTACGGGGAATGCATTTCTTCAACATTCGCAAACGAAACATGTCGAAGAAAAATAGTGCGGTTATAGTCGCGGACGCAGTGATGATTTTTTGGCGCCAAGCAGCTATTCCGACGAAAGCCAGAGGAGATGTTACAAGAAAAATAGCTGCGCTGCACGATGAGTGGGATGCTTTAAGAAAGTCATCTCACAGAAAGACTGAGTCCACTAGAGAAAAAGAGAATACGTTTTCTGATAGCTTGGATAATCTTTTCGACATCGCACACGCCAACGCCCTTGAGAAAATGACAAATACCGAAGACATTGAGTTTCTGCTAAAGCAAAGAGAAGATGGCCGGCCAGGAACTATGGGAGGTGTGGACGCTACTGATACTCGAACGAGGAAAAGAAAAGCTGAGCGCGAAGAACAAGAAGAGTTGCGACGCAAACGTGCAACGGAATCTAGTAGAGATCGGTTCGCTAAAGGCGGTAAGCTATTTCGCGCTTTGTGTGTTCGTCCAATGTTTATATTCAAATGAAATTCGTTCAATTGCAGTGGTTAAATTTTCAAGCAGTGATTCAAGCGATGATAATGGGAGACAGGACGAAAACTTCCCGGCAGAAGCTGGCCCGTCAAATGTTGGTGACAGAAGAGGTTACAAACAATGTTTTACTGAACGAGTCCTATCAGCTTTGGACAAGTGCAAAGTGACTGACCGAGACGCGGTCGGCATTATGATAGCGGCGGCAGAAGCATTTGGACGCGATCCTCAACAATACACAATAAACCGTACGTCGCTTCGGAGATGTCGGCGTTCAAATCGAGAGAACATGCTGAGTTATGTGAAAGACAATCCAGAAGTAAGATCGCATAGATTTATTTGCTCTCATTCAGAATTCTTATTCTTCAACGCGTTTCATTCATCTCCAGCTTGTCGCAGCTAAATCCTTCGTAGTCCATTGGGATGGCAAAATGCTTTTGGATTTTGTGGGTACAAAGAAGGTGGACCGTCTACCGGTAATTGTCTCGTACGGAGAAAAAGAACAACTTCTTGGAGTTCCCAAAGTAGAAGATGGGAAAGGAAAAGGCCGGAGAATAGCACATGCCGTTTATCAACTGTTGGCATCTTGGCATATGACACATCGAATACAAGGACTTTCTTTGGACACGAAATCAACGAACAGTGGCCCATTCTCCGGAGCCGCAGTTGCTCTTGAGCGGCTGTTGGAGAGAGAAATCTTATATTTACCTTGCAGACACCACGTATACGAACTGGTGCTAAGGGAAGTTTTTGAGACAAAAATGGGAAAGACCAGTGCACCAGGCGTTCCTTGCTTTGACCGTTTCAAACAGGAATGGGACGCTGTAAAGGTTAAACCATTCCATTCTGGCTTGATAGACGATCAAGTCGTCAGAAAAATTCCTGTGGCAATGCAAGTCGGCATAAAGAAGTTTTGCTTAGATCAATTGAAGGAGAAACACCCTCGCGATGACTACAAAGAAATGCTACAATTAATTCTTTTGTTTCTGGGTGAAAAACTTGAGAATTACCATTTCCGACCTCCAGGACCCGTTTCCCATGCTCGATGGATGGCAAAAGCCATTTACAGCCTCAAGATGTTTTTGTTTCGGAGAACTTTTCACTTATCTGTATGTGAATTGAATGGTATTCGACACGTTTGTATTTTTGTGGTGCGACTTTACGTCAAGGCATGGTTTGGTTCTTCTCGAGCAGCTGAGGCGCCGAATCAAGATTGGAAGTTTTTGAAGGACATCGTCGAGTACAAGTCCGTTGACCAGGATTTATCTCGGGTAATGATAAAGAAATTTATCGGTCACCTATGGTATCTCGCCGATGAGCACATAGCCCTTGCCTTTTTCGATGACAAGGTTTCAAATGAGTTGAAGGCCAAAATGGCCCAAGCATTGCTAGAAAATGAGAATGACGAAGGTGAAGAAGATGAAGAAGACGAAAAAGGTGAAGAAGATGAAGAAGACGAAGAAGGTGAAGAAGATGAAGAAGACGAAGAAGGTGAAGAAGACGACCCGGTTCCCCCAGCTCCTCGCGTCGTAATCAAAAGCACCAGCGTTAAAAAAATCGAGGTGAAATTCAATGAGGAATTCTTGGCTAAAGACTTGAGCAACTTCGTCTCTCATAATACCAAAAATTTATTTGTACGATTTGGAATATCGCAAGATTTCATTCTTGCAAATCCAGCAACCTGGAAATCTCGCGCAGACTATCAAGAAGGTCGTATAATTGTAAATAACTTGCGCGTTGTGAACGACACTGCCGAAAGAGGAGTAAAAATGATACAAGATTATAATAGAATACTGTGTCAAGGCGAAGAAGAGAAACAGTATTTACTACATGTTATCGATTCTTACCGCAAGAAATACCCATCAGCGAACAAAAATATGTTAATTTGACTATATTATATTAAGAGTGCTTAGTAGTACTACTCAATTACAGCTTCTTTTATTTTTGTATGGGGAGTCCCTCAAGGAGTGGAGATAGAGGGTAAGTTTGTTCGGAAAAGATGTTGGGGATGAAAAGTTAATGGGGGTCGGTCATATATTTTGCCTCCCTAGGGGTGACCCCTGATGACCTATGGTGTTTTTCGAAAATACTGAGCAACCTCCATTTTTGTATGGTGACCCCCCTAAGGGGAGGAGATAGGGGGTGGGTGTCTTGGGGGAAAATGTTGGCGGTAAAAAGTTAATGGGGGTCGGCCATACATTCTTCCCCCCTACGGGTGACCCCTGATGACCTATGGCAATTTCCCCTCTAATTTTGGCAAAGTGGACCTTTTTCTCGGCTCGTGCGCAACCCCTAATGTTTTTTTTTTTTAATTTTTTTTTTCGGCATTGTCATTTTTTTTCAAAAAGGCACGGAATAGAGCCCTCATCTACCAAAATATCGCAAAAATGTAATTTCAAGGTCCACCTTAATGTATATACTAAACATTGGTTACAATAGGCTCCACCTAGAAAACTTCCCATTAAACAAAAAATTTCCCAACATATGTGAGACATCTAGTTAGTCTAGACACAAACCAAAGCAAAAACAACAATATAGATGATAATAGTGGATTGTTCAATAGTGTTAAAACAAAAGTTGTTTAATTTTTTTCATTTAGCCCCCATCCCGACACGCGCGATAATGAACTTCTTTCCAAAACTTCGTTTCAAAAAGAAGCACTGAAATTTGTCACAATCTTCAATCTTCGACAAAAAACATGTTGTCTACTATCAGTAAATCACTTCTTAGAAGCAACAAATATACTCCTTTCTGATATCAATATCGAGAGCTGATAGGTGGGAATTTTATTCGAAGAACAAGCGCTTTGTCTAGTGCATTGAACCAATTTCTGTGCTTCCAATACAGCATTTTTGCAAGCAGCATTTTTCCCCCTAAGATAGGTTAGCACAAGATTAAGCAGTGTGAAAATCGCACGAAACCAGACACAGAGAAATCTGGGCATTCGGAAGAATGTAATTAACGAAGGCAGGCACAGCCAAATCAAATGAACAAACTCAATTACGACCGTAGAAGACGTTTCAAATGGTTTATCAGTAACAATTGCATTGGCCCTAATCTAAAACCTAAATGAATTTGGATTTATAATTTTTCGAAACACCTTATAATTAAACATGGCCTATGAATATTGATATTGATAGAATAGAATATTGATATAAATAGAATGAGTTTAATTTTAAATTTGTATAATTGAAACAAAGATATATTTCTGAAAAGAAAGCAAATACTTGTGTATGTTTTCCCCCTTTATGGGTAAAAAATATCTGCGTCAGAGCTCTTGTTGTTCACAAGAAACTTTATACATTGTCGATTTTAAACAAACTTTACTGATATTTAATTTGTTTTTTAATTTAGGAAAACCCATATTTTGACACAAATAAATGAATTTAACAATATGTAGATGCTGTTAGATAGATACATAGATAGACAGATATGAATAACTAGTGGGTACGTGCAAACATTTGCAGAATATGTGCGCACAAATTTATAAACCACCACGTTTGAGGTCTTGAAAGTTGGCAAGCAGGAAAACTTCTGTAGCCATAAGTCAGTATAATTTTGAAGTTTTAGTCAAAAGTGATACAAAATATGACGGACTTGTATACAATAGTAGTTAAATGGCATGAAATGATCCCTTTGTCTTGGATATAGAGGCGTGGCAAGGTCGAGTTACTTGGACACCGGGTGATACATTTAGACCTTGTTTTAAGTTTAAATAAAACACTTAAACTATAGTTGAATTTCAAAATATTTGTTATGACCCGACAGACCAATGTCTGACATATACTTTTTAAAAATAATTTCATTCAAATGTTGGCAGCGACTACACTGTAGGTGGTCGATTCGCTAGCTCCAATTTTCGATCCCTCTTTCCAGCATTGCTACCGATATCTCGCTTATTTCGCGAGAAATGTTGGCTGTCAAGTCTTGAATCGCAGCTGGCCTATCGACTATTTTGACTTCACATAACTCCAAAGAATATATTCTAGAGGTGTGATGTCACACGATCTATGCGACCAGACTATGCCGGAACGCGAATTTAGCTGCTCACCAAACTGATTTCTCAATACAACCATAGTTTCGAGCGCTGTGTGTGCCTTAAGCCCGGTATTCAGTTTTTATGAAGTTTTCGTTGCTATAAGAAGTACGTGTCTAAGAAATAACCAAAATTTCATCAACCGAAAATTTCGCGCACTTTTCATTTGATTGTTACTCAAGTACAGGGTTGTTACGCCAAACTTATTTCGTACGAAAACAATTGTTTGGGCCCGGAATTTTGACATTTCCATTATTTTAACAACCAAAAGTAATACCACATGCGTAAAAAATAAAATAAAGTGCAAATATGAATTATTAATGAAATATATATTTGCAAGGTAAATCAGAGATATGTGGTAACTCTGTAACAAAATTTTCCGTTTAGAGATAAATGACAAAATTTCGCAAGAGCTGAACAAGGGGCTTTAGCAAAAAAATACCGTTATCTTGGTGCCGTAGTGGTCTCCATTGATGGTTATATACTGTGCGGCCTTAAAGAAATGCGGACAGCTGAATAACTTGTAGACGTTGCTGCATTGTGAATCTTTCCTTGATGAATTGTCAAACAGTACTGAATAAAAATATGAAGACATTATGATACCAGTCAGTCAGATGACGACGAAAAAAATCTCAAGCGTTTAAATGAAATGGGAGACAGAGCTTCTGGCGACTACGGTTGATTGTTTTCTCTCTGCGTCGTATATATTTGCGGCTCTTTTCTGGAATTTGTTGAAAGTTTGAAAAAATTATATTATAGTTGTATAGGAATTCAATTTTTGTTACTGCTTTTAAAAATGTATTCCCTTTTCTTGTATTGTGTTTAATAATACATTATTTTGAACCCTTTTCTTTAATTTTCTTATGAATTTCGTGAACATGTGGCAACTTCATTCTCTCAATTGAGAGATTTCGGGAGAGCGCCGCCATGAAATTAGAAAAGATTAAATTCTAGCGACGAGTCGTCAGCCGCAGCGGATTATCGTGGCGATGTTTCCCTGCCATAAGAAACCTACGTATAAACCTAATAACACGAATACCAAGATACCAAAGTTTAATCCCCCTCGGCTAAGTGGAATAGAGATTCCACTATCAACTCACGACAAGTACTTGGGAGTGATTCTAGACCCTAAACTATCCTGGAAGCGTAACATAGAGCACCGCGCACAGAAAGCAACCGTTGCGTACTACGCTTGTCGGAAAATGTTCGAAAGCCGATGGAGTCTCCGACCGTAAATGGTGCAATGGATGTACACTAGTATAATCAGAGGTATACTCTCCTACAGAGCAATGGTATGGTGGTGGCCTATCGCGGGGAAAAGGTCCACCATGAAACTGTTGTATAGAGTACTTAGATCAGCTTGCATCGCCATAACATGGGCAATTAGGACGTGTCCAGCTGAAGCCCATAATGCAATGCTTCATATGATACCAATTGTCCTTCACGAAACAGCTAATGCGACCTAGAGTGCTACCCGACTAAATGCTCTTGGAATCTGCAAGACCAACGCATGTGTGCATGCGAGAATACTACAGACAATCCCAAAAGAGAACTATCGTAACCACCGATTACTGCACCCCCTCATTGACGTTCGATAATGTAATCGATGTCAGCTTTGCCATAGAATAGTGTGGGATAAAGGGGAACCACTTACAGGTTTCGACACCAAAGTATTTACGGACGGATCCAAAATGGAATGTAGAACCGGCTCGGGTGTTTTCTCCGAAGAGGTAGGCCTTAATTTATCATTCAAACTCCCAGACAAGTGCAGCGTTTTCCAAGCGGAGGTACTGGCCATTAAAGCAGCCTGCTCCGCACTTATTTTACAGCGAAAAACAGAGCGCATTGGAATATTTGTGGATAGCCAAGCGGCTCTCCTATCACTCAAATCTTACAACACTGCATCTAATGTGGGGGAAAAACTTGTCGAGCTAGGCCGACTGGCCAGTGTAGCTCTTACTTGGATACCAGGCCACAAGGGTCTCCTAGGGAACGAAAAGGCAGACGAACTAGCTAGGGCAGGATCCTCTTCCACCGAACTCCACATGGTGTCAGTCGCAACGCCTACAGGGTTGGTCAAATGAGGTATTTTCCTGCATTACATTGAACGAGGGAAGACCAGAAGGGATAGGACGTAAAGGATATCCAGAAACATGTGGCCATAATGTAACATTCGCCGGACTAACTCCCTGATTATCCATAATCGGGGAGAGATATCTAGGCTAACTGGCGTGCTGACCGGGCACTGTCTAATCGGTAATCACGCAAGATGGTTGAAGCTGCCATATAATGACCACTGCTGTGCCTGCGATGACGCAGAACAGGAGGAGACGGTGGATCATATCCTCTACAGTTGTCCGGCTCTAATAAATAGACGCCTGAAAACTATGGGACGTCCCTTTCTGACTAACCTCACTGAGATACACGAGATAGATCTAGGGGATCTAAGGAGGTATCTCCGACTAACAGATTGGATATAGACACTGTACATTAGACTATCCGGAGCGAGGTGGTTTGCAAACCGGTATCTCAAAACACTAATTGATGCTAAATAGTATCTTTAGCAACCACGTTACCCAACTCTCAAGAGTGATCTTTGAAAAAAAAATCAAATGAAAAAAAATAACAGTAAATGAGTCACACTTTTATGAATTGCCAAATTGCCTCACGTTACAGTATTATAGTTTGGAAGTTTACTCTCGTCGTCGCAGGGGCCAGATGGCAACACATTTTTGATGATTTTGAGCAATTTTTTTTTACGAAAAATTCAGGAACTGAATCTGACCGACGTGTGGTTTCAACAAGACGGTTACCACATGAAGCAATTTATTTCATATTTAGGACCAGGCTGTCGTTTGTGAGTTTTATTATAAAAACTCGAACTTCTAACTTCGAATTCACTGGCGATGTGTTAACACCTATTTGCTACACAGTACCTGTTCGATTTCTATGAACACATTAGTAAATGTTACACTGGAAAATAAAAAAAGAATAGTTTTTGAGCTGCAGGCTCTTTTGCTATTGCACTTTATTTTTCCTTACATTTGATTTAACATTAGATGTAATTTTGTTAAAATAAATAAAGCAATATTTCGCTCACTGAAATAATTGTTTTTGTTTTGTCCTAAACAGGGCGAAGACAAAAAGTATTGAATAGTATAGAGAGCTTATTGAACTCTTTTTCTGCTCTCATGTAGAGAGTCTGAGTAAAAGAGCATAAACGAGTCTTATTCTTTTTATTGAATATTTCAATATAAATGCACCATTTCGACAATGATATTACATAGAACAATACAAAAGGCATAAATGTTTCAAAAGGCATCAATGTTTCACATAAAAATTATGAAAGGTATGACAAAAAGAGAGTAATACGTTTTGAATCATTCGCCAGATGTCGCCAGTGCTTTTGGGTCATACAATTCGTTACATGAGTTCTCTATACTATTCAATATTCTTTGGCGACAACGACCTGCTTGTTTGTTCGCTGCCGCTATATCAATATCATCATACTTATTTTCAGGCAGAGACTATTGTTGTATAACAACCACGTATGTGATGCTAACGCTGTGTGTTGTTTGCATGTGTTCATGTTGATAGATTGTCCTACCCGTGCCCATAGATGTTAACACATAAAAAATATTTCGAAAGCTGAAAACGCCAAATTATATTTTAAATTATTTGTGTTTTTAAATGAAACTATTTAATTTTATTTTTAATATCGAATCCAATAAGTTGACACCAAAACATCCACTTTTGTTTGCATCAGTTCATCTGGTATATATTAATTGAAAATTAATTTCAAAATTAATTTCTTGGATCCTATATCAACCCACTAGGCCCAAAACACGGAAAAATCCGCGAGACTATGCTCATGGATCGGCGATTGACAACTCTCGAGATTATCCTCAGAAGGATAACCTTATACTTTTGCACATAAGAGATATGATATTTTCCTTTTTTAAAGTTCACAAATGATTTATATGGGTTCTTTGGATATTCTATACCAGTTCAGTGATTACGATTTTCAACGACCAGAAGAGGATCAAGGAGCTATCCGCAAGACGGATGCCATAAATAAGTGTTGCGCAATCGTAATTGCAACGATTTTCAGTGAACTTTTGTAGTTTAGGACGAGGATTAGATCGCAATAGCGGGCTGCAAACCGCAGCCGCAGAGTTTATCAGTTGTATTTGCCTTGAGGAAGGTTAAGGTGGTTGACTGATTGGTCGAAAACATAATAATCGATAATATGCGTTCTGGAATGAACCAGTATACCTATAATACGGCAACAAATTTAACGTACAGAGGGAGCCTTTTTTGGCCCCTTAGTATGTTTGCACGAAATTCGTTTTACGACTTTTTAAGATGATTGATCAATGTCTGTCTGATCAACACGATAACTGGCGTAAATCCTTACAGATCACAATGAAATTTTGTCAGTGACTATTATTTGCCAATATTGAGTTTGGGATTGAAAAAGAGCGAGATTGTCACGCCCCTTCTGGTACCTCCCATACAAATCGACACATTTAGGACAAAATCATATTTCTTCCAAGCCTTTCTTCTGGTAAATGTGATTAGCTTCAACTCACACAGATGTTATCTATAAATGTCTACATAACTGGAGGAAACGGGCGAGATTGTCACGCCCATTCTGGTACCTCCCATACAAAAGCTTAGTGGTCGTCCGAATTGTCAATGCGATAAGTCGCGAGGAACACTTCCGATTTTAATGAAATTAGGTTATAGGCTTCATGTCATAAAACGCCAGTAACCAATTAAGACAAGGGTGATTTTTCCACGCCCATGTTGGTGCCTCCCATTCATAAGTTGTTCGGCCTGCCGGTTGTTCGGCAAAACCGAATTAATCTTTATGAAATTTGGTACTAGAGAAAATTTAGTCAAATGCCACTCTTCTATGCAAAATGGGTGGTTTTGCCGCCCCCATACAAAAACTTGATGGTCGTCCGGCTTGAATTCCGATCTTAATGAAATTAGGTTATAGGCTTCGTGTAATCTAACGCCAGTCACCGATTAAGACAAGGGTGATACCAACATAAGTTGGGCGGCCAGCTGGTTCGGCACGAGAAGTCCCGCAATCAGGAACCAATCTTTATGAAATTTTGTAATGCACAATATTTAGTCCGCCATCTAACTAGTGCTTATTTCGTGAATGGTAACACTTAGCTCATGTCTGATTTGACAGATAATTAGTTTTATCCTTCCGCTGAACGAATATGGTTGTGTATACGCTTGAACAACGCTGGGAAATATTGCGACATTACTTTGAAAATCGTGGTAATGTTGCCGATTTTGCCAAAAAAAAATCATCTTTTCAGATGAAGCTCATTTTGATCTTGGCGGGTATGAAAACAAGCAAACTTGTCGCATTTGGGGCACAGAAAACCCGCACGCATACATTGAAAAGCCTATGCACCCAAAACGAGTCACTCTTTGGTGCGGATTTTGGTCCAGAGGCATAATTGGGCAATTTCTCTTCGAAAATGAGCAAGGAGTGGCCGTTACAGTCAATGGCGATCGTTATCGGGCCATGTTGAACGAATTTTTGTTCACAAAAATTGAAGATGAGGATATTGGCAACATTTGGTTTCAACAGGACGGCGCTACGTGCCACACAGCCGAAGCTACACTCGATGTTTTGCGCCCTGTTATTGAAGATCGCATTATCAACCGCAGAGCTGATGTCGTTTGGCCACCTCGGAGCTGCGATTTGACACAGTTGGACTATTATTTGTGGGGTGCCCTCAAAGATAAGTGTTACGCCGACAAGCCAGAGACAATTGACGCTTTAGAGGACAATATTCGTGAAGCCATTGGTGAAATACAGCTGCACACAATCGATAATGTGCTTAAAAATTGGACCGATCGTGTAGGCTACTGCATGGCCAGCCGAGGCAGCCATTTGAATGAAATAATTTTCCATTATTAACCGGAAGGATTGTACTTTCAAATAAAAAAAGAAATTTGAGAAAATATTCAGTAGTTTTTATTTTATAGCATTTTAAAAAAAAAGTTATTTGGCGGACCCGTTACATCTCTCCTATAGAAAATAAGCGGTTTTCCACTTAATAAAATTCGCTACTAGGTCATATTTTGCTAAAAGCTACTGTGTAATTAATAACTGACTACTGTGCCACGCCCAGTTTCGTAGCTCCCATACAAAAGTTGGGCGTATTTCCGGTTTGCCGACTCGATATCTCCCATAAATCACAACCGATCTTAATAAAATTTGCTACTGATCAAAATGTACCTCCCATATAAATATTGGGAGGGTAATTTGGTGGTAGTCAAAAAAATTACCAAAAATTCAATCTGCTATTGAATATGGTCGCTTTTGAATATAGGCGTTTTTTTAGCAGAACTCCCACGCAATGGATGACTTAGGGTGAGGATATGATGAAGTCGGTTTATTTACTTACTTACTAAACCGGTCTCGAATTACCCCGGGGGGTCAGGGACCTTGCAAAACGAATATAACATATACCGCCAACCAGTTCGATCTTTTGCCTTATCTCTCCAGTGTAGATCCCTGTACGCAGGGATTCGCCAACCTTAGCCGTCCAGCGGATTACTGGTCTTCCTATTCTTCATCTTCCTTCGAGTTCGGTTTCGAAAACCCTACGTGCTGATTCGTCTTCATCCATTCTACTGACATGGCCTACACACAGGGAAAAGATTAGTTGGAAATCAATTCAGGCATTGGAAATTCCATGATAAAGTCTATTTTTTGATTAGAATTCATAATTGTCAAACATCAGAATTATTTGTCGACGTATATTGATAAATTAAAAATAGATCTTACTAAATACAAGTTACTACTACCGTACTTTAGTTGTGGTAACCAATTTGAGTATCTCTAAAACCTCATTCATCTGAAATGGAAGATACAACTAATAAAAAGTACACTATTAGAATTCATGTTCAAATATTAGTTTCTGTAATCACAATTTAGTTTCTGTTACAAAAACACTTGTTGCAAAGTTACGAGAGTATGTATTCGATTTTTCGCAAGAGGCCTTGTTGTTAAAGAATAACTACGTATATTGGAATGTTACACGAGGACTTTACAGAAAAACTAATATTTTGAACAGAAAGTGATAAACAAAGCTGTGAAAAAACAATAAAGTGTATAGATATCAGCCAGCGAATAATACATATTATCACAAATTGAGGTGAAGTGAGACTTTTAAACATAATCGTTGAATGACGCCTTCACAAACACATGCAGACAATTGTGGACACTTGGCTGGAGGAACTATTATTGTGGATGACACACAATAACTTAAACACACATCCCCATTTTTGATCGAAAATATGAAAAATTTAGAAATATTGTCTATATTTGTTTTTCGATTGGACGCTCCGTTTTCGAGATATAGAAATTTTTTCATATTTCCGATAAAAAGAATGGGCACGAAATACGAACCTTGATTATAAATAATAATAATTTTGTTTATATTTGAATATAAAATACACAATTTTAATAAAAAGTTATATTTTTTACTTTTTTTCTATAAAATTCATAAGGGGGGTTAAAGCATCACCAAATAGTTGTGACAGCCATCAAATTCAAGTAATTCAACTTTAGTTTAGCATACCAATATATTACTTGGTACAACCGAATTAGTTTTTACATTTGTTGTTCATCCGACTAATTGAATATTCACTACTACAGGATAATTTGATTGCTAGAACTAAGACTCGATTGATAGATCACATTTATTTCTTGTTGCTGTGGCTTCAACTAAATATTTCAGTTCTTGCAACCAAAACTGAATTACAAACCAATTGATATGCACAACATTTGGTGATACGGAACACAATTATTGGTAATCAAAACTGAATAATGTGATAGTCCAAGGGACCGCCAAATTTTAGTTGCCTGTAAATATAGTTGTGACACGGAATCTCTCCTCTGTGTGTAGCCAGCGCATTCGCGTTATTTTGATCCGCTTAACTATGGCAATGTCGGGATCAAGCTCATACAGCTCATGGTTCATGCGTCGCCGATACTCGCCGTTGCACAGTGGCCAATTTGGCTTCGCTAGCGGCATTTAATTCAAATTTTCAAATTTGAAAAACCGTTAATTTTGTTTTAACAATCGATAACAAACACATTCACTAGATTTTTATCGATTTTTAAAAGCTCAGCTTACAGCTGATGAACAGCTGTGACCTGTCAAAGTCAGCATATGTTTCTGCAAGTGTTGTGCAAAATATTTCCGCGTTTTTGATCATCGTTTTGCTATTCGTGTTAAACTTGCAAATTTTATTATTTTCATTAAAAGTTTTGTTATATACTAACGCCAAGGTATGTATTATATAAAAAAACTGTGGTTGTGATCTGTGTATACTTATGTTATTTATAAAACGTAATCGTGTTTAAGTGTATTAGCAACTCGCCCATTGTAATGTACACCTGTCTTTCGTGGAGTAGAACTTACAAAATTCACCTGGATTGAGTGTAATTTTAAATTTTCCTATATGTGTAAACCATTGTGTGTCCAAAATGTCCAAAATGAACTGCGAGTACCTGCGAGCCTTCAATTTATTGTACTTTTTTATTGTACTACTTTCTGATTAATATTTCTTTTATAATATGGCTTCTCTTTGAGTTGACAATTTTTTTCTTATTTTATATATGAATATATGGTGGAAAATGTTTATTGAATTAAAGACAAAATAAAAAATTAAAAACAAATTAAAAATAAAAAATTAAAAATTAATAAAAAAATTAAAAATTTAAAAAAAAAAATTTAATTTTTTTTCCAAAAATTGTTTGATTTTTTTCTGAATTGAGAAAAAAAATTTTTTGAAGATATCTTCTTTACTTTGGAAGCTATGAATAAAATGCCGCTAGCGAAGCTAAATTGGCCACTGTGCGTTGTGCACTATAGGGCCATACATTATTTGGAGTATTTTTCTCTCGACCATCCCCCATATATGTATTTCATCTGCTTGCGAGAAGTCCTAGGATTCTACGCCGTAAAACAAAACTGGTTGTATGACAGTCTGGTATAGCTGGACTTTTGTTACTCGAGAGAGGGCTGCAGGTCTAAAATGTTTGCTAAGCCCAAATTAACAGCTATTCGCAAGCACAATTCTCCGCTTGATCTCTGGCGAAGGCTGACGTTGTTGGTTTTATTTACGGCAGATCCGAGGTATGAATATAAACTCGTCCACCATCTCGAAATTATAACGGTTATCAACGTTCATGCTTTGATCGACTCGCGTGGAGGCCCTGTTGTTGAAACCATTAATTTTGTCTCGTCCTCAGTTACCATCACGCCCATTTTGCTGACTCGTTCGCAATTCTTGAAAACACCACAGTAACTTCTCTAACGGTGCGTCCCATGATACCTATATCATCAGCATACGCCAGCAGCATGTGACTTTTGTTGCTGATACTTTTATTCATGTTGACTGCAGCTTTTCTCATAATGATGTCCATTAAGATGTTAAAGAGATCGCACGATAGGGTGTCACCTTGCCTGAGGCCTTGCTTAGTTTCGAAAACTTCGGTAAGATCCTGAACAACTTTCACTGCGGACTTGGTGTTCGTTAAGGGCATCTTACAAGGGCGTATGAGTTTTGCAGGAATACCAAGCTCAGACATTGCTTCCTAGATTCTCTCCCGTATCGGGCTATCGAAGGCCGCTTTATAATCGACAAATAGATGATATGTGTCGATTTGTTTTTCGGCGGTCTTCTCCAGGATTTAGCGTAGCGATGAAGTCGGTTTACCCGACTAATTTGTATGTACTGGTTTACTTAAGGGACCACAATACAAAACATTTCGCCATTCAAATTTGTAGATGTTAGGAGTTGCGAAAAGGATTCAGCCACCTCAATATAATATCCATACTAATTTGTTGACGGATATCACCACTTTTCGAAAGTTCCCCCGTCATATTGGATACGCCATTTTGAGTTGTGTTATTTTATGTCCATCTTTGAAATTGCCAACCCCGAACATTTTTTTTTTGTTATCAAGCTATCATAAGTCTAAAGGCTTTTAGCCGGAAAAGTATATTGATGTTCCAGTGTAAACTGGTTCAAATAAATTCGTAAAGATTGTTTTCATCTGTGTCCAACGTACAACCGCCCAAACCAGCGAGCCTTAGTCGTGAGCACTTTGACAAGTGGCCAGTGTTGCAGATGCAGATAAAACAGCTCTCCGACGAGGGCTGAATCGTGACAGTGGGAGCTGGAGATCTTGCGTGTTTATGATAACATTTTGTATGTGTATATTTGTGCACCTAGAGAATCATATTCTTGATATCTTAACACCCTATATGACACCTTTTATTATTCAGGACACCTTAATAGACCTCCCTAAAATTTTATAAGGCACATTATATCTGAAGAAAATTGCTGTTCGCCACTAGATCCAACGAAATATGTATGTTGTGAAGGTGGGCAAACCCACCTTACCATTATACAAGACAATCAAGTTAAAAGTTTTTGTTTTGTACTGGTGGGTATTTTCCACATATGGAAGATGAATTGAATTTTTTCCACAAATAATATCAAAAACATTTTTGTTGACAAAAACAACTCCGTTTGCTTGAGATGTTTAAATATTTACCTTCCTTTAATGGTGTCTATCGGGAAATTTATTTATCTAATATTCTGTTATTGTCTATGTCAAAAATTAGAATGTTCGGGTCTGCTATAAATAGCGCTGTTCCTCTAATGCTTATCATCAGTTTTGCCATAAACTTCCACCCAACTCCGTGTACTACTAAACTCTAATCAATATGAAATTCTGGACACTTTTCATGTTGGCTGCAGTCTTGATCTGCGTCGTTATTGCTGAAGACAAAGTCAAGAAGAAAACTGCTTGGTATGAAATGCCTATGTTTAAGTTACCCGTAAGTCATACTATTCCAATCAGAAATAAATGAAAATAATGCAGTAATATTTCCTCAACTTTACAGTATAAACAATTAAAAGCTTGTTGGAGGGAGCGTGTAAGTAGATTTATACTTGTCAGTTATACTTTATATCATAAACTCATAAACTTTTTGTTCGCTTTTTCTATATTAAAGAGGTTGAACTGTTGGGCCGATATACAAATGAAATTTGGCCAGGGTGTGGCCGTACTTTTGAAGGGGTTGGTGATAGGCGAGGAACCAAAACAAACAAAGTAATCAAAGTCTAATCAATAAATATATAAAATTCTGAATATTGCAAGTAAAAATCAATACGAAATTTTATTTCTGTAGAACCAAAATTACGACTTTTTCGATTTTGTATTTGAATTTTGTTTTGCACTAATGCTCCTGTGCGAATGTGTGAAATGGATTCTCTATTACATTCTTAATCTATGGTATCCATAGAGTAATGACGTAATGACAGTAATGACATTTCCTTTCTCACTATTCGTGGTGCGGTCGGTGCGATAGAGAGGTATTTGACGTAAATTGATTTACACCAGGTGGAATTACAAAAATTGTTGACTTAAATTTTTTCATGCCGTTGCTAATTTATTGTTGGATGTTTTGGGCAATTGCCTCTATCTGGTATTATTAAAGCAATACATTCCAATCGCCTATCTGCAACACACCAAATGTCATCAATTTACTGAGAGAGAGACGATGGTATGGATGTTGCCAATACCATAGATTAAGAACAGAATAGATAATCCACTTCGCTCATTAGATAGAAGCATTAGTAAAAAACAGCAAACAAGGAAACAATACAGGTTTTCACCAAAACTACATGAAAAAGATAAATCAACTGTTGTCGTCACTCCACCAGATGCACATAATCAGCATATTTCGGAATTGGTACATCGAGGAACAAAAAACCCAATAAAGCAATCGAGGTTCGAGCTGTGGTGCCATCCTGTTGGAACCAAAAGTTGTCCATGCCGTCAGCATTCAAAATTGGCATAACAAAATTCGTTATCATCGCCCTATTACGCTTTCCGTTGATGGTTACGGCTGCTCAGCATCACCTCGGAACGGCCCAATGATCCTCTCCTCACAAATTTCAGACCAAACAGTCAGGCGTTGGTGGAGGAGAGGTTTCTCGTAAATTAATTGACGGGTTTCACGGGCGCAGAACCGACAATATTGTTCATTCATGTCCCCATTCAAAGAAAAATGAGCGCGTTCTGGAGTTGTGTACTGTTCCATGGCACAAATTGACTTGAACTCATGGTATAAATACACGGATGAGTCGTTGACATTGTTGGCAACAAAAACAGAAATTATGTTTTTTTTTTGGGCACTTGGATTCTCCCAAATTCACCACATATGAATACGAACAACAATAGTAAACAACAAAAGGAGGAAAAATCAATGAGTGTTCGAACTCAAGGGCGATGTATTAACATCTTTTTAATATATAAAATTTTCTTCAATTGAAATTCTTCTTATTCTTTACACGAGCTGAAGATCAATTATATGTGTTGCTTATTTATTTCCAATATTTCGTCTCCACATTGGGCGACTGCTTCAGGGAACAAATATTTACACGGTGTTTTTGTTACACGGTACCTGTTCGATTTCTATGAACATATTAGTAAATGTTGCATTGGAAAATAAAAAAAGAATAGTTTTTGTGCTGAAGGCTCTTTTGCTATTGCACTTTCTTTTTTCTTACGTCTAGAGTTGTGTAGTTCACAAACGAACTAGTTCAATTGAACGATTCACTCTTGTGAACTAGATCCACTATTTCACACTGTTCCGCTCTTTTGTTTCAGTAGTTCACTTGTTTCGGCAGTTTCTTGTATTTCACTTGTGAAGTTCTCTCCGCCATTTCAAGTGTCTCACTCAATTTGCACAAAGGGAATGGATATGTGGTTTCTACATGGTAACTACAGCACTAATCACCACTTTTGTTCCAAAATATAGAAATATTACGGAAACGTCAATATTTCAGAAACGGAATAACCCAATCTTTAAGCCGATCTTCAATAGGGCGAATAAGTCTAAATAAATATCACAGTATCCAAAACAATTTAGAAATCTGAAAAAATCTAACCATTTTCGCGATTATTCGCTCCGATTGAAGTAAAACTTCAAGTTGAACTGAAATGAGGCTCTTTTTGTTCACAGCTCATATGAACCGTTAAGGTGAAATGATAGAATGAACTAGTGATCTAAATGAATGAACTAGTTCATTCTATTGAGCTGAACTAAAATGAGCGCTCACTTGAATGAACTAAAATTCCCAACTCGACTTACATCTGCTTTAACATAAGATGTAATATTGTTAAAATAAATAAAGCAATATTTATCTCACTGAAATAATTATTTTTGCTTTGACGACATATCGTATTGAATAGTATAGAGAACTTATCGCACTCTTTTCCGCTCTCTCTACATGAGAGTGTGCGTAAACGAGCATAAACGAGTCTTATTCTCTTTATAGAATATTTCAATATAAATGCACCATTTCGACAATGTTATTACATAAAACAATACAAAAGGCATAAATGTTTCAAAAGACATCAATGTTTCACATAAAAATTATGAATTGATCAAGTTACGACAAAAAGAGAGTAGTACGTTTTGAACCAGATATCGCCAGTGCTTTTGAGTCATACAATTCGTTCCATGAGTTCTCTATACTATTCAATACTCGTTGGCGACGACCTGCTTGTTTGTTCGCTGCCGCTAAATCAATTCCATCATACACTTCGGTTCACTTTTTGAAAGGCACTAAAAACTCCATATGCAGCAGCCTGTATCGTTTGCAATTTGTAATCGATTGCAGAATTTTAAAATGGAAATGGAAGCTAGACATCTTGAGATACAAAAAAAGTATGACAATAGTGGGTTATTAATTAAAGAACTTTTTTTTAGCAATTTATAAAAAAAGTAAAAAATGTGCTATTTTTTTGGTTCACTTGAATAAAGGCACTTTATTTTTTTTTATTATTTTTAAAGTAAGCGATGATTTTTTTAGGGAGCGTTTGATTATTACAATTTATTACATCTTAATCATTTGACGAGTCAAAATGGCAGAACAAAAAATTTTAAATCTATCGGAAGAAACTAAAATCGATGTTTACCGTTCTGAAGGATATTCTAACCGCGCAATAGCTAAAAAAAAATTGGACGGAGCCCAACGGTTGTCGACAATTATATCAAGGACCCCGAGGGGTATGGCCAAATTTTTAAAGGAAGGGTTTCATTGTCTTTGCCTACGTATGAGAAAAGAAAAACATCAGAATTGTTTCTAATTCTGCCTTATCCTTGTTAAAAATAAGAGCTCAAGCTGGAGTAGAAGTGAGCACGTCATCAGTACGCAGAGTAATTAAGAGCTGTGAGTATCTTCAATACCTGAAATTACAAAAAAAACCGCCACTTAATGCTCCTCGTAAGGAAAAGCGGTTTCAATTCGCAAGAGACTACATGGTATGGGATGTGCAGCCAAGAAGGTCATGTAAATGACTGGAGAACCGTTATATTTATGGATGAGAAAAAGTTTAATTTGGATGGACCTGATGGCTACAACTAATATCTCCATGATCTACGCAAAGAAAGGCGTTTTTCGAACCGACATCTCAGCCGAGATGGCGGCGTTATGGTGTGGGGTGATATTACGTACTATGGCACCATCGAACTTGAATTTCAAAGTGCAAAAATGTTTGATGCAAGCTATAAAACGTTATTGGAATCGGCTTTTCCGAAGTTCAGTGAACTATTTGGTCCTATATCTTGGACATTGCAACAGGATAATAAAGTAAAAGAAAAACTGTTTTCATTAAAATTAGTTAAAGTCCCTTTATTCAAGTGAACCAAAAAATAGCACATTTTTGGACTTTTTTTTATAAATTTCTCAAAAAAAAGTTCTTTACTTAAGAAACCACTATTGTCATGATATTTCTATGTCTCAAGATTTCCATTTTAAAATTCCGCAATCGATTACCAATTAGAATATGGAATTTTTAGTGCCTTTAAATAAGTGAACCGGAGTGTACAGAGACTATTGTTGTACAACAGTCTCGCATGTGATGCTAACGCTGTGTGTTGCTTTCATGTGTTCACTTTGATAGATTACCTTATCCGTGTCCACAGATGTTAACACATCAAAAACAAAATTCATATGAATTTGACAGCTGGCAAGTGCTACGGAAAGAAAACTGACAAAACAACCTTGACCAGTTTAAACATGCTAAATCCATGCCAGTGTTAACACGCGGACTGTCATAAACTGATCTGAAAATAAAATAAAATGTTCTAAGGTTGCCAGATGCGGAAAGTTTAAATGGTCCATCATGTAAAGGTTGTCTCAGTAAGAATGCTCTTTTTAATTTTAGAATAAAATCAGTTTTTTTTTGATTTTTGATTGAATTGTAAGGAAGACATGTTCCGATAAATATGGAATCAAATATCCGTCAAATGGCCCACACGGCTCTGATGACAGATCATAACTCCCTTCATGAAATTTTCTACGACATTTTAACACAGATGTGGCTGTATCTCATCGATAATGCGTTGGATCTCGGATTTGAGCTCTAGAATTGTTTCTGGTTTATTCGCATAAATCCAACGAAAGAAATCACACGGCGGCAAATCGCTTGATCTTGGCGGCCAGTTGATATCAGAATTTCTTGCGATAATTTGATCTGGAAATCGTTTCCGCTGTTTCATGCGCGTCGTGGCAGATGGCCCTGTCTTGCTGAAACCACATGACGTTCAGATCCACGCCGTCTAGTTGAGGCCATAAGAACTCCGTTATCATGTTCCTGTAACGAATGCCGTTTACAGTCACTGCAATTTGAGCCTCGTCTTCAAAAAAGTAATGGCCAATCACGCTGCCTTACCAAAATCCGCACCACACAGTTGCTCGTTGTGGGTGCAGTTGTTTCTCATGGATTGCATGAGGATTTTCGGAGCCCCAAGTTCGGCAATTTGGTGAATTCACGACGCCATTCAGACGGAAATGCGCTTCATCGGAGAATATGACTTTTGTTGAATGTGGCATTGACTTCACTTTGCTCCATTACCCATTGAACGAATTGCCGGGATATGCATGGTCTGCTGGTTTGAGCTACTGAGTAAAATGAACTTTATACGAATGAAGTTGGAGGGAGGTCTTTTTGTCAAAATTCGCTGCGTCGTGCTTCGTGAAATTTGAAGTTCATGAGAAAGATGACGAGTTGATGTTTTCGGGTTTTCGGCAACACTGTCGGTGACAGCAGCTATGTTTTCAAGACACCGACCGGTACGTCGATGCACAGGAGTCTTACTGTCCACAACCGACCCGGTTTCCTAAATTTTTTTGACCGCTTTTCGACACATTAGGTGCACTTTCCTGACTGAAAATTCTGCGAAGTTAAATTTAAAAAGTGCAACCTTACTGAGACACCCTATAGAAGTCAATTTGAACCGAACAAGGTAGACAAATTCATCTACCACTTCAAAATTAAATCGGTTGTCAACGTTCAAGTGCGGACCGATTCGAGAGCTTTCTCTTGTCGTTGACACCATCTATTTTGTCTTGCCCTCATTAACAACAAGACCCACCTTCGCTGATTCCTTTTCGATTCTTGAAAATACTGCAGTAACCTCTCGCAAATTTCGCCCAATGATGTCTATGTCGTCAGCAAACGCTAATAACATATGGGTTTTCGTGTTACCGGTCTTGGTCGTATTTACTGCAGCCTTTCTCATTATTATCTCCATTAAGATGTTGAGGTGATTGCACCAGGATTTAGTGTAGCGTGAATATTCGGTCAGTCATGGACTTGCCGGGTCCAAAACCACACTGATAAGGTCCAATCAGGATTTCAATAATTGGCTTTAGTCTTTCACATATTACGCTCGACAAGGCCTTATACCCGATGGATAACAGACTGATACCGCGATAGTCGGAACAGACTCACGGATCACCCTTTCCGAATACAGGACATAATACACTCAGACTGCAATCGTCTGGTATAGATTCCATATGCATGTAGACCAGCAGTCCTTCGCCACATCCCCTAAAAACTCCAGCGGATAGCCCATCCGCTCCAGCGACTTTACCATTCCCAAGCCGGGAGATCTCGCAGTTCCAATATTTCGCCTTTGCCGGGTGGGGGGGAGTACAATCCACACTATCTTCCACTATCGTTACTCCATCTTCAGTGGAAGAATCTGAGTGGAGTAGTGCTGAAAAGTGGTTCTCTCCACATTTCGAGCACACACTGCTCATCAGTCACGTCACCAGGTTCCCATTCCTGTCCCCGCAGGAGGGCAGACCGTTATCAGGCCCGTCATTCGCTCCTCTTAACCTCCTTAAAACCTTTCGGGATTCACCATTCATCCTACACATTTCGGTTCTCTCACTCTCACTCTCACTCTCCCTCTGCTCAAACTGCCAATTCCTCCGCTAAAATAGGTGGCTTCCCCCCTTCTCAGCTACTTGTACCGCTCACCCGCAGCACTCGTTATAACTAACTGTTCCGTTTCAATTCATACCGCATCTTTTTCATCAGTTGCAATGCGACATTCTTCGGCGTACCATGGCTTATCCTTCCGCGGTCCTCGATAGCCAAGTTCAGTCCTTGAAGCGGTTTGCAAAGAATGGAAGATGTGTCCCCACTGAGCATCTGGGTCATTAGCGATTCTTGTGTGGTTCAGTGCGGAAGTGTTTTTTCGGTGATTTTATGAAAAAATATTCCCACAGTGTTTACTCCGGAAGTTCTCGTGCGATTTAGATTTTCCGTCACACGTTAGCTGACAGTGCGGTGAAGCGTTTAAAAAAAGATCTCGTCGATCCGACATCGGGATGCTGTTATGCCTGGTGGGAATGTCAGGCATTCTGATTCTGAGGCTGAGGAGAGTTATGGAGTGCCGCTGACTGGAGTCAAGAGGCAGAAATCGGTCGACTCGTTGTTGGACGATGATGGAGGAGTTTTTGCCGTTCCTGCCGCTGTTACTTCAACGAGGGCTAGCAGGCCCAGGAGTAGAGCCGGTGCGGAGACTGCCAGAGTGAGTGGAGACTACGTGGCGCGACTGAAGGCCATCACCAACGACTTGTGTGGTGTGGTGTTGGAAGAAGGTGCCAACGTTGGGCTGGCTAAGACAGTGATAGAAAAAGCGGGCAGATATGAGGTGCTGCTTATGTCGCTTGTGGCGGAAAATGAGCGTTTGAGAGGACGCTTGGAGGTGTACGACGCCGTTGGAGTTGGCAGAGGGATATTGGCGCCACCTAGTGCGCCAATGATGCTTTCCCCGGTAGTTCAGGCAGCGCGTGGTGTACCAGCTGTGCCGGTACCTAAGCCCGTAGAGACGTGGGCAGTGGTTGTAAGAGGCAAAGAGGCCTCTACGTCAAAGGAGGTTGTTGAAAAGGTAGTGGAGCAAGTTGCCCCCTCCTTGGGTGTCAGAGTGCACGAAGTGCGTGCAGCGGGTAGCGGTGGTGCCATTATCCGCACCCCGTCGGTGGCTGAGCGGAAAAAAATTGCGGAGAGCGGTAAATTCTCGGAGGTGGGCCTGGTTGTGTCTGTGAGTGACAAACTTGGGCCCAGAGTAGTTGTACAGCGAGTACATGCCGAGATTTCTACGGATGAATTCATGGGCGATCTGTATGCGGAGAAGACGTCGCAGAGCGAGTTTGCCAGAAGTGTGAGGCTCGTTAGCGCGCCATGGCGCCCAGATGCGGGTCTTGTTAACGTGATGCTTGAATGTACCCCGCGAGTGGCGGAACAGCTGGATACATCGGGAGTTTACGTGAAGTGGTTCCGCTTTATAGTGCAGCAGCAGGAGGCGATCCAGACGTGCTTTAGGTGCTGTGGATTTGATCACAGGGCAGCCGAGTGCCGTTTTAAGGAGGCAGTGTGCCGTAGATGTGGCTTTGCGGGTCATCTGGCCCAGCAGTGCTCCAACGCGTTACGCTGCAGAAACTGTGAGATGAAGGGGTGGGCGTCCGACCACTCAATGATGTCGTTATTGTGCCCCGTATATGCTGGTAGAGTGGCGAGGAGTAACGCACGGCATTAATATGGATAATACGACCATTATCCAATTTAATTGTGGTCGGAGTTATGCGGTGATGTGCGAATTGGGGCAGATGATGAGGAGGCGTGGTGTGCGGTACGCGTTGCTGCAGGAACCATTTTATAAGGTTGCCTTAGGTGTGGTGCAGGGTTTACCTGGCGGCATGCGTGTGTTTACAGACGTTGGCGGAAACTCTGCGGTGGTAGTGGATGATGCGGACTCTGACTGTACCGTGGTCAAGTCGATGAGATGATAGGGCTGATCGATCGCTGGATGGTGGCGACGAACGACGCTGTGCTTGGCCGCAGCCGTGTCAGGAAGCGATTCCAGAGGGCAAGGCGCACTAATGCGGAAGACCTGGCGCAGCGTAAATCTGCCTACCTTGCTGCCCTGAGTGACTATAAGGACGCTATATTGAAGGTCAAAGAGGACGAGTGGAGGTCCTTCGTGAGGACGAACAGAGACGATCCCTGGGGCAAGGTCTACCGCATTTGCCGTGGTAGAGGTAAGAGAGCTGAAATATCGTCCCTGCGTGTTGGCGATGAAACCATTTCGTCGTGGAGGCAGTGTACCGAGGTACTTTTGAATGAATTTTTCCCGAGGGCGGAGCCGGCCGATCGTCCTCCCCCTGATTGGCAAGTGGCCGATCCACCGGTGATCGAGAGGCATGAGCTTCATAGTAGTGTCTCTCGACTCAAGAGCAGGAAATCGCCCGGTGTCGATGGAATGACCGGCGAAATGCTGAAGGCGATTTGGAATTGTATTCCCAAATATGTGGCAGCGATTATGGAGAAGTGTTTCCGCGAGGGCTACTTCCCAGATGCTTGGAAGTGCGCAAAAGTGGTCGTTCAACTGAAGAGCCCCGATAGGGTGAGGACTAATCCGCGGTCTTATCGCGACATTAGCCTTCTCCCCGTACTCGGGAAGGTGATGGAGCGGATTTTGGTAGAACGACTCAAAGAAGGTGGAATGCTGCGCACTTTCGAGTACCAGTTTGGGTTTCGCGAGGGGAAGTCAGCCGAGGATGCGTGGATGCATGTGCGGAGCTGCGTGGCGGATTCGTCGTCCAAGTACGTCTTGGGCGTGTTTGTAGATTTCCGTGGAGTCTTCGACCATTTGTCCTGGTGTAGCGTTGTCAGCAGGCTACATGAGCTTGGTTACCAGGAGATTGAGATGTGGAAGAGTTACTTCCGGAGTAGGAAGGCGTGCGTAGTTGGTGCCAGCGACATAGTTTGGGTTGATGCCGCTCGGGGGTGTCCGCAGGGATCCATCTGCGGTCCATACTTATGGAACCTAATGATGGATCCCCTGCTGGGGACTCTTTGTAGCGGATACAAACTGTGCGCGTACGCGGATGACCTCCTTATCCTCATCGAAGGACAGTCTCGTGCTGATCTGGAGAGAAGGGGTGAGGAGGTCATGTGTGTAGTTGGAAAGTGGAGTAGCAGAGTCGGAGTAAGCGTGGCATTTGACAAAACGGTCACGATGCTGCTTAAGGGCAGGTTGTCACCGTCTCGTCCGCCGGTAATTAGGTGTCAGGGCGCGAGCCTGCCATATGTCACCCAGGTGAAATACTTGGGGATTATGGTGGGTGAGCGCCTTAATTTTATGATACATTTGCCGTACGTTAGGGACAAGCTCACTGCGGTGGTGGGCGTCGTTAGGCGTATATTGAGAACAGACTGGGGCCTTAGCAGACGGGCTGTGCGAACCATATATGGTGGACTATTCGTCGCCTGTGCGACCTATGGTGCACCAGTATGGTGTGGCACAGCTACGTCTGTGGTAGGCAGGGCCAAGGTGCTTTCTTGCCAGCGGGTCATATTGTTGACATGTTTACCAGTCTGTCGAACCGTTTCGACAGACGCACTTCAGGTGCTTCTAGGGGTGCCCCCTCTAGACTTAGAAGTTTTACGTCGGGCTGCGGCGTACAGGGTGAAGAAGGGCTTACCCCTTCTTGGAGACGACTTAGTCTCCACCGCCGATCTGGCGGAAGGAGGGATTTCGCGCATTAAGGCGACTTTGGATGAAATAGATGGACAAACAAGTGACGTACGAATTTATACCGGACGTGACTTTTGTGCGTGACAGACCGGACTTTTGTTTTGGACTTAGTACTGGATTTTTACTGACGGGACACGGGTCTCTTAATGCATTTTTGCATAAAAGAGCCCTGTCCGACACTGCGGACTGTGACTGTGGGAGTGGACCGGAGGACTGGAGACACGTACTTACTGACTGTACATACTATGAGGACATTAGGGATTTAGACGCCATGGGACAGGGGCGGCTTGGGACTTTAGTGGGGTTTTGTTGGACGATCGGACAGTTGAGGGGTTGAGTAACTTCGCACGTGAGGTGTTTGATAGGAGGAGGACAGTGTTGTAGTGTTGGTGGTATTTCGTAGTTATCTATTTTGTTGTATGTAGATGTTAGCTGTTGTGGTTGTCCTTGCGGTTCCCGGCAGCATTAGAGATTTTTTTTTGTTGTTTTTGTTTTCTTTAATTGCTCGGCGCAGTTTTGGCGTTTTTGCTGTGGTTGGGACGCTCCTGTCAGCCCAAGATCATTTTGTTTTGTTTTTATTTTTTGTTTTGTTTGTTTGATTGGCGCTTGTGAGCGTATTCTGAGTGAACTGGCCGCATTTGTGTAGTGATAATTGTTGCATGTCTGTGTTGTGGGGTTACCAGTCCCCGAACCGTTTGGGGTTCGACTGGTAGTAGTTTCGGCTACGAGGTCTGACCAGAGACTTAATTCTGGTACCACGGGAGTCAGGTGCCCATGGAACTTTTGTTCCATCCTGACTGTGGTGTGGCCCCTCGGGGAGACACGTTGTGGCTGTGGTTTATACCCAAATCGCGGGGAGAGCTTCTGCTCGATGTGGAGTTGTATTGCAACCGGGTACCGTGACCCATAGATCGGAAGGAGTGTTAGATAGGCTCCGTCCCTAACCAAGGGAAAAAACTATGTCCAAATACATGGTTTTAAATTGGTACTCGGATGCTTCGGCATACGGGGGTGCTGGTCGACGCATTGTATTCACCCTGTGTTAAGAGCACTGTGAGATTGAGCCATTGTGGCAGGTACTCACATTAATCTAGTACACAATCTGAGCATATGGGTCCTCGTGAGGCGGGGTTATCCCGCCCTAGCAGGAGAGGGATCTTCCGTCGATAGGACATTGATATCCCCGGTAGTCGCAGAATGTCAATATCCAGCTCCCCCCGTGTTCGGCTTCGTACGTTTTCCGCCCTACTCAGTCTTCTGCGAACTCTCGGAGCCACCAGGTAATGATCCGGTCCATATTAGCATCTCGAATCATACGTACAGCCATTACACTAGAAGAGTGCCTGCCATCTTTTAGCAAGCGATCAATCTGGTTCTCCGTCCCCTCACCAGGAAATATCCAGGTCGCCTTTGGAATCGTGGTATGCTGGTATCGTGTGATACTAACTACCATGTTCTTTGCAGCGGCGAAGTCTATCAGTCTAATTCCATTATTGGAGGTGGTATCATGTAGACTGTGATTACCGATGGTTGGTCAAAAAACACTCACCCTTCCCAATTTGTCATTAAAATCGCCCAGAATAATCCCAAAGTCGTGGTCAGTCAGGGCAGCGTTCGTATTTGTATCCGACGCTGACCAGTGCAGTGTGTTGAAACTGGAGTTTGGTTTCTTCAATTTTGATCCCCCGTTGGCCAGGGGTGTTAGCTCATCCGTCTTCAAAGGACAGAAGAATATGTCCACTACTTCGAAGAGCTTCAGTGACAGGGTCACGTAATAATCCTGCGACGTATCAGTGATCGCATTACCACTCAGGCTGCTCATTCGTTAATTCAGTGAAGTGCATTATACCAATTGAATGTAAAAAATCATCAAAAGGGTGAAAAGTTATCATGCAAATGACGCATATTCGGTGTGTGTAGTGTGTGCGGCTCCTGTGCATGAGATCGTGGGTTCGGTCCCTGCTCTGACCACCTTAAATTTCTTCCGACGGCGGTCACCTCGCTATCGAGTATTTAGTCATGAAAAAGCTTCTCAAAATACCGTTCGGAACCGGTGTGAAACTGTAGATCCCAATCAGTGGTAAAACTAGAACGCGCACAGCTCACTGATTGTGAGAAGCTCTCCCTAATCCCTTCAGGGGAAGTAACTGGAAACCATTGCACCACGAAAAGCAAACCTACAGCCCAATATGGAGACGACAGTAAAAAGATATGTCTGCACTTTGTATCACTGTTAAGTTTATACGTCTTTCCAGAATAACACTGACGGACATCAAATCCTCAATGAAGTTTGGTAAAGATACATTTGATACCAGACGAGGACCTGAGGAAGGCGACACCCTTCGTACGAACTCTTAGAATCATCCAGTAGCAGAAGTCACATGCAGCTCGCGAATGCTGACGATATTTGTAGATATCATTAGACGGACTGTGCGAGAATCTTCTGCGGGATTTTCGTGAATCGTGAAAGAACCAGCAAGGGTAGGGTTGGCAGGAAATGAGGACAATACAATGTTAGAGGTTTCGGGGAGTAGGCTGATTTTGATTGCTGCAGAGCATGAAAGTTAATAACTGTTATAACTCTTATAAGAGTTTGACAAAACTTTGTGTGTCGGATCTGCCGCAAAGAAAACGTAGCCACAACTTTGCGACCATAGATAAAGGAAATAAGTAGATATCCCACACGCGTTGTCAAGTACTGCCACTAGGTGCTGTGTTGTTGTTTTGTAACTTTCATTGACGTTTCTCATAACTTTCACTGACGTTTATGCAACAGTGTGGGTCATTTTTTCAATACAAAAATGGGATAATTTTCCAGGTTGTGCTATTCAAACAACTAATTTACTTTTTTTCATTTCGTTGTGTTCCCACTTTCTAATTCAAATGCATTTTGGTTATGAGCTTTTTTGGTGTACTGTTATTGTTGGCATTCGTTTGTGTTGACTTGTACCGCATCGGCTCACTAAACAAAACAAAATGAATGTTGATTTTGCCTACCACATCTACTGCTACCACCTGTTCTAAATAAATCTCGCAAGGTTTATTTTATTTGCGATCAAATGTTATAATTATTGCTTTCAGCTCCATCGTGAAAATATCCCATTGAACACGAAATTTCCCAAGGCATGTGCGATATCTAGTTATTTCCTTTATCTATGCTTTCGACCAAGCGGAGAATTGTGCTAGCTAGTAGGTGGTAATTCGGTATTATCAAGCATTTCTGAAATAAATCCCTCTGCCGAGAACCAAGGATGCAGCTATATCAACCAAAATATCAGTATATAGAGATTTTTGAAATGTTGTACTGAAGTGCTTCTGAGAAACAAAAAAGAAGCATTGCAATTCAATACCATTTATAAAAAGCTCATAGCTATGTTACTATCTTATTGATCACTTCTGAGAAGCAATGAATATACTGCTTTCTGGTGACAGTATCAAGATCGTCGAAGTGGGAAATTTTTTCGAAAAACACGCGCCTTGGCTAGTGCTTTCGATTACTTTAGTTGCTTCCAATATAGATTTTTTGCAAGCAGAATTTTTTGTTTTTGCTGGGCTTGGTTCGCACCAGAATATACAGTGGGAAAATTGTACAAAACCAGACACAGATAAATCTGGGCATCCGAATGTTGTAATTACCGGAGGCATCTAACTCAAATGAACTCACTGAAGTACTAGCGCAGAATACATTTCAAATGGTTTATCAGTAGCAATTACATTGGTCCTAGTCTGAAACCTAATTTAATTTAGATTTGTCCTTTTCCGAAACACTTGATAACTAAACATGCCCCAGGAACAACAACGGATTATCATTCGATCCCTTATTCTAGAATTTTGATATAAAGAGCATAATAACGCCATCAGTTTATTTTAAAATTTGTATAATTGAAACAAAGATATATTTTTGCAAAGAAAGCAAACCAAAGATCTGCGTCACAGCTCTTGTTGTTCAAAAGAAACTTTATACATTGTCATTCACATACATTTTAAACAAACTTTTCTGATATTTAATTTGTTTTTTAATTTAGGAAACCCCGTATTTTGATACAAATAAATGAATTTAACAATTAATGCTATTAGATACATAGATACGATATGACTAACTATTGGATACGTGCAAACATTTCCAGAATATGTGCTCACACAAATGATAATCCACGATGTTTGACGTCTTGAAATTAGGCAAGCAGAAAAACTTCTGTAGCCAAAAGTCGGTATAATTTTGAAGATTAACTCAATATTGATACAAAATATAGCGCACTTTTATACAGTGTGTCCTCGATGAATGCAACCCTCGAAGAAGGCAACTTCTTAGTGTTCGCAACATCTAAAATGTTTGCACAGTTGGCTCAGTAAAGGCAACTTTAAAAGAAATCGAACTCAATTATCGTAACTTCCCAAAAATAAGAACTGGAATGTCGCTTATTTTACGTCAGTGTTAATTTTATTTTCAAGCTTTTCGCTGTTTTACAATTTGCGTCTATTTCCAGGAGCGTACTTGCTTGTAGTTCCACTATTTGGTATTGTTTGTGTACTGATGTGAATATTTATCCATAGAGCAATAGATAAGGGTCTCCATCCCTCTTTTGGCGTTGTCTTGCGGTCGTCAAGGTAGTGGGAAATTTCATCGAGTTTGAATTGCTATTGTATCATGGTACAAATTATCGTACCGACTTATTGCCAAAATCAGCTGATAAAAATGTCACACATACATGTACAATTACGAATACAAGGGGCGTTTTTTTCGTAACCTATACATGTAAGTTAACATCAACTGTCATGAAAAAAACGCATAGACGTTGAGTATAATCAACTTGGCATCATCCCATAATTCTTTCTATGTCAATTCGTTAATTGAAAAGTCAAACACAAAAAAAATTCTAAAAATTCAATGTTAGATACCAATGAAATTCTTTATTCCTGTGAAAGTACGTTCGATGCCATTATGTATGGAACTCGATTTCTTTAGCATGGCCGCCACGGGCACGCTTGCAGAAGTCCAGACACTGAATCCAATTTTCGACGGTTTGCAAGCATAAATCGGCCGATACTGCTGCAATTTTACGTTCGATATTCGTACGAAGTTCATCAATCGTCGCTGGCTTGTTGGCATAGACCATAGACTTGACGTAGCCTCACAGGAAATAATCTAACGGCGTCAAATCGCACGACCGAGGCGGCCAATCGACTGGGCCATTTTGTGAGATAACACGTTCACCAAACTTGGTGTCCAATAAATAGATTGTGGCATTCGCTGTGTGGTTTGTGGCGCCGTCCTGTTGGAACCACATGTCCTCCAAGTCCATATTATCCAATTGGGGCCAAAAATATTCGGTTATCATTGAACGATAGCGATTCGCATTCACAGTAATGTGCCGGTCTTGATCATCACGGAAGAAGTACGGCCCAATGACGCCGCCGGCCCATAAACCGCACCAAACCGTAATTTTTTCGGGATGGATTACGGGTGGATTGCTGTCTGACCAATAACGCATATTTTGCTTATTGACGAAGCCATTCCGCCAGAAATGAGCCCCATCGCTGAAGATGATTTTTCGATGAAAATCCAAATCATTTTCAAGTTGTTGCTCAGCCCAAGTCACGAACATATGACGCTTATGATGGGCAAGAGGCTTCAGTTCTTGCGTCAATTTGATCTTGTAAGGATGTAGGCCAAGATCTTTTCACAAAAGTCGCCACAACTACGTCACAGAGATGCCCAACGCTTGAGAACGACGTGTGAGAGATACATTTGGGCTTTCTTGAACTGAAGCCTCAGCGGCAGCAATATTCTCCACACTACGGGCACTTCTTTGTCTCACTGGCACGGTAACATTTTGTGCTGTGCCTGTGGATTAAAATTTTTCCACTAGACGCTCAATTGTTGATCTGGTAGGACGATTATGACGACCATAAACTGGACGTAGCGCTCTTAAAGTTGAGGCCACTGCCTCCAAATTTCGGTAGTAAATTTTAATAATTTCGACTCGTTGTTGGCTCGTATATCTTTCCATGATGAAATGGCAAACCTTACTGGAGAGAAATGTCAGAAGAGCGGGAAAAAATATGACGTCGTTTGCTGTCCCTATCGATTTATATCATAATTTTCAAAACGTCGTGGAAATATAATAATTGTAATGACATAGATTTTATATTTTTCATACAACAAAGTCAAACTGGGTAACATTTTTATCGGGGTTATTCTCAACTTCTAAATGTTAACTTGCACGCTTTCATTTTGTATGATTAACGTGTATAAGTTACGAAAAAACGCTCCTATAGATATATGAAATCAAAAGAAAAATAACTCGCAGACACAACTCTGACATTGACTCGAGATGAGAATATATTGACAAAGGAAATCAGCTGGGCTAATGCTACTACCGTATATTTCTACCAAACGGACAAAATAAAAAGGAATGAATATTTTTGTTCGACGCAACAAATATAAAACATAATTTAGCTGTCATTAGCATATACTAATACATAAATGGATACATTTATTCTTTCATCGGTTGGTTTTTCTGATTTCATGGAAGAAAACTGGCAAACAAATGGTTGTGTACCACTCAGAATTCACTGTTCTGCGTTGTTCTTGTGGTACGGTTGCGACATGTCCGGTTTGTCCGAAAAAACAGGCGACCATTCGCTTGGAAGTGTTCGGGCGCAAACAACGTTTGTTGTATTTGGCACATCTTGAAACAACCATACAGTTGACTGCTGTTTATCTTTCCGGCTCATACGCGTAAATCCAGGACTCGCCACCTGTCACGATGTCATAGACGTGTTCCGAAGCACCGCGGTCGTATTTTTGGAGCCTTTGGAGCCTTGGAGCCCAGCATCAATGGTTTTCGGAACAACAGCTGATTTTGGACGACCTTCACGAAATTCGTCTTGGGGTGAACTACGACCACAATTGAATTCACCATACCACCGATAAATACTGGTCCTTGATGGAGCTTTATCGCCAAAAATTGAATTAAGTTCATCCATACACTGTTGCTGAGTTAATCCACGTCGTAAGATGTAGAAAGTAATCGCACGAAAATGTTTACGATTTAATTCAATTTTTGGACCGAGATGAATCTTTTAAGTTACTGTAAACAACACAACAGCGCTCGTATGTTATAGCCATAGAGTAATCTCAGACTAGAGAGAATATTTGGCTCATCTGACGTTTCCTTTCACACTCTTCGTGATGCGGTCGGTGTGATAGAGAGATGTTTGACGAAAAGTGATATACACCAGGTGGAATTACAATAACTTCTTGCTTTAATTTTTCATGTCATTTTGGTGAAAAACTGTGAAATTTAAATGTGTTTTAAACTCTTTTATTGACTGTTATTATTAGCAGACATTTGTGTTGTATTTAACACAATAATTTTAACACACAAAACGAAATGCCGTTGTTGTTATTTTGTTCGTTGTTTTGAACCATTGCCTCTATCTGGTATTAGTAAAGCAATTCTTTTCAACATCAAACATAAATATCACACCAGGCCAAATGTCATAAATTTGGTGGGAGAACTAGTAGATCTACTATAAGTATTAATCTATGGTTTTAACAATGTAAGTATGTAAATACATATATGTATATATTTGTTATTTGTGCATAATCTATCTTTTAGAATGACTACAAATCCAAGTGGGAAACGGAGCCGCGCCCCACCGGAGCAACTGTCTTCTGTGACAAAACATATCCTAAATATTGGAAATCAAAATTTAAAAAAAAAACAACACCAATTGTAAAAGCCGGAAAAATTTGTTTGTTTTGTTGAACTTAACAACACAAAAATAGTTGTCGTTAATTTTACGATAGTCGAATCGCTAACTTCAACAGCTGTTTTAACGATAGCGAATATCATTATCAAACTGCCTGCAGAATACCAAACTCGTTAATTTTATCGTTGAGTGAACTTAACGATTCGATTATCGTTAAAACAGCTTACTGAATCGCACTACAGGTGGAGTTACAAACTTTGTTCACTTAACTTTTTCATGTCGTTTTGGTGTAGAACTGAAAAATTTAAATGTATTTTGTACTTTTTTGTTGACTTTTATCGTTGGTATACATTTGTATTGTATTTAACACAACTAGTTTACCAAATTTGCCTCTATGTGGGTACATTTTTTTGTCGCCCAAGAGAATAACAAAAACGTAATCTATGGCAAATTTTATGAAAATATACCCAAGAAACCCATTGTTCTAAAACAATATCGAGCCCGCGATTTTTCATTTCTATACATACTCGTATTAACGTACAACATCGACCTAAAAGCCATTCATTTGAAATTCAATTTCGATAAAATTTTACACATACATATATTCCAGTCATTGCTGTCTTTCCAAGGACGTTCATTTTAGGTCGAAACTCCCCACAGTTCATGTTTTATAGCTGTGTAAAGTTGGTCATCTGCAGCATTTTTGTGAAGACATACCTGTGTTAATGTTAGAATAACTATTGAATGCGATATTAGATTTGCCATTTGCATTTTTATTCCCATAGAGAAGATTAAAATCTATCAGGCGATACCTTGGTCGTTACAATCTGATATCGCATTCAAAAGGTATTCAAACATTACACAAAAATGCTGCAGATGATCAAGTTTAAACAGATTACACAGAGTTTTGACCTAAAATACACGTCATTGTAACGGCAGCAACGAGTAGAATATATGTGTGAAATTTCACCGGAAGCGAAGGGTATCAAGTTTCAGAAGTATGGCTTTAGGGTCGATTTTTTACGCTAATATACAAATTTTCAAGTGAAAAATCGCGGGCTCGATTTTGAATTTAGAACCATGGTTTCTTGCGAACATTTTCTTAGAATTTGCATTAGATTACGTTTCTGCTATACTCTATGTCAAGTTTTTTGGTCCCATACAAATTGACCCACCCTACTGTATTAGGTACATTTAATTTAGCGCTTTTCAGCGCGTTTCGTAAAGGTTGCCGGTGCGTTTTAGCTATAAATATTTACTTGGCAACGCTGGTTTTACTTTTTTTACCGCTCTCTACATCAATACCAAATACTCATAGCCCAGCGGACCAAAACTTCGTATACGATATCGCATACGAGAGTTACGCGAAACTTTTGCGGGTAAAACTCTCGAAAACAGATCCGAAAACGATCGGAAAATGAATCATCAGTCGCTCAGTTTGTGGCAGTAAAAGTTTCGTTTACGATGTCTTGCAAGAGATTCGTTTGCGAGACTTTTGCAATATCTTTTGCGAGAACAACACGAAAAATAAAACAAAATGCAATAGCCAAAACTTTGTTGTTGTGGCGTGTGCCTGCACGTGTGTGCCTCTGTTTGGCGCACAACACAACGACAACAATGTTTCTCTCTTTTCGTCCGTTTAGCACCCGTTTTTAAACCAGTTTGCGAATATTTGGGCGAGTTTAATTTCTCCCCCGGTTTTGGTCCGGTAAATACTCGCTTCTGAGCCCGTTTGCGAGCATTTAGCGTAACACTCGCTAAGGCTCGGTTTTTTGCCCGCTGGGAGTAGACGCAGGAGTAGTTGTTGTAGTTGATGGCAACAACAATATACATTATGTTTGTGCTTCTCACTTACGTTGTGTCAAATCCAACACATTCGTATACCAACAATAAATGTAAACAAACATATCCAAAAACAAAATATATGTAAACTTGACAGTTAGAAAGTGGTTTGCAATGAAAACAAAACAATTGTGGTCTTCATGAAAGCTCGAAAGAAAGAACCTCGTAAACTCGAAAACATCGTAAACCTGCACAGCAAACGTCAAAACAAACAAATTTCACATACAAAGCGACTTGCACAAAAGTGGAAAGTTTTCGAGACAAATTTGCTGAGCAAACCTGGAAAAAGAAACGTGAAAACTTTTGACATTTCAATGCCAATATTTTTGTATTGAAAAAAGAAAGGGTTTTT
Organism: Phaonia tiefii; assembly: GCA_963931995.1. NCBI lineage: Eukaryota > Metazoa > Arthropoda > Insecta > Diptera > Muscidae > Phaonia > Phaonia tiefii. The sequence continues at coordinate 46,659,324 of OZ008367.1, forward strand.
GATTTATGTGAAAAAGATAAAATAATGGAATATTTTTTAATTTGTTTATTTTAATTTTAATTTGTTTATATACTTTATCAGCCTTTTTTTTTGACAATTGCTGCATAGATACACTGAGCAACTTTATTTGGTGCCTCATGAAACGCTTCGGGGCAAACTTACGCTGAGCAAAAGTTCTAGATTTTCTTCTTTGCATGAATACCACTAATATGTTCGGCTTTGATATATTTAGCGCTAGCGAGCGAGCGAGCCGAATAACAAAAGTCTTTGATAAAAACAATTTTTTCGAGTTCGAACCTTTTAAACTCGGATTTCGAGGTTTAAAACGCGGCAGTTATTAAAGATTCGGATCGCGAGTCGACTTTTTCCGCACCCTGATATATGTATATCCCCATCCCTATGGTGCCTCATGAAACGCTTCGGGGCAAACTTACGCTGAGCAAAAGTTCTAGATTTTCTTCTTTGCATGAATACCACTAATATGTTCGGCTTTGATATATTTAGCGCTAGCGAGCGAGCGAGCCGAATAACAAAAGTCTTTGATAAAAACAATTTTTATGAGTTCGAACCTTTTAAACTCGGATTTCGAGGTTTAAAACGCGGCAGTTATTAAAGATTCGGATCGCGAGTCGACTTTTTCCGCACCCTGATATATGTATATCCCCATCCCTATGAGTGAGGGTGCAAATATTCGTCGCCATATTGCAGCCGCCCTTCTGATGTTAAGGCTTTAAAGTTACGAAATTATTTCAGCGACCTTAATATAACCTCCGTACTAATTTAATGACGGATGGTATCACTTTTCGAAATTTTCGCCGCCATATTGAATTGTGATATTTTAAATTTAGCAAACCATAATAAGTCTAAAGACATTTGGTCGTAAAATGCTGTTTCTCTCCCGGTGTACACTGGTTCAAATAAATTAGCCAATATTTTTTGCATTATTGTTTCAATATTTTCACCCAAGCCAGCGAGCCTTAGTTGCGCGTACACACAGGGAGCGGTGCTGTGCTGTGCGGCGCTGTGCGTAGCGTAGCGGTACTTTCAGACTGTAGTTATCAAATGCAAGTGTTCACACAGAGTACGTTTTCAGCAGCGTCGCGCAGCGCGAAGCTCACTTGTTTTGAAGATTTCAAAATATTTGATTTAGTCGCCGCGTGACGCTGCTGTAAGAACAATGGATTTGGAAAATTTAATATCAGAAATTGCAATTCGGCGTGCGTTGTGGGATTGTAAACAAAAAAACTACCACAACAGACTTGTGATTGATACGCTATGGGTAGAAATCAGTGAAAATAGATATTATTCAGGTATTTAATTAAACAAAACTTTTCCTTTTATTAAATTAGAAATACATTTCATTACAAAACCAATATAAATAAAAATAGAAGTGTGGAAAATAAAAATAACATTATTCAAATTAGTCTGAATTAACTCTATTATATCACTTACACCAACTCTTTTAGTTTCCATTAAAAATAACTATTCTCACTGAGATACACCAGATCTTCACCGCTCAGAGACATGTTGACAACTGATTGATTGATAGCTCTGCTCCGCACCGCGTTCAGTGTGAGCACTGAAGGCTTAGTACAGCACCGCTCCCTGTGCGTACGCGCACTTAGACTGGTTATTTAAATTGGTAGTCAGTTGATTTTGATTTATGTCTGATTTGACTTTAAATACGAAAAGAGTTTTTCAGTGCTTTGTCAAATAATCTTCCTACCATGTGGCGACAGTGCCAAATGCTACGAAAAATAACCGGTATTCATACAGTTATCGGCTAATCGTTACGATGTATCAAACTGACGCCATTTGCAAAAACAAAAGTGAAGTGATAAAATACAAAATATTTAATGAAATTGGAAAATATTTCAGCAGAAATAAAGTTCTAACTGCACTACGAGTTAAATGATACGTTTTGATTGTTATTTCAACTAGAATGGTGATTATAATTGTTCACATTGACAAAGAAGCTTTGTGTTTGTGCTTCTTCTTGTTTTCTGTCAAAATCATATGGTCACTTGATCGTAGTTTAAATGTCTCACTTTGGCTGTTTAAACAGCAATCAACTATTAACCCAAAAAATGTATTCAGAGTTTAAATTAAGTTTGATCGTTGATCGAAGATGATTTTCCACTCAAAGTAGCCATCAAGTAAATCTTGCATAGATCACGTATTTAGCGACTTTTCTGAAAACATTTTTGTAGATTCAATAGAATGTCATCTTTCCGATCACAACAGCTTTGTTGTAGATTTGAAGGGGTACGCAATAGGAAAGATTATATTGTAATAAAAAGAACACATTGCGATTATGAAAAAGGCAAGAATTATTTAATAAATATATTGCCGGATGAGTATGAGTCAGTAGATGCGCCAGGCTTGACGAACACTTTAATTTCTTCTATAGAGGCGACAATAAATCATTCGACGACAACAACAGAGGTTAAAAAACAGTTGAGATTCGAACAAACTCCCTGGATCTTCAGGCATTGATTTTATACAAAGAAAAATTACTGAGTAGGAGACGAAAGTTGAAAATTAAAGATTCGATAAATGAAGTTTAAAAGCGAATAAGTAAAATAGTCAGCCTTGCTAATAACGACTGCAGGGGAAATTATTAGTGGTCTTCATGAAAGCTCGAAAGAACCTCGTAAACTCGAAAACATCCTAAACTTACACAGCAAACGTCAAAACAAACAAATTTCCCATACAAAGCGACTTGCACAAAAGTGGAAAGTTTTCGAGGCAAATTTGCTGCGCAAACGTGGGATGGAGAAACGTGTAAACTTTTGACATTTCGTTGTCATCTGACTAGGATGGATAAATAAGGTGATAGCACTAGAACAGTAGAACATGCAATTGCTAATACATGCAATTGCTATGGTTTTGAGCACAACTACGCTGAGCAACTTTACCTGGTGCCTCATGCAACGATGCGAGGGAAACTTGCGGTGAGCAAAAGTTCTCGGCTTTCAAGTTTGCATGAATGCCGCTATTATGTTGATAATATGGAAAAAGCTGATAACAGTCCGTGGAAAGGTTGGAATTTTATTAACGGTGTACTTGGTAGATTAAAGGATGGAAATGTAAACCTTAAAGATGATCCTTGATTCATTTGAAAATCTGAAGCAACAAATAGAAAACCTTCCTGGTAATACGGGGAATTCATTGCATTCATTGTCTCAATCTAGTCACAGTTTTACCTTGAGTAATGTACAGCAAAATGAGGTAATGGATGTTATAGCTAATATTAAAACCAACAGAAATACAGGGTATGATAATGTATCACCTAAATTTACACATGAATGCAAAAATCAGGTTACGCTAATTTTAACAAACATACAATCTAATAAGATGATTAACGCTTCAGAGTATCCTGATGAGTTAAAAGTTCATAAAATTGTGCCAATTCCGAAAATAGATAGTCGTACCAGTGTGACGTCGTATCGGTCTGTAGATCGCCGTTCTTTCGACAATCGATAAAATATTTGAGAAATTGCTGTATGATAGACTTCTTTCATATATGGAAATGAACAAAATGATATATGATTTACAGTTGGGGCTTAGAAAACGTTGTGGTACTGAAGAAGCCGTGGTAAATATTAGCAGATATGTATGTAATGGTTTAGATAACAAGCCATTTAATTTTTTACGAAAACTATCGTATTATGGCATCCAAGGGGGTGAACTTCAGCTTTTTAAAAGTTATTTTTATAACAGGAAACAGTACGTAAAAGTAAATTTGGCACAGAATAGTATGGGTTCTGTTGCATATGGTGTCCCACTAGGTAGCCCAAAGGCCCATTGTTGTTTTCTATTTATTTGAATGACCTGAAAAATCTCGAATTATCAGGGAAATTATACATGTTTGCAGATGATGTCTGCTTATTATACCCTTTCAGCCATGAATTAGTGTTAAAGACATATATAGAAAAAGATGCCTCGTTGATATTTGAATTTGCAAGATTAAATGGTTTATTGTTTAATCCTAATAAAACACAGCTAATTCGTTTCAGGCCTTACAATCTGTTCATATTAATGGAGACTCAATTGGTGAAACCCATAGTGTTAAATATTTGGGTGTTATGTCGGTGCTGCAATGGTTAGTGTGCGCGGCTCTTGTACACGAGATCCTGGGCTCAAACCCTGCTCTGACCACCTTCAAAAAAAAAAAATTTCTTTCGGCGGCGGTCACCTCGCATAGTGACGGCGACACTATCGAGTATATTGCCATGATAAAGCTTCTCAAAAGACCGTTCGGAATCGGTGTAAAACTGTAGGTCCCAATCAGTGAGTGAAAACTGGAAAGCGCACAGCTCAGTGATTGTGAGGAGTTCTCCCCGGTCCCTTCATGGGATGTAATGGGAAACCATTTATTTATTTTTTTTTATGTTGCAAAGCAATTTGTCATGGGATCTACATGTCCTTGAATTAAAGAAGAAAAATTGTACCTGCAATTGGCATTTTGTTTAAAGTTAAGAATAAACTTACTGAACGAACTAATAGCGTAGACAGACGACCGCGTTAATTTGCATTAGCAGTCTTAATTCAAATTAACTTGTGAATTATCCCCGTCCCAATCTGGATTAGCTTTGGCGTAAATGCATGAAATCAGAGTGCATTTATACTGCATTTAGGTATTTCAATATGGCAACACCGTCGACAATCAATCAGCTCAAGATGTATGTACACATAGAGGTGATGGCCGGAACACAGTGGAACTGGAACTTTCTTGTGTTTGTTGTTTGCTTTGTTGATTTTTTGTACTGATGCTTGACACCGCTGAAGTGCATGATATTGCAACAACACCACCTGCTATCACCATGTAGTTGATACATCTTGAATCAGCTGTTGTCAAATTGTTTGCTATCGTCAATTGAAAATGGATTCAAAGTCAGCTAAGGTGAGTTATTTTAATTGTTTTTTGCAAAAAAATGAGAAACATTTAAAATCGAAAAGCATTTTTTCCATTTTAAGATTTCCAAGGAAAGAAGCGAAGCGTGTGGTGTGATGGAGATGCGGAGGTTCTGCATCTGATGTAAAAGTCCAAAAAGTTGCTTGACAAACAAACAGTTGTTTACAAACAAACAGCTGTTTACTAAATGCAAAAACTGTCGTCTGTCAGGGCAAAATGTTAATTCACATTAGTGAGCTTTTAATTCAAATTAAGGCTGTCATCTGTCTACGCTATAAGCTAATAATATATCAAGCATTGGTGCAATCTCATTTAAATTATATGACAATTATATACGTATTTAATAAAAGTTGTACTTCCATCGAGTCCCTTCAACGTATGCAGAACGGAGCCGTGAAAGTAGTGTATAATTTACCACGAACTTTATCAACTATTTCATTGTTCCGGGACGTTAGTAAAACAGTTTTGCCGATCTATGGATTGCATAAATATCAAGTTTAATTGTTTGTTTTTAAATGTTACACAACATTGGATACCACAAAGTTTCATTTTCACAGAACCAGAATCAATTTAACACTAGAAATATAGTAAATTTAAGAATACCTCTATGCAGGTTGGAAAAAACCAAACAACGTGTTGACTACACTGGTTCTTTGACATATAATAATCTGCCAATTGAAATTAAATCCATGAATAGAATTTCAAATTTTAAAATGTTATTTATTATTATTTATTTATTTATTGTAATATCCTGCAGAACAGGACTAAAAATCTTATAATTACAGTGCAGGAATAGAATATGTTACATATTAATAAAAGACATTGTTCTATAATATATATGCGCTTAAAATTATTAGATTGTGTTAAAATTAATGGGTTAAAATTAAAATTCTAATAAAATTATTATCATTGAAATTGAAATTTTAATTGGATATTTAGATATATATTTCCAAATTTAGCCTTATATCATTGATAGGGATAAATGGAAAAGAAAATTACTATCTACTAATGCTTTTTGTTAAAATAATTTATTAAAATAATTAAACAATTAAATTAAAACAAAAAAAAATCCAATGAGTGTTCGAACTCACGGGCGATGTGTTAACACCTTTTTGCTACACGGTACCTGTTCGATTCCTATGAACACATTCGTAAATGTTACATTGGAAAATAAAAAACAGCGTTCAATCATATGATGACGTTACAGTTAAATAATATTAATACTTAAAATTATTTAAAGACCCAGTGCAAGCACATGTGTCATTATTTTCTTGCTCAATACTTTTTGTTTTATTCCCACAAAAGTCAAAGAATGCAAAGCAACAGACACTTGTACATACATACATACATTGTTATTTTCGTACGATATAACCGAAGATCAACATAAAATACTTTTTTAATATTACTCCAAATTAAAACACTTCAATCTCGGCTCGCCGATATCGGATCGCCTTAATTATTGGAATAAACTCTTCGTCGAAACCCGCACTAGCTTTTTAATCCAAAAATTAATAAAATCGGCTATGAATTTCCGGAGAAAATCGCGTGGGAAAATTATATGAAATTCGCCCAATAATCACTTTCAATACCGACTGCCAAGCAACGAACAAACAAACGATGATAAGACAAAACCGAAGATCAACATAAAACACTTTTTTAATATTACTCCAAATTAATACTCCAAATTAAAACACTTAAATCTCGGCTCGCCGATATCGGATCGCCTTAATTTTTGGCCTAAACTCTTCGTCGAAACCCGCACTAACTTTTTAATCCAAAAATTAATAAAATCCGCTATGAATTTCCGGAGAAAATCGCGTGGGAAAATTATATGAAAATCGCCCAATAATCACTTTCAATACCGACTGCCAAGCAACGAACAAACAAACGATGATTTACTCTTACAAACCTAACACTTGTGTATGTATTAAATTTATAGTTTACTGCCCTAGAGGCGCGCGTATAGATGTTAACACATCAAAAATTACAATAAATTAAATAAGATTAAAGTAACAAAGTTAAGAAAATAAAATAATATAATATAAAACAGGATTATGAGGTCATAGCTTGTTTCTCAGTGAATTAATTTAACTAAAATAATCAAAAATTGCCTTTTTAAATGTTTCCGTATTGCTTATGAACTGTATGTTCGAAGGTAGTTTGTTCCAAAGATAAATACTATTAATACATATAAAAGTGCCACTCCGACATCAGACATCTTCGGCGTTGTGGTATTAAATGATTTGTTCTGTTTGAACGTGTAAACCTAAGTCTGTTGAAAAGATATGATGGCTCGTGGGTGTAAATTATTTTATGAAGTAGAATTTAGGCTTGTGTCGAACTCGTTCACTAGTTCTCGAACTCGTTCATTTAAGGTGCCCGGTAGTAACAATAACGAACATACTCGCCGTATCGAACATGAGCATTATGTTCATGAGGGTGATGTCTGGTCATCCTAAATGAACTAGGTAGTTCGTGAACTACCCAACTCTAGTAGAATTAGCGTACGAATTTTTAATAAATCGGAGAAATTAACATTGTATAGCTTTTTTACAAAAGGCGATATGTGGTCATATTTTCCCAACCCATAAACATACCTAACGACAGCATTGAAGGTTCTGTTAAGTTTAGCTATACTTTCCCCGTCTGTACTCAGGGTCGCCAGTTTTGTTTTTTTAGGCGAAATCCCCGAATTGTTATTTTTAATCCCCGAAAATCCCCACAAAAATTTAAAATCCCCGGAAAAATCCCCATAGTTTTAAATGAAGTTCGAGAAAGTTTTAAGTTTTAAAATAAAAATTTTATTAGAATTCAGTTTAACAAAACCAAAATTTAAATATTGAAAAATGTAAACATAATAAATCATTATATTATTATTAAATTATAAATATTATATTATTATTATTTTAATAAAAATTAGTTATAACAAAAAGATTATGACTAATGAGATCTGGATTTTGATCTGGACATTGGTTAAAAGTCATTAAGGCTTAGTATATCCAATACTTAAGTCTCATAATCTTCAGGTTCATCTACTTCATTATTTGTTTTGTACATAGTTCTAGTAATTCTCGTTATTTCTTCTCCACTGCTTCTATTCTTTTCAGCAACGCCAAATATCAAAAATATTTGTTACTGGTTTTATTGTTGTCATCACGTACAGCCTTGGCAGTAAAACATTTTGATATTTTTTGGGACTGACAAGTGCATAGAGTAAATCTTACTATAGAGTGTATTTCCTTTCACACTCTTCGTGATGCGGTCGGTGTGATAGAGAGAATAGAGAATTACAATAACTTCTGACATTAATTTTTCATGTCGTTTTGGTGAAAAACTGTGAAATTTAAATGTGTTTTACACTTTTTTATTGACCGTCATTGTCAGCATACATATGTGTTGTATTTAACACAATAATTTTAACACACAAATAATAAATAATTAATAAATACTTCTTAAATTTTTATCCCCAAAAAATCCCCGGATCCCCATACCAAAAAAACAATCCCCTGTTTTGAAAAAAAATCCCCAATTTGGGGATAAATCCCCTAAACTGGCAACACTGTCTGTACTAGAAAAAAGTTCACAGCCCTGTAATAATGTTGGTAGTAAATACGTTTTCGCTAGAAGAGTACGTATAGATATAGGTGTAAATTATTGCGCATTCCATAGAGTCCTAAGCATACAATAAGTTCTCCCAGTAACAGATAGTATATGGTCAGACCACGTAAGCGTAGTATTAAATTTAATTCCGAGGTTTTTAGTGTTATCAACAACTTCTATTCTTTGACTGTTTATAAAAATATTAGGTTCCAATCTAAACTTCATTAGCCTTGGTCTAATTACTAAGCACTTGGATTTTTTTGGATTTATACTAAGATAATTTCCCGAGGCCCAGTTTTGCACACGATGTAAATCCTCATTTATCTTCCTCACATAATTATCAAGTTCATCTAAACTACAACTTATATAAATTTGAACGCCATCAGCATACATATGACAGTTACAGTGATGTAGGTGATCCACAAGGTCATTAATGTATAAAGTAAATAAAAGTGGACCCAGAATAGATCCTTGTGGGACACCATTAGGTACTGGTAACAGTCGAGATAATCTTCCATTAGCTGCGACACATTGGCTACGATTTTCCAAATATGACGAAATTAGACTAGTTGATGAAAAGGAAAGATTGAACATTGTTTTCAGTTTTTCAGATAGAACTTTATGATTCACAGACTCAAAAGCTTTAGAATGGTCCAAAAGAATTAATAGGGATATATTACCAGCATCTATATTTTCACGTATATCCTCTGAAACATCAATAAGTGCTTTATACAACTACGTTTTCCACGAAATCCTGATTGTCTATCCGTGAGAAGATTTGATAATTTTAAATAATCTGTAAGTTGTTTATGCAGTAGCTTCTCAAAAACTCTCGATAAAAACGGTAATATGGCTATAGGACAGAAATCGTTACCAGATTTCGGAATAGGCAAAATCTTTGAATTTTTCCATCTTTCCGGAAAAGTACTCTTTGTTATAATTGTATTAAAAATAAATGTAATTTGGCTGATAATCAGAGGAAGAATTAATTTCAGAAATTTGGGGTGAATATTATCGAGACCCATGGCGTTCGATTTGGCTGCGAAACAGCTAAAAATTACTTCATTTCGATGAACGCAACTGAAAGAAAAAGAATTATCACGTTGATCCGTTACCGACAGATGGTTATAAAAATTTACGTCGACGTTAACAGCTGTTGATTCAGTAAATTTTTCATTAAGCTCATCGATGTCAACATCGATTTCCGTTTCCGGGCGGGACTTTCCAAGACCAATTTCAATCAAATTTTTCCAGGTTTTCTGAGAGTTAATTACCAAAGAAAATACTCTGGAATAGTGGTCACTTTTCGCCTTCTTTATCAATTTATTAACACGTCTTCGCACACTACAGTATTCCATACGAAGTATTTCTGTTTTGTAAAGTTTCCAGCGTCTAAAAATTAAAAATGTCTTGTAAAATGCATTTACATAATTCGATTGAAACGCTTCTACTTTAATTTGTCGTAAATATTATATGCATAACAAATTCATTAAATTGTAATTCTTTTAATGTTCACTTTTAATATATTAAACCTAAAATTAATAATATATTTGTACATAGATGAATAACATATTGCCAACTTGTCCCTATAATGCCAGTAGGCGCTGCGACCTCTAATTACACAAGTAAAATTTGAAGTTTCGAAATGACACACAAAAACACCGACACACCCCAACTAATTTTTGGGTCATAGAATCCAGTGGTGTAATCCGTTTTAAAAAGTTAGCTCAAAATAACGAGATATTTCGATTTTAAATTTGTAGTAGATTTAAGGTGATTTTTGATTTTATTTGAGGGTAAAACCTGCAAAAACTCTTGTTAAATCAATTTGTATATTTTTTTCGACAAAATGTAACCGTTGAAATAATAGACATCTATTTGGAAGCAGAATTAGTTTACCTCTTACAATTTGGAGCCATAATAATTATAATAATTTTGGGATTCGGGATTGGGGATTTTGGGATTGGCATCCCTATTACAAACAGATGCTACAACATATGTATATATCAAAGTGTTCACTTTGACAGATTTTTGACACTTTTGACAGATGAAACTGAACTAAACGCATGGAACTCAATTCGTGCGGTAATTGAAAACGTTCTTTGCAAAAATCGTCGCTCACCAGAGTGCCGTGATTATATTGACAACATGATGAAGTCTTTCGACAAACTTGCCGTTAATATGTCGTTGAAAATCCGTGCACATTTCGATTTTTACGAACGACAATTGGCCCCAGAAACAGACGAAACTGTTGAAAGATTTCATCAAACTATAATGGCTTTCGAAGACCGTTTCGCGGGAAAAAAAAATAGACTTAATGTTTGCTGATTTCAACTGGTCGTTTGCAAACAAAGAGCAAAAATTGAATAAATCCCAAAAAATTTATAAAATCATCAAAATAACAGCAAATATAGTTCCATGTCCGCTTGAAAATGGACGTCCATTATTTCTAGATATAAATTTTGACAAATAAATAATAAACGAATTGATTTTAAACAAGTTTTTAAAGTTTTTTCATTCAAATAAAATCAAAAATCGCCTTGAATCACTACTACAAATTTAAAATCGAAATATCTCGTGATTTCGAGCTAACTTTTTAAAACGGGGAACACCACTGGATTCTACGATCCAAAATTAGGTTGACGTGTCTCGGCGTTTTGGTGTGTCATTTTCACCTACTTACAGTGATATTTACTGTATAAAATTTATATATTGTACAAATAAATTTAAATAAAAAATTTAGGCTTTAGGCGTGGGCACATTGACGAGGGAGCTGAAGATCTTGTTTGTTGTTTATAACATTTTGTATGTGTATAAGTATATCGTATTTGTGCACATAGCCATTCATATTCTTGATATCTTAACACCCTATATGACACTTTTGATTTTTCAGGATACCTGAATAGACCTCCCTAAAATTTTATAAGGCACTTTATAGCTGAAGAAAATTACTGTACGACACTAGATCCAACGATATATGTATGTTGTGAAGGTGGGCAAACCCACCTTACCATTATACAAGACAATCAAGTTAAAAGTTTCTGCTTTGTACTTGTGGGTATTTCCCACATATGGATCATGAATAATTTTTTGTCACAAATAATATGAAAAATATTTTTGTTGACAAAACTACAGTTTTGTGAAAACCAATGTTTTTTTTTCGCATTCCGCTCCATTTACTTGATATATTTAAATATTTACATTCTTTTAGTGGTGTCTTCTACGATATCCGCACATTTATTTTTCCAATATTCTGGTATAGTCTAAGTCAAAAATGAAAATGTTCGGGCCTGCTATAAATAGCCTATCATCAGTTTTGCCATAAACTTTTACCCAACTCCGTGTACTACTAAACTCTAATCAATATGAAATTCTGGACACTTTTCATGTTGGCTGCAGCCTTGCTCTGCGTCGTTATTGCTGAAGACAAAACCGAGAAGGAAAAGATTTGGTATCATGCTCCTATATTTAAAAGACGCGTAAGTCAAACTACACCAGTTAGTAATGAATGAAAATGATAAAGTAATATTTTCTCACCTTTTAAGGTTAAGCAATTTGTGGCTTGTTGGAAAGCTGGTGTAAGTAATTTTATATTTGACAGTTGGATATCATAAACTCATAAATTGGTTTCTTTGCTTTTACTATATTACAGAAAGTGGACTGCTTGGATGATATAAAGAACGAATTTGGTGAAGATGCGATCGAATTTATTAAGAGATGGGTGATCGGAAAAAAGAAGGAAGACATCAAAATCTAATCAATAAATATATAGAATTCTGAATATTGCAAGTAAAAATCAATACGAAATTTTATTGCTGTGGAATCAAAATTGCGATAATTTCGATTTTGTATTTGAAGTTTGTTTTGCACTAATGCTCCTGTGCGAATGAGCGAAATGGATTCTCTGTTACATTCTTAATCTATGGTGTGCATAGAGTAATGATGTATAGAGCTGCCACTGTTCTCATCTGACATTTCCTTTCACACTATTCGTGGTGCGGTCGGTGCGATAGAGAGGTATCTGACGTAAATTGATTTACACCAGGTGGAATTAGAAAAATTGTTGAGTTACATTTTTTTCATGTCCTTTTGATGAAAAACTGTGAAATTTTCAAGTATTTTCGACTTTTTGTTCTTTTCCTTATAAATGTGTTGGAAGGAATTGTGAAATGGGAAAATAGCTACAAAATAGATTCTTAACCACCTCCAAAATCTTCTTCGGTCTGTAAAATAAAATTGTTACATACAGTGGCAAAATCGAACGAAACATGATTTTGTAAAAAATGTGTCGATTTGTATGACAGGTCAAGGTGGGGCGTGGTCACAATGCCTATTTGCATTCCAAAACTAATTACGGGCAAATAATAGTCACTGACACAATTTCATTGTGATCGATACAAATTTACGGCAGTTATCGTCCTAACTAGCCAGCGCCTTAATAAGTACTAAAACGACTTTCCTGCAAACATACTAAGGGTCTAATCCCAGAGCCGGAATTCGCAAGGCCTTCCATTAATAAGGCATGCGGAATGCTTCTTTTGTAATGCCTTCTTAAAATAAGGCTTGCGGAATGCATGCATTTTTTTAATCAGTTTTAACCAAGATGAAGAGATTTAAAATTTTGAGAAATTTCATTTCCGATTGTGTTTAACCGTAATTTAAATGGAAAATTTCATACACATTTTAAAATTATATCTTTTATTTAATATTTTTCAGGGAATTTTTAAAATTTTAGAAGAAATCTACATTGAATTTAAAGATCCAAGATTGCCTTCCACGAATAAGGCATGCGGAATCATTCTCTGGTAATGCCTACTTTAATAATGCCTGCGAAATGCATGATTTTATAAGGCTTCCACAGGCCTGTTAAAAGAATGCCAGAAGACGCTGTTGTTCACGAAAACCCCGTCTTTCTACATGATTGCAATTCGTCGTTGCAAAATCATAACATCCGATAGCCCAGCAGATAAAGCGTCCGATTGTAAGTTCTAAGGTCGTGTGTTCGATTCCTGTGGCTGCAGAGTTTAAAAAAAAATCATTTATAAGAATTACAATTGATTACAGTATAAATCTGAAATATGAAGCTAATTTCCATATATATTTTTTTATTTTTACGTAAGTCCTTGTAAATCTACTCTTTTTGCAGGCCTTCTTAAGGCCTTCTAGTAGAGAGGGGTGGAAGGCCTTGCCACCCAATCTCACGCAATGTTAAAAAGAAAGGAGGAGGTAATGTGTAGGGAAGGCCTGCCGTATTCTATAGAATGCCTTCTTGGTCATGATTTCAGGCCTTCCAGCTCCTGATTTCTGCCGCTGGGTACATATAAATAAGTATGTAGAAGTGGATAATGATTTTAGGATAAAAAAAATTATTTAAATTTTATTTTTGTTTAACAAAACTAAAGTACAATAAATGCCTTCTAAGGCGTTCCTCTTTGTATGCCTTGTAAGGCCTTCCTTTTCGTATGCCTACTAAGGCCTTCTTTAGGAAGGCCTTGCCTCCCAATCTCACGCAATGTTAAAAAGAAAGGAGAAGGTATTGTGTAGGGAAGGCCTGCCGTATTTTAAAGAAGGCCTGTTTGGTCATGATTAAAGGCCTTTCAGGTCATGACCAATTAGATCCAAGCCGTTAGTCTAGACACAAACCAAAGCAAAAGTAAACAATATAGTTGATAATAATAGTGGGTTGTAGCATAATAGTGTTAAGACAAAAGTTGTTGAATTCTTTTCCTAACGTGCGTTAAGGAACTTCGTTCCAAAAACTTAATCGTTAAATTAAGGAAAATTAACATTGCATCAATGACATTTTACATTAAAATACTATAGAACTATTGACGCAACTTTTTCCTTGTGCTGATGATTAACCTGTTTTTCAGTGAAGATTTCCCAAGTCCCTTCAAGGGATGTAAAGGCCAACAATATCATCAGAAAATTAATATAAAATAAAACACATTTTTTAAAAAACAGCAGACAGTTGTCCGAGGCCTTCGGCCACGGACTGTCCCTGCAGGCTGTGTCAGAAACACGGCCATTAAGTTTAACGTAGAATACGCCATCCGATAAGACAGAAAACATATATAACAATAAATGATAAATAACATAAGCAAATGAATTTATTTATTTGATAGTTACTTTTGATAATATACATAAGCTTATGGTAGGAAAAATATGTTTTTAAATTAAAAGAGTAAAGATAAATGATAAATAACAGACGCAAATCAATTTGATTTATATTTTTTATAATTATATATCCATGTTAAATTCAAATTCACATTTAACATTTTGTTTCACTTAAATACATAAGTAAATATACGAAATTTCAATATTTCATCAATCACAACAACAGCCGAAGGTTTGTGTCCACACTGAAACAGCAGCATAGTTTGTGTTCACGCTACAAACTCAAACACTCAACCAAACACCATACATATGTTTGAGTGTATGTGTTTAAACAATTTTCATTTGAGAAATTTAAATATTAGGAAGATATCAACCAATATGAAATGTATATCAAACGAAAGATAACATCTTCATTTACCTACAAAAAAATTTTTAAAAAAAGTTATCTCGCCGTTTCCTCATAATCAATGAAATAAAGATTACAACAATAACAATCTGACATGACTCCCTATACCGTAAGGTAAGACGTATTCTACGCCAAAATTTGACTTTTTATTATTCGAAATAGATCTACATATTCTGTTATCGCACCATCCTAACTTACATACAAATTATTTAGCAATTGTCTTAGCAACGGCGGCCTTAGCTTCTGCATAGCATTTTTCAATGGTGGTTGTCTACAAGGGAATCAAAAGCATAAAAATTGTTAGAAAAATACTCTAACCTAAGTTGGTATTAGCCCGATCGCGAGCCGGGAGACGAAATTGAATCTGGTGGCTCTTAGCTCAAGAGTTGGTTCGCAAATGTTGGGGGTGGTGTTGAAGACATGTGTTGGTAGATAACACTGTGATAGTTTTTGACCCGAAAAAAAAATGAACTTTGATGAATCCTTTTCGAACTATTAGGGGGGAGTCCCCTGAGTGCGAAAGTACATTTGGAAGTGTCAGTGTCAGGTTGTAGGCAACACTTCAGGCTTTGTTTTATATTAGCCCTTCTAAGACCGGAGATATTTATGTTCAAAGTTTGAAATACAAGATAAATGCAAAGATATTTTATTAAAGTTGATTAATTATAAGTGAAGTGTGCCTACAACCTGAGTTGCCTCCAACCTGAGTCTAGGTAGAAAAGAGGTTTACTAGGGCTGTTTTTTGAGAAAATCAGATTTTTAGCAAACAAGTGAGGTTAAAAAATCGTATTTTTTAATTTTGTCCCCAATGGGTTAATAAAATGTAATATATTTATATGCAGATTTAAAGAGTTTTTAATGGTCTTTGTAATGATATTCACCGGAACCAGATCGGACCATAAATATGTGAGATATGGCCAACTATATATTCAAGCTTTAAAGGCCCATATCTCAAGAAGTTGGACCGAGCCCAAACAATTGTTTATTTTTTGTATTTTAATAAGCTTTTTACGCCCTTTTAGGCCAAAAAAAAAATTTGCCTATGGCCGGTAAAATTTGTTTAAATAGCGCAGACTTACCTATATCCATATATACCGATTTCTCAAAAACTGGAGCCAATCTGACACTTCCAAATGTACTTTCGCACTCAGGGGACTCTCCCCTAATAGTTCGAAAAGGATTCATCGAAGTTCATTTTTTCGACTATCACAGTGTAATAGATGAATTGTGAATTATGTCTAATTTTGTCATTTTCTATATGTCAAAACATATAAAATATGTTCCCTCTATGCCTTAAATTTGTTTCCGTATTAAATGATATATACCGGCTTACCTATGGGTGGTATAATAATCGTCGTCATTTTCCAGTCGTCATTCTAATTTTTAAATTTATTTCGCCGCCATATCGGATCCCCTATTTTGAATGTCTAAAAACATTGGGCCGGAAAATACAGCACTTAGTAAAGATTGTTTTCTATCTGTCGCCACCAAACAACAGTCCAAGCCTCCAAGACTTAGACGTGGCCACTTTGACAAATTGCCAGTGTATCAGATGCTGATGAACAGCTCTCGGACGATGGTTGAATCGTGACAGTATATTGAGGGAGCTGAAGATCTGGCTTGTTTTTCATAACAATTTGTATGTGCATGTTAGTGCTCCTATTGATTTATATTTTTTCTATCCTTTTTTATTTTTCGGGACACCTTAATAGGCATCCTTAAAACTTTATAAGACGCATTAGATCTGAAGAAAATTAGTGTTCGACAGTAGATCCAAAGATATAAGTTGTGATGGTTTGCAAAGCCATATTATAATTAAAAAACACAATCAAGTTAAATATTGGTGCTTCGTACTTGTAGGTATTTCCCACATATGGAACAAGAATATTTGATTCCACTAATAATATCGAAAAACTTTTTGTTATTAATCAATTGACAAAAACAACAGTTTTGTGAAAGCCAATGTTGTTTTCATATTCCACTCCGTTTGCTTGATATATTTAAATATTTACATTATTGAAGTTTCAAACGATGTCTGCAAAATTATTTACCCAATATTTTGTTATTTATGTCAAGAATTAAAATGTTCGGGCCTGCTATATATAGCGCTGTTCCTCTACTTCTTATCACAGTTTTGCCATAAAATTTTACCCAACTCCGTGTACTACTAAACTCTAATCAATATGAAATTGTGGACACTTTTCCTGTTGGCTGCAGCCTTGATCTGCGTTGCTATTGCTGAAGACAAAGTCGGGAAGAAAAAAGCCTGGTATGACGCGCCTATGTTTAAGCGACCCGTAAGTCAAAATATTCCAATTAGTAACTAAAGAAATTAATAAAGTAATATTTTCTAAACTTTTAAGTATAAGAAATTGATGGCTTGTCACAATGAAGGTATAAGCTGGGAGAACTGCTGGGAGACTATAAGAAAGGAATTTGGCGAAGATGCATTCACAATTAAGAAGTGACCGAAACCAATAAAGTAATCGAAGCGCAATCAATAAATATGTAAAATCCTGAATACTGCAAGCGAAAATCAATTCGAATTTTTATTTCTGGCGAACCAAAATTTTTTTTACTTTTTTTAAGTTTTGAAAATTTGTAAATTTTTCTCTTCCTTCTTCTACTTTATTAAACTGCAATTCATACACTTTTGGAGCTGTTACATTACGCAGTATAAATGAATGCAAATTTCAATTAAAGTCCCGTATTCAGTTCTTATGAAATTTGCGTTGCCACAAGAAATACCCGTATAAAAAATATCGCAAATTTCATGAACCGAAAAAACGTAATTTTCAAACAAACCGAAAACCGGTTATTTGACGTCGAATTATTATATTAATTAACATGACTTTCGAATTTTAATAAAATTTTGGAATTAAGAAACATGATATCTATTTTGAAATATCATCTAAATGACATATCCACACAATTTTTTTTTCAAAATGATTTTATGATTTGATTTTTCAAACATTTTTTTATCAAATTCCAAAATTAAAATTATTTGATTACTAAATGTTTTAAACTTAATAATATTTTCATACATGAAAATCTTTTCCAAATTTGAACATTATTTCGATATTAAATCAGTTTAATGCGAATTTTAATAAAACTTTTAAATTTATATTAAATACGCATTCCAAATTAGAATATGATATATATTTTTTAAACTGTGATGATTTATTCGACCTTTTGTATTATATTTAAAATTAACATGTTCGAGCGTTGGCTCTATTTTAAATTATTTTATTCTTCAAAATATCGCTACCCATTGGGTAGCATCGTCACGAAAATAACCACAATTATTAACTAAATATTTAATTTTATATTTTAATTTCATTATTGTTTTTATTTAATTTTTAATTAATAATTGTGTTGGTCTTCACGACGACGTTACCCAATGGTTGGCCAAATATTACAGAGTAAAATAATTTAAAATAGACCTGACGCTCGATCATTTTAATTCTAAACATATGGTTTTCATTTAAAATTAAATCGTAATTAATTAAATACAGTTTTGAAATTTGTAGTTTTCAATACGAATAAGTAACGGGTTTTTCAACAGAGACGCTACAAAAGTAAATCGATAGGGGCAGCAAACGACGCCATATTTTTTCCCTCTCTTTTGACATTTCTCTTCAGTAAGGTTTGCCATTTCATCATGGAAAGATATACGAGCCAACAACGAGTCGAAATTATTAAAATTTACTACAGAAATTTGGAGTCAGTGGCCTCAATTTTAAGAGCGCTACGTCCAATTTATGGTCGTCATAATCATCCTACCAGATCAACAATTGAGCGTCTAGTGGAAAAATTTTAATCCACAGGCACAGTACAAAATGTTCCCCTGCCAGTGAGACAAAGAAGTGACCGTAGTGTCGAGAATATTGCTGCCGCTGAGGCTTCAGTTCAAGAAAGCCCAAATGAGTCTCTCACACGTCGTTCTCAAGCATTGGGCATCTCTGTGACGTCGTTGTGGCGAAATTTGCGAAAACATTTTGGCCTACATCCTTACAAGATGAAATTGACGCAAGAATTGAAGCCGCTTGACCACCATAAGCGTCGTATGTTCGTGAATTGGGCTGAGCAACAACTTGAAAATGATTCGGATTTTCATCGGAAAATCATCTTCAGCGATGAGGCTCATTCCTGGCTGAATGGCTTCGTCAATAAGCAAAATATGCATTATTGGTCAGACAGCAATCCACACGTAATCCATGAGTCATCATTGCATCCCGAAAAAATTACGGCTTGGTGCGGTTTATGGGCCGGCGGCGTCATTGGGCCATACTTCTTCCGTGATGATCAAGACCGGCACATTACTGTGAATGCGAATCGCTACCGTTCAATGATAACCGAATATTTTTGGGCCCAATTGGATAATATGGACTTGGTTCCAACAGGACGGCGCCACAAGCCACACAGCGAATGCCACAATCAATTTAGTGGAATCCAAGTTTGGTGAACGTGTTATCTCACGAAATGGTCCAGTCGATTGGCCGCCTCGGTCATGCGATTTGACGCCGTTAGATTATTTCCTGTGGGGCTACGTCAAGTCTATGGTCTATGCCAACAAGCCAGCGACGATTGATGAACTTCGTACGAATATCGAACGTGAAATTGCAGCAGTATCGGCCGATTTATGCTTGAAAACCGTCGAAAATTGGGTTCAGCGTCTGGACTTCTGCAAGCGTGCCCGTGGTGGCCATGCAAAAGAAATCGAGTTCCATACATAATCGCATCGAACGTACTTTCACAGGAATAAAGAATTTCATTGGTATCTAAAACCGGTTTTGTTTTATTTAAAAAAACTTTTGTAGTGCTCTTATTGAAAAACCCGTTATATGAAATGCTCGTTGAATATATTTTATGTACTTAAGTTCTAAATGTGTAATTTAATTTGAAGCAAAAAAACCGATCCACCCGGTTTTTGCCAAAATTAAACACCGAAAACCGGTTTCTTGGAAAATTGATTTCTTGAAAAATTGATTATTCGAACAAACCGGAAACCGGTTTCAAAGAAATTGTTTTTGGACACTCTACTTGGTACTCAGCTCTTTGCGAAAATGTCGTAAGTAAAATCAATTACGGGGTTGTTTTGTCAACGTTATTTCGTACGAAAACAATTGGGTGACACCAGAATCTTGACATTTCTATTATTTTAATAAACAAAAGAGCTATAAATATAAAACGGAGTGCGCATAGAAATAAAATGGATTTGCATGAAATATTTGCCGGGTAAATGAGAGATACGTGGTAAGTCTCTGCAACAAAAATTACATGAGGTGTCAGGGGACACCCGGATGGAACGAAGTTCCTTTCGCTATATATTATGCAATAGTTAGTTCCAACACGCCAAGGTGCCCTTTGAAAAATACCATAATTTAAATGGATCTTTAAGAAAATAAACCTTTTGTAAAATGATAAAAATATTTTAAAGAATTTTTTCAATCTTAAATATATTCGTGATAATTTGCCAGGTTGTACTGATCATAAATGTCAAAAATTGAGAGCAGTGTGACAGTTCGTTTGGCAGCTTCACGCTTCTGTCGATTTGTGTTGTTTGGATACAAATATAACGTGTGTTTGCAGCTAGTCGCAAATATTACATACTTGTGTTCAAACACATTGTGTTTGCTATTCAATATTACATGTTTGAGAAACAATCATTAATATGTCATAGTATTATATATGTTTGCGACAAAATATATCTGTGTTTGTGGTAGAAATACAGCTGTGTTCGTTGCACAGTTTATGCTCTCTCGATTGCAAGAGAATAAAAGAGGGGCACGAAGAGAGTTTAGGTTGTAAGTGTGTTTCTGTAGTTTTGAGGTATTCTTTCAATCACCCACTGTGCACAAAAACGGATGCGGATCCGTTTTGAACTCGTTACGAGTCCATAAAATCATAACAAAGCGAAATGTGAGTCCTCGAATTCGTTTCGAACCCGTTACGAGTTCGTAAAATCATAAAAAAGCGAATCAGTGAAATTGTGATTTGGTGGATCCGTCCCGGACTCATTGCGAGTCCGTAAAAATATAAAAAGGCGAATCAGTGAAACTGCGATTTGGCGGATCCGTCTCCAAACCGTTACGTGTTCGTAAAAACATAAAAATGCAATTCAGTGAAATTACGATTTGGCGGATCCGTCGCGAATTCATTTTATTTCCAAAAAACGAATCCGAAAAGGATTCGAATATAAAACTCGTTACGAATTCGAGACGGATCCGAAAAAGTATAAGAAACGATTAACGATTTCGAGAGAAATTTCATACGAAAACGAATTCGTTATGAGTCCGTAACGAACGTCCGTTTCGGACAAAATGTCCGCTGAAACGGATCCGTCTCGAATTCGTAACGGATTCATATGGCACATTGGGCAGTGATTCATAAATATTCCTGAATGTGTGTGTAAATTGCAGATTAAGTCAGTGTTTATTAAAAAAAAAGATTTTAATATAAGTATATGGTTTGTGTACCAACGCATAGTTGAAACCTTCTGAAAACAAAACCGTGAGAGACAACAAAGAAATGAGAAGCAAAAGGGCAGCAGATTCTCATTTCACGAGAAACAAGCAATTAATGCATTCAATGCAAGTAGATGTAAAAATCGTCATTTCAAATCATTTAATTTTTTGTATTAATTATTTACAAATGTGGATTTATATTGATAACATAAATTATAATAAACATTACATATATAGTGAAATCAAAGAATAATTCGTTTCTAAATATTATTATGTTTGCGAGGAAATAGCATATGCTTCCACGTAAATATATGAAGGTTTGGTAGAAACACGCAATAGTTCCCTCGTAAGTATGTGGATGTTTGGGATAAAGAACGCATATATTTCCGCGTAAAAGCATACATACTTGCCAGTAAACATGTTACTGTTTTCATTTAAATACAAGTGAGTTTGGGACTTGCAAAACATATGAATGTTTGAAGTGTGTTCCAAACACATACATGGTTCCTGCAGAATATATTGGGGAGAATATGTTACAGAGGCCGTTTTTTTCAGCATTGCTGCAGAATATGTTTGAGAGAATATATTATAGATGCCGTTATTTCAGCGTGTAAAGTATAAGTTTAACCAAGCAAAAAAAAGCCTCTACTCGTCCAATTCGTTTAATAAATTGTCTTCCATTTTCGAAACGAAGAATTCGTAAGACATTTAATTTAAAGACAACCGATGATTATTATGAACGAGTTTTCTATTTCAACGTAATTTCGAGTAAACTGCATTGAAAATCACTAGCTAAATGAACCCTCTGTAACAAATTCTCCCAAACATATTCTGCAGGAACCATGTATATGTTTGGAACACACTTCAAAGATTTATATGTTCGCAAGTCCCAAACTCAGGTGTATTTAAATGCAAACATTAGCATGTTTACTGACAAATATGTATGCTTTTGCGTAGAAACATATGCGTGCTTCATCCTAAACATCCATATACTTACGTGGAAGCATTCGCGTGTTTCGCCCAAACCTCCAAATACTTACGTGGAAACATATGAGTATTTTCTCCCGAAACATAATAATATTTAGAAACGAATTATTATTTGTCTTTATTTATTATAATTAATTTTAAAAATGTGTATCAACATTTACTTAGATAAAGTATTAATACATAAAACTGAAAGATTTAAATGATTTTTACATTTACTTGCATTGAATGCATTATTTGTTTTGTTTTGAATCTGCAGCTGTGTTGTTTCTCCTGTCTTTGTTGTCTCTCACGTTTTTGTCTTCAGAAGGTTTCAACTATGCGTTGGATATCACTATTGGTTGATACACGATAAATATGCTTATATACAAATTTAATTCATGCAAGGCAAGAATGTATTAATTACTTGTGTTTTTTTTATTAGATTGCACAAATGGTCCGGCATTCCGCTTTTTGCACACATAAATATATGCGAGACACATACACAAAAACCAAAGCAACATCACAAACCATTTAACCGTCAGAGCGTTTTCAGGAATTCAGGCAGAAAAATACAGAAACACACTTACAAGATATACACACTCTTTGCCCCACTTTTATTTTCTTGCACTCGAGGGAGCGTAAACAGTGCAACAAACACGGCTGTATTTGTATTACAAACACAGATTTATTTGGGTCGTAAAGACATATGTTATAACATTGTAATCTTTGTGTCTCAAACATGTAATATTGAATAGCAAACACAATGCGTTTGGGTTCAAGTATATTATATTTGTAACAAGCTCCAAACACATCTTATGTTTGCATCCAAAAAACCAAAAATTATATGAGGCCCGGTTGGAACGAAGTTCCATTCGCTATATATTATGTACTAGTTAGTACCAAGACGCCTAAGGCGCCTATTGGAAAATACTGTAATTTAAATGGATCTTTAAGAAAATATACTTTTTTTAAAATGAACTTTTATTAAGAAATTTTTTATTTATTGAAAGTATTTTAAAAAAAAAAGTATATTTTTAGGTCCCTTGTGTAAGAAGAGGTCCTTTCTTTAATGAGAGGTACTACTTCTATTTAAAGCTAATTTTGTAAGAAAAGCTAAAATTTTTAAGAAGAAGTACTTTCACTTACAAATTTATTCAAGCTCAAGACCTTTTTAAATAATATAAAGCTTATTATCTTTATATTACTTTCAAAAAAGTCAAGCATAAAAATGTTCCAATGATACCAAGGCTGTCTGTATAGCTATTTCGGATCTTGCCAAGATCTTCATCAGCAGACGTTTTTGGTATGTTTTTGGTGAATTCTTCAAAAATATATATCCAGAAACACTCATCATATTAATGAGAATTCCTTTATATATTCGTTTGAAGAATACCAAGCACTACCATTGGAACACCTTCATGCACAACTCTTTTTATCATGCCGTAAAACCATTGGTTTTAATCAGAGTTGTGCATGAAGGTCTCATCGTCGTATTTTTCAAAGAGTTTCTGCCTATTTTCAAACACTCGTGGCCTTCTTGTAGGGCGCCGTGAACCCAAAATTGAAATATTATATAAATCCATTGCTTTATATTATTTTATTTACTAATGTGCACAAATTCATAATTTATTTTGTAAACACTATTTCACATGTACATTCACACATTGAATTTCGTTGTTTGTCAGCTGTCACAATTTCCTCGGTTAGTAGCAGCTAATCAGCCGTCGATCGCTGATTAAGTTAACCGCACTTTAATCAATGATTTGTGCTACCCAACGTTTATGAAAACGAATTTTATGAACATCTCCGGTTAAACTCTGATTAAGCACTAATCAGCGTTTATGAAATCGGGCATAAGAGTATGAATTTTTTTTACAAAGAAGTACTTTTTTAAGAACAGGTACTTTTTAAAGAAGTGGTACTCTTTTTAGGAAAAGGTTGTTTTTTTACGAAAATTTACGTATTTTCAGAAAGGCTCCTTATCTCAAGGAAAGAAAAGAATTGGTATTATTTTATTTTTAAGAAAAGTTACTTTTAAGAAAACGAATTTTTGTAAGAAAATATATTTTTTTAAGAGCCGATTTTTTTTTGAAGAAGAGCTTGTTTTTTCGAAAGGACATATGCAATTTTAAGAGTAGGTACTTATCTCAAGAAAAGTTATTTTGTTTTACAGAAAAAGGTAATCCTTAAAGAAAAATCAGTTTTTTAAGAAATGGCAGTTTGTTGTAAGATAATGTACTTTTTTAAGAAAAGGTAATTATTTAGAAAAAATACTTTTTTTAAGAAAAGGTACTTTTTGTAAGAAAATTTACTTTTTTAAGTAAAGGTACTTCTTTTAGATATTGTATTTTTTAAGAAAAGTTGCTCTGTTTAAGAATATGAATAGGTTTTTTTTTTGAGAAAACTTACTTTTTTTAAGAATTCGCACTTTTTTTTAAGAAAATGTTTTTTTTTAAACTTCTTTCACTTTGGCTTTTCTAAATTTACTTTTTATTCGGTTCAAAACAACAATCTGTAATAAACAGGCTCCACCTAGAAAATTTTACATTAAACAAGAAATATCCGCCATATATTAGTCTAGACACAAACCAAACCAAAAGTACGAGTGTAAGGGTATGTGTGCTGCCAAATGTAATTCCATGCTCAGGGTTGTATTTCATGGATTTGCCAGTCATAAAATTTACTTTTTATTGGGTTCAGAACTACATTATGTAATAAACAGGCTCCACCTAGAAAACTTTCCATTAAACCAAACCAAACCAAAAGTACCCAATATAGTTGATACTAATGGGTTGTAATAAAGTAGTGAAAAAAAATTGTTTAAAATTTTTTCATTCAGCCCCCATCCCACAACGTGCGCTAAGGAACTTCGTTCCAAAAACGAAAGATTTTTCAGCGTGTATGTATGTATTTACGTATATACCTACTTATCTATCTAAATTTTGTCGACTTATGCCATCAATTTGTAATTATTGCAAATGCCATCCATCCACTCTCATTTGTCATTCACAAACTAATTTCAGTTTTACGAGCTGCAATAAACTGAATTTTTCACAAATCACAATGTTGTCGGAACATATT
The DNA here is from genome assembly GCA_963931995.1 of Phaonia tiefii. NCBI lineage: Eukaryota > Metazoa > Arthropoda > Insecta > Diptera > Muscidae > Phaonia > Phaonia tiefii. The sequence continues at coordinate 46,684,879 of OZ008367.1, forward strand.
TTAAATTAATCAACAAATTAAATTACAACCATTAAAATTCTCATTTAACAACATTTAACTACACTCCACAACACTTGTTTAAAACACATTTATCAATTTCAAATCGTGTCGAATGCCCTGCTCCGCCTGCACCCCCACCACCCACGCTTGTTAAACTAAACCCCCCTCAAACCAACAAATGTCCACATGCAAGAATATGCGCTGGTGATGAAGAGAGGGAGAATGGAAGAAAGAAAATATACCCTAGAAAACGAATATAATTGCATTAGCAACAAACAATTCACAGCATCATTCGCACCTAATAATCATAATGTTTACATGACACTTTTGCCTTCCTTCTCACCAAAATCCTGGACCCAGAGTTGACTTAGTGTTGCAGGCAGCAGGCAGCAACATGTGCAGCATTCCAGGCCAGTTGATGTTGTCGGGATGGTGTTTATGTTTATTGAAGTTATAAAAACAACACACAGACGATTTCGATTTTCGGTTTGAAATATATTCAATAAATAGATTTAAATATCTCAATATGCGCTTAGTATTGAAATTAAGGCAATAATAAATATGTTGGAACGATTGTTTAGAGTGATCGATAGATATGTGACCCTTTTCAATGTGTAGCTTCATAAGATGAAAGCGAAAGGGTTGTATGTAGTTTTTTTGGAATTCCAAAAAATTTGTTCTCTCTTTTTTATAGTTGGAAATTCATAAAACAAAATCTCAAGATAAACAAATGTACATACACACTCGTATAAATGTAAATTTACATATGTAAATCCTAACACATAAAACATTTGTTTTTGTTTAAAATGCTACGTGGAAATTTTGGAAAATCTTTTAGATCTTAGTTTTTTGTTGTTCCCCCTCAAAATAAAAAAACAAATCTATGTCATCTTTAAAAAAAAATGTCTACGAAATGCTGGCAGACAGATCTTTTGTCTATTCAACGAGTTTATCCACAGCCACTATTTTTTGTCATCACAATATGAACGGACGGACACCCTACAATAATCGGGGAAAACATTTCATTATTCGAAACTGCTTGATTTAGTGGTAAAATTTTTACTTCCGGTGAAACGTTGTAAAACAATAATTTCACAGATGTTGAGCTAAAATGCTTCCTGCATGGACTTTCAAGGAACTAAAGTCTGATATGGATATAAACCGGAGCACAGCGGTTCAAAATAAATTTTCCATCGGGCAAAATTCAATGGCTTCGGATGTAGTTTTTAACTAGTCAAAAATTCGATAATAGGTAAGGACTTAAGGCATATTTTGAAATAATCATATTGAAAATCAGGTAGTTGGGTATTTTATAGTAAATAACCCGAAGTTGACCACTTTTCTTATTTTGAGATTTCAAAGAAATCAAAAATTGTAATATTTCGGAACGAAGTTCCTTATCGCACGTTGCGGGATGGGGGTTAAATAAAACAAAATTTAACAAACTTTTTTTAACACTATTATGCTACAACCCAGTATTATCAACTATATTGGGTACTTTTGCTTTGGTTGGTGTCTAGACTAACATATTTTGGGAAATTTCTTGTTTAATGGGAAGTTTTCTAGGTGGAGTGGATACACAATATGCAATTAAAAATATTTAAAAAAAAATACATGACGTGTCAGGGGACACCCGTTTCGAACGATGTTCCTTTCTCTATATATTATGTGCTAGTTAGTTCCAACAAGCATAAGGCACCCGTTGAAAAATACGATAATTTAAATGGATCCTTAAGAAAACATACTTTTTGTAAAATGATAAACTTTGTTTTTTTTTTAAAGTATATTCTAAGGTTCTGTTTGTAATAATATGTATTATATTTTCCCGAAAAGGTAATTTTTTTAAAGAGAGGTACTTCTTTTTTAAAAAAGCCAGAAAGTACTATTTTTAAGAAAAATTACTTTCTGTAAGAAAAAGCCAAAGAGTATGATTTTTTTTTACAAAGAAGTACTTTTTTAAGATCAGGTACTTTTTAAAGAAGTGCCACTCTTTTTACGAAAACGGTATTTTTTAAGAAAATTTACTTATTTGCAGAAAGACTACTTATGTCAAGAAAAGAAAAGGTATTATTTTATTTTTAAGTAAAGGAACTTTTAAGAAAAGGATTTTTTGTAAGAACAGGTTTTTTTAAGATAAGGTTTTTTAGAATTAGAATTATTTTAAGAAAAGGTACTATTTTCTAAGAACAAGTCATAGGAGTATGAATTTTTGTTACAAATAAGTACTTTTTTAAGAACGTGTACTTTTTAAAGAAGTGCTACTTATTTACTTATTTTCAGAAAGGATATTTATCTCAAGAAAAGAAAAGAAAAAGTATTATTTTATTATTAAGAAAAGGAATTTTTTTTGTAAGAAAATGTACTTTTTTAAGAGAGGGTATTTTTTTGAAGAAAAGGATTTTTGTTAAGAAATGGGAATTTTTTGTTAGAATTTGCCCATTTTTCAAGAATAGGTAACCTTTTAAGAGTAGGTACTTACTTATCTCAAGAAAAGTTATTTTGCTTCACAAATAAGGTACTCTTTAAAGAAAAGGTGTTTTTTTTTAAGAAAGGGCAATTTGTTGCCAGACAATGTTCTGTTTTAAGAAAAGGTACTTTTATGCAAAGGTACGAGGCGAATCAATAAGTCCGCGACTTTTTGAATGAAACACAGTTTTTTTTTCATAGAAAAAGTACTTTTTAATAGTTATTGATTTTGAACCGAACAAATATTAAAAACATAAAAAATTCTTTTTTCCAACATAATCTCCTTTTGCTCAATGCACTTAGTCCAACGTTTCTCCAATTTTTTTATCCCATCCAAAAATAGGATTTTTCAAGGTCCATAAAATAAACATTTGTTTGATCAATAATTTCATCGTTGGAGCTAAATCTCTTTCCACCGAGCCATTTCTTTAGGTTTGGAAATAGGAAATAGTCAGTGGGGGCTGAATCCGGAGAATATGGCGGATGAGATACCAATTCGTAGTCCAATTCATGGAATTTTGCCATTGAGACTACACACATGTACACTTGTACGTTTATGTGCAATTGAGAGCAAACGCGGCACCCATCTTGCAGACAGCTTTCTTAAACACAACTGATCATTTAAAATCGAAACCACACTGTCATATGAAATGCCTATGGCATCAACAATCTCACGCACTTTTACTCTTCGATAGGCACCAACACCATATCGTGGATATTTTCGACATTTTCTTGTGTATTGACCTCATTTGGCCGTCCAGAACGATCACCATCATTTGTACTTGTGCGACCACAACCAAAGTCAGTAAACCACCTTTTTACCATTGAAATCGATAGTGCAGAGTCCTCATAGTATTTATCAAGCTTTTCCTTGGTTTGATTTTAATGATCACTCGAAATTCACTTTTTTCAATTTTTAAAAAACTTCACGGGATTGTATGTTTTGAACATCTGTTAACCGCAAAGTAAATGACGGAATTGGCTCAAAATTTGACAGTAGTCTACCAACAGCCGGTACTTTTTTTTTTTTTTTTTTTTGTTTAAAATTCATTTATTTTCATAAATTATATTTTATATTTTATGGGAGCAGTGTTCCATTTCATATAACAACGAGGGAAGTTCGAAAAGTCACTGACTTATTATAGGTATATATAGGTATATTTTTTACAAAAGGTACTTTCTTTGTTTAAGAATATGAATAGGTATTTTTTTTGAGAAAATTTCGTTTTTTTTTTAAGAAAACGCACTTATTTAAGGAAATGCTCCTTTTTAAACTTTTTTCACTTTGGCTTTGCTAAATTTACTTTTTATTGGGTTGAAAACTACAATAGATACTAAATATTGGTGACAGGCTCCACGTAGAAAACTTCCCATTAGCAAGAAATTTGCCAACATATGATAGTGTAGACACAAACCAAAGCAAAATTACCCAATATAGTTGATAACATACATAGATAAAGTAAACTAATAAATAAAGCACAAGTGTTGGGAAAATTTTATTGTAATGAGTAATTTCCTAGATGTCGTTGAAAACAATAAATGGGATTTTTTTTGTTAAAAAGAAAAAAAAAACAAAGTAAAAAAATATGACATTAAAATTCAAAAATTTCATATCAAAAGAAAAAATTATTTTCAATAAAAATATCACTTCGAAACAAGAATACAACACGTTACTTAAATTAGAATATCTGATGGAAATCGAATTGCAAAGCCATGACACCACCGACTAAGTCCTACTAAATTGGTTCTTCCTCCGGTTCAGCTACCATTCCTTGTTGAGAGTCCTCAGACACTCTAACGGTTTCCGGGATATTCATCTTTGGGCGGCCTTACGGGTGTTCCCGTATTGATATCCCAACACCGGCCTCATGGCTTTGAAATAGTTTTTTTTATATAAGAAACAAATGCTGTTATGTAAAATCACATAAATTTTGTCATGTTTTCAATTTTTTAAATTACTTTCACAAAAATTTCCCACAATTTTGAATAAACGTCAATGAGAATTATGGGAAACTTCAGTGAAAGTGACAGTAGTACAGGACAGCACCTGGTGAACAAAGTTGACAATGGTCGCGCTATATCTATCATAGATAAAGTAAACAAATAGATGAAGCACAAGTGTTGGGAAAATTTTAGTGTAATGGGTAATTTTCTAGATGTCGTTGAAAGCAATAAATGGGGTTTTTTTTGTTAAAAAGAAAAAAAAAAACAAAGTAAAAAATATGACATTAAATTTCAAAAAGTTTTTTATTTAAGAAACAAATGCTATTATGTAAAATTATTTAAATTTTGTCACATTTTCCGTTGTTTAATTTGCTTTCACAAAAACTTCCCACAATTTTGAATAAACGTCAATGAGAATTATGGGAAACTTCAGTGAAAGTGACACTAGTACAGGACAGCACCTAGTGAACAAAGTTGACAATGGTCGCGATATATCTAACTATTACTTCCTTTATCTTTGGTTGATAATACTGGGTTGTAGCATAATAGTGTTAAAAAAAAGTAGTTTAATTTCTTTTCATTTAGCCCCCATCCCGCAACGTGCGATAAGGAACTTCGTTCCAAAATATTAAAAAAGTAAGAACAATTGACTAGTTTTTATTAGGTTCAAAACTACAATAGACACTAAATATTGGCTACAGGCTCCACCTAGAAAACTTCCCATTAAACAAGAAATTTCCCAGCATATGTTAGTCTAGACACAAACCAAAGTAAAAGTAATCAATATAGTTGATAATAGTGGGTTGTAGCATAATAGTGTTAAAAAAATGTGGTTTAATTTTTTCCATTTGGCCCCCATCCCCGAACGTGCGATAAAGAACTTCGTTCCAAAAAGAAAAGAAAAAAAATTGAATACGTGCATTTGCAACTGGGCCACCCGGCAAGTCCTGCTTTCTAGTCAGACGTGCATTGTCCTGACAAGTTTTTCCTTTGTCATAAGCACAAATGTTTGTTTGCAGCAATTTCGCATTTTGTTTGTGGGAAACGAGACTTTACGACGCGAGTAGTGATTTATGTATAAGAAATTTTAATTGATTTTATCAAATCAATTGATGGAGGCAGTTATATGGTCGACCTTGATCAACTAAACAACATCTCATATTCAATTTCGCCCCCGTTCTACTTATACATTGTGCATGTCCAAACTTTGCGCTTGTTCAAATTTGTTTGTATTCTAATATGTATTTTATTGAAACACATCAACATAAATATATTTATATTTTTAATAAAGACATGTGTATACATGTGTTTTTGTTGTTGTATTTTATTTTTGTGAATGATTTGTTTTGGGTGAAATGACATTTTTCTTTTTTAATTTATGACATTCTCACACAACCAACAGTTAATTATTTTTTTTTAATTATTGGTGTTTTCATGATGTGAAAATAAAAATGAGGTAATAACAATAAACACATAATGCGACATAAGTATATTTAATATTTTTGTTTATTTACCATATCACATAAAACGTCATTAAAAAGGAATCCTCAAATTTCACACAGACTGTTTGAAATATTCTAAATGTCATGGCAAATTTTCCACACATATTAACTTAAGCGCGCGCATTTAGTTTAAGTGATTTGGAAACTAATTTGGAAGTAGTTAATTTGCATGGTCCGCTGTTTGAAGTTTGGAAATATATATGTTGGTTATGGAGACCAAATCAAAGAAAAGGTCAAGATACATAGGAGTAGGTGCTGTCAATTTAGGTAATGGATGACTGCCGGTGTTCTCAATTTTGACAGCCACCACAAATGATGACACTTGAAAACCATAAAATGTCAAAACTAAATTGTGCATTTTTTAACTGAAGTACTCCTACATCCTAAAACAACATGAGTGGACGAGTAAAGTATGTTGAGTATCCTCCTCCCAATGTACATAAGTAGTACTCATTAAGGAATGGGCAATTTTTCTGCCTTTTTATAAAAAGAAGACGAAGAAAACAACCTAACGAAAAATTAGAAACAGCTGGCACTACACGCACTCAACCACTTGCAAGTGAAATGAAATTGTTGAAAACTACTCTTAGGAGTACTCATTTCATGTGTACTTGCCACCAGCAACACAAGTTCACTTGCAACAAGTTAGTCATAATGACAGTGTCGACATTGTCGCTGTCTTGTTTCTAATGGGTAGATGATGATGCCATCTACGATGCCGTTGGCGACTACGTAAAACCATTGCCCCTAACACAATTGTAAGAGCCTAAGTCTGTTTGTACATGGACATTTTCCAAAAAAATGTTACACATTATGGGGACTTTTTGAGCTCAAAGAGCACTCGAATTTTAACAATATTATAATGCCATAATAATTGTCGACGGTCAGACAGTCAAGTGCGTCTCAATGTCTCAAATTTTTTCACATCAATTGAGAAACTCATAATATTTGTAGCCTAATAAGGGCGGCATGTTCTTCAAACGTAATTCAAGGGCATTTAATTATTGCAACTGGAAAAACTTAGCACAGTTGTATTAACTACACAAATCGAAGAGAGGGTTTTTTCCACAAAGACGGTCTTTATAGGGCTAGAAACTTCAAAAACAAAACTTCAGTAGAGTAAACTTCATTGGAACTGAAACACACAAATTATGACAAACTAACGGGTTTTTCAATAAGAGCGCTACAAAAGTTTTTTTTAAATAAAACAAAACCGGTTTTAGATAACAATGAAATTCTTTATTCCTGTGAAAGTACGTTCGATGCCATTATGTATGGAACTCGATTTATTTTGCATGGCCACCACGGGCACGCTTGCAGAAGTCCAGACGCTAAACCCAATTTTCGACGGTTTTCAGGCATAAATCGGCCGATACTGCTGCAATTTCGCGTTCGATATTCATACGAAGTTCATCAATCGTCGCTGGCTTGTTGGCATAGACCATAGACTTGACGTCGCCCCACAGGAAATATTCTAACGTCGTCAAATCGCACGACCGAGGCGGCCAATCGACTGGGCCATTTCGTGAGATAACACGTTCACCAAACTTGGTTTCCAATAAATAGATTGTGGCATTCGCTGTGTGGCTTGTGGCGCCGTCCTGTTGGAACCACATGTCCTCCAAGTCCATATTATCCAATTGGGGCCAAAAGTATTCGTTTATCATTGAACGGTAGCGGTTCGCATTCACAGTAATGTGCCGGTCTTGATCATCACGGAAGAAGTACGGCCCAATGACGCCGCCGGCCCATAAACCGCACCAAACCGTAACTTTTTCGGGATGCAATGGTGACTCATGGATTACGTGTGGATTGCTGTTTGACCAATAACGCATATTTTGCTTATGGACGAAGCCATTCAGCCAGGAATTAGCCTCATCGCTGAGTGTTGAGGCCTCTTAATGTTGAGGCCACTGACTCCAAATTTCGGTAGTAAATTTTAATAATTTCGACTCGTTATCGGCTCGTATATCTTTCCATGATGAAATGGCAAACCTTACTGAAGAGAAATGTCAAAAGAGCGGGAAAAAATATGGCGTCGTTTGCTGTCCCTATCGATTAACTTTTGTAGCGCCTCTGTTGAAAAACCCTTTATATTCGATTTAATGCTCCTTCTAGCACATTGCGTCGTTTTGACACTTTTAATATTAATATGTAGTTACGCTTCGAATGAACCTTTAATTAGAGCCATGAGACATTATAATTCCATTTGTAACATTATTGGTCTTTGTTTTCCTACTGTTAAATTTAAGAAGTTACTATATGATCCGATTGCATAAAATTGTATTTTTGAATTGTTATGCTAGTCTGTAAGGTTTTTTCCATAGACTACGTATAATAAATGAAAAATTAAAAGAACAGAGTCCGATGAACATGGCGAACGATTTCATCAAACAGGTGCACCTATTAAAGAACTCTATAAAGGGAAGAGTATTCATTCTCTTAAAGGTGATATATGCTGGAGATTGTTTGATAACGACTTAGAATTACTTACTTACTTACTTACTCACTTATCCGGTCTCGAACAACCCCGGGGGGTCAGGGACCTTACAATCGAAGATAACATATTTCGCCAACCAGTTCGATATTTTGCTTTACTTCTCCAGTTGGCAATACCAAGTGTACACAGGGATTTGTCAACCTGATCCCTCCAGCGGAGTATTGGTATTCCTATTTTTCGTCATGCTTCGAGTTCGGTTTCGAAAACCCTTCGTGCTGGTTCGTCTTCATCCATTCCACTGACATGGCCTATCCAGCGCAATTGCGTTATTTTGATCCGCTTAACTATGTCAATGTCGGGATATAGCTCATACATCTCATGGTAGATTCATCGCCGATACTCGCCGTTGTGCTCTATAGGGCCATACATTTTTCGGAGTATTTTTCTCTCGAAGACTCCTACAGATGTTTCGTCTGCTTGCGATAGGACCCAGGATTCTGCGACATAAAGCAATACAGATTGTATGAGAGTCTGGTACAGCTGGACTTTTGCTACTCGAGAGAGGACTTTATCTCTAAAGTGCTTGCTTAGCCCAAAATAACATCAATTCGCAAGCACAATTTTACCCTTGATCTCAAGGCCGACATTGTTTTTGTTTACGGTTGAACCGATGTATACAAATTCGTCCACCACCTCGAAATTATAACGGTTATCAGCATTCACCCTTTGGTATAATCGCGTGGAGGCCCTGCTCGTTGAAAAAATTAATTGTGTCATGTGCACATTTACAGTCAGACCGACTTTTGCTGACTCCTTCTCAATTATCGAAAACACCATAGTAACTGCTCTCATTGTGCGCCGAATGATATCTACATCATCAGCATAAGCGATCAGCATGTGACTTTTGCTGCTGATGGTTTTATTCATGTGGACTGCAGCTTTTCTCATAATACTCTCCATTAAGATGTTAAAGAGATCGCACGATAGGGTATCGCCTTGCCTGAAGCCTCGCTTGGTTTCGAAAGGTTCGGTAAGATCACTTAAAAACTTTCACTGCGGACTTGGTGTTCGTCAAGGTCATCCTGCAAAGGCGTATGAGTTTTGCAGGAATTCCAAGCTCAGACATTGCTTCGTAGAGTTTCCCCCGTATCGGGCTATCGAAGGCCGCTTTATAATCGATAAATTGATGATAGGTGTCGATTTGTTTTTCGTGTGTCTTCTCCAGGATTTGGCTTAGCGTGAAAATCTGGTCAGTTGTTGATTTTCCAGGCCTAAAGCCACACTGGTATGGTCCAATCAGGTCAGCGATAATTGGTTTTAGTCTTTCGCTCATTATACTTGATAGAACCTTATATACTATGGATAAAAACCTTATTCCACGGTATTAATTTTTAAATATGGGGCATAGTACACTGAGACTCCAATCGCCGGTCATGCATTCATCTAACCAAATTTTGCTAATGAGCTGATGCTTTCACTTTGTCAACTCAACGCCGCCAGCCTTAAACAGCTCAGCGGGATAATCCATCGGCTCCGGCGGCTTTGTTGTTCTTAAACCGGGCTATAGCTGTTCTGACCTCGACTTGGTTAGGAGGGAGGCAATCGATGTCGTCGTCCAAATTGCGATCGATTGTCACGTCATTGGATATCTCAGGTACCAGTAGCGCGGAGAAATTATCTTTCCATGCTCCCCACATACTCTGAACATCTGCGATGAGATTTCCGTCCTTGTCTTTACAGAAGAGGGCCCTGAACCATGTCCATTAGTTCCGTTTTTGACTTTTTGGTAGAATTTTCGGGGTTCGTTCTTCCTTCTCTATGCATCAATTTTCTCACTCTGGCGCTTTCTCCTTTGCCGTTCCTGACGACTAAAGAGACGGTCAACCTTCATTCTTTTCTCCCTATACCGCTTAGTCGCAGCTCGCGTTGCAATTGGCTGAAGTATTGCCATGCGTGCGGCGTTCTTTTCATCATTTGCAATGCGACACTCTTCATCGTACCATGGTTTGCTGCGAAGCCGTATTTCAAACACAAGTACGGTTGTTGCGGCAGTTTTTATAGAGTCTGATATGGGTTTCCACTACGCTTCAGGATCGTCATCAGGAGGGGGTGGGTTCTGTGCCAAAATTTGCGAGAGCTTCCTTGAGCAGGCTTTGGCTACCTCTGGTAATTTCAGCTTTCCGATGTTTGGCTTTCTCTGCGTCTGGTTTCGTACGATTTTCGCTCTACTCAATCTTGTGCGAACCTTTCCTGATACCAAGTAGTGATCGGAATCGATGTTAGCTCCCCTGATCACTGGATGAGTGCCTTCCATCAATTACCACGTGATCAATTTGGTTATTCGTTCTATGATCAGGAAATACCTAAGTAGCCTTGTGGATGCCTTTATGCTGGAATCTTGTACCACTAATGGCCATGTTTTTTTTAACGCGGCTAAGTCAATCAACTGTCAGCATGTAGACTGAAATTGCCAATAGTTGGATGAAACACATTCTCCCTGCGTACTTTATCATTAAAATCTCCTAGTACAATCTTAATGTCATGGCCAGGGCAGTGGTCATATGTTTCCTCTAGGTGCTCATAGAATATGTCTTTGGCATCATCATCATGGCATCATGGCATTCGGTGGCGTCGACTGCCCCCCTCCAAGCCAAAGCGATTTTAGAACAGCAATTTCCCGGCTTAAGAACAACATAGACGCTGGTGCTGATGTACTATCCAATGATGGGAGTCTTAGCATACTGTGTCCTATTTTTAAAAAATGCGTCCGTGTACGTGTACAATCTATCTTGGAATAAGCCTTTTGCCCATCACATACAAGGTCCTCTCGATCGTAATGTGTGAAAGACTAAAGCCCTTTGTAGCAGACCTGATCGGACCTTATCAGTGTGGCTTTAGGTCTGGAAAATCAACTATTAATCAAATATACACATTACGACAAATCCTGGAGAAACACCACGAAAATAAAATCGACACCTACCACATCTTTGTAGATTATAAGACTGCCTCCGATAGCACGATACGTGAAAACATGTACCAAGCTATGTCAGAACTTGGCATTCCTGCCGAGATGGCACGCCTTTGTAGAATGAAACTGTCCGACACGAAATCCTCAGTAAAGGTTTGTCAAGATATCACCGACCCATTTTGTACGAGGCGAGGCCTAAGGCAGGGCGACATCCTATCATGCGATCTCTTCAACAAATTAATTGCGATCATCGGAAGAAAAGCTCTAGTCAACACGAATAAAACTCTCAGCAGCAAAAGTTACGTGCTGCTCGTGTATGTTGATGATTTAGACATCATTGGGCGAAATCTGTGAGAAGTTACTGCGAGAATTGAGAAGGAATCAGCAAAAGATGGATTGTCGATAAACGGGGACAAGACGAAATTAATGGTTTCGACTATCAGGACATCCAACCCGATTGCATGAAAGGGTGAACGTTGATAACCGTTATAATTTTATTACCTCGGATCAGACAGAAGCACTAACGTCACCTTAAAAATCAATCGGAGAATTTTGCTTGCAAACAGGAGTTATTTCGGGCTAGGGAATCACTTCCGAGATAAGATCCGCTCTCGAAAACCAAGATCCAACTATTTCGAACTCTTATAAAAGCTGTCTTGCTTTATGGAGCAGAATGCTGGGTCATTCGCATGCTGATGAAACATTACTGGGAGTCTCGAGAGAGAAATGCTCCGTAAAATATATGGTTTCCGAGGTTTGCGATATATGCTCTGTTTCAATAAACTTTCAGAGTTGCCAGCATTCCAGAGTCGAACAAAACTGGATCGAACGCGTAGTGCAAGAAATCTAACGACACAATAAATACAAAGGAAAATGTCCTTTTATTCGAGTGCCACACTTGCATAGTGACACGCGAGTTAAGGCTATCAATTATTTCTAATAAGTTCCATGGTTCACAAAAATTCATAAATTGGGTCAAGCTGTGACCGCAGGCGTTTTGCAGTAAGTGCAACCTTGACAGCGGGGGAACATTTATTTTCACTTGAGTAGCCGCAATTACTACTACATTTAAAAAACTTGTCGGTTGTGCCAACCAACGAAGGTAGTTATCGCAACCAAATCTTAAAAGAAATCAGTTGTGACAAGCGGTTGCCACAACCTCATTCCATTTTTGATTCATTTGAAGTGACCGAACTTACGATTGTGTCAATTGAATTCTTTTAATTGTGACAACCTCCAAATTCGGTTATGACCTATTCGTTTGTCTCGACCAAACTTTTCCTTTACCCCAGTATCTTCATTTCTCAACACCATGATAATTGTGTCCCACTTTCATGATTTCAAAGACCAATGTCACAAACCATTTGACATTGAAAATTGTATGCAATTTCTGGCATTTCCGGAACCAACGACTAAATAATACCCCAAACGAAATCACATTATCTAGCATCATCAATCGGTGGCATTTTAATGCTAATGACACCATAATGACTGTGGCCAAATAAAATTCATCTCATTTCTCTGGGACGTTCGCACATAGTCCAGCCATATAACGAAAAATGCTCAAGACAAATGTGTGCGCGCCCACAATATTTGGAACTCATCCAGTTTGATGATAGACGACGGTCGGCCGGGATAACAGAATCAACCCACAACAACAATTTGATATAAATTATTGTAGCCCACACAAAGTTTGGATAAAATGCTACACATCAAAATAATATAAATTTAATCTCATTACGATTAACTTTATTAGAGAGAAATTTTAATTGAAATCGAATTACACTGCGTAAATTGTTTTAAATGATTTGTTTAGTATCGAAAACGTCATTAACATCATATAAAACCGAGGGAGATCAGCGTCATCACACATTTGTCACTGGTTTTAAACGGAAATTGTTAGGAAACATTTAGATAAATCTCACATTTCACACATTTAGTGAATGGACGATGTTACTGTTGATGCTGATGATGGTGTTGCTGCTGCTGCTGATGATGATGTTGGCAGTTGCCATTGCCAGTTGCCAATTGGATCTTAGCTAAGTAGCGAAAACACTACTACGACATAAACATCGACATCGGTAGCTACAGTCCAAATACGACACTAAATTGTGTGCTTACTAATTTTAACAATGATGTAACTTGTCGCAAAATAAAACAAATTGTGGCAAAGAAACCAGGCAGGCAGTCGACCAACCACACACGCGACGATGCACAGTGGCGGAAATTTGTTATTTAAAGGAAACCTTAAAAATATAACATAACATAACATGTCATGGTTTCCCTTACATCCCATTAAGGAATTGGGGAGAGCTTCTCACAACCACTGAGTTGTGCTCTTTCTAATTTTACACTCACTGATTGGGACCTACAGTTTTACACCCGTTCCGGACGGTATTTTGGAAAGCCTTATAATGGCTAAATACTCGATAGTGTCGCCATCGTGGAAAGAAATGTAAGGTGGCCTGATCAGGGATCGAACCCACGTTCTCAGGTATAAGAGCCGCGCACACTAACCATTGCACCACCGACGGCACAACCTTAAAAACACGATGACGATATTTTTAGTGCCGGTTGTCGAACATCCTGATCTTTTAACGAGGTTGACAAATATTTTATTTTAGAGTACTTAATGCTGGAGAACTTGATCCCATTCAGCAGCTGGTAGTGACGAGCGGTTCCGCGTATTTGAAGAACCAGTTCTATCTAGTACTATCAAGTATCTATCGGGAAGAACCGGGTATTTGCAACGGTTCTTATCAAATTGCTGTCCGAAATTTATTATAAGAAAATAAAATTTGTTATAAAAGATAAACATATTCATACCGTCATCCAAAGTTCAACACTTTTGGTGCCTTTGAACCGAGTCCTCTTATTCTGGAACTGTTTTGCGTTTCTTTTCAAACCGTTTTTCACATCTTTTAGAGCTGTTTTTCTGTATTTTTGGAACCGTTTCTCGGTTCTTTTGAACAAGTTTTTCGGTCCTTTTAATACCGTTTTCGGTTCTTTAAGAAATATTTTAGGTTAATTTGGGACCCGTCTTTCGGTTCGTTTAAGACCGATTTCAGTACTTTTGGAACCGTAATTCGCTTCTTTCCAGCACCGGTTAAGTCCGTTCTTATAAAGGACCGGTTCTGCAGAACCTTATTTGAATTTAATGGCCGTCAGAACCATTTGTTGATGCCATATCTATCCCATTATGAATTTTATAGAAAAAAAAACCAAAAAAAATATATTTTTTTTTTAAATTGTGTACTTTATATTTAAATATAAACAAAGTTATTAAATTTGTAACCGGGGTTCGCATTTTGTGGGTATTGATCGAAATATTTGATCGAAAATATGAAAAAATCAAAAAAATTTCTATATGTCGCAAACGGAGTGTCGATTCAAAAAAATAACTAATTTTTCCTAAGGGTTTTCCATAAAGTGCACCAATTCGTATGTATTTTTTTTTGTAAATTCGACAAAATAAGCAAATTGCTAAAAAAGGGGCTATAACTTTCAAACGGTGGGTGAGTCCATTCTCAAAAATAATAAATTTTTTACCTCCATCGGAGGTTGAAACTTTTTTTTAAACCAAATCGCTAAAACTAAAAGTTTTCGAATAAACAAATAGCTAAAACGCCATTATGTCTATATCTCGAAAACGAGCGTTCAATCCAAAATTTGAATAACCAAATTTTCCGGGGTTTTCATAAAGTGGTACAATTCGTATGGACGACTTTTTTTCAAAAAATCGCCAAAAATAAGAAAATCGCTAAAATAAAAATATTGCTATACATTTTTATTATTTTGACGATTTTTTAAAAAAAAAATGTCTTCCATACGATTGGAAACCTTATGGAAAACTCTTAGAAACCCCTAAATATTAGTTATTTTTTCGATTGGATGCTCCGTTTCCTAGATATTGGAATAAGGGCGTTTAACGATTTTTGAATCGAGAAATTTTAGTTTCAGCGATTTAAAAAAAAAATTATGCCGCTTTCAATATTATTATTGCGATTGGACTGACCGTTTCCGAGTCATAGTAATTTTTTATTTTAGCGATTTTCTTATTTTAGCGAATTTTTGAATAAAGATTATTCTATGGGATTGGAACTCTATATGAAAACCCCGCAAAAAATCTGTGTCAAAAAGGAAAAACGTCTTAAGTGCACTTAGGAAAATATTGATTAAGGGCACTACGATTACCACTGGGGTCTCAATTACCTCCAGATCTAGTTTTTGTTTAATTTGACTTTGAATCAGGAAGTCATGCACCATATATTGTTTACATATCTAATTAAATTTCAGATAATCTCATGGAAAACACCCCCTAAAGTTGTTCATCTAAAAAAGTTGGAAATGTACATAAGTCGTTTTTCCTTTTCGGCACAGAAATTGTTATTTCTTCGATTGATCGCACCGTTTCCGAGTTATAGACATATTTTATTTTACAGATTTTCTTATATTGACGATTTAAAAAGATGTCTTCCATACAATTGGAAACCTAATGAAAAACACTTAGAAATCCCTAAAAATTAGATATTTTTTCGAGTGGACGCTCCGTTTTCGAGATATTGGCATAAGGGCGTTTTAACGATTTGTGAATCGAGAAATTTTAGTTTTAGCGATTTGAAAAAAAACAAAAAAAGTAATGCCGTATTTAAGACATCCATAGGTTAAAGGCTCTTACAGAGGTACAACATTTTATTATTTCACGCACCGTTTCCGAGTTAAAGCCATTTTTTTATTTTAGCGATTTTCATATTTTGACGATTTTTTGAAAAAAAAAAATTATATGAAAAACCTTTAGAAACCCTCAAAAATTTGTTTATTTTTCCGATTGAACGCTTCGTTTTCGAGATATAGAATTTTTTTCTAAATTTTTCACATTTTCGATCAAAAATGGGGATGGGTTACCAAGGGTAACCCTCTATCCATCGCCGTGGTTAATGGCTAAATGCCGCTTACCCGTTCCCATGCGAAATGTATAATCGTGAAGTGTAATTTCCCATCGTCGTGGGTAGCTAAACATTATTTCCCCATACCCTGTGGGTAATGAGTAAACAAACATTCATTACCAATTCCCCACGGTGATGTGCATGGGTTATACACGGACGGGTAAATTCGAACTCTGTAACCACATACAAACAGTTATAATTTAATATTATTATACGAGTATGTATGTTTAAGTAAATTTGTGTCATCCACAAAAATAGTTCCTTCAGACAAGTGTCCACAATTTGTTGCATGTTTGTGAAGGCGTCAATAGTGGCGTCAGATTCAACGATTGTGTCTAAAAGTCTCACTTCACAAAAAAACAGGCGATTCAGAACCTAGTGTGGTGAGATATACCAACTGGGCATATTCGTCTTTTCGATAACAGTAAAATATGTATGGACTTTAATGACCTTCTTTTGGTTTCGTATAGAAAAATATGTGTCACCCGTTGTTTTTGTTCAAGCCATATCAAATTCTACGTCCATACGACGTAAAATGCAAATATGTACACTAGGGTGGTCCCATCAATACATTTATTTTTTTGCTCAAGCTTTATTGCTTGCAAACATATATATGTTTCCTGCAATATGTTCCTGTGGACGTTTTTTTCTGCATGTAACTCTTTGTCGTTAGTTAGCGCATTTAGATTTTTTCATTAATACAGCGTTTAAAGCAAATCCGCTGAAAAATTGGCAAACAGTTTCTAATATTTTTAGGCTCATACAATGGATAAAAGAATTTAAAATGGAATATCTCTGGAACAGTAACAGGAAATTAAACATTTTTTTCTAAAAAATTGCTTGGAATTTATCCGTCTTTTAGGATGCATCATTAGTTTTTTAAATTTGCACACAAATTTTAAAAATTATAAATTTATTATATAAAATTTATTCAAAATTTACGAAAAAACTTTATTGTGCAAAATCATTTCCAAAACTGGTGATTTATGCATATACAATAAAAGTTTGAACGTTTTGCTTTGAAAATGTTGACATACAAACTAAGAAAATCGTTGTTATTGGCCGAGTTTTAAGTAAAATTCAAAAAACGCCCGGAATACCCTATTCTTTGGGGGAAATTCGACTTGTGCGACCTCTAAACCTCTTCCAAAAAAAATCTGAGGAAAATCTCAAAAATACTTTACCCTATAAACTTTCTAATCAAGCTTGAGCAACCATGAAAATCGAAGAAGCAAAATTTTTTGGGACACCTGAATGTACACGCTGAAAAATATCGGCCCCAGTAACATATTACTGGAAACATGTGCATGTTTGCAAGAATTGTTTTGTTGAATTGATAATCTGCTGCTTTTTTATACTTTATTGCCTGTGACATTTTGGTTTTCAGCAGTTTTCAACAAACAAATCCGCATTTGGGTCACAAATGCTTATTTTTATAACCTATTAATCATTCTGTCCCAAACATGTTATATTGAATAGCAAACACAATGTGTTTGGGCAGAAGTATACTATATTTGTATCCACACAACAAAAAAAGGCAAATTCACAAATTTGTTTCTCACTTTCTGTTTAAAATAATAGTTTTTCTGAAAATTTCTCGTGTAGCATTCAAATATCGTAGTTTATCTTTGACTGGAAATCTTTGGCTTTAGAGAAATCGAATACATAACTGTGTAACAAGTGTTTTTGTGACTTAAACTAAATTATGATTACAGTGACTAATATTTGAATACGAATTCTAATATTGTACTTTGTATCAGTTGTATCTTCAATTTCAGATGAATACAACTTAATTTCTATAGTAACAACTAATATTTAGTAAGACCTATTTTTAATTTATCAATAACATCGAAAAATAAATCTTTTGTATGATAATTATGAATTCTAATCAAAAGATAGACTTTTGAATGGAATTTCCAATGGCTGAATTTGACTTCCAACTAATCTTTTCCCTGTGCGTATTTGCTTCGCACACCGGATTATAGAATTTTTCCAATAATTATCACCTTCTTTGCTTTTAAATTAAACTTTTTCTTTCACTGTGCGGATCTAAAGAAAATCGAAGACAAAAAATATTTGCAAAAATTATACATGTGTATAAAAGTGTGTTTGTTTAGGAAAACGGAAAAGCGTCACTGTACAATGGGCGCGTGGCCAAAAAATCATCATGTTTTGAGGCAATATAGAGTCGTCCTCAGTATATACCGTGTTTGATTTGACGTTGTTTTGTTTTGGTTTTTGCTGATGTGGTTGTTAAACGCTTTTTTCGGTTTTTTTTTTGGTTTTAATTTCTGAATTAAGTTGCCTGTCATGACACTTTGCCATCCATCGCATATAGAAGTGATACTCAGAACAGACGTCGCACGCCAAAATCAAGTGTTTGCCAAAAAAAAATCTACAAACTACAGCAATAATAAACAACAGAAGAACAATAATAAAAAATTAACACCTAAAGTTAACAGACACACATGTAGAACACTCAAGATACATACATACATATATATAAGTACAATATAGGATCACACTGTGTCCATTTGAATTTCAGGGTACGTCAGAGTAAGCGATTCGAAAAGTAGAAAAAAAGAAGAAAATTTAAATTTTATTGAAATTTCCCAGCACCTGACTCATACATCCGAAATAAACATCCTCTTTATACGTTGCGGTGATTACTTATTTAACACTTCATGGAACTCCATACATACTTCTACATAGATATGTATTTACGAGGTCCGTTTAGTAAGTTTTTACTAAAGCAAAGCAAAATGAATTTTGCAGTTTTTCATAAACGTATTAACTTTATTTTTATCAGTATTAATAAACGAGATGTAAGGTTTTATACTTACATAAGTATAGACAGACGTCTTTGATGTATAATTCGATAACACAGTGCAACACGAAAAAATATAATCATATACGGACCCCACTACGTGATAAAAGACCAAAATAAAAATGACCCGTGTCTCCCAGTTTTGCCCAAAGCCATAGACTTTTTTTATGGGCGCCCAAAGATTTGGGGCCAGGGTGTCATTCTTGCAAAAAAGTGATCATTTTGTCAGGCTCATATCTTGCAAATCCTTCGGAATTTTGATTTACTTTCTGAGCAAACGTTGTAGCTCTTGCCATAGAGAACCAAAATTGTGAACATATAAGATCAAAAAAACTTCATCTTCAAGGTCAAAATCGCAAAAACCTTTAACATATTTCCATATTTTGCAAACCGTTCAAAATTCTTAATGATTCTTAATACCGTTTAGGTAGCGCCTATGTAGCGTTTAGGTTGCGCCTATGTAGCGTTTAGGTAGCCGCAAAAGTGAAAAATTTCCCGAAAATTTTTTTAATTTCATTGTGTGTAACTTTTTAAGTCATGAAACTATAACCATATACGACCACCACTACGTGATAAAAGTCCAAAATAAAAAAGGCCCGTGTCTCCCAGTTTTGCCCAAAGTCATGGACTTTTTTTACGGGCCCTCAAAGTTTTGGGGCCTCGGTGTCATTCTTCGAAAAAAGTGGTAATTTTTTCAGGCTTATCTCTTGCAAATCGCTAGGAATTTTTTATTTACTCTCGGAACAAAAGTTGTAGCTCTTGTCATAGAGAACCAAAATTGTGAACATATAAGATCAAAAAACTTCATCTTCAAGGTCAAAATCGCAAAAACCTTTAACATATTTCCATATTTTGCAAACCGTTCAAAATTCAAGGAAACAATGAAACACAAAAATGTACCTAAGATCTCAATTAACAACTTTCTAGAACATATGAACTTCCTAGGAATGATTCTTAACACCGTTTAAGTAGCGCTTATGTAGCGTTTAGGTAGCCGCAAAAGTGAATAATTTTCCGAAAATTTTTTAATTTCACTGTGTGTAATTTTTTAAGTCATGGAAATCCAAAATCTTTGGGACATATACGGACACCACTACGTGACAATAGACCATAATGAAAAAGTTCCGCGTCTTCCGGTTTTGCCCAAAATCATGGACTTTTTTTATGGGCCCCAAAGATTTGGGGCCTTGGTGTCATTCTTGCAAAAAGGTGATCAGTTTGTCAGGCGCATATCTTGCAAATTGTTCGGAATTTTGATTTACTCTATGAGCAAAAGTTGTTACTCTTGTCATAGAGAACAAAAATATAAGAACATACTTATAACATATAAGAACAAAAAAAACTTCATCTTCCAGGTCGAAATCGCAAAAAACTTTAAAAAAAATTGGATATTTTTAAACTTTTTCCCCTGTTCAGGTCCAAAGGTGGCAAACTGTTCCAAATTCAAGGAAACAATCAACCAAAAAAATGTACCTAAGATCCCTATAAACAACTTTCTAGAACATATGAACTTCCTAGGGATGATTCTTAACACCGTTTACTTCAAAATTGAGACACTATCCCATCTCACCGACCGTTGGAGCACATGCAAAGCCAACAAGGGACGCAGCACACAATATAAGAATCATTCCTAGGAAGCTCAGATGTTCTAGAAAGTTGTTTACTGAGATCTTAGGTACATTTTGTAGTTGATTGTTTCCTTGAATTTTGAACGGTTTGCTACCTATGGACCTGAACAAGGAGAAAAAGGTAAACAAAAATCCAAATTTTTGTTGACCTTGAAGATGAAGTTTTTTGATTTTATATGTTCACAATTTTTGTTCTTTATGACAAGAGCTACAACTTTCCCTCTGAAAGTAAATCAAAATTCCGAACGGTTTGCATGATATGAGCCTGACAAAATTATCACTTTTTTTGCTAAACTGACACCGAGTCCCCAAATCTTTGGGGGCCCATACAAACAAAGTACTTGACTTAGGGCAAAACTGGGAGACATGGGTCTTTTTTTGGTCTTTTATCACGTAGTGGTGTCCGTATATGGCCGTATCTCCATGACTTAAAAAATTACACACAGTGTAATAAATGTAATGAAAATATTCGACCGTTTGATATTCTTTTATTTTTCAATATTTCGCTACCCATTGGGTAGCATCGTCGGGTAAATAAAGAATAATTTCAAATTAAATTTAAGCAACATTACATTAAATGTGTAATTGTTGTTTATTGTCATTTTTAAAGGAAGGGCAAATCTTATGATATTTTAAAGCCACACACAAATACTTTCAAGTACAATTATTCTTAAATTAGTGCCAAGTGAATTTTTTCAAGACGTAGAAAAATTATTCCTTTTGTTCTAAACAAATTATCAACGGCTTTATTTCTTAATTTAGATTTCATTATATTTCCTGCACCGTCTATATAATAAATCAGCTGAAAGATTGGAGTAACGCAAACAATTCATTAAACTCGAATGCACCGAGTATGGTGCCTGGCTATATGAGATAGCCCAGGGAAAAGGTGAATCTAAAGTTGATTATATGGCCCATAAATAAAATAAACTCAGAGAAAAATATAAATTCGTTCTTTATGCCTGACTCTCGGTGGTACAAAAGTTTCGCGCACGCAACTCTTGATTTTTCACGGGAATCTAGGTATATATTCACCCGGACAAGTAATTGTTTGATGAGAGGTTGTAGCAACCGTAGATTCAGCTATTGCAACCGAATTATGGTTGCCACCGACTTATGTAGCAACCGCAGATTCGGCTGTGGCCACCGAATTATGGTTGCCACAACCGAATTGAGATCGTACCGTCTGAATTCAATTAAAATGCAGTGAATGCAACCTCGTTTCATAATTGATTCGGTTATGACAACTGAATCTTCAATTATATTCGTTATTTCTGATAAATTTTGTACAATTTCGGTTGCCACAACCGAATTGGAAATTAATTCGGATGCATCAACCGAAATTGGTACAAAATTCGGTTGCAGCAACCGAATGTGGCATCAGTGCAGGTGCAATTCGGTTGCAACTATCGAATTTGGTATCAATTCGGTGCCAATAACAGAAATTGGCCTTAGGACTACAACGACCGAATTTGTCATCAACTCGGTTGCTGTAACCGAATTTCTCGTGAATTCTGCTGGGAAAAACAATTCGGTTATCACACCATAACTATATACAGGGTGATTCTGGAAATTTACAAAAACAAATAAATTTGTAAATTAACACGTTTAAGATTTTATTTTATTGAAACATTTCAGTAAAATGGTCATAACTTTGGAACGGTAAGACCTCTGGGTTTCGTTTAGGTCATTTTGGAAAGGTAAGAGGTTCAACAGAAAACAACACATAAGTTACCTGCCATCTGGCCGAGTGAATTGAGGTTATGTGAATTTTTTCTCTATTTTTTCCGAAAGCTCTGTATCTCGGCGATTTGACTTTTTTCTACTTTTTTTGTATTGATTCTTCATGAAATGAGCCAAGGAATACGCTGGAGAAATTTGTCCGGAACTTCCTGAATCACCCTGTATATTTCAGAACTGACGCTTAAAATTCCAAAAGCAAATATTATATTAAAAAAGTTAAAACAATTTTACAATTGTTGTGGTCGCTGTGATATCAAGATTGTTTCGTGGCTATTAGAAAATGGAAGTAAAAGTATTGTTGCAGAACAAGTCCATACATAGTTCAACAGTTCCAAATTTTTTCGAGGTCCCTCGTTTGAGATGTTCTAGAAAGCTTAAGACCTAAATCGACGGACACAACACGTCAGAATTGTTGCATAGACCCTGATGGCCGGGACTTCAAAAACGGTCGGAGGTGATTTTGTTATCGTATATTTTACCCCATATATGAATTACACTGTGCAACAGTGGGTATCGAGTCTCAATCAAACCAAAAAATTGTTAAAGTTCTTGGACGTGGTATCACAAAACCCCACTCGGTTTTGCTCCTATACGTAAACATTTTATTTTACAGGCCGAAGAAAATTTTGCAGGTGGGTCAGGGCCCTATTTCAGATTTTACTTCAATAAATCCTAAACAGCCTGAAATATTGGATTACAACCTTTTACAATATTGTAGCTATTTTCCCATTTCACAATTCCTTCTAATATATTTGTAAGGAAAAGTACACTGTTCATAGATTATATCCCGAAACGTTATGAAAAATTTCACATGTTTTATATGTTCTGACATTTCTTGCCTAAAGGTAAATAAATTGCGGTAGCTGTCTTGAAAAGAATTGTAGCTTATACATTTCCTGATAACTTTTCTAAATACACTAATCAACAATAATTATATTTATCTCAAATGGTCGAATAATACAAAAATATGGTTGTTTTTAGCATTTTTGTTCATAATTATCATATCTTTAAAAGCTTTTCCAAGTAACCAAAACAACAATCGAGTCACCCTATACGATGCTCAAGTTTTGTTTTCAAAGGTGGTTTTTAGGTAAAAGTCGTTCAGCAAACAACCATATTTTTGAATTATGCAACCATTTGGGATCATATATGACACTTTAGGACGTTGATGTATTTGGCAAGTTTGTCGAAAGCCTTAAGTTGTACAACTTTTGAGAACATTATTACATTCCTGTGTTAAAGTATAGAAATTATAAACGACAATTTTAAAAAAATTAATATTTCTAAATTGGTACAATCATTTTGGAACCCAAAATTTAATTTTTCTTCATTAGTGTGTTTGAATGTACAAGAAAATAAATCATCATAGACAAAAATTTCATAATTTAGTGTGACACTATCTAAATTTGATTGTGACAACCTCGAATTCGGCTGCGACAACCTCTAATTCGGTTATCACAACATCTAATTTATTTATTTATTTATGTCTATGGATTACAATCTTTACAGACTACTTATAATATAAATACAAAATATTTTGAAATCTATTACGTGAAAACGAAAAATCAATTGAACAATTCATATTAACAGTGTTATATTCCTTAAGATACAACCTCTAATCCGGCTGTGACAACCGCTAATTCGGTTGTGACAACGTCTAATTCGGTTGTGACAGCGTTTATTTCGGCTTAGTCAACCTCTAATTTGATTGACACAACCTCTGATTCGTCCGTGAACACAACCTCTGATTCGTTTATGAATGTACAAGAAAATAAATCATCATAGACAAAAACGTCATAATTCAGTGTGAGACTATCTAAATTTGATTGTGATAACCTCGAATTCGGCTGCGACAACATCTAATTCGGTTGTGACAACATCTAATTTATTTAGATCTATGGATTACAATCTTTACAGACTACTTATAATATAAATACAAAATATTTTGAAATCTATTACGTGAAAACGAAAAATCAATTGAACAATTCATATTAACAGTGTTATATTCCTTAAGATACAACCTCTAATCCGGTTGTGACAACCCTTAATTCGGTTGTGGCAACGTCTAATTCGGTTGTGACAGTGTTTAGGTCGGCTTAGGCAACCTCTAATTTGATTGACACAACCTCTGATTCGTCCGTCTAGGGTAGTTGTGGAAACCTCGAAAAAAATGTTACGAATAAATTCGACATGGATGGACAAAATTTGTCAGTCCTTTTTCTGGTATCATGATTAGAAAATATGTGCTATCTTATATTTATAACACTTATTTACTTATCCGGTCACGAACAACCCCGAGAGGTCAGGGACCTTACAAAACGAAGATAACATATTTCGCCAACCAGTTCGATCTTTTGCCAGTTGGCAATACCAAGTGTTCGCAGGGATTCGTCAACCTGATTCCTCCAGCGGAGTCTTGGTCTTCCTATTTTTCCTCTTCCTTCGAGTTCGGTATCGAAAACCCTTCGTGCTGCTTCGTCTTCATCCATTCTACTGATATGGCGCAATCGCGTTATTTTGATCCGCTTAACTATGTCAATGTCGGGATAAAGCTTTTACCGGTCATGGTTCATGCGTCGCCGATACTCGCCGTTGTGCCCTATAGGGCCATACATTTTTCGGAGTATTTTTCTCTCGAAGACTCGTACAGATGTTTCATCTGCTTGCGTTAAGACCCAGGACTCTGCGCCATAAAACAAGATAGGTAGAATGAGAGTCTGTTATAGTTGGACTTTTGTTACTCGAGAGAGGACTTTATCTCTAAAGTGCTTGATTAGCCCAAAATAACATCTATTCGCAAGCACGATTCTCCGCTTCGAAATTGTAACGGTTATCAACGTTCACGCTTTGGTCTAATCGCGTGGAGGCCCTGCTCGTTGAAACTATTAATTTTGTTTTGTCCTCATTTACCGTCAGACCCACTTTTCTTGACTCCTTCTCAATTCTCGAAAACATCGCAGTAACTTCTCTCATTGTGCGCCCAATGATATCTATATCTGCAGCAATGATATCTGTTGACTGCAGCTTTTCTCATAATGATCTGATTGTCTGATAATGATTGTCTGAGGCCTCGCTTAGTTTCGAGAGGTTCGTTAAGATCCTCACCAACTTTCACTGCGGTTTGGTGTTCGTCAGGGGCATCCTGCAAAGACGAATGAGAATTTGCTTCGTTGAGTTTCTCCCGCATCGGGCAATCGAAGACTGCCTTGTAATCGACAAATAGGTGGTAGGTGCTGATTTGTTTCTCGTGGGTCTTCTACAAAATTTGGCGCAGCGTGAAAATCTGATCGGTTGTCGATTTCTTTCGCACATTATGCTTGATAGAACGTTATATGATATGGATAAAAGGCTTATTCCACGGTAGTTGGCAAAGAGACTTCGGCCACCTTTGTTGTTCTTATGCCGGGCAATAGCTGTTCTGACCTCGTCTGGGTTAGGAGGGGGGCAATCGACGTCGCCGTCCAAATTTAGATCGATTGTCTCGTCATCGGATATCTCAGGTACCAATAGCGCAGAGAAATGATCTCTCCATATTGCCAACATACTCTGCACATCTGCGATGAGATTTCCGTCCTTGTCTTTACAGAAGGGGGGTCCTGAAACATGTCCATTAGTTCCGTTTTTGATTTTTTGGTAGAATTTTCGGGCTTCGTTCTTCCTTCTGTATGACTCAATTTTCTCACTCTCGCGCTTTCTCCACTGACGTTTCTTACGCCTAAAGAGATGGTTCTTTTCTCCATATACCGCTCAGTCGCAGCTCGCGTTGCAATTGACTGAAGCATTGCCATGCGTGCAGCGTTCTTTTCATAATTTGCAATGCGACACTCATCGTCGTACCATGGTTTGCTCCGAAGCAGTTTTTAAAACCCAAGTACGGTTGTTGCGGCAGTTTTGATAGAGTCGGATATGGGTTTCCACTGCGCTTAAGGATCGTCATCGGGAGGGGATGGGTTCTGTGCCAAAAGTTGCGAGATATGGTAATTGCAGCTTTCCGATGTCTAGCTTTCTCTGCGTTTGATTTCGTACGATTTTCGCTCTACTTAATCTTGTGCGAATCTTGGCTCCTACTAGGTACTGTTCAGCATCGATGTTAGCTCCTCTGATCACTCGTACGTACCTTCCATCTATTACCACGTGATCAATTTGGTTCTTTAAAATATACCATCGTAAGTTACTGGCTTGCATCGAAATATATTTAAACTACGTATAAACTATTGTGATGAAATGCAATGAAATTTACCAAAGACTGATAGATGGAAATTATAACAACAAGACTGTTCCAGTACTACGATCATTTTAGAAGAAATTACTGAACAGCCCTCGTTTGTTGTTACTGCACGGTGGGTCTAGTCAAGTCTTCGCTGAAATCAAATAATCTTATTATTGTCTCTTTTTATCAAAAACTGAACCCGCTTTACACAAGGCGTCAAAAAAAATTAATATCGATTCGAAGTTCAGTTGAAAACTTAAACGGCAGTTCATTTGAATTTTTAACAAAAAAAACTGAGAGATTTTTATAAAATCCATCGTTTTCTAGGAGTAGTTGCTTAAAAGCTATCAATATATTCTGACAAGAAACAGGGAGTAACTACGTTTTCGGTACTTTTGTACCACTGTGCCGTATTATTGTTGATTTGTGCTGTTTTGCTCTTTTAACGGAAAACATTTTAACCCCTTCAATGAGTCAACATTGAGATTTTAGCAACACCGCAACGACATCAGAATTTTCTTTAACAACTAGATGGGAAAAAAACAACGCACTCTCGCAATCCATAAAAATGGAAAATCCTTTCTGGAGAAAAGCAACCAATGTGATAAAAACCTACGAAGAGTTCGTTTAAATAAAAATAGTTTCATAAGCACATAAACAAAAACTCCCTGAAGAGTACGAAGTTGGGGCAGATATGTAGGCAGGCAAAAGAAAAACAACAAAAAACGGAAAAAAGGGAACAGCAGGGGAGGGAAGTGTTGTTGCAAATTAAAAACATATTGTCATGTGTGTTATTTTTCATTTCTATGCAATGTTGCATTAACACCACTTTAGCAACGAACTCTGCCGCACGACAGCTTCGCGAGGAGGATCTTCTTCTTCAAATCGCCTCCAAATCGGATGAACCAAAACACCGACTAAAAATATCCTCCTCCTCTGCCTTGAGATAGTAGATATTCACTTTAGAATTTTTCAACATTATTTTAGTTTTTATTGTGATTTTTCCTAAGTCGCAATAATATTTTGTTGCAATATTATGACTTGAAGTTGTGATGATGATAAGGAGAGTGGGTGCGCGGAAAGTAGGGGGTTTGTTTTTTCTATCCTATTCCTATCGCCTGCTAGCTCAGTGGTGTGTGGCAGCCTCCTTTGGCTGTGGCAGCATCAAGCACCACATGTGTTGTACTGTGGCGTTCATTAAACTTCGCCTTTTGTTTTTCTTTTTGGCATATTAATAAATTGTTCTTGAAAAGTGTATGCAACAACTTCGAAATATGTTGCTGTTGTTTCTGTTGCTGTTGCTGTTATTTTACTATATTTACACAATATTTTTTCCATATTAAACTATTTTGACTTGCGCATATAGTTATCGGGCATATTGTGTTTATGGATCGACGTACTGAACTAACCACATCTGCAGTAGTTGAAGCACAGTGGTTTGGTGTCATACTCTTTTTGTGTAAAACAACACATTTCCATTGGCGCTACAACAAAAGGTTCTTATATCCCTTGCGGGCTGAATGAACGTATGTATAATTGGGAGGCCAATATTTTATGATTGTGTCTGGAAAATCAAACATTTTATTATTGAGGCTGATGATATCATCGTGGGAAGGCACTCATATAATGAATTTGTCTAATCATATTATTATTGGGAGGTCGACATATTTTGGTTTGGCTGATATCATTATGCATTAACCAAATTTTGATCACTCTAGATTTTTAGTGTATTACAGTCCCTCATTTACAAAGGTAATGAACATTTGAAATTCTGTAGAAAATATGGTTTTATAAACTTATAGATTTCTTGGTTTTTATAACATTAGTCCATATCCATATTTTAGGATTACTCAGAAATCCAAAGTCAAATTTTATTGAAAGATATGTCAAACCCTCAGAAATGCAATAACCTACAAATTATGTGAATATTGTTTTTTTAAATTCTGATTTGTTTCGGAGCTATTTGGAAAAAATGAGGAAAAAATAAATATTTCGTGATAAAAATTGTCGAAATTTTTGTGGAAAAAAATCATATAAACTCTTAACTGTAAAAAAAATGTTCAGTTTAAAACATAGAGTAATGACGTATAGAGCTGTCATTGCTCTCATCTGACATTTCCTTTTACACTATTCGTGGTGCGGTCGGTGCGAGAGAGAGTTATTTGACGTAAATTGACTTACATCAGGTGGAATTACAACAATTGTTGACTTCCATTTTACATGTCGTTTTGATAAAAAAAACTGTGAAATTTAAACGTATTTTGGACTTTTTTTGTTACCTTTTATTGCTAGTATATATTTGTGGTATATTTACACACAAATTTTAACGCACAAATCGTAATGTCGTTGCTGATTTAAGGTTCAATTAGACGTGACTTAACATAAGAAAACTTAACGTAAACGAAACAGCTGATCGAACCAAACGTATGGGCAACAATGTAATTGATTAGTGGTGACTTAACATAATGCCAGCGACACAGGGTAAAACGTAGAAACCAATTGGTTTTTGGTATTTTGACATAGCATAGCGAGACAGCTGATTGGTGTTTTCATTTCTTTGGTGTTTTCTTTTGTTTCTTCTTTCTTTTTTGTTTCTTTTAGCGTACAAACTCATTATACCAACAAATAAATTCTCAATTTCTTCACCACTGCTCATATTTCTTTATTTTGTATTTGTTTGTTAAGCACTTTGAAGTAAATAAACAACGACAACATACATACCAGCTGTTTATTGTTATGGCACCACTAATCGATGACAAAAAGCTAAGTTACGGTTTTTGCTATGTTAGGCGTAAAAGTTTATGTTAAGTCACGTCTAATTGAACCTTTATTGCTGGATGGTTTGAGCCATTGCTTCTATCTGGTATTTTAAAAACAATACTTTCAAACATCCAACCACCTATCTACAACACACCAAATGTCATCAATTTTCTGAGAGAGTTGGCGTCTCTATACGTCATTACTCCATGGTTTAAAATATCGCTTGAAAAATAGAATTCTTACGAAAAAAGTGGATTAATTTTGAAAAAAAATCATGGCCTTAATAGCAGGTAAGGTTGCGAAAGATGATTCGAAGCACTTGTGTTCCGAATTCATGACGCATTGACGCTTAAGCTAGTACAATCATTGAACGAATTGCTTGAAAAGAGTTTGTCGCAACCGTAAATGCAGTTGTTGCAACCGAATTGCGGTTGCGACAAAAGAATTGGGGTTAACATGACTCAATTTAGTCCACACAATTGAAATTCGGTTGAAGCAACACAAATTGAGTGTGTCGACTGTGTTTCAAATTGGACGTACCACCGTCTTCGAGATATGGACATTAGGGTTTACTGAAAACTATTTTTTAGGGGGGATCTCAAACTACGCGTAATAAGTGGAGTTGAAGTTTCGATTCCTAGTACAATTTCGAACAAAATAAAGGGTTTTCCATTTTGCGGTTTCAAAATAAAACGTAAATAAAAGACATATAAAATACTTTTTTTCATGATATTTCTTTTTTATTATAAAGTTTGAACGTTGACATTATGTGTGAAACACCACATCATTTAAATGACCACCACGCGAAGTGTTGCAAGCATTGATTCTTTTGAGGTAATTTTCGACCACTTTTTGACACATATTGGGCGGTATCTCAGCCATAACTTGACGAATGTTGGTTCTTAAGTGCTCAAGAGTTAAAGGTTTATCTGCATAAACCCGGTCTTTCGCGTAGCCCTACAAAAAAGTCTAATGGTGTCAAATCGCATCTTGGTGGCCAGTTGATATCACCACGACGAGAAATTACGCGGCCAGGCTATGTCTCTTGCAATAAAGCATTCGCTCGAGTTGTATGTCATGTGGCACCGTCTTGTTGAAACCACATATTCTCCAAGTCGTATTCTTCAATAGCAGGCAAACAAAAGTCGGTTATCATATGACCATAACACTCCGAATTGACGGTCACAGTCGTTCCGTCGTCGTTTTCGAAGAAGTAAGGTCCAATCATACCTTCGGACCAAACAGCGCACCAAACAGTGACTTTTTGTGGATGTAATGGCTTTTCTTCAATTACTTGAGGATTCTCAGAACCCCAAATACGACAATTTTGTTTATTAACATACCCACCGAGTGAGAAATGTGCTTCATCGCTGAAGAAAATTTAGTTCGAAAAATCGCCGTCCACCACCTGCTGTTCAAGCACCCATTCCACGTATCTACGACGTTGTGAATGGTCAGCTGGCTTCAGTTGTTGTGTAGGCTGGACTTTATATGGATGTAGGTGTAGATCCAAATTCAAAATACGCCATAATGTGCCGTAAGACACTCCTAACTCCTGAGAACGACGAGGAATCGACACATTCGGGTCTTCGGCAACACTTTCACTTACAGCAGCGATATTTTCAATGGAACGAGCGAAACGATGGTGCACAGGCCTTCTAATATCTGTAACCGCTCCAGTTTCTTCAAATTTCTTCACAATTTTGCCAATTGCTTGCGTAGTTGGACGATTATGTAAACAATAATCTCCTCTTAAAGCACGATACGTGGCTGTGCCAGAATCACCATTTTGTAGTAGGTTTTAATAATTTTTATGCGTTGTGTGATAGTTAACCGATCCATTTTCGTCAATGTCAGACTTTCAACTGAAAAGAAAAAAAATTGGTTTAACAACTTAATTTGATAGATGTCGAATTCCAGCCCTATACTTTTGAAACCACGAAATGGATAACCCTTTATTATTATTTTGGATAATTTGGGGCTCAAACGACGTGTCATGATGCACATAAATGGAAAAAATTATTTTCAAAATTTTGTCAGTGCATCGTTTTCACGAGGTCATTTTGAATCTATATCATGCATATTTTGTCTTCGCCAAATTTTCCAGCGATTTCAACTATGCTACCCTTAATAATACCAGATTTTTAGTTTAGAAGATATAACCGTTCAATGTTGAGCGATTATCGGTTTTAAAACAAAAACACACCATTTCTAGGTGTCTTTTCTTTTCGTCTTTTTTTTCTGTTGATTTATGTATTCATTAAGTGTATAATAATAATAAAAAAATTTAATATTTGCTTTGTGTTTCTCAATCTAAATCAATATTTAAAAACTATCCATTTTTTGAAAAACTTTGACGGAAAATAAAAAATTGTATTTTTCTATATTTGCTATATTTTCAAAATATGTTTCTACACTGTGACACAAATGCAAGGAATTTGATTCGGGTCTCAACCAAACAAAAAAATTGTGAAAGTGTTTGGTCGTGGTATCACAAAACTCCGCTCGTTTTTGCCCCTATACGTAACAATTTTTTTTTACAGACCGAATAAAATTTTGGAGGTGGGTCAGGGTCCTATTTCAGATTTTACTTCAATAAATCCTAAACAACTTGAAATATTGCATTACAACCTTTGACAATATTGTAGCTACTTTCCCATTTCACAATTCCCTCTAATATATTTCTAAGGAAAAGTACACTGTTCATCGATTATTTCACGAAACTTCATAGAGAATTGCACATATTTTGTATGTTTTGACATTTCTTGCCTAACGGTAAATAAATGGCGGTAGCTGTCTTCAAAAGAATTGTTGCTTATAAACTTATTATTTTGTGATACCACGTCCAAGTACTTTCACAAGTTTTTGGTTCGGTTGAGGCCCGAAACCCACTGTTGCACAGTGTTATTCCTGTAAATAATTCAAAAAATTTTATCTACCTCTAGGCGCCACTTTGGCCTCTAGATGTAAAACAGACATGGTTCCAGAAATTGTATGGCGTGTATCTCTGGCATATTCAAGACATATGTCCGTGGAACACCATTTCTTTAAGGTATATGATTTATATTTTTCATTCTGTAATGTTTTGACTGACAACTAGTTTGATCAAATAGTTTGAAAATTGCATTTTAAGTCGGTTGCATACCAGAGAGCCTCTGCCAAAGTCTGCTCCCAATATTCTGTTACAGACACAGGATGTCCATTCATAGAACAATATTGACTTATGGTCCCTACAGGTAGGCACAAATCTTATTCGGACACGTGAACACGCTGAAGAAAAAACGGCCTCTGTAACATATTCTAAAAATATATTCTGGAGGAAGCATGTATATGTTTGAAACACACTTCAAACATTTATATATTTTCAAGTCCCAAACTCAGGTGTATATAAATGCAAACATTAGCATGGTTACTGTAAAATATGTATCATTTTACGTGGAAACATAGGCGTGCTTTTTCCCAAACATCCATATACTTACGCGGAAGCATTCACGTGTTTTCTCGAAACTTCTATAAACATACTTACGTGGAAACACATGCGTATTATCTCCCAAACATTCTAATTTGTAGAAACGAATTATTCTTTCCTTCTTTAGTTATTATAATTAAAATAAATAGAATAAGAGATGATTTATCCGACCTTTCGTATTGTATTTAAATATTAAATTGTTCGAGCGTTTGGTCGTATTTCCAATTTATTTTTTTCTTCGATATTTCGCTACCCTTTGGATAGCATCGTCAGGAAGATAAACACAATTATTAAAAGAAAATGAAAAAAAATCGAAGGAAATGAAAATATCGAAGGAAAAAAATAAATTGAAAATACGACCAAACGCTCGAACAATTTAATATTTAAAAAAATAAATTAAAATAAATAATTAAAACAAAAAAATTAAATATTTAAAATTACCCTTTTTACATTTACTTGCTAAATGCATTATTTTTTATGAAATGGGAATCTGTTGCTCGTTTGCTTCTCCTTTCTTTGTCGTCTCCCACGTTTTTGTTTTCAGAAGGTTTCAACTATGCCTTGGTTATCACTATGCGTTATACATATATTTGGTTCGCGAACACATATGTTGTAACATATTAATCATTGCGTCTCAAACATGTAATAATGAATAGCAAACACAATGCGTTTGGGCACAAGTGTTTTATATTTGCGACAAGCTCCAAACACGTGTTATATTTGCATCCAAACAACAAAAAACTAGAGATTTTTCAGCGTGTATAATATCAAAATCGCATAATTCAACCTAAATCCGTCGGTATGTAGGCAACAGGTACATTTTTAGGCATGGTACGAGACGGATCTATAAGTCCATGACTTTTAAAACTTCCCTCGTTATATGAAATGCAATACTGCTCCCATCAAGTACCACCTGTTAGTAGACTACTGTCAAATTTTAAGCAAGTTCCGTGATTTACTTTGCGTTTAACATCTGTTCAAAACATTCAACCTCGTGCATTTTTTTAAAAATGGAAAAAGGTAATTTCGATTGCTCATTAAATATTACTTTTTGCGAAAAAAAAACCCGTCAATCAAACCAAGGAAAAGCTTCATAAATACTATGGGAACTCTACACCATCGATTTCAATGGTAAAAAAAAGTGGTTTACAGACCAGTGGTTGTGGTCGCAAAAGTACAAATGACGCTGAATGTTTTGGACGAACAATTGAGGTCAATACACCCGAAAATGTCTAAAAAATTCACTATATGGTGTTGGCCGATCCAAGAGTAATTATAAGTGAGATTGTTGATGCCATAGGCATTTCATATGCCAGTGTGGTTTCGATTTTAAATGATCCGTTGAGTTTAAGAAAGCTGTTTGCAAGATGGGTGCCGCGTGTGCTCTCAACTGACTATAAACGTAATCGTGTGACAACTTCAAAGGATTGTTTGGAGTTATTTAATTGGGCCACAAATTGGTACCTCATCCACCATATTCTCCGGATTTAGCCCCCAGTGACTAGTTCCTATTTCCAAACCTGAAGAAATGGCTCGGTGGAAAGAGATTTACCTCCAACGATGAAATTATTGATCAAATGGATTTTATGGACCTACTTTTTGCAAGGGATACAAATACTGGAGAAACGTTGGACTAAGTGTATTGAGCTAAAACGAGATTATGTTGAAAAATAATTTTTTTTTTGCAACTGTGTGACAAAGCATTTATAACCAAAGGATATCTTCCGATGACGCTACAATATCGGAAAGACATAGGTTTATGGCATCTGTTGTTCCTTTGCGGCTGAAAACTGATGTTTCCCTACACTGGAAAAACCCACGACCGTCATCAGTGTATTACTGCCGACCAATAATGTTTGAGTTTGCAAGGGAATCGGCAGAACTCACAAGGACCACGGTGAAGGACATTGAAGAACAATTACGGATTACGGCCACAAAGCTGCAACTTGGAGAAGGAAAATATATTGAATGTAGTTACGAGTTATCTTCGTTTTGTAAGGTACCTGACCCCCCGGGGTTGTCCGAGACCGGATAAATAAGTAAGTAAGTTACGAGTTCCACCTGACCAAAAAAAAAATAAATGGTTTCCCATTACATACCATGATTCTTCTCACAATCACTGAGCTATGCGCTGTTCCAGTTTTCACTCACTGGTTGGGACCTACAGTTTTACTCCGATTCCGAACGGTATTTTTGAGAAGCTTTTTCATGACTAAATACTCGATAGTATCGCCGTCACTATGGGAGGTGACCGCCGCCGAAAGAAATTCTGAGCAGGGATCGAACTCAGGATCTTATGTACAAGAGGCTCACACACTACCATTGCACCACCGACGGCCACCTGACGATGGTTGACGGAAACGTCGCAAACGCACCGACAGGAACAACCTCAACATTGTCATGCCTGATTTTCAAAAAGAGTCGGAAGAACGAGGAGAATTACGAATATGGAATGTCACCATTGCAGGCAATGATAAGGTGTATGGAGTTCTTGTTACTACGAGAGGAGGAAATCTTCGATGAAAATACATCAATTAAGGACAAGGAAAGGATCAGGAAAAAGACTAAAAGTAGACTGTCCCCAGTTCGGATACGGAAACTCAAACGATGGAAACACTTCTAGGAGATTTTTTAAAAATGATGAGGCAAAAACTGGAATGACTGGAATTGACAATCAAATCGTGAAAAGAATCGAAACGCTCTTGAATGTTTTAAACTGCAAAGAAAACATCAATTTTACAAGATATGGAGAATATGCATCGAAAACTTCATCACTTTTAGCGGAAATGCATCCACAGAAGAAGTTGGCCCCGACCGTCCATAAAACATTGGCGCATGGCAAAGATATATGTAATTGAATTCCAGTCTTTGCAAATTGGAGAGCTTTCTGAAGAAGCACAGGAGTCTCTTAACAAATTACATAAAAAATACAGACTGCACAACACGTTCAAAGCATCAAGGGTGAGGCAAAATGAGGCCCTCTTCAACATGTTGGCATCATCTGCCGATTCTCTTATTTCTTTCCTGCGGCATGTGAAGTCACGAATAGAGTTAGCAAATAATTAGAGTTTAAAAGTTATTAGTCTTTTAGAAATACTTTCTCTTACGAATTTCGGTGAACGTTTTACAGAAAATTGAAAAAATAAATTTAAAAAAAATAATTTGTTTTTAATTTGTTGGGTATTAATTTTAAAACATTAAAACCTTAAAAAAAGGACTGAAAAATCCTAACCATACGACCTAACCATATACGGACTCCACTACGTGATAACAGGCAAAAAAAAGTCCCGTGTCTCCAAGTTTTGTCCACAGTCATGCACATTTTTTTATGGGCCCACAAATATTTGGGGCCTCGGTGTCATTTTTGCAAAAAAGTGGCTCATATCTTGCAAACCGTTCGGAATTTTTATTTACTCTCTGAAGGAAAGTTGTAGCTCTTGTAATAAAGAACAAAAATTGAGAACGTATAAAATCATCTTCAAGGTCAAAATCTTTTTTTAACTTTTACCCCCTGTTCAGGTCCATAGGTAGCAAACCGTTCAAAATTCAAGGAAACAATCAACCACAAAAATGTATCCAAGATCTCAGTAAACAACTTTCTAGAACATATGAACTTCCTAGGAATGATTATTAACACCGTTTACTTCAACATTGAGATACTATGCTATCTCACCAACCGCAGCAGTACAAGCAAGGTAAGCTCAGCACAAGCAACAAGGGACGCAGCACACAAAATAAAAGCGACACGACGCTCACATCAATGCATTACATAGCGCCACGTCAACGAGAGCTCAGCGGTGAAAGTTATATAGAAAGTGCTACAGCATAATTCGCACACAACATTGGCAACTGACAATTTCATTATACAAAAAAATGGTTTCCGGGTACATACCATGTAGGGATTAGGGAGAGATTCTCACAACCAGAGAGCTGTGTGCGTTCTAGTTTTACACTCACTGATTGGGACCTACCGTTTTACACCGGTTACGAAGGGTATTTTGAGAAGCTTTTTCATGGCTAAATACTCGATAGTGTCGCCGTCACTTAGCGAGGTGACCGCCGTCGAAAGAAATTTTAAGGTGCTAAGAGCAGGGATCGAACCCACGTTCTCATGCACAAGAGCCGCGCACACTACCATTGCACCACCGACGGCCAATTTCAATATGCAGTGTGAAAATATTGATTTATTTTGTTACGTTTGCGGTCATCAAATCAGAAAAAAAAGTTCTACAAGATTTCGAAAGGAAAATAATCTTTTCAGTGGCCTCAGACAGTATATTCCGAACGGTTTCCAAGATATGAGCCTGACAAAATTATCACTTTGTTGCAAAAATGACACCGTGGCCCCAAATCTTTGGGCAAAACTGGGAGACGCGGATCTTTTTTTGGTGTTTTATCACGTGTCCGTATATGGTTATATTTCTATGACTTAAAAAATTACACACAGTGATATTCAATGAAGAGAGTAAGAGGGAGAGAGAGAGAGCAGAGAAACGAGGCGCTTCGCTCGTTGTTTGTTCTCTTCTACGACGGTTGTCAAATTGCGCTATTTTTTTCTTCTCTACATGTACATCCTCATTGTAGGGAGATATAACAATGTTGTACTTAAATAAAACACAGAATAATTGAGATAACGGGCTGAAATTTATTCCAAATATTGTCAACATATTACACTTAGTTATGGAATTGTATTTGGTTCGTATGACGACGGCGAGCGCGTTTGCAGCGACAAATTTTCCACTACTCTTCCACACATATCGGTCGGAACGTTGACAAATTTCGCGCTTGATATTGTTCCTGAGGTCCTCTAACCTTTTGTGGATGCATTGTAGTCTCTTAAAGCACCTGTGGGTTTGTTGCTGATCAAAAACACATATTTTGCTTGTTTTCGCACAATGGGCGAAATAAGCTACAAACAAGCTAATGGGACACGGGACATTTTTTTTAAATTTCCAATAAAAGGAAAGAAATGATGTATTCCGCAAATCACCAACAAACCACTTTGCAACATCCATCAGGAGCATCACTGATCTTCAGCAATAATAAAACAAGTAAATAGTGCTAAAGTTCGACAGCATTAACGATGACAACAACAAAAACAACGGCAACAAACACACACTCCACAACACAAAAAACAAAAAACATTGTTGCCACCAAAAAAATCGTCAACAACAAAACTAAACGGGAACAACATCACAGCTACTTACTTACATACAACCGTATACGTAGCACCACTGATGCACCACCATGTGTGCCAAGATCGCTGTCATTTGTTTAGCCAACAGAGTGCATTCACGCACATTTCGCCTCCTTTTGTTGCACTCTGGGTAGCGATAGTACGATAAGTGTCAGCAAAAGGGTCAATTGGAAAATTTTCCCTCTCGTTGCAGCAACAACATATGACGGCCGCAAATTGTTTGTCTAGAATTGATTTTAGGTAAATAAACATTTGTTTTACTGGGAAATGATATTTTATTTTGCTTCCGGTCAGATTTAATGGGATTAGTACAATGACCACTTTAAACATTGACAAAGGACAATACTTGAGATGCTTTGGGAATCTTTTTGAAAAGGATATTTGAAGTACAAGTGTGTTTAGGTAAATATTTGAATAAAAAAATAAAAAAAAATAAATGGTTTCACATTACATCCCACGAAGGGACTGGGGAGAACTTCTCACAATCACTGAGCTGTGCGCTTTCCAGTTTTCACTCACTGATTGGGACCTACAGTTTTACACCGATTCCGAACGGTATTTTAAGAAGCTTTTTCATGGCTATATACTCGATAGTGTCGCCGTCACTATGCGAGGTGACCGCCGCCGAAAGAAATTTTTTTTTGAAGGTGGTCAGAGCCGGGTTTGAACCCAGGATCTTATGTACAAGAGCCGCGCACACTAACCATTGCACCACCGACGGCCAATGGTGTTTGAAAATATCGAGTATATCCTCTTGAGAGGGTTTGGAACCGTTACCGGTATTTAAGGTGCGTACTACATGGGTTTTTCAACAGAGACGCTACGAAAGTAAATCGATAGGGACAGCAAACGACGCCATATTTTTTCCCGCTCTTCTGACATTTCTCTTCAGTAAGGTTTGCCATTTCATCATGGAAAGATATACGAGCCAACAACGAGTCGAAATTATTAAAATTTACTACCGAAATTTGGAGTCAGTGGCCTCAACTTTAAGAGCGCTACGTCCAATTTATGGTCGTCATAATCGTCCTACCAGATCAACAATTGAGCGTCTAGTGGAAAAATTTGAATCCACAGGCACAGTTCAAAATGTTCCCGTGCCAGTGAGACAAAGAAGTGCCCGTAGTGTCGAGAATATTGCTGCCGCTAAGGCTTCAGTTTAAGAAAGCCCAAATGTGTCTGTCACGCGTCATTCTCAAGCGTTGGGCATCTCTGTGACGTCGTTGTGGCGAATTTTGCGAAAAGATCTTGGCCTACATCCTTACAATACCAAATTGACGCAAGAACTGAAGCCGCTACACCACCATAAGCGTCGTATGTTCGTGAATTGGGCTGAGCAACAACTTGAAAATGATACGGATTTTCATCGGAAAATCATCTTCAGCGATGAGGCTCATTTCTGGCTGAATGGCTTCGTCAATAAGCAAAGTATGCGTTATTGCTCAGACAGCAATCCACACGTAATCCATGAGTCATCATTGCATCCCGAAAAAATTACGGTTTGGGGCGGTTTTCGGCCGGCGGCGTCATTGGGCCGTACTTCCGTGATGATCAAGACCGGCACATTACTGTGAATGCGAATCGCTACCATCCAATGATAACCGAATATTTTTGGCCCCAATTGGATAATATGGACGTGGAGGAC
Organism: Phaonia tiefii; assembly: GCA_963931995.1. Taxonomy (NCBI): domain Eukaryota; kingdom Metazoa; phylum Arthropoda; class Insecta; order Diptera; family Muscidae; genus Phaonia; species Phaonia tiefii. Next base: position 46,724,624 of record OZ008367.1, read on the forward strand.
ATGTGGTTCCAACAGGACAACGCCACAAGTCACACAGCGAATGCCACAATTAATTTATTGGAAACCAAGTTTGGTGAACGTGTTATCTCACGAAATGGTCCAGTCGAGTGGCCGCCTCGGTCGTGCGATTTGACGCCGTTAGATTATTTACTGTGGGGCTACGTCAAGTCTATGGTCTATGCCAACAAGCCAGCGACGATTGATGAACTTCGTACGAATATCGAACGTGAAATTGCAGCAGTATCGGCCGATTTATGCTTGAAAACCGTCGAAAATTGGATTCAGCGTATGGACTTCTGCAAGCGTGCCCGTGGTGGCCATGCAAAAGAAATCGAGTTCCATACATAATGGCATCGAACGTACTTTCATAGGAATAAAGAATTTCATTGGTATCTAAAACCGGTTTTGTTTTATTTAAAAAAACTTTTGTAGCGCTCTTATTTAAAAACCCTTATAAACATTTCCTGTTTTTCGAAAAACAGAACTCAAATCAAATTTTATACAAATTGATGTAAAAGCATTTGAAAGTGATTGAACGTACACGCAAAAAAATACACTATGGTACAAAAGTGAAAGAACAAAATATGCGGGGGTTCTCATATAATAGCAATTCTCTTTTGTTGGAGTCCCTAGAGTACGGAAATACAGTTTTTATCGATCACTTCGTGTAGTTTTTTTTATTCGCCCTTATTACGGTTGTTGCCATCGTCGTCGATATCGTATCACTTCGTTCCAAGGTCGTCGTCAAATCAACTCTATTTTGGTATTCTGTAACTGTCTTGAGACGACGTCGACTGTTTATCGACAACTTATGAAAAACATAAACAAACTTTTCAATCTTAGTGAATGATAGCAGGAAGAACAAGAACATTCAGCGTGTTTTGGTTACACCGCTTGCTTATACATATAATCGCTTATTTTATATGAAGCACTTAGCGAAGACTTAGCGAGAACTTACCGACGCGAATAATTTTGAATAAGTTTAAACAACTTCTTTTTGACATCTTTTTAGCGATTTCAAGCATTTTTCACAGTTTCTAATAAAATCACTTATCGCTAAATAGCCATTTTCTTCACAACTTAGCAAGCGAAAATCGCTTGCTTGTAACCAAAACACGGCTATTATCTATTTGTACCAGGGTTCCCATGACCCTCAGGGTAATGGGGAAAATAATGGGTAGCTGCCCACGACAATGGGGAATTACCCATCACGATTACCCATGACCCTCAGGGTAATTTGGAAAATAATGGGTAGCCGACCACGATAATGGGGAATTAACCATCACGATTACCCATTAATGGGGGAAATATAAAATAATGGGTAGTTACCAACGGCGATGGGTACGGGGTTACCCAGGGTAACCAATGCCCACTTTTGATCGAAAATACGAAAAAATTTCTATATCTCGGAAACGGAGCGTCCAATCGAAAAAATATCCATTTTTTAATAGTTTCTATGGGGTTTTCATAAAGTGGTCCAATGCTTATGGAAGAAGTTTTTTTTCAAAAAATCGCCAATATAGAAAAATCGCTAAAATAAACATGTGGTACGGAAACGGTGCGTCCAACGGAAAAAATAATACAACTTTTGCCTACATAAGAGGATGTCTTGAGTATGGCATCACCTTTCGTAAAACTAAAGTTCGTAGAACTAACATTTTCAAATAAAAAAATCGCTAAAACGCCCTCATGCCTGTATGTCGGAAGTGGAGCGTCCAATCGGAAAAGGAACCAAATTTTCCAGGTTTCTACGGGGTTTTCATATACTGGTATGGAAGAATTTTGTTTCAAAAAATCGTCAAAATAAGAAGATTGCCAAAGTAAGAAAGCGCTAAAATAAAAAAGTATCCATAACTCGGAAACGGTGCGTCGAAACCGAATAAAATTGGTTATTTTTCCGATAGGACGTTCCGTTTACGGGATATAGAAATTTTTTATAATTTGTTCATATTTTCGATCAAATATGAGGATGGCTTCCGTGGGCAACTCATTACCCATCGCCGTGGATAACAACTACCCATTATTTTCACCACTTCCCTGAGGGTAATGTGTAATTGTGATGGGTAATTTCCCATCGTCATGGGTAGCTACCCATTATTTTCCCCATTACCGTGAGGGTAAGCGTCTAGCCCGTTAAGCCACTGCGCTGTGTATTCACTCTAGTCACTAACCGAAGATTTTTTTTATCGGGTCGAGTGCTTATTTGGCACTAAGTATACATTGCTTTCGTACTTAAGCACACTGATCTCGAAGTTTTGAATTTTATTATAATTTTTGTGTATTCTCGGTGCCTACATAACGGTGGCGAGAGGCAAATCCAGCCCACAGTGGTTTGCATTTTACCTACTACCACAATGATCATGTTTCAGCCGCCCATTATGGATCAGACCAGACTTCAGCGAGTAAAAATTGGATTTTCGTTTCTTCAGTTTTAATCCGCCTTTAGCCAGGGGTGTTGCCTTATTCGCCTTCAAAGGACAAAAAAAATATGTCCACAGTGACAGGGTCTCCTAATTAGCCTGAGACGTATCAGTGATGGCATAGCCAATCAGGCTGCTCAATCGTTTCGCCTTCTCACTCTAGTTGGCTAACGGAGGTGCCCGATAAAGCCACAACCCTGGACAAACTGAATGCCAGTAGTGAGCTGCTTGGACTTCCCAATGAAGGAATCATTTCTGGGATCTGCCAAGAGAATGGCTATCAGAAGTTCTCCAACTCCACGGATAGTCCCATGTCCTACACTATCTATACTATCTTCCACTATCATTACCTCCTGATCTGAGTGGAGTAGTGCTGAAAAGTGATCTTTCCACATTTTCAGCACACACTGCTTCTCAGTCACCCATTCTCGTCCATGCAGGAGGGCAGCCCATTATTAGGCCCGTTATTCGATCTTCTTACCCTCTGGAAAAACTTCCGGGATTCATCATTCATCCTGCACATTACGGTTTTTTCACTCTCTCTCTGCTCCCATTGCCATTTTTTCGCCTAAATAGTTGGTTTCCTCTCTTCTCAGCCTCTTATACCGCTCACTCGCAGCACGCGTTGTAACTGACTGTTTCGTTCCCATACGTGCAGCGTCTTTTTCATCAGTTGCAATGCGACATTCTTCGTCGTACCATAGCTTATCCTTCTGCGGTTTTTGATAGACAAGTTCAATCCTTGCATCGGTTTCCAAAGAATGGGAGATGTGCTTCCACTGCGCATCTCGGTTTTCGGGAGGGGGGTATTCTGCTCTAGCAGGAGAGAGAGCTTCTGTCGAAAGGACATTGATATCTCTGGTATTTGTAGCTTGTCAGTATCCAGCATTTTCTGTGTTCGGCTTTGTACGTTTTTCGCCCTGTCCATTATCGGAGGTGGTATCATGTAGACTGTGATTGCCGATTATTCGTCGAAAGACACTTTCCTTTCCAAATTTGGCATTAAAATCGCCCAGAATAATCTTAATGTCGTAGTCAGGCCAGCGTTCATATTCTTCCTCCAGACGCTCATAACATTTTTCTTTGATCTCATCATATTTATCCTCTGTCGGTGCGTGCACACAAATTAACGAGATGTTTAAATATTTCACTTTGATGCGAATTGTGGCTATGCGGTCACTCACTGGGTTGAACCTTGAAACTAGGTGTCGCAGTCTCTTGCCAACTATAAATTCGCACCCAAATTCATGCTTTCGCTCATGGCAGCTGTAGTAAATATCGCAGTTTTTCTTTCTGGTGCAACCATATCCTGTCCATCGCATTTCCTGGATCGCTGTGATGTCAGCTTTATATTTTCCTAGGACATCTGCCAGTTGCACTATTGTTATACCTCCTTTTTATTGAAATATTTTCACGAGTACTATCTCCTCTTTTTATCCTATAGGGTGGCATCTTGTTGTATGTAACGCACAATTTGCATATGAGGAAAATCGAAATAAAACCTGATGAAAAATGAAAGCAAAATACAAGTTTTATGAAAAACTGAAAACAGTGATGAACTGCAACAGCAACAACATGAAAATGGGTCCCATTAGAAAACCTAAAAAAAAAAAAAAAGAACTACAGATGTTTGCAGCGACAGGAAAATCAAAAAAATTCTACACTAACGTTATAAGTATACATACAGTGCACTATAGTGCATGCATCTATGGACATGTGTAGGGGGAAATTGTAAAACAAACAACAACTTTTAAAGTATAACAAAAACAATTAGAAAATAAAACAACATTTAAAAAACAAGCAACAAGAAAGAGTAAAATTGAAAGTAAAAACCAACGAACAACATGTGTACAAAATTTTCAAAATCAAAATTTGGTTGTTGCAACTCTGAAGCTATATCCGTATGTGTGTATGTATGTATGGATTACAAAAGGGAAAATCCGTTTCATAAACTGTACAGCACCTTATGTTGCTGCTGCTGTTAACGGCTGCACTGTGCGTGCAACACTACGAGTATCATCATGCAGCAGTTGCAGTGACTGAGAGAAGCACCTACTCTGTTAAATGTTTAGGGGCAACAACTACCCCCGCTGCTGCAGCAACATGACTTGTCAACATAATGGCGCTTGCAGCACAATCTCACACACTTTAGAGCATAAACAGCACAGTTAGCTGAATACATTGGATATGGTTTGCTGAATACTAGACATCTTGAGAACGCTGCAGCAGAGGCGTAAAAGGCGAGACGCTTGTGCAGACGATCGTTTGGAAGAGATCCTTCTAAGACGACGATAACGACGACAGCGACGACGTGTGTTTAAATAATGAGCATCTTATAGTTTAATGGTTTATTCTAAAACAAAACGTGGTGCGATCAAGATCACCACCATCCACTACCGATGACATCGGAAGAAATTAAAAAAAAGAAGAAATAATTGAAAACAAAAAAAAAATATTCAAAATCGAATCGTGAAACAGCGGTTGGTTGTCGTGTTGTATACAAAGTGTTTTACAATTAAAAAGTAGCAGACTTTAAAGATTTTCATCTGCTGTCGCTTGCTTCTTCTTGCCATTTATAATACGTGTGGGGTTTTCCCAAGAAATCAACAACAACAGAAAAAAAAAACTTGGCACCGGAGCCAAAAAAAAGCGAAGAAAAAAACAAAATATAACAGCAAGAAAATCATCTTAATATGTGAAAAGTGAGCAAATTATTATTAAAATAAAAAGTGTGACCAAATGACATTAAACGCGTGGTAACGCAACACAATTTTGATTAATGAAAACCTATTTCGATTAAAGTGATTTAGCACAAGAAACTAAAACCTAACAATAGTGAACAACAACAACTAGAAAATGCTATAGAATTTAAGTGAAAATACCGCAAGCAAAACCATGTCTTCCTCTTTGAAAATCAATACCCCCAATCTAAGCATTCCTAACGTGAAGTCAACATTGAAAATGTTCTCGGCCTCGCCAAATTCACCGCCCTACACACCCAGCAACAGCAACAACACCCTCGCCTCTAATAGTGGTGTAGCAGCAACTGGCCTTTGTGGCCACCTCCCAAACGATTCATCCAATTATAATGGTCTGCTGATAGCACCAAACTCGTTATTAACTGCAACTGGAGCTGCTGCTGGCAATTCAAAGACAACGACAACGACGACTACCACGATGACTTTGCCGTTGCATGGCAGTAGTAATTTAATATCTCCACCATTGAGTGCCACAATGCCACAAGAACATTTTCGCGCTTCCATGTGCTGCAATCTGAAATCATTCAACAGTCATAGTAATTATAGTGATTTCGCCACAGCCGATGTTCATTTTCCGGATTTTTCACAATTATCATTTGCCAGTGTTGAGACTCCCAGCTCCATTTATGGAGGCAGTGGTGGTGGTGGACATTACGGCAGCTGTGAGGGTAATGGTGCGGGCAATCTTGGTGCAGGTTATGGTAGTGGTGGCGATGATGGCTGCTGCTTTTCGTTTGATGAGGGCGATGATAATGGTCATTTATCCGGTGATGATGTGAAATGTGAACCCATTACTTCCATGGTGGGACAAGACCAACAACATTACCAGCAGCAACAACAGTCATTGAATCGTGAGGATGTTTTCCGTTTTGAGCCTGAAGATATAGCTCGTTTAACGGAATCTTGTCAATTCTCACAAGATTCGGGCAATATCCTTATGGTACCTCAGACACCCTATACGCCACATACACCTTACACCCCCTATTCCAGCAACCTTATGCCCCTTACTCCTTCGGCTGAAACACATGGGGAAGGACACATGGATTTTCAAGTCAACACTCAACCAATAAACCAACAATCTTCCCACTTCCAAGAATCTTTAAATGAGGCTTTAAATTTAGATGTGGAATATTATAATTACGATGAAATCAATTGCCAATCTAAGGAACAGTCGCCGTGTTCTTCGCCTCCTTTAGATCCTTGGATGTCCTTGAATTTAGCCGATCCCTTGCAGGAGCAGCAACAAAACCAACAACAGCCACCTCGCCAGGAATCACCCAAAATCATGAATACCAGTTATGAATACACACCGCTGCAACATAACTATGAGCCCAGTGTTAAGCAGGAAGATGCACATAAGACCAAACTACCCTCCATGATGTCAACCTTTGGTACGCCTAAATATGAACCATTAAATGCCTATTGCTACACGGATTATGACCAGCACAACCAGCAGCAGCTGCAGCAGCAACAACAACAACAACAACACCGACAACATGTGTATAGTCCTCCCTCAAACGCCAGTCAATCGTCAGGTTATCAATATCCTGCGGCGACTACTTTCAACGCATTTAATTCCCCAAATGAAGATTTCGAAAACTCTAATATGTTAAACTTGGAGAAACCCAATCGGGAGCATAAAATCATTTGGACCATCGATGAGTTGGATGAACTCAATGAAAATGTTATGGCTGAAATGTATCCTCAAACGGCTGGCAGGAGTAATGCTGAGGACTATGGTGAACATAACTATTTTTGCAACAATGATACAGCCGCCAATACCGATGAAGATGAGGACAATTTAAAAGAGCTGGCCGAAGATGAGGCAGAGGAACAGGAGTTTGTGAAAAAAATTGCAACGCAAGTTATGGACGATAATGATGAGGTATTCCTTATAGAAAAACCTAAGACCACCAAGGGCAGAAGAAAGCGTTGCAGCTCCCAATCTTCTAATAATTCCACAGCAACGATTGTCGTTGACGCGACAATACCAGATTTTTCTCAAGAGCCCATGGTGTGTCTATGGACGGATTGCAATGAAGAGTTTCCCAATCAGGCGGAATTTGTGTGTCACATTGAAAAGAAACATGTGGACGTGAAGAGAGGAGAAGATTTCTCCTGTTTCTGGTTGGATTGCCCTAGACGCTACAAGCCCTTCAATGCCCGCTACAAATTACTGATTCATATGCGGGTGCACAGTGGCGAGAAACCCAATAAATGCCCGGTAAGTTAAATGTATAAAAAAACAAACATCATCATATTTTAATCAATTAAAGTTTAATGAATAGTTTCCCAAAACGCTCTGCTTGTTATCAATTTTAAATGTAACTATTAATATCCTTGTTATGTTTTTCGTCCTTTCAATGATATGAAGTGCGCAAAATGTTTTAAAATTAAAAAAAAATATTTTAAAATAAATTGATTTTGATGAAAAGGATGGCAACAAAAAAAAAAAAAAAACAAGAACTGATATAAACGTTTATATTCAATTACATTTTTAGTTAAATGACACAAAATTACGTTTATATTTATTAAATGTTGGAATATCTCATCTTGTATTTTTTTGCCTGCTTGTCTGTCTTCTCCACTATTCATAAATTTTAATTAAAATTGATGGATTTCATTTCCATGAAATTTTATGAGAAGAGTTAATAAAACAAAACAAAAACTATAAAATACATTTATGAGAGAAAGTTATAATGAAACAAAATATGAATGAAGTTTGGGGAAATGTTGAAGCATAAATAATAATACAAATTGTTTAAAGGATTGAGATGAAATAAAATATTTAACAAATTTGGCTGTATGTATTCGAATTGCTTGAATGTCCTTAGCTAGCATGAAGTCTGGGCAAATAGTTTAAAAAATATATAAACTCACTTGCTGGCCCGGAAGACTTCGTCCTGCGCTAAGAAGTACTGATTTATAATTTTTTTTTTAAATTTAATATTAGGGTCAGGCCACGAGAAGTACGACATGGTGATTCAGGGATTTTGACCTTTCGTCCATATACCGAAAGGCTATGTCAATATACAAAACTCCATCAAAAATAAAAGTTGTTGTTGTGGAACTCTGAAAATTGATTCCAAAAATGTTGTGGGGAAAATTTTATTTTATTTATTCGGCCTTTTTATTGGTCCTTTTTATTTTATTATTGAAGCCCAAGGCCATCTATATCTCTAAAAATAATCATATAGTGTTTTTTGAAAAATAAGATGTTTTGCAAATGCATCCGTATGATTCCTGGCAAACCGTATAACTATTTCAGATCTAGCCACAGATCTTCATCAGTGGTTGTTTGGAATGCAGCTTTTGAAAAATTGATCCAACTAAAGGCAAACAAAAACTCATCTGAATTGAGAATTTTCCACTATGCAAGTGTTAAAGTAGAATTTTGAATTTTTCTGAATTATTCAAAATTCTATATCTCGAAAACGTCTTGAGATATTCGAAAAATTTTTCTAAATGTTTTAATGTAAACTAAGGGAAAATCAGGAAATAACCTACACTGAAAAAATTTTTCGCAAATGTAGTTTAAAGAAAACAATCGCATTTGAAACAAAGAGCCGGAGCAAGAAAAATTATCAATCATTAATAAAAATTTAGGAAATTTAATTACCTTTGAGAAACAGAAAAACAAATTGGCATTTTCAAGTAGTTTCTGAGATACACCTACAAAGCGAAAATGTAATGGATTGTTTTAACAACTGCTTCTCTTTATTGTTCCTCTTTAGTTACACATTAAACTATGAGGCACTGAGCATTTAAAAACCTAAAGAAATGGCTGGGTGGAAAGAGATTTAGCTCCAACGATGAAATTATTGATCAAACAAATGCCTATTGCATGAACATCGAAAAATCCTATTTTTTGGAAGGGATACAAAAATTGGAGAATCGTTGAACTAAGTGTATTGAGCTAAAAGGATATTATATTAAAAATAATTTTTTTTTTGCAAAAAAAAACTGTCTCATTCAAAAAGTCACGGACTGATTGATCCGCTCTCCACTTGAACTAAATATATGTAAACACTACTAGCGATTAGTTCCTTTCAATATCTTACATATTTCAGATGAGTCATGCTATAAGATAACATATTATTAAATGCTGAAAATCATTTAACCAACAGAACGTCTGTTGTACAGACGATATCAAGCCAATTTACGATTAGGCGGCAGTAATAAAAATTCAATATGACATCAATGACAACAATTGAATTAGGGCAAGCCATCATGCTGCCGTCAACTTTCACAGACACTTAAACTTTTGAACTTAAATATCAAGCTGTAAACTGTAAAAAATTAACTTTTGTTTACCTGACGATGTATAGAAATTCAGACATTGAAACTAAAACCAATTATCCGATTTCATATTCGACTACCCAAAACTGAAATCCAATTCAATATAATTTTTTGAAACCTCTTTCAAATTTAAGAATATAGCAAATATTATTTGATCTGTTTATTGAATAGTTCCCTCTATTAATGTTTAAAATTTTGAAAAGAAACAAAACAAAACAAAAATTGTAAATCGGTCTATCGGTTATTGTTCATCTTGTTTTTACACCACAAGCACTGTGAGAATACATAAAACAGGGTTGGCAGTCAATTATCTACTCCCTAGATATAATACGCATTATGGATACGGTACTATTGAAACCTTCATTAGATCTTAAGCCTTTCAATAACTGAGGGATGCTTTAGAGCTAATTTAATATTTCATTATACAGAGATGCTCACTAAAATACAGAGATGTTCACTAAAATGCCTATGACGCGTGATCCAATCCACATCCAAAGACCGTATATAAAGGGTTTTTCAACAGAGACGCTACAAAAGTAAATCAATAGGGACAGCAAACGACGGCATATTTTTCCCGCTCTTTTGACATTTCTCTTCAATAAGGTTTGCCATTCCATCATTGAAAGATATACGAGCCAACAACGAGTGGAAATTATTAAAGTTTACTACCGAAATTTGGAGTCAGTGGCCTCAACTTTAAGAGCGCTACGTCCAATTTATGGTCGTCATAATCATCCTACCAGATCAACAATTGAGCGTCTAGTGGAAAAATTTGAATCCACAGGCACAGTACAAAATGTTCCCGTGCCAGTGAGACAAAGAAGTGCCCGTAGTGTCGAGAATATTGCTGCCGCTGAGGCTTCAGTTCAAGAAAGCCCAAATGTGTCTCTCACACGTCGTTCTCAAGCTTTGGGCATCTCTGTGACGTCGTTGTGGCGAATTTTGCGAAAAGATCTTGGCCTACATCCTTACAAGATCAAATTGACGCAAGAACTGAAGCCGCTTGACCACCATAAGCGTCGTCTGTTCGTGAGTTAGGCTGAGCAACAACTTGAAAATGATTCGGATTTTCATCGGAAGATAATCTTCAGCGATGAGGCTCATTTCTGGCTGAATGGCTTCGTCAATAAGCAAAAAATGCGTTATTAGTCAGACAGCAATCCACACGTAATCCATGAGTCATCATTGCATCCCCGAAAAATTTACGGTTTGGTGAGGTTTATGGGCCGGCGGCATCATTGGACCGTACTTCTTCCGTGATGATCAAGAGACCGGCACATTACTGTGAATGCGAATCGCTACCGTTCAATGATAACCGAATATTTTTGGCCCCAATTGGATAATATGGACTTGGAGGACATGTGGTTCGAACAGGACGGCGCCACAAGCCACACAGTGAATGCCACAATCAATTTATTGGAAACCAAGTTTGGTGAACGTGTTATCTCACGAAATGGCCCAGTCGATTGGCCGCCTCGGTCGAGCGATTTGACGCCGTTAGATTATTTCCTATGGGGCTGCGTCAAGTCAATGGTCTATTCCAACAAGCCAGCGACGATTGATGAACTTCGTACGAATATCGAACGTGAAATTGCAGCAGTATCGGCCGATTTATGCTTGAAAACCGTCGAAAATTGGATTCAGCGTATGGACTTCTGCAAGCGTGCCCGTGGTGGCCATGCAAAAGAAATCGAGTTCCATACATAATGGCATCGAACGTAATTTCACAGGAATAAAGAATTTCATTGGTATCTAAAACCGGTTTTGTTTTATTAAAAAAAAAACTTTTGTAGCGCTCTTATTGAAAACCCCTTGACATAAAAACCTTGGTATTGACGTCACTTTTTACGTGAATCAAAATCGGTTCACGCATTACAGAGAACATCAATTTCAAAAACAATGCAACCTATTTTTATATATCTGTGGTCACAAGTAATAATAGCCTAAGTCGATTCAAAAATTTTTCAGGGAGAGCAGTTTAAAGTTTAATATATTTTCTGGAAATCAGGAGTCGGAGTTTTTGTGATAACTTTGCTACAGATACCAAAGAAACGAATTCTTTTACTTACTTGTTAACAAAAAAGAGTTGCTTATTTGAGCACGGTGACTTCTCAAAATTTTTTTCCAATTTTGTCCTAACTCGAGTTAGGCTGTTATTGTTTGTGACCACTGATATATAGATGACAAAAAAATTAAATTAAAAAAAAATAAAAAAAAATGCTTTACAAGGTACCCAACAATCATATATGTATATCTGTAGCCCGTTTCTGTAAGTAAATCGGTAAGTTAACGATTTATGTGACGTCACAACGACTCGATTGAAAGTTACCGATTTCGTGATTACTGGTGTTTCTGTACGTTCAAATCGGTAAAAATTCGGTCTGTGATAGAAAAAAACACAAATCGGAAAGAAACGGTAAGAATTGAAACAGATGACAAGCAGCTGTTTATTTGCATTTGTTTTCATCTACAAATATTTCGTATTAAAAACACTTTTTTTCAGTTTCGTATTTACTTTAATAAGTTTATATAAAATGAGTAGCATATTTGTTATTATTTTCGCATCTTTCCATGATCGCAGAAATATGCTGAGAATCCACCGGCGCCACTTGAGCCAAAAGCAATTAAATAAGTTGACTGTTGGTGATGTATATTTAAAGTAAACAAACATTTGCACTCGGTTTATTTTGAATACCGATTTCGTTGAAACCGGTTCATAAATTGTCGTAAATTTCGGAACAAACCTACTTTACGTCTGAAATTCCTGGAAATTTCTTTTTTTTTGGAATGGGTAGGAATTGTTATTTCAAAAGAAAAATGTTATATAAAAAAATCAGACAGTTATTCAAAAAATGTATTTAATTTTTTTTTGCGTATTTCAACTTTTTCTACATAAAGAAGTTGAAACATTGGTCCTATAAAACGGCATCACTCTCGTAATATCGAGCCGTATGTCCGAACTTTGGGGGCCCATAACTCCGAAAATACAATAACAATTCCTACCCACTCCAATTGACAAATATTTTCCAGGAATTTCCGACGTAAACTAGGTTTATGTCAAAGTTATATTTGATGAGTACTTGCTTCCTCATAGTTGCAACACTATAGCAATCGGTAGAGTTTTCACTTGGCTTAAAGTCAGTGAGAAAATTATCGATTTCTAGTTGAGCCAGATTTCTTACAGAAACACTTCTTTAAGCGATTCCTATTGAGTAGAATCGAAACAAATGTCATATTACCGATTTGGAACGAGTGAATGGAATAGGGATCGGCAATTTTTTTTTACAGAAACAGTGATGGTGAGAATGACGTCAGAGTGACGTCAAATAGGTACTTTCAATCGATAACTGCGATCGGTACGAGTTACAGAAACGGGCTACTGGTTACCTAAGATAACCAACTTGTTGCAAATAAAAGCAAATTATATAAATACTAATGGATTTCTATGGAAACCGAAATTGGATTATTCAACAACTACATGAACCTGCAACAAATGTTGAATGAACTATTAGGAATATTAATGAAATACGCAATTATTTTTATAGCAACATTCCCAGCAACACAACTAGAGACAACAATTTATTTTAATTGAAAAAAAGAAACATGAACAAATTCTAACCAAGTTTCCACATGTTGTATATCTACTTGCATTAATTTAACAAATTGTAATTTAATATGCATAAACGTTAGAAAAAAACCTGATATTGTACAATCCTTTTTGGAGAGAGTTTTGTGTAAATAAAACACACACAAAATGAGGGAATAGAACCAACAAATCAGAATATATATATAATCACCGTCACCATCATCATCATCCTGATGAGTTGTATCTGTTCTTTGTAAGGGGTTTGTGTAAAACCATATGTGCATCAACCGCATTTTACTTACACGTGTACCCGACACAGCTGCCTCGTACGACAGCAACAGATAACATTTCATTTTATTTCATTTCATTAAAAATATTACTTAGATTTTAGTTTTTTCTCTTTCATGATAAATGTCGAAGTGGTTTTTCTTTTTTCCGGTGAACTTTTAATGTAAATATACTATTGTAATCTTTGTTGTCGTTGAAAAACGAAATACAAACGAAGAGAAATACATCAACCAAATGTTAAAGATTATACTTTTCGGTGGCGTAGGGTTGCGTTTTGTCTTACACCTGGACAACAGTACAAGGATAGTATTAATTAGAATCTGTCCTAGGGTTTATTTTAATTCCCCAAATAAAAGAGAGGCACGTGATGCTATTTAAAATGTTTTATTAAAACACATGCAATTTTTCATATAGTGTCTTAAGGCCTTTGAAAAAGTTTACTGTAACATATGCCAAACACTAGTCATGACTACTAAAATCAAATACAAAATAATCAGGAACGTAGAGGAACTTCAAATGAATTGTTTATAAGTTTTGAAAAATCCATAATTTAGTTTTTGAATGAATTGAATGATGATTTTATTAAATTCTTTATAAAGGGTCCGCCATCTAACGTTTTTTTTTCAACTAGTGCTTATTTCGTGAATGGTAACACTCAGCTCATGTCTGATTTGACAGATAATTAGTTTTATCCTACCGCTGAACGAATATGGTTGTGTATACGCTTGAACAACGCTGGGAAATATTGCGACCTTACTTTGACAATCATGGTAATGTTGTAGATGCCGATTTGCCGAAAAATCATCTTTTCAGATGAAGCTCGTTTTGATCTTGGCGGGTATGTAAACAAGCAAAATTGTCGCATTTGGGGCACAGAAAACCCGCACGCATACATTGAAAAGCCGGTGCACCCAAAACGAGTCACTGTTTAGTGCGGATTTTGGGCCAGAGGCATAATTGGGCCATTTTTCTTTGAAAATGAGTAAGGAGTGGCCGTTACAGTCAATGGCGATCGTTATCGGGCCATGTTGAACGAATTTTTGTTCACAAAAATTGAAGATGAGGATATTGGCAACATTTGGTTTCAACAGGACGGCGCTACGTGCCACACAGCCGAAGCTACACTCGATGTTTTGCGCCCTGTTTTTGAAGATCGCATTATGGAGCTGCGATTTGACTCCGTTGGACTATTATTTGTGGGGTGCCCTCAAAGATAAGTGTTACGCCGACAAGCCAGAGACAATTGACGCTTTAGAGGACAATATTCGTGAAGCCATTGGTGAAATACAGCTGCACACAATCGATAATGTGCCTAAAAATTGGACCGATCGTGTAGGCTACTGCATGGCCAGCCGAGGCAGCCATTTGAATGAAATTATTATCCATTATTAACCGGAAGGATTGTACTTTGAAATAAAAAAAGAAATTTAAGAAAATATTGAGTAGTTTTGTTTTATAGCATTTAAAAAAAAAAAAGTTATTTGTCGGACCCGTTATTAACTTCACCTGTCTGTATACAAGCATGCATGCCAAAAAAACTTTGGATTACTTTTTAACCCGTGATCCAATCGAGCTGAGACTTCGCAGGCAAACTAATGGCGACGACAAAAATGAACTATCAATGGGCGGGATTGGACAAAGGGGCGTGGTACTTCCCATACAAATCACAAATTAAACATTCATTATTTCTGCTCCTGTTAACGGTATTTGAACAAAAATTGTAACAATTGTTATTTGGTATTAATTGCTAAATTTCGTTTATATCTCCTGATCATGGTACACAATGGTGTAGCGAAATATCGAGGAAAATAAAAACATGAACAGCAAATCAGACCTCAGGCTCAAATAATATTGATTTTTTATTAATAAAGAAAATTTCGAACAATAAAATAAAAAAATAATAAAAGAAGTAGCATCGTCAGGAAGATAAATAAACACAATTATTAATTAGAAATGAAAACAATAATAATTGTGTTTATCTTCCTGACGATGCTACCCAAAGGGTAGCGAAATATCGAATAATAAAATTAATTAAAAATACGACCAAACGCTCGAACAACATAATTTTT
Organism: Phaonia tiefii; assembly: GCA_963931995.1. Lineage (NCBI taxonomy): Eukaryota > Metazoa > Arthropoda > Insecta > Diptera > Muscidae > Phaonia > Phaonia tiefii. The sequence continues at coordinate 46,740,045 of OZ008367.1, forward strand.
GAAGGCCTGTTTTATGTGAGAAATATCATGTAAAGTTTTTAATATCTAGAGGGAATGGACGATCTAATCACACCAATTTTCGTACTAATAGTTGGACGGCACCAAACATATGATAATTAAAAATGTCGTCCCCAGCTAAATTATCATACAATTTGGAACAATTATTTCAACTGTATCTCAGCATTAATGGGTGACGTAGGATGATGTTGGTTAGTTTAGGGTCGATGGACCTCTATAGATTTAGTAGTAAAGGAACGCCTCAATGACTCGTTTTGTAGCCTCTAGTATGGAATCACTCCATGCACAATATTCTGATTTATCTGAAGAAGATGGGAGTTAAGACCGTTGCCTACGCAGATAACGTGACAATAGTGGTTAGAGGAAAGTTTCCAAGTACTCTTAGGTGCATCCCGCCATAGGCCATTCATACCGCCGCACCAAGGGCTTCGGATAATTGTGTAGTTTATTGCATGTAGACCGATACTGCTGAATGACATTATAGTCAGGTGGACGGCTATACGGAAATTTATCTACTGCGCGATATTGGATAAAGTTCAGAGCGTGGCTGGTATGTTTGCCACTGGTGCGACGAGTGCGACACCGTGCGATGCACAAAATATCATACTACATTTAATACTACTGTACTTATACAATGTAGCTAAGCAGCATGCCACGGCTACTGTTGTTAGACTTAGGGAACTGTCACTTTGGTCAGAAAATGGCTTCGGACACTGTATCATTCTCAACACAATGCTTCACCTTCCAGGTATTGTCGATTACATTTTCGGTGAACCACTGCTGGACAAGATATTCATGATAGAACAGAATGGAACGGTAGCCTCCCTGGACATATTCAGTCATTAACTTCTATGCAGATAGTTCAAAACTTGACGAGAAAGTAGGCTTTAATGTATTTTTTAAGAAACTGGGACTATCTGTTGCGAAAAGACTGTTTGGTCAATGTGATGTCTACCAGGCAGAAATCTTAGCTATTAGGGACGTAGCGGAATGGCTGAGAAGTAATGTTCTGGCTAAGGTCGGAATCAATACTTTCTCTGATAGTCAAGCTGCCATCAAGAAACTGTCTTCCTGAATTCGAAAACTTCCCTCAACTGTTGCAGATCTCTTATTCAGATGCAATTTTTTTTCACCTCACCTACAGAGGACAGTGTTGACATTCCAACCTGATGAGGCCCCGCCTATACTTGAAACGAAATAACTTATCGAGACCGGACGTCTCACTTGTAATGTCTGTTATGACGGGTCACTGTCTCATTGGCCGACACTTAGGGATATTGAAAGTCTTGAGAAATAATTTTTGTAGGAGCTGCGATAACAAAATGTTGTGGTGTTTGACCTCAATAAGCAACGCTTCACGTGGTCCACTCTGAAAGTCCAAATCTTTTTCCAACATTTCGGCCGGCATATCACCAATGATACCTGTTATGTTGTCTTCCAAGACAGCGATCATAGTAGGCTTACCCCTATTAGACGAGCGACTTCACGTGTTCCCATAGAAAATAATCTAGTCGGGTCAAATTGCGCTAACGAGGCGGCCAAGTGACAGTGACGACCATAAAATGGCGGAAACTTGCGAAACAACATTTTCACAGACCACGAAGTTTGATAATGAAACTCACTGCTTGCAAGCGTTGTTCGTTTGTAAGTCGATTCATAATGAAATGGCAAGGCAAACTGAACATTTTTAACTTTGAAACATGTCACGAATCACGTGTGAACTGGCAAAACCTTAACACTGAAAAACCAAATAACAAAACAATCACTCTTTACAATTCCTATAATTAGATTTTTTAGCTTATATAGTTAGTATGTGTTGTATTTTCTACAGTTCATGAGGATATTTCACCATTTTTGCAAATTCATTAATTTCATTTCCCTCTTGAACTTGCTTTGTCCAGTTCACTTAATACTTTCAGTTCCTATCCCATACCCAGTTTAATTAGATTTTTATATCAATTAGGTCATTCAAGTTGTTTAATCTTTCGCGCCCTTTTCTGGAAAAATTTGTAAGAGAAAATGACAAATCCAGTTATGGAACTAAAACGAACTGGGATCAAAAAATAACACCATGTTCCCCTACCGGAGTGGAATCAAATGATCGAGATCCCTTAAAGGATCTTATATGCACAACTCTAATAACCATTACAAAATTTATTTTAATTTTAAAATGTAATTTTTGTCCATTTCTTTTTACTAATTTTGAAATTTAATTTCATTTTTCATTTTCAGTTTCCCAGTTGTAATAAGGCCTTTTCCCGTTTGGAAAATCTTAAAATCCATCAACGTTCCCATACCGGCGAACGTCCCTATGGTTGCCAATACAAGGGTTGCCTAAAGGCATTCAGCAATAGCTCAGATCGGGCTAAACATCAAAGAACTCATTATGATACGGTGAGTTTGAAATTAAACAAAAAAGTCTCCTTTATCCTCTCAATTAAAATTACATCAAATATAAATTTATTTGTGATTTACACAATGAACATATATGAACCAGAAGTGCAATCCAAAACGAAAAAAAATGGAAACCCCTGACGGAAGAAGGTGTTAACTCATTTTTTTCAAAAACAATATTTTCCTTCTTCAAATGTTTCCATGGTATCTGATGTAAAAAAAAAATTTTAAATTTAATTTTAATAATATAAATATCAGATGTTGAATTTTTCCTTATCTAAAACAAAATCCGATACCATGGAAACATTAAAAGAAGGCAAATATTGTTTTTGAGAAAAAAGTGAGTTAAAACCTTCTTCCACCGGGTGCTTCAAAAAACGTAAAAACGATTAGCTCCCCATACAAAGTGGTTGAAAAATTAGACTAGAACGGAATAAAAACACATTCTTGTTGCAAATGACAGCAAATTAGCTGTTTTATCGGGCAACATTCTACCCCGTGACTTATTGAGAGAGCAGAAAGTGCAACATTTGTACGCTTTTTTAGTGCAACATTCTCAGAAAACAACACAAAACGTTTTAATAGGATTGCAATCTCGTTTTATAAACTAATACAAAAAGCCAGTTTTAGGGCAAATGGCAGAAAAAATTTTGATTGTTTTGTCAGAAACGGAATCACTATTGCCCCACTGTGAGCGTTGCATTAACCTGATGGCAGACGTAGATGCCATCTGCCTCCCGATAATGCCCACGGTAGACAGTATAACATTACATTGCATTTACAGTGAGTTCTAAATTACAAAATATTAATTAAAATTCGAAAAATTGGAATTGGTATTTAAATACTTCAATTGAAATTGAAAATCAATTGAAATTTTTGAAATTCATTTGTAATTCTAAATGGGATAATTTAAATTTAAAATATATTTGACCTCAAATTCAAAACTCATCGATTGAAATGCAGTAGGCATTATACTATTCAAAATCCGACGCTGTCGAATAATCGACATTAGGTTTATTCCAAAAATCAACCGGGTTTCGATGAAGCCGCATCATTTTCAGTTCTACTCACGGGTTCTTCTGGTTTTTTCGTTATACATTGAAAACAATGAAAATATTTCGAATATAAAATCAACACAAATGATTTTTTTAACGTTTTCTTCCTTTTGCCCGTTAAATGGATCATCATTATTCAGAAAATATTAGATTTCATAATTTCCCTTGCGGTATTATTTTTAGTCGGTCTGTTTTTAAAGCTAACAATTTTCAAAATTTTATTTTTAGCTTTACATTTTTGTTCTCGATTTGTTTGAAAGTAATATAAAGTTAATAAATAAGCTCCTTGTAGAGATATGACGACTTGAGTTGTATTTGGTTAGAGTACATTAAATTGAATTGTATTGAATTGAATTAAATTGCATTGAATTGCATTGAAATGAATTGTATTGAATTGAATTGAATTAAATTGAATTGAATTGAATTGAAGTGAATTGAATTGAAGTAAAGTGACTTGAATTGAATTGAATTGTGTTGAATTGAATCGAATTGAATTGAATTGAATTGAATTGAATTGAATTGAATTGAATTTTTATTTTTTTTTTTATTTTTTTATTAGTTTGAATATTCTTTAATATAATTTCATTTACATTTATCTTATTCCCCGCGGAGCCCATGACTTGTAGGCAAGGTATATATAATATAAATATTTCATTAAATCAATTTCATTCATTCTACATATGTAAGTTAACATTCTCCATGTATAAATATCTTTATATAAATCCCGCTTCATTGCGATTGTATAAAATACTTTTTGACCATTCTTTTGCGTTTATACTTATCTCTAATATTTAAGAAATTTTGTGGCAATGTGTTTAATGTTGTTGGCAGTTGGACATTCAGTGTGCTTTTCCCGTGTTTATTGTTATGCCTCGATACTTTAAATCTTCCTTCGGATCTTCTTCTGGTGTTGTATTGGTGATCGACTGGTTCAAGATATTGGTCATCATGAAACTCATTTATAATTGTTGTTTTATATATGTTTTTTACATTTAATATGTTGTTTTGTTTTGCGAAGAGTTTATGTCTTTCTTGCGAGGTATTGCTTGAATTGTTGTTATTATGAATGTTGTTTTGAGTGTTTATGCCGTATAAGATGTTACTATGTATATTTGTTGAGTTTTCGGTTTGTGTAGTGTTTGTTCGGTTTTTCATTAATATTTTGATTAGGCGATTTTGTTTTTGCTGCAGGATTCTGCAGTGTGACGCGTTTCCAAAAGCAGATATTCCATGACGAATATACGACTCCGCCAGAGAAAAATATGCTTGCTTTGTGACCAATAGTGGAGCGCAATTATTTAAATGGTATAGGACATACGATGCTTTACGGAGTTTTATATTCAGGGATATTATATGTTCCTTCCAGCTGAATTTGTTGTCCACAATGACTCCTAAGTATTTATAGGTGGTGACGAGTTCAATATTTGTAGTGCAGTTGTCATAAGTGTCAGACGAGGTAATCCGGTTATTATAAAGGCACTCAGTATCATGGAATTTTATTGCAATAGGGGTATTTACTATGTGGGGCAGTTTTATGTGCATCAGCTTCGTTTTGGCCGCATTAATTATTAACCCGTTGTCGTGGCACCATCTTGCGATCAAATTAAGTTCTGATTGCATTATCTGAACAGCTGTGTCTAAATCCTAATGTGGTACTATGATAGCGGTATCATCTGCATAAGCGAAAGTCTTACTATTATTTAAAATACTCATCATTTCGTTAGCATAAATCAGGTACAGAATTGGTCCAAGTTTGGAACCTTGCGGTACTCCGTTACTTAGCATTACTTCCTGACTAATGTGGCCTTCAATTTTCACGCGATAAGATCTACATTCCAAGTAGTTTTTAAACCAATAGAGACAATGGCCGCGAATTCCACATCTTTCCAACATTTCTATTAAATTTTTATGCGAAAGCGTGTCAAATGGCTTGCTGAAATCAATGAAGAGTACCAGGCAGTGTATATTCTCGTTCAAGCATTGGTTGACATAGGTGGAAAAGTGTCCTAATAATTTGTTAATATTTTTCCCTTTTTGGAAACCATATTGATTTTTGCTAATTATGCTGTATTTAGCTAGGAAGTTGTTCAGCCTTCTTACCATAATCTCTTCCAAGACCTTCTCTAGTATTGGTAGAATAGATATTGGCCTATAGTTATTATAGTCGGTTTTAGCACCATTTTTAAATATAGGTCTAACAAGCGCAGTTTTAAATAGTTTCGGCAGTACACATTCATTCAAACTTGAGTTTATCAAAGACGTAATTGCTGGTGCAAGTTTTTCAGAATTGTTACGGATGAATTGAAGTGAATTGAATTGAAGCAAAGTGACTTGAATTGAATTGAATTGTGTTGAATTGAATTGAATTGAATTGAATTGAATTGAAGTGTATTGAATTGAATCGAATTGAATTGAATTGAATTGAATGGAATTGAATCGCATTGAATTGAATTGAATTGAATTGAATTGAATTGAATTGAATTGAATTGAATTGAATTGAATTGAATTGAATTGAATTGAATTGAATTGAATTGAATTGAATTGAATTGAATTGAATTGAATTGAATTGAATTGAATTGAATTGAATTGAATTGAATTGAATTGAATTGAATTGAATTGAATTGAATTGAATTGAATTGAATTGAATTGAATTGAATTGAATTGAATTGAATTGAATTGAATTGAATTAAGTGTATTGAATTGAATCGAATCGAATTGAATTGTATTGAAACCGTTTAACCGATTTCCCCGGGTTTTCGGCTTCGGGTTGAAACACCCTAAGAGGTATCCTTTGATATATAAAAGACAAGAACTGGCTTATAATGGCAACATGCCTCTAAAATAAAATTCTTCAAAAGTACCTCCAATAAGCCTCTCGCATTCCGTCGCTGGCACCATTCCGTCGGTGGTGCACTGGTAGTGTGCGCGGCTCTTGTGCATAAGGACGTGGGTTCGATCCCTACTCTGACCAACTTAAATTTCTTTCGACGGCGGTCACCTCGCTTAGTGACGGCGACACTATCGAGCCATGAAAAAGCTTCTCAAAATACCGTTCGGAACCGGAGTAAAAGTTTAGCTCCCAATCAGTGAGTTTAAAATTAGAACTGGTTGTCAGAAGCTCTCCCTAATCCCGTCGTGGGATGTAACCGGAAACTATTTTTTTTCATTCCTTTCTGGTTTTCCTTTCTGATAATAAAATGTTTTAATTGGTTGATAAAAAAATATTAAAACATTTCAGTTAGAACTCAAAACAGTCAATGGAAATTGATATAAACCTATTACTCCTTGCTTGTATAATAAATAGCAACAACATATACTATTTCAGCCACAAATTCATTTGGTGTAAAGTACAATGACATCAAAAATGTTGTCAATGCCGCTAGCACTACCACCACCGACTCATCATCGAATGTCCATGAATTTGACTCATGTGAATGTGTGTCAAAAATGTTATTTGATATTCATAGCAGTTTTATTGTCCGATTACAACGCAGAAGGTGTTTCTCAAACGTTTGGTACTTTGCAGGGCATTCTTTGAAGGATTACGCTGTAGTAGTCGAAAAGTGTATCAAGGTTCTAGTAAATTGTATCGGTTGGAGGAAAGTCTACTGAGTTGATCGGTATCCATGAAATGTCTCTAGCACCTAAAATTGTAGTACTCGTCATATGCAGCCAAAACAAAAACTCGGAATTCTTGACAAAATGAGATACCTTTACTAAATTGTGAATAAGAGCGAAACACATCCATCGATTTTTATGATCCATGTACCATTTTGTTCACACAGTTCACGGAGCACACAGATTATTTGTCGTTAAACTCCTCCAAAACGGCTGGACCGATTTGCATATCGGGTAGGTCTCAGAATCGGCCAACGTCTATTTTCATAGCCCTAAATGATAAGGGTGACCCATCCCTATATAGAACTCAGATTTGTCCGTCTGCGAAACACAGATTGTCAGACTGCGAAAAAAAAACACACACTGATGTAGCGGCATAGACTAATACTTATAGTAGACCTAATAGTTCCCTCACCAAATTTATGACATTTGGCCTGGTGTGATATTTACGTTCGATGTTGAAAAGAATTGCTTTACTAATACCAGATAGAGGCTATGGTTCAAAGCAACGAACAAAATAACAACAACGGCATTTCGTTTTGTGTGTTAAAAATATTATGTTAAATAAAACACAAATATCTGCTAATAATAACAGTCAATAATATAGTTTTCACATTTTTTCACAAAAACTACGTAAAAAATTAAAGCAAGAAGTTATTGTAATTCCACCTGGTGTATGTCACTTTTCTCAAACATCTCTCTATCCCACCAACCGCATCAAGAAGTGTGTGAAAGGAAACGTCAGATGAGCCAAATATTCTCTCTAGTATGAGATTAGTCTATGGCAGCGAATAGTTGTCTTGTGTGGGTGCGGAGCCCTCTCAGAGCAAAGAGAATAATGACGTGGTTATAACGGGTTTTTCAATAAGAGCGCTACAAAGTTTTTTTAAATAAAACAAAACCGGTTTTAGATACCAATGACATTCTTTATTCCTGTGACAGTACGTTCGATGCCATTTTGTATGGAACTCGATTTCTTTTGCATGGCCACCACGGGCACGCTTGCAGAAGTCGACGGTTTTCGACGGTTTTCAAGCATAAATCTCCGATACTGCTGCAATTTCACGTTCGATATTCGTACGAAGTTCATCAATCGCCGCTGGCTTGTTGGCATAGACCATAGACTTGACGTAGCCCCACAGGAAATAATCTAACGGCGTCAAATCGCACGACCGAGGCGGCCAATCGACTGCGCCATTTCGTGAGATATCACGTTCACCAAACTTGGTTTCCAATAAATTGATTGTGGCATTCGCTGTGTGGCTTGTGGCGCCGTCCTGTTGGAACCACATGTCCTCCAAGTCCATATTATCCAATTGGGGCCACAAATATTCGGTTATCATTGAACGGTAGCGATTCGCATTCACAGTAATGTGACGGTCTTGATCATCACGGAAGAAGAACGGCCCAATGACGCCGCCGGCCCATAAACCGCACCAAACCGTAATTTTTTCGGGATGCAATGATGACTCATGGATTACGAGTGGATTGCTGTCTGACCAATAACGCATATTTAGCTTATTGACGAAGCCATTCAGCCAGAAATGAGCCTCATCGCTGATTGTTAAGGCCTCTTAACGTTGAGGCCACTGACTTCAAATTTCGGTAGTAAATTTTAATAATTTCGACTCGTTGTTGGCTCGTATATCTTTCCATAATGAAATGGCAAACCTTACTGAAGAGAAATGTCAAAAGAGCAGAAAAAAATATGGCGTCGTTTGCTGTCCCTATCGATTTAGTTTTGTAGCGTCTCTGTTGAAAACCCCTTTACATATGTATATACAAATCAGATAGCAAGAGAGCAACGAAAATTGTGCGAACTTGTGTAGCGTATGTACGAACATAACAATGTAGGTATGTATGTGTCTGTTGCTTTGCATTTTCTTTGTTTTTTGTGGGGCACTTGTCTTTAAATATTTTTAACAGCTTGTTTCTCTATCTCGAACGAAAGTTTTCGTTCGTGTTCTACACGAAAGAAAGTTGGTTTGGGTTTCATAATCTTATCATTTCAAGTCGAATGAAAACATAAAATTTTTCAGTACAAATTTTGGTTCCTCTATTTCGAATGTGCTGTCACTTATTAACAAACATGAAATCAGGCAACGAAAATTTCGACTTGGATAAACCAAATTTGAGGCGAATGTGAGTGACTGACTTTCGTTCGCTTAGCTATTCATTCGAGATTGAGAAACACGCTGTAAGTGTTATTAAGAATTAATATTATTTAAATTTAAGGTCATCATATGATTGAATGCTGTTTTTTATTCTCCAATGTAACATTTACTAATGTATTCATGGAAATCGAACAGGTACCGTGTAACAAAAAGGTGTTAACACATTGCCCGTGAGTTCGAATACTCATTGATTTCTTTTTAGTAATAAAAAATTTCAAAAAAGTTCTGATTTATCCGACCTTTCGTTTTATATTCAAAATTGAAATGTTTGAGTGTTTGGTCGTTTTTTTTAAATAATTTTATTCTTCAATATTTCGCTACCCTTTGGGTAGCATCGTCAGGAAGGTCAACAATTGTGTTTATCTTCCTGACGATGCTACCCAAAGGCGAGCGAAATATTGAGGAATAAAATTATTTAAAAAAAACGTCCAAACCCTCGAACATTTCAATTTTGAATATAAGAAATTTTAATTTTTGAAAATATTTTTCAAAAAATATTTTTTTCACCATTCTTTTTTTGAATAACTCCGAAACTGTTGATTATATTGAGAAATAATGTAGGAATAGATTAAAGGTAGTATAATTCTAAAATTTCTTAAATTTCTTCGGAAAAAATCGGACAAGTAATTCTCGAGTAATGATGACATGTACTTATGTAATGACAATTTTTAAGATTCAATGGCTACAATTTTTCCACATATTGTGAGTGAAAAATTTGGGGGCCATTGAAGTTATGCTGAAAAAAGTGAAAACAAATTGTTTTTCAAAAAAAAGTGCAGGAAAACCTGAGAATTGGTAAAAATCGATTTTTTAACAAATTTGACTTGATACAGATATTTTATGGGTACCGATCAACTCAGTAGACATCATCAGGAAAATCAACAACCTTTTATTAATAATTGTGTTTATTTTCCTGACGATGAAAATAATCCTGAAAATTATTTAAAAAAAACGTCCAAACCCTCGAACATTTCAATTTTGAAAACAAGAAATTTTAATTTTTGAAAATATTTTTCAAAAAATATTTTTTCACCATTCTTTCTTTGAATAACTCCGAAACTGTTGATTTTGTTGAGAAATAATGTAGGAATAGATTAAAGGTAGTATAATTCTAAAATTTCTTAAATTTCTTCGGAAAAAATCGGACATGTAATTCTCGAGTAGTGATGACATGTATGTAATGACAAATTTTAAGATTCAATGGCTACCATTTTTCCACATATTGTGAGTGAAAAATTTGGGGGCCATTGAAGTTATGCTGAAAGAAGTGAAAAGTGAAAAGTGAAACAAATATTGAATATTATTTTAAAAAAACTACATCAAATCCATCTTTCAATACTGAGTTGCTTTATAAATGATTTCCGAAATATGTGTTTTGATTTGCAACATAGTTACAACATACCCTCGATTGTAGTAGGTAACCTTCTCTACGATGACCTGGATTAGTATTTGCATGTTTATGTTCCCATTTAAATTCCACCTCTTTTTCCTTTTTTCCTCTGTTACCCAATTCTCGGACAACCCCGCAGCCTGTCCATTGCCGGACTTGTCATATTTTTGTTGTGTAGCATTTCAGAATTTTACACATGTGAGTGATTTATAGTTTTGTTGCAACACTGGTCCTGTTGTTGTCGTCGACATGGTGCAACATACTGTTGTGAGTCTTTAATGTATACGGCAGCTATTAATGTTGGCAAAAACAACATCTTTTTTTGGTTGTTGCTGTTGTGTTCCTCAATCCATAAAGTATCTATGAAACACTATTATGCGGTGTTGCAGCAACAACATCATCATCTGATTGAATATGAGGCATTATCAATTGGTGGCATTTTACACTGTCGCAATTGCTGGTATTAGGTATTATGTTGCATTATGTGCGTAACGCATATGTTTGTAGTAGTAGCCCGTTGTGTGTTTCCAAAAATGTATTTGCTGTTTTCGTCCATGGCTTCAAGGATGCATATGAAAGCCCCAAAAGTACTGTGACATTTGATGGTGGGTTTTTTTTAAGCTGCTGCTGCTACATGTAACAGCAGGTACGTGACCAACTAACTCTATTAAAAGTTTTCATGGTTCAATTTATTCGGGGAGGGGAGAGGCCATTGTGAAGGGGCTTATGGAACAGTAAAAGTTAATGAAATGCTGACAATTGTGTTTGTGTGCCCGAGGACACATCAGAGAAGGCCGTATAAAACATGATGGACGGACACAGTTTTTTGGCGTCAACCTAAGTTGTTCGCTATAGTGGATGGTCAGGGAAGTGGGGCCAGCATGTTTATATTGGAGAGAATAGTATGGAGAAATTTTCATAAAATTGTGCATTTACTATATTATTACTATTTTAGGTTAAGAGGAAATATTGTTTGTGTCCATTACAAATTCAATTTAATAGTTTAGTTATAGGGGTTCTAAATTACAATTTAGTGGGACTGAATATAATCAATATTTTTTGTATCAATTTAACATTATCAAAGGCATCCGTAAGTTACCCCTAATTATTTAACTGGATAAAGTTACAATTTTCTCAAAAAAGAAAAACAATTTAAAATATTATAAAGGGTGTCTCAGTATGAATGCAGTTTTTAATTAAAACAAAAACACAAAGTTTTTGAGAAAGTCGTAATGTTTTTTATTGGATTGTAAAGAAGACATGTTCCGATTAAGTATGGAATAAAATATACATCAAATGGCCCCCATGGCTCTAATTACAGGCCATTAATCTCTCCATGAAATTTTCCATGACTTTTTCACAGAGATGTGATTGGAGCTCAGGAATTGTTTCTTGTTTATTCGCATAAACCCGAGATTTTACAAAACCCCACAGAGAGATATCGCAAGACGTTAAACCGAACAGAGTTCGTATTTACCCCCCATGTGTAACCCATACACATCGTCGTGGGGAATGTGTACTGAACGTTAACCCATTAGCCTACAGGGTATGGGAAAATAATGGGTAGCTATCCACGAAATGGGAAATTACCCTTCACGATTACCCATTACCCACAGGGTAATGTTGAAAATAATGGGTAGCTACCCATGAAAATGGGGAACAACACAACAACAGCAAAAGCTCAAGGAAGAGAAGAAACAGGAATAGAAACCCACTAAAAAGGCAGAGGTAGAAGAGCGCCGAAGAACCCAAATCCAAGGATCCATTAGATACCTTGTCCAAGGGAACCTATAACATGGATGACTTCAAGCGCGTATACTCTAACGGTTTAAGGTTTCTAAGGGTTTTTTATAAACTGGTCCAATTCGTATGGAAGAATTTTTTTTTCTTCAAAAAATCGCCAAAGTATGAAAATCGCTCAAACAAAAGTGGCTATAACTCGGAAACGGTATGTCCAACCAAAAAAATAATAAAAATTTTACCTCCGTAGGACACTTTAAGCAATGGATGACTTCAATATGGCATCACTTTTTTTTAATAAAAATCGCTACAACTAAAATTTTTCAACCAAAAAATCGATAAAACGGCCTCATGTTTATATCCCGGAAACGGAGCGTCCTAACAAAAAAAATAAACAAATTTTCCGATTTTCTAAAAGTTTTTCACAAGCTTGTCCAATTCGTATGGAAGAATTTGTTTTTCCAAAATCCGCCAAAATAAGAAAATCACTAACATAAAAAGTGGGTATAACTCGGAAACGGTGTGTCGAATCGCAGAAATACTAATCTTTTTTTTACCTCTTATAGAATAGAATGGATGTCTTCAATATGGTATCACTTTTTTAAATCGCTAAAACGAAAATTTTTCAAAGAAAAAATCGCTAAAACGCCCTCATGTCCGTATCTCAGAAACGGTGCGTCCAATCGGAAAAATAACTAATTTTTGCGGACTTCTAAGGGTTTTTCATAAACTGGTCCAATTCGTATGGAAGCATTAGTAAAAAAAATGGTTATAACTCGAAAACGGTGCCTCCAACAATAAAACATTTTTTACATCCTTCGGAGGCTTTAACCAACGAATTTCTTGAAAACGGCATCACTTTTTTTATTAAAAATTCATTTTAGGTTTAACGATTTTTTTTTTAAAAATATTGAAGGCTTCCATTGCTTAGAGCCTCTCCCAGACCTAAACATTTATTATTTTTGCGATTCGACGCCTCGTTTCAGAGTTATAGCCACTTTTTTGTTCCAGCGATTTTCTTATTTTGGCAATTTTTTTTTTTTGAAAAACAATTCTTCAATACGAATTGGACCACTTTATGAAAAACCCTTAGAAACCAACAAAAATTGGTTATTATTTCGATTGGACGCTGCGTTTCCGAGATATAGAATTTTTCTAATTTGTTCATATTTTCGATCAAACATGGGGATAGGTTACCCTGGGTAATCCATTATCCATCGTAGTGAGTAGCTACCCATTATTTTCCCCATTTCCCTGAGGGTAATGGTAATCGTGTTGGGTAATTCCCCATCATCGTGAGTAGCTAACCAGTGACATTTAAAACTTCTATTTCAAAATTGAAATACATCAATTGAAATTTAAGAAACATCAATTGAAATTTAAAATACATCAATTGAAATTTAAAACACATCAATTGAAATTTTAAATACATCAATTGAAATTTAAAAGACAATAATTGAAATCTAAAAGTCTAATACATAAAATCGGTTAATAATTTTTAAATTTCAAGAGACGAGTTTTAGATTTCAATTGATGTCTTTTTAATTTCAACTGATATTTTTTTCAATGGATGTTTTTCAAATTTCCATTGATGTGTTTTTAATTTCAGTTGATATGTTTTAAATGTCAGTTGATGTCTTTCAAATTTCAATTAATGTTTTTTAATTTTTTTCAATTTTCAAATAGAATTTCTAGATGTCAATTGATATATAAGTATTTCAAATTTCAAATATAATTTTCAAATCTCAATTGTTATTTTTCAAATTCAAATTGGAACTGATGTAATATTTCAATTGACGAGTTTTGAATTTCAATTTCTATGATTTGAATTTGAATTGTCTTATATGTACGATGTCTTATGCATTTCAAGCGATGACTTTTGAGTTTCAATCAGAAATAGCGACCGATATCTGTTGAATTTCAATTACGCTAGGTTAGGTTACGTGTTGGTGGCAGTCGATGAAAGACTCACTTAGAGTTATATTAGTCCATTTGACTGCCACGGGCTAACAAGATTATGCTTCAAACCACAGAGAAATATACAAGAGTTTCTATCCCTCTCTTTAAGTTATCTTGATGACGACGAGGTAGTGAGCCATTTCATCGAGTTCGAGTTCCTTTTGTAATTTACTCTTTGGTTGGTTATAATAGGGACAGAAATAACAGGGAATGCGTATTTTCGTTCGATGCAAACAGCATAAAACATAATTTAGCTGTCATTAATATCAATCAAACACTATTTCAACATAATTTGCTGCACGGTCTATAAGTATAATCTTTATGTCTTCTTTGGTCTCTCATTCTACATCACTTCCCTAGTACCTTTTCGATCAGCTGTGCCATAAAAACCTCCTGGTTAAATCTACCGGAAAATCATTTACTTTACTCCTACAAGCTTAAGATCTTGTCTACGTCTGTCTGAGATATCCCATAATAAACATCCCCCATCCCAGTAGTGCTGGGCACGGGCAAATAAGATATACAGTACATTTTTCGTGATCGCAATTGTCACTTCTTTAGTCTTGCCGCATGTCTACCAATACGTCAATGTTGCGTCAAACCTGAAACAAGCATTGATACCTTGGACCTGGCTAAAGACAGAAGGTTCATGGATCTCCTGCTATCCACTGTAAGCTAGATTTGTCATGAGCGTACACACTTTGTGCTTCTTGTCCATATCCCTGGGCTTTGTAATTTGCGGGCATATTGAAATCAGCTGTAATTCAAACCTTAATAATTGAATTTAACAGTTTATCAACTAAAATAAAAAACTCTTCAAATCAATTAAAAATATTATATTTCAATTCTCGTTTTATGAATTCAATTTCAGTCTTATCCATTTAAAATGATGATTTTTGAATTTCATCCGAAGATAACAACCGATGTCTGTTGAATTTCTATTGGCGCCTTTTGAATTTCAATTGAGTTTTTAATAGTTCAATTGCTAAAATTTTTATTTCAATTTCTATGTTGTGAACTGTAATTTCTATATATTGCATTTCAATTGCTATGTTTTGAATTTCAATTGGTGACTTTTGAATTTCAATTGAGTTTTTGGTAGATCAATTGCTAAGATTTTTATTTCTATTGCTATGTTTTGAAATGTAATTACTACATTTTGAATTTTAATTGCTATATTTTGAATTTCAGTTGATGTCTTATATATTTGCAATGATCATGATTGAATTTCAATCGAAAATATCAACCAACGTCTGTTGAATTTCAATTAAAGTCTTTTGAATTGCAATTCAGACTTTTGCATTCCAATTGATAACACTTTAATTAAAATTGCTATGTTTTGAATATTAATTACGATGATTAGAATTTCAATTGCTATGTTTTGAATTCGAATTGATGTCTTATGCATTTTTAATATTGTTTTTTAAATTTCAATAGAAAAAAACAATTGGCATCTGTTGAAATTCAATTGATGTCTTTTGAATTTCAATTGAGTATTTAGAATTTCAATTGATAACATTTTGAATTCAATTGCTATGTTCTGAATTGTAATTACGATGACTTGAATTTCAATTGCTATGTTTTGAATATCAATGGGTGGTTTTGAATTTCGATTGAGTTTTTGGTAGTTCAATTGCTAACAATTTAATATCATTTGCTATGTTTTGAAATGTAATTAATACGTTTTGAATTTCATTTGCTATATTTTGAATCTCAATTGATGTCTCATTCATTTCAAAATAACAACCGACGTCTTTTGACTTTCAAATTATGTCTTTTGATTTTCAATTGAGTCTTTAGTATTTCAATTGATAACATTTTAAATTCAATTACAATGGTTTTAATTGAAATTATCATGATTTGAAATTCAATTGCTTTGTTTTGAATTTCAATGGGTGACTTTTTAATTTCAATTGAGTGTTTAGTAGTTCAATAGCTAACATTTTAATTTCAATTGCTATGTTTTAAAATGTTGTTACTATGTTTTGAATTTCAATGCATGTCTTATGCATTTCTAATGAACTTCAATCGAAAATAACAACCGACATCTGTTGACTTTCAATTGAGTCTATGTTCAATTGATAACATTTTAATTTAAATTGCTATGTTTCTAAATGTTATTACGATGATTTGAATTTCAATTGATGACTTTTAAATTTCAATGGAGTTTTTAGTAGTTCAATTGCTAACATTTTAATTTCAATTGTTATGTTTTGAAATGTAATTACTATGCTTTCGAATTGAAATGGCTATGTTTTCAATTTCAATTGTTATCTCATACATTTCGAATATTGATTTTTGAATTTTAATAGAAAATAACAACCGACGTTTGTTGAATTTCAGTTAATGTCTTTTGAATTTCAATTGAGTCTTTAGTATTTAAATTAATAACATTTTAAATTCATTTGCTATATTTTGAATTTTAATTACGATAATTTGGATTTCAATTGCTATGCTTTGATTTTCAATGGGTGCCTTTTGAATTTCAATTGATGTCTTATGCATTTCCAATGATGAGTTTGAATTTCAATCGAAAATAACAACCGACGTCTGTTGACTTTCAATTGATGTCTTTTGATTTTCAATTGAGTCTTTAGCATTTCAATTGATAAAATTTTAAATTAAATTTGTTATGATAATGAATAAGGCTTGAGACTCTTGTCATGAAATGTGGAGAAAAGCTTTTTAAATATTATTTTAAGCGATGATATTGAAAGGATTCCGTTCATTACACTTGAATTATCCTCTATTTATTTAATTTTATAAGATCTAATTTATATTAATAAAGGAGGAGCTGACGAACAAAATCAGACTGGACCCGTTAAACGTTTTTTACAGGACAGGCAAATAACTGAACTACCAAGATAGAGAGTAGCAAGAATTTTTCGTTCTTTTCACAGGAAACATTTTTTAAGATAGAATCGAACTTGTTTTTCAATGAAAATATTTCGTGACTTCATAGAAGTGTACTTGGAGAACCCGGAAAAAAATTTTAAAAAAATCATTTACTTAGGACATGTCTAGGTTTGTTCGCCAATTCCTCATATTATCTTTTCCTTATCGTGGTACCTCCCATACAAATCGCTTGAAATATTATGCAGGACAACGTCTGCCGGGTCAGCTAGTATATATATATAAATTTAAATTTATATTAATTTAATTTGTATTAATATATAAATGTAACCGATGTCTGTTGAATGTATACATAAATTTAATATTATAAATATATTAATATAAATTTAAATTAATTTGTATTTATATTAATTTACATTTATATTAATTTATATCAATTTATATTTATACTAATTTATATTTATAATTTACATTTATATTTATTTATATTTTGTATTTCATTTTGTTTTAGCCATATCTCATTTCCTTATTACGAAATTCTATTAACATTTTAATTCGCTTCTCCTCCGCTCTTTTTGCCATTTTCCAGAAACCCTATGCCTGTCAGTTGCCTGGTTGTACGAAACGTTATACCGATCCATCCAGTTTGCGCAAACATGTCAAAAATCATGCCTTACGCAATGCCAACGGTCACTTGGGACGTCGGAAATCCTCCAGTAACGCCGCACAACAGAGCTCAAGGAAAACAAATGCCACCGCTAAAACAAGACGTCACTCCGAGTCATCGTTGCTGCAAGTAGCCACAACAAATGCTAATAAGAATAAAATTGTAAATGCGAATACGAGTAACAGCAACAACAACAACAACTTGCAACCACAAGATGTTGCAATATGCAATAAGCCACGCAGCAACAGTTTCAGTGAAATGTCCAGTACAAATTCCACGATTTCCATGATAATGGCGAATAACAATTATGAACAGAAGCAAAAGTTAACACAAATTTACCACAACCAACAACAGCAGCATCAGCAGCAGCAGCACATGCTGGTGGAGCAACATATGGCAACAGAAACCTCATCTAGTGACAATCAATTAGCATTGGTCACAGCAACTACTAATCGAAATTCAATGAACTTTAATGATTTGTCTAATTGTATTGTTACCATTGAACAATACACCCAAACCCAGGGTGGAGTAGGTGCTGCATCAGCAACATGTGCGAGTAATTTGGGTGTTGCCAGACGCATTAGCAGTGATAGTGTGTGCAGCAACAGCAGCAATGGTAGCATCGGCAGCAACAATAGCAACAATGAAAATATCAATCAAATCAATGAATTTCAACAACAGCAGCACAAATTGTTGCTGCAAACAACAACGAGTAACCCAACAAATGTGGCCAATGCAACAACATTAACAAAATTAACATGTGATGCGTCGTCTACAATAAATTGCAACAATAATGACAACAAATTTGCAACAAATACCATTACTGCCACAAATTCGTTTAGTGTACAATGCCACAATGACATCAACAATGCTGTCAATGCCGCTGGCAACAATAACACCGCTGACTCATCGAATGCCCATGAATTTGTCTCATTCGAATACGTAAAAAAATTGCTATCCGAAACATTCGATTACATGGATGATGACGACGACACCAACGATACCAAACTCTGCCTCAATTCCACAAAAACATCCACGGATAGTAGCACTGCCATTGCCACAGCCGCCACATTGGATAAGGCAACTCCCGGTGTGTGTGTCATTAGTGGGAATAAACAAAAACTCTCCG
Source organism: Phaonia tiefii (assembly GCA_963931995.1). Lineage (NCBI taxonomy): Eukaryota > Metazoa > Arthropoda > Insecta > Diptera > Muscidae > Phaonia > Phaonia tiefii. The sequence continues at coordinate 46,759,042 of OZ008367.1, forward strand.
CATCAGCTTCCGGAGATATTACAGTTAATGTCGCTAATGAAAATTTACATAACGACCATGATGAAGAAGAGTTTGCCAAACATTTTGATATTGATTACTTGGAAAGTTTTATGTAATTATCAGGGAACAATTAGGTTTCCAAAAAATTATCGGAAAAGGGACAAGAAAACTATCTACTTTATTAGTTTCCTAAATGATACTAACGGCCGATTAGAGCTAACGAACAGTTTTAGCTGTCAGTTCGTATGGAATTTATTATATTTAACTGTCAGTTAGCTTTAACTTTGGTGAAATTGGGCGTAAATAAGATATTTCGGAATATTTAGAATATTGCAGTAGCAGGGTATTTAAAGCTAGCAAAGACGCGTGCCATTTAGTAAAGACACAAACCAAAAAATAAACATAAAAAATATGAATAACAGGGTGTTTCGATGATACAGCTGTTCGACTACGACTACCGGCTTAGAATATAGTGTAATGAAAGAATAAGCGATAAGTGGACTGAGAGTAAACCATAATTTAAATACATTTAAATGAAATTTATGGCCGCTTGATTGATGATAGGCCATTTTGAATTGCGTTTGATGCTTGCATAGAAATCTATATGATCACCATAGATAACGAAAATTAATAGATGAAGCACAAGTGTTGGGAAAATTTTAGTGTAATGGGTAATATTCTAGATGTCGTTGAAAGCAATAAATGGTATATTTTTGTTCCCAGAAACGAGATAAAAAATATGACTTTAAAATTCTAAAATTTCATAACAAAAGAAAAAATAGTTTTCTTATCTTCGAAACAAAAATACAACATAATAAAGTAGAATATCTGATGGCCATCGAATTATAACCCCATGTCACCACCGTCTATGTCCTAATAAATTAGTTCTTCCTCCGGATCAGTTACCTTTGCTTGTTGAGAGCCCTCAGGCACTCTAACGGATTTGGCATCTGCGACCACAGAAGTTGCTACAGTTTTCTAGCGGGGAAGTTTTTGGATTAAAAAGGCGTTCCGGCATGTTCATCTTTGGGCGGTTTTGCGGATGTTCTCCTATTGATATCCAAACACCGGCCTCATGGCTTTGAAATAGTTTTTTTACATACGAAACAAAAGCTTTGTGTAAAATCATTTAAATTTTGTCACATTTTCCCTTGTTTAAATTACTTTCTCAAAAATTTCCCACTATTTTAAATAAAAGTCAATGAGAATTATGGGAAACTTCAATGAAAGAGACAGTAGTACAGAACCGCACCTAGTGAACAAAGTTGACAATGGTCGCGCTGTATCTATTATTTCCTTTATCTATGATGACCACTCCAACTATTCCAGTGACTTACAAAGATTTCCGGTTCAAGAATCACAGCTGTTGGACATTCTTGGTATATTAATCTTCCAAACTTCAGACTGATTTCGATTCTCAGAAACAAAGCAAAAATTTTCAGCCTTTAAACTGCCTTTTCCCAAAAACTAACCTTTTGGGTGTGATTGTATAAAAAGTGCCACCCTACTTAAAGGTTTTGTGATATTTTCTGAGAATTTTGCACCCCAAAAGTCAAAAAATATTGAATTTTCAAACCTCTCAGGACGGTAAAACGGCAAAATTTCTTTAATACAGTATGTGGTATTTGTCCTTGCTTAGCTAATTTTTCTGCCTTTTTGTGTGGGGAGTTAAACGGGCTTTAAGCATTGAGAAATAGACAAGAGTTTCTATCCCTCTCTTAATGTTCTCTCAATGACAACGAGGTAGTAGCAGGGGGTTTCTATGACACAGCTGATCGAAAAGGTACTAGGCCGATGATGGAGAATGAGAGAGCAAAGAAGACAGGAACTAACTTTAAATTGTGTGTATTGATTCTAATGACAACTAAATTATGTTTTATGCTGTTTGCATTGAACGAAAATACGCATTCCTTTTGATTTCTGTCCATTTTATGTCCAACGAAAGTGTAAAATTGGTAAAATGCAGCAGCAAATAAAACTCTATGATATGGCCTCCTACCTCGTCGTCATGAAGAGGCATCGAAGAGAGTAATGGCAACTCTTAAGTATTACTCTATGGTAGTAGGCCATTTCATCTAATTTGAGTAGCTGTTGAATTGTACTCTTCGGTTGGACATAAAACGGACAGAAATAAAAGGGAATGTGTATTTTGGTTCGATGCACATAAAATATAATTTAGCTGCTATTAGTATCAATCAAACTCTATTTGAACTTAGTTTGCTGCATGGTTTGCTTCCAGTTGCGTATCGCTCTCTTGCCTATCCACTCTGTTCTCCATTATTTTCCTAGTACAGAGTTGATCAGCTGTGTCATGGATACTCCCTGATTTAAGCGGCTTCAGTTAAACTCGCTAAACTTCAATACGAAGTGGTAGAAATATTCAGGCAGTTACGATGCCATAGCTGATCGACTTAGTAGTTGGAGTACTCGTAGAAATGAAAGAATAAGAACATGTTTGATCGAAACTTATGCATGTTTCGTTAATGCTAATGCATTTTTAATTATAGTTATGTTTCGTCAGTTATAATGTATTCTAGATTACGTTTGATGCTAGTTTTGCACCACTGATTTCGTTTGATATTGGAATATTCCAGTCACATGTCAAAATAAACAAACAAAGCATCAACCAAAAATGTTCCTAGCACAGGTGGAAGCATTAGAACCACTAATTTAATTTTCTCCTTGCACGCTAAAAATCTGGCTGTTTTTGCTGTTTGGATGCAAATGTAACATGATTGTAGCTTGTCGCAAATATATTATACTTGTGCGCAAACACATTGTGTTTGCTATTCAATATAACGTAGTTGAGACACAATGATTAATATGCTATAATACATGTTGTTGAGACCCAATTGTGGATTTTTTGTTGAACACGGCTAGAAACAAATACGAGACAGATAACAAAGAAACAAAAAAGAGCATCAATTCATCAAAACAGTGCTTCCAAACATGTACATGTTTCCTGCAATATATTGCTGGGGCCGTTAGTTTTCAGCGTGTGCCTTTGTGGTCCGGCGATATACCTATGTACAACTCGCGAAAAAAAAATTGTGGAGGGGGCTAGAACACACGATTTTAAGCACAAAATGTTAAATATACATATTTCAGAAAAATCATATTTTAGTAGTTATGGGCCTCCAAATTTCGCATATACGAGGGTTACTATTTAAAGTATTTAAAACCGTGGAAAGGGACTTGTTCGTCAGCATTTTGGTATATGAAGCAAAATGGAAAAAAATAAAATTTTCGATAACTCGCTTAGTTACCGGAAATATAAGCTGTTGAAATTTTTAAAAATTATTGATTATTTTTTTCATTTTGAACAAAGAAATTATTTTTTTGTGGTAGTAAATCAGAAGACAAACGTAAAATTAAATAACTTCTTTGGACAAGTCACATCAGTTTGTTAATAGGTGACCAAAAAATTAACGAAAAAATTTCCTCTGGGGTAGGTCAAACACCGGATTCAGCATAGTATTTTTGTGTTGTAATGTTTCCCGCGTGGCCAGTCTTTGGGATTTGTCCTCTGGAGCAGGTCCAACACTCGCTTCGGCATAGTAGTTTTGTGATATATAGCTTTCTGCTATTTTTTGTAGTTACAAATTATTTTAAAAGAAAAAAATAATTTTTGTTTTGTTCGATAACTGAGCTATCGAAAAATGTTGTTTAATTTTATACGTACAACAACGAGTATGTTTGCGAAAAATTTTAAAAATATTTTCGATATCCTTTGAAATTTTCGACGCCCGATATTTCGAGAACTAAGCTAGATATCGAAAATTTTCATTTAATTTTTTTGATTTAATTTGTATCATATTAAACAAAATTGTTTCCAGACAAGTCCGTTTACACGGTTTTTAATAGTATATAGAACCCCTCGTATATCCAAACTTTCGAAGCCTATAACTCCTAAAATAGGATTTTCCCCAAATATGGGTATTTCACATTTTATGCTTAAAATCGTGTGTTCTATTCGCTTCCGCCAAAATTCTTTATTTTCGCGAGGGGACCTATAATAGGTAAAAGCCAAATAACTTTACTTTGTACACATAAAGTTAATATTATGCGAAGATATTTCCATTTCTGTGTATGTATGTACATTAGGGTGTCCCATCAATAAAATTTTTTTTCCTCAAGCTTTATTTGAAAGCTTAGAGGGTAAAGTATTTTTGAAAATTTTTTCAGATTTTTCGGAAGTGGTTTAGAGGTCGCGCTAGTCGAATTTCCTCCAAAAATCGGGTATTCCAGGAGTTTTTTGAATTTTGCTTAAAAGTGGGTCAATAACCACGATTTTCATGGTTTGTAAGTCAACATATTTGAAGCTAAACGTCCTAACTTTTACTGTATATGCACAAACCACCAGTTTTGGCAACGATAATCCTCAATAAGGTACCACGTATTAATTTTTTTCGTAAATTTTGGGTACATTTTGTAAATAACGCTTTATATCTTTCAAAATTCCGATGAAAATTTAAAAAAACTGATGATGCATTCTAAAAGACGGATAAATTCCAAGCAATTTTGTAAAAAAAATGTTGAATTTGCAGTTACTGTTCCAGAGTTATACCATTTTAATGCCTTTTACCCATTATATGAAACTAATGATATTATAATCTGATTGCTATTTTTGCATCGGACGTCCTTTAAATTTCTGTGAAAATTTAAAATACCAATGATGCACTTTAAAAGATGGATAAATTCCAAGCAATTTTGTAGAAAAAAATTTTGAATTTGCAGTAACTGTTTCAGAGTTATGCCACTTTAATACTCTTTACCCATTGTATGAACCTAAGAATATTATAAATTGTTTGTCTTTTTTCATCGGATTTGAACATTGTATTATTGAAAAAATTTACATGCGCTAAGTAACGACAAAGCATTACACGTAGCAAAAAATGGCCCCGGCAAGAAATTGCAGGAACCATATATATGATTGCTTGCAAACATATACATGTTTCCTGCAATATGTTGCTGGGGCCGTTTTTTTCTGCGTATAAATTTTTGTCGTTACTTAGCGCATGTAGAAGTTTCATGAATACAATGTTTAAAGCAAATGCGATGAGAAATTGGCAAACAGTTTATAGTATTATCAGTTTCATACAATGGATGAAGAGTTTTACAATGGCATAACTCTGGAACAGTAAATGCAAATTGAAATATTTTTTTTACAAAATTGCTTGATATGTATCCGTTTTTTAAAGTGCATCATTAGTATTTTAAATTGTCATAGAAATTTAAAGCAAATCCTATGCAAAAATAGCAAACAGTTTATAATATTTTTAGGTTCATACAATGGGTAAGAGGTTTTAAAATGGTACAACTCTGGCACAGTAACAGGACATTAAAAAACCTTTTCTACAAAATTGCTTGGAATTTATACGTCTTTTAAAGTGCATCATTAGTTTTTTTAAATTTGCATACGTATTTTAGAAGTTATAAAACGTTACTAACCAAATTTATCCAAAATTTACGAAAAAATTTAATACGTGGTTTATGCATATACAATAAAAGTTTGTTCGTTTTGCTTTAAAAATGTTGACTTTCAAACTAAGAAAACCGTGGTTATTGACCGAGTTTTAAATAAAATTCAAAAAACGTCCGGAGTACCCGATGTTTAGGGGAAATTCCACTTCCGAAAAATCTCAAAAATATTTTACCCTATAAGCTTTTCAAGCAAGCTTGAGCAATCATGAAAATCGAAAAAGAAAAATTTTTTGGGACACCCTAAGGTACATATGAATATAAAACCGAAAAACTAAAAAAAAATTTTCAATTTTCAATTTTGATTTAATACATTTTGTCGTTCTCACAATGTTTTGATTTGGCAGTTGAAAATATTTGTTTCTCGATCGAGTACTTTACAGACACAGGTTTTCTCGCGTTTTCCAGTGATGTGAGAAAAATTGACAGATGACAGAAAGTTCTCACAAAATTAAGTTACAGACACAGTTCAATGTGACTATTACCTCGTTTATACGACACTTATCGCAATATCAATCATATCGTGATATCCCCATGTTCCTGTTTCTACGATATTCAACACATCATGATATAAACAGCCATGTGATGCTAGGTGGCAACTCACAAATAGAATATCGTGATATGGAGCGAAATCATAGTAAACTTTCGTGACAAACTTTATATCGCACTAAAGCGTTTATACGTGAATTTTTTTGACGTATCGCGATATAGGTCACCGTATAAACGTAGTATATGCTTAAATTAGGTATGGTTTACACTAAGGAACCATTATTTGAACCACTAATGAACAATTGAACAAGATTTTTCATCGCAGTTCATGCCTATTTCCTCATCAACAAATCGAAGTCTATGAGAACTCCAACTATTCCCATGACTTACTAAGAATTCCGGTTCAAAAAGAACAGCTGTTGCATACTTTTAGTATATGAGTCTATAGATTACACCTCGGAACGGTTACCATGTTCAAGCAATGACATTCGACTAAGGCCTGCAAATTTTTCTCGTTTCATTAAAATTTAGTCCAAACACTAAAAATTAGCAAATTTTTCTCAAAATCGAAATACATATGCTCAAATCCAAAACTCAAATCGAAAGTTTTCCGAATTAAAACAAATGTAGAAATGTCTAATGTTATCACACTGCAAACAACGTTTCCTCTAGACACTAAATTCAACCAAAGACACTTAACAAAATTGATATTATTTAGTTAAGACACAAACCATAGCATACTCATTTCCATAAAAACAAAATTGTAAAGCTCTTCCACTAAACATGTAAATAATTAAATTATTTTTTTTTATTTCTAAACCATAAAATTTGGAAAATCTTAAATTTAAACAAACTATATATTTTAAAATTAAGTCAAGACAACCTAACCTTACAAAGACATTAACCATACAGGGTGTGGTCCATCAAAGACATAAACCTTAGCATATCATCAGTCCCCCTTAAAGTATAGAACTTAAAATATAAGTTTTTCATAAAACGGAAAATAATATAACTTAAAAAATACCAACAATGTAAAAAATATATACTAAAGTGTATAAAACTCTAACTTTTAAGAAATAAGTCAAGACACACTTAACCAAGGACATAAACCAAAGATCTATAGCTCACCATCCCCAACCAAGGACATGAACCAAAGAGTGTTAGCCCTAGCTAACGTTATAACGAGAATATCGATTTAACTTCTGAGCACTGAAAATGAATCCAAGTGAAAATTTCGCCACGTTTACCTTAAAGGACATTAATAGATGTTTCTCAAGTTTAAATATGACAATATATTAAATTAAATTAAATTTAATCAAACACATAAGCAAATTACCAAGAAATATTTCAAAACTTCAGTCATCGTTACTATAAAAAATATCCTATCACAAATGCACACAGACAAATCCTGTCCTTTATATAGTTTTTACATAACCTTAATAACAACCAAAGACATGTTAACCCCAGTAATTGTTTAAATATAAAGATCTCAAAACATAACAGATATTTCTATACGAGTATCTTGAGAATCTTAATTAGTTTACAGTAAATTTAGTTATTAATTTAAATATTCAGAAACTTGAGAGTCATAACTAGTTTCTAGTAAATTTAGTTATTACAAAAAAAATCTTTAAATATAAAGATTATCTTTTCCTTCATAACTTCTAATTTTTCTTGATCTAAAATTAAACACATATTACTCGTTCCTACCAAAATCTAAACCTTAGTGATGTACGAAGTCTTCCCTTAAATCCCAGTTTTTATACCTGTGTATAGACTATGATTTATTACAATTAGTTTTTAATTAAAATGTAACTACACTGTAAGAAATGCTTTAAAATTAATGAAATTATATTATTTATATTTATACACTCATTTCTAAAAGTAGTTTCTTAGCTAAATTGTTTATATGTACTCGTTTTTCTATTTTAATAAAACTACATTTAAGTTATACAAAACGAACTTTTATAGTGTAATAAAACGAACGATATTATTAAAACGAACCTTCACCGTTTAATTGTTTGTGTTATACAATTGTTATTCTCACGTTTTCATTGGTGGTATTGGTTCCTCTGCATTACTCGTACCGTGTGCTAGACCTATTTGAAAATTGATAAATTTATATTCCATCTAGTCGTCATCCATCTAGTCGGGCTCAGGCAGGGGGTTCAAATTCCCACTGTACCTTAACTCGAATTTGGCGCAATTTTTTGCCAACTCACAGCCAACGGATGTGAAAAGTAATGGCACCAATGAAATCGTAAGACGATTTCCTTTCATTTGAGTACCAACACTTACCATTAAATTCAGGGGCCCGTTTTTTCGATTTTTTTGGGCCTTAAGGGCAATTTCCCCCTTTCGAGCAACTTGTTCCCGACTCGTCAGGAGTTCAAGTCGAAAACAAAACTGCATATTCAGTTTTTTTTTTCCAGCGCGTGTCCCCAAGGTCGAGCTAGAGCTCAGGCCATCCTGAGTTTTCTTGTGGCCCTTGGTCCAGCGTAAATTGTAGTTTTAAGTTAGTTTGAAAGTTTATTAGTTTTGTTTGGTTTAAGTCGCGCCTTATTTGGGATTCTTTTTTGGGCGAAATTTGAATTAGGATTTTTATATTTTTGTTCTTCAAATGACGGGTACTGTCCCTCATCATTTGGACAAATTGGATAGTGCTATGAATACTATTCAGTGTGAGAAATTTTGTATATAAGGACCATTGGTAACTGTAATGGTAATCGAAATTGTAATATTGACAGCTGTAATATTAAGCTGTATGCACAAAAACACAATACTACTACGATAGTTTTATTTCGCTGCACATGGTATTGTGTTTATGCGCATACGCACATACACGAATGCTTTGTCGACAGTACCCCAAAGTACTTGGTTGTTGCAACTTGGCTACAGTACATGTCTTTACAAAAAACAAATGCTTTGAATGCCCATTCAAGACGTCTTTTCAGATCTCTACTTAGGGGCCGTTCAAGTATTACGTAAGCAGATTTATTACAATTATTAACCCCCACCCCCTCCCCCTTGTCAACAAAAGTAAGCAAAGCTCTTAAACTCCATATCTCAGCTAACACATTTCCTGGAAACTCGAAATTGGGTCTTTCTAAATGTTCATTAATTGTAACGCCACGTTCATCCAAATGAGACCCAAAGCAGCCAATCCCCGACTAAGAGGAGAATATCCAACAGCTTGCGGTTGTTCTAGCAAACTGGAAGTGATTTTGATACCAGCATAAACTGATGGTATTAATTTATGCCGCTCAGCGATTACCCAGTCGTGATCAGGCAATTTGATTCTATATTCCATGTGCATTAGAAGAGGTGCTTGCTTATTTGCCGCTGTTACACCAATAGGCACCCGAGCTTTATCATCTTGAGATATGAAAAATACTTGATCAGCCCAAGTATGGATGCTATGTTCTGCAAATAATGGATTAATGTTTCAGCGAAATTGCTATCTAAGTGGCTTTTGTGGTGATCAGTCTGAGCCCGAGTGAGCTTAACAGGGACTGTCGATACATGTCTTCGTCCCTCTGCAGAATTAGATTTTCTGGGAAGCAAACGAAGATATGTCCCACGTCGACTAATGTCAAATCCTATTTTACATAATTCTTGTATGAGTTCATCAAGAGTTTTTACACTGCGAATAGATTCCGTTCGTCTTCTATCATCTGCTGCACTCCCAAATAACGCAATATCCGCAATTGTTTTCAATAGTAATGGTTGATCGTTTTCTAGGCTAGGACGTTCCACTGAATCCCTCAGGGATAGTTTTTTTTTATTTCTGGATTTTCATGAGAAATATCTTCTAACTTTCTTTTCATACCATCTCTGTGTTTCTTCTGGGCAACTCCGTTTTGAATCTTCCTGTTGAAAGACTGTTTCACTGTTTTTAATGCTTCGCGCAAGTTAAAAATCTGTTTATCAAATTCAACACGGCTTGGCATAGTATCTCTGGCAGAATACAAAGCAATCAGATTATTTTCGAGTAGAGCAATCTTATTCTTCATAACATCCTGAGAAGGCTTTGCTCTGGGTGGTTTATCTGAATTTTCTGTGTTTTTGCAATGCTGTTGTGATTCAACTCCTGGTTTTATGCCGTCTTCTTTTTGTTCTTTAGAATTTGAAGCTGTCTGTATAATTTGTGTTTTTTCTGCAGGCTTACAGGTACACGTTGCCTATAAATTAAAACATTCTATAGGTACTGCTAATAATTCTCTTATTAAGCTACAAAAACATAAATGTGTGACCAAAAAGGGTCGTTACATACACACTATAGTGAGTACATTTAATATGTCTTATTTACTTTAACTTCATCACTCACCTTAGAAAAAAAACGTAGTAGATTAGATTTATTCTTAGTCGCTGATTGCAATTCTTCTTCAATTCGCTTAGAGACAATAATATCAAGTTCCTTGTCGGACTTTGCTTGTAACTTATAATTACGCCACACTTCGTTAACTAACTTCTGTACATTTTGTACTTTTGTATTTGTATGAGATTTTTTAAAACTTTCGAACAATTTTTGGTATAACTTAGATTTGTCTATTTGAAACGACATCTTAAACAATTCAACTTTGGCGAAAGTGGATCAACGGTAACACAAACATTAACTTTCTTTGCTTTGCTTACAACACGTCAAATCGGCAATCGTACCGAAACAAAACAATAGATTGGCGGAAGAAATTCAAACGTATTCATTATTTGTGGGAATCCCCGAATATGGGTTGTGTTTTCAAGCATAGACAATGTGTGGGTTGCCATATGTATAAAATAAGTAAATAATTACTCATGATGGAATTAGTAAGGTGAACGCATTGCACAGCTGATTTTCTTTTGTTTATATATTTCTGGTTAATTTAAATTGTCAAACGTTGTTCACGTATACATATTTGTTTGTTTGTATGTGTTTTTTTTTGTATGTGTTAGCACATAATTGATTTGACAATATAAGTTAACTTTATCAAAAACAAAATGCATGTTGTTCTTGCCCTACAACAGTAACAACAGCTACTGCGCTTCCATCATGCTGACGTAATCACCATCTTGACCCCCCACCACCCATGTCAACAAAAATAAGCAAAGCAAAGATCCCCCCGCCCCACTATAGTTCTTACGTAATACTTGAACGGGCCCTTAGTACTGCACTGGCGGAAATATTTTATCGATGTTTCGCAGGCATTTTTTATATGGAGTTTCGAACAATTTCACATAAGCCATAGCCGTTAGTTTGGCTTTTACATTTTTGGAAGAATTTTCGTAGGTCTCACGCTTTTTTACTACCGTATCGTTCATCCCTTATTTTCTCCTTGCACCGCTCTGTCGTAGCACGCATTGAGACTAACTGAACGACTGTCACATGCCGCATGGCAACCGATGAAAAACTATAAACCACACGCTTTGAAATCAACCATATTTAGTGAAACATATTCGTCTTTAAACTGAGACTTAATCATCGCAGAATCTAACCCATTTTCGTTGCTGAGACGAATCTGTCCGTTACCTGACTTTCGATGAAAATGTTTAATTAATTGTTGATGTGTTAACATGTATAGGCGCGGGTACGGCCTAAATTCACAAAGTGAATACATCCAAACACAATTTGTCCGACTGCCCTCACACAGATTGTCCGACTGCGATCACACAGATTATCCGACAGCTGAACCGATTTGTATGAAATTTTGTGTGCATATCGGGTAGGTCTCAGAATCGGCCAACATCTATTTTTCATACCCCTAAATGATAATAGAACACAGATTTTTCCGACTGCGAAACACAGATTGTCAAACTGACACGCACACATGTAGCATCAGCGAATAGTTGTCTTTTGTGGGTGCGGAGCCATAGTGTAATAATATAAGTGGAAGCATAAGCCCAGCTGATCAGGCATTTTGTTATCGGGTTGTTTCTTTTTATCATTCTTTGTTTACGTAATACACTCGAAGTGTCAAACTTGTCGCATCATTTGTTTTGAATCTTCCTTGCCCTCTTTGCTTACGCTGGTCGTTTCACCGCCTGTAGTTTTTTTGATGGCTAAAAATATATAGAAGAAGTAACTAAAATTACCTACATACATATGTATGGACTTACTGATGGATACTTACCAATTTGGATCTTAAATGCGTTCCAACTTTCTGCCTATTACTTTTTTTTAATTCATGTAATTCTATGCATGTAATTATTTACTTTGGCGTTTTTCCTTTGCCTCTCTTCGTATATAAAATGATTTTGACATATCGAGTGTATTGTCATAACAATAGTACAACAAAATTCTGTCAAAATCGTTTATTATTACAACAACACGCCACGCGTCGACTTATATTATTAGACTATGGTGCGGAGCACTCTCAGAGCAAAGAGAATAATGACGTGTTTATACGTATATAAAAATGAGATATAAAGAGAGCAACGAAAATTGTGAACTTGTGTAGCGTATATACGAACATAACAATGTATGTATTGACTTGTGTCTGTTGCTTTGCATCCTCCTTGTTTTTTGTGGGTACAAAATAAAAAGTATTAAGCAAGAAAATAATGGCACTTGTCTTTAAATATTTTTAAGTGTTATTAAGTATTAATATTATTTAAATGAAACGTCATCATATGATTGAACGCCTTTTTTAAATTCTTTATATTAACTTCACCTGCGCACCGCAAAAATTTTGGAAAGTTTTTTAACCCTTTTCGCGTGCTCCAATCAAGCTGAAACTTCGCAGGCAGACTAATGGCGATGACAAAAATTAACTGTCAAAATATGGGCGGAATTGGAGAAAGGGGCGTGGTACCTCCCATACAAATCACAAATTATAAATCCATTATTTCTGCTCCTGCTAGCGCTATTTGAACAAAATTGGGTATGTTGGTTAGGTTTACATATTCTAAGATCTGCTACAAATATGGGCGGGATTGGACAAAGGGGCGTGGTCATATATATATAATTTATAGTCAAAAACTATGTTTTTTGCGGGTTTTTTATTATTGTGAAAGATAAGTCAAATAAAATGTGGGTGCGGAGCACTCTCAGAGCAAAGAGAATAATGAAGTGATTATACGTATATAAAAATGAGATAGAAAGAGAGCAACGAAAATTGTGTGAACTTGTTTAGCGTTTGTACGAACATAACAAGGTCTGTACGTACATGTGTCTGTTGCTTTGCATTATCTTTGTTTTTTGTGGGAATAAAACAAAAAGTATTAAGCAAGAAAATAATGACACATGTGCTTGCACTGATCTTTAAATAATTTTAAGTATTAATATTATTTAAATGTAACGTCATCATATTATTGAACGCTGTTTTTTATTTTCCAATGTAACATTTACAAATGTGTTCATAGAAATCGAACAGGTACCGTGTAACAAAAAGGTGTTAACACATCGCCCGTGAGTTCGAACACTCATTGGATTTTTTTATTTAATTATTAGGTACAACATGAGGAAAATACGAACAGTTCAAGCACAAATTTTCACAGATTCATTTCCTTAAAAAATGAAATATATTTATCACTTGAAAAAGAATATACATGAGGTGTTAGGGGACACCAGGTGGGCATGCAGTCCCGTTCGTTATATATTATGCACTAGTTAGTTCTAACACGACTAAGCCACCCGTTGAAAAATAAGATAATTTAAGTGGATTTTAACCCACCAATAGTGACGCAAATTTGACTTTGATTAATGGTGACGCCGGTCTCATGCACCGGGGTTTTCAACTGAAGATTTTTCGAAACTTGTTGCTAATAGTTAATGTTTTTCTTTTTTTATTTATGCACTTTGACAATAAAACAAAGATATATAATCATTTTAAGTTCTTTTATTTCAATATTAAAATTCACAAATGCGCTTAAATAGATCATTAAAAATAAAAATGTTTTAGCAATACATTTTTTAAAATTAAGAAAAAATAAAAAAATCACATATTCATTAAGGAAAATAATGTTTATTAGTCTTTCGACAATAGGAACTTTTATAAAATGAACAAAAATTTGTATCCTTCCAAAATATAATGCAAAAGTGTTGCGATTATTTTACTTACATACACGGTTACTCACGGTCTCACACACCAGGTTAGAAAAAAAATACTGCTCACTAAGCAGCTTCGTCATTAACTGATGGTGGGGGAAGTGCAATGCTGCAGCTACTCGAAATCGCAACAAAAAACAATAACGGAGAATAAAGTTATACGATTTTTTTAACACAGCCGGTCTCACAGACAAGTACGTCACCATTGGCGGGTTAAGAAAATATCCTTTTTGTAAAACTTTTTTTAAGAATTTTTTTTTTTAAATTTTAGAATGTATTTTTTTAAAAAAAGTATATTTTTGGGTCCTTTCTGTAAGAATATGTATGTATGTATGTATTATTTTTTTTAACGAAAAGGTACTATTTCTAAAAAGAAGTACTTTCTGTAAGAAAAGGCCAAAAGAGTATGCTTTTTTTACAAAGAAGTACTTTTTTAAGAACAGGTATCTTTTAAAGAAGTGCTACTTTTTTTAGGTAAAGTTTATTTTTTTAAGAAAATTTACTTATTTTCAGAAAGGCTACTTATCTCAACAAAAGGTATTATATTATTGTTATGAAAATGAATTTTTGTAAGAAAGGCTTTTTTTTAAGAGAAAGTATTTTTTTTAGAAGAAAATGTTTTTTTATTTAGAAATGGGAACTTTTTTAGAATTGGTCATTTTCAAGAGTGGTACATTTTTAAGAGTAGGGACTTATCGCTAGAAAAGTTATTTTGTTTCACAAAAATGGTCTCTAAAGAAAATGGGTTTTTTAAGAAAAGGCAATTTGTTGCAAAAAATTTACTTTTTTAAGAAAAGGTTCGTATTTAAAAAAACAATTCTTTTCTAAGAAATCGAACTTTTTGTAAGAAACGGTCCTTTTTGTAAGAAAAGGTCCTTTTTGTAAGAAAATGTGCTTTGTGTAAGAAAAGGTACTTTTTGTAAGAAAAGGTACTTTTTGTAAGAAAAGGTACTTTTTGTAAGAAAAGGTACTTTTTTAAGAAAATGTACTTTTTGTAAGAAAATTTACTTTTTGTAAAAAAAGGTACTTTTTGTAAGAAAAGGTACTTTTTGTAAGAAAAGGTACTTTTTTAAGAAAAGGTACTTTTTGTACCCAAATGGTCTCTAAAGAAAATGGGTTTTTTAAGAAAAGGCAATTTGTTGCAAAAAAAATTTACTTTTTTAAGAAAAGGTTCGTATTTAAAAAAACAATTCTTTTCTAAGAAATGGACTTTTTGTAAGAAAAGGTACCTTTTGTAAGAAAAGGTACTTTTTGTAAGAAAGGTACTTTTTGTAAGAAAAGGTACTTTTTGTAAGAAAAGGTACTTTTTGTAAGAAAAGGTACTTTTTGTAAGAAAAGGTACTTTTTGTAAGAAAAGGTACTTTTTGTAAGAAAATGTACTTTTTGTAAGAAAAGGTAATTTTGTAAGAAAATGTACTTTTTGTAAGAAAAGGTACTTTTTGTAAGAAAAGTTACTTTTTGTAAGAAAAGGTACTTTTTGTAAGAAAACTTACTTTTTTTAGGCAAACGTACTTCTATAAAATAAAGTATTTTTGTAAGAACAGTTATTTTGTTTAAGAATATGAATAGGTATTTTGTTTTTGAGAAAACTTAAATTTTATTAAAAAAGGCACTTATTTAAGAAAATGTTCTTTTCTTAAACTGGTTTCACTTTGGCTATTCTAAATTTTATTTTTATTGCGTTAAAAACTACAATATATACATACTAAATATTGGTTACACATGCTCCTCCTAGAAAACTTTCCATTAAACAAGAAACTCCCAACAAATGTTAGTCTAGACACAAACCAAAGCAAAAGTACCCAATATAGTTGATAATACTGGGTTGTAGCATAATAGTGTTAAAAAAATGTTGTTAAATTTTTTTCATTTAGCCCCCCATCACGCAACGTGTGATAAGTAACTTCGTTCCAAAATAAATTTATTTATTTTCGCCGAGCCGACTAACAACTTGACTCGTCTGGCGAAAACGTTTCGGTGAAGTATCGATATCCCAACTCAAAATATAATATCCGATATCCCCGAGAATCAAAATATAATGGCAATTGCGTTGTCAGTGGAATGTATTAAAATACCAGCACAAGAGAAGATACAGTCGAAGAAAATCGTATAATTGGATGGCCAAAACTCCCTTGTAAGACCCACTATGGATTGCGAAAAAATCACATCGAGCATTCGCCCACTACTGCAATTTTCTGCACAATATTTAGCAAACTCCCGCCCTAGGTTTTTTTGTTGACAGATCAAAAATTATCCAATAAGTATTGATGTCCAGACAATTTTTTTTAAATCTTTTGCTGTTTAAAATTATGGGAAGTCAAAAACTAAAGAAAAATCCAGAGAACAAAATCTTCCATTCAAAAAATCTTGTATTGCAGTGTCATCTATTGAACAGTGAAAGTTTCCGCTTTAAGAAGCAGCTCACTTTTTTGGACCTTTCATTAAACTGCTTTAAAATAAACAAAATTCAATTACAATCAACATGAGGAAACAACAAAAATTTAAATGCAGCAAAAAATTGTAATGTGATTTTGGTACCTGATTTTTTGTTCGTTGCTGGAGGAGAAGTGTCGCTCATATGTCTCCTCATTTATCAGTTAAAATACATGGAAATAAATCGAAGGACACCCACAAATCCATTTAATTTCTTGCTGTATTGGAAATTTGTAATGACCAATTTTTACTGCTCCCCAAATGCTGCAACTGCATCCCAAGTGGGTAGGAGGAACAAACAACAGCAGCAGAAGTCGAATATAAAAAGTATTACAATTATGTAAATAGCCAACTGTGATTTTCGTTCATCGATTGTTTTACGTGTGCAGGGTAAAAGGGGTCAATTGTTTTAGCGTGAAAAGTATTAAAGCGTTCTAAGATTGCACAGAAATGGGACGTCAAAAACAAAATTTATTATACTAAAATTCTGAATGAAATTTAAATGGGTCACGGACCCACTGTACTATTTATAGACAACAAGGTACCTATTAATTCAGGACGAGGATCACGTGCAAAGTGCGAGGCCAAACTAAGGGTCTGGATCGAAGCTCTCATTTCTTGGCATGCAAATTGACCAGCTGGCGGATCTAACGTTGAACAGCCCTGGATTACAGAGAGAATACAATATACAAGTAAAACAGTATCTAGGCTCTATAATAGAGAATGTCCGAAGGAACAGACTCATCACTGGCAGGACTATCGTAAAAATCTTGGTGAGTACAGAAAGGGGGGAAGAACAGCAAAACGCAACTGTTGGAAAATGTTTGCAGGTTAATACCGCTAACGTTGATTGTAATATTAAAATATTCCTGTCGTAAAACCGTGTGCAGACCTAATAGGGTTAATGCAAAAGGCAGATGAACGAAAAAATCGTACAAATGCTACGACTACGAATGACAACTCACTTTCCGGCTAGATTAGCCACAGGCAGTCAGTGCCATAAATTCAAACTTGGGCATCTCGAATTATGTAAAGAAGCTCAAGAATTTCACACCTCTGAAGGCTGCGATTAACCTAAGATCCTTATTCCTTCAAGACATGGATCGCACTGTCGACGGCATGGTAAAATTGCAGATATCACAGGAGCTGCTGAAGTTTACACCAACGTCAAAGGGTGATCAGGGGAAATGCCATTATACGTAGTCCACCGTGTGGAAAACCATCGAGGGGGCTTTTAATAATGTACATACTGCGACGCTTATCCAGTTCTTATAGCAGTTTGAATTTATACGCTAAGGAATAGGGTGATTATCTGTGGGACGAGTAACACACACATAAGGAACACTAGAGGGTGGAATTCTGTCACCAATTCTCTTGGTCACCATCGTGAGTAGTTTACTGAGGATTGAATCCCGTCCGGTACGCAGACGCTGTGGCGATACTTCTGAGAAGCAAACATCCGAATATTCTTTGCCGAACGGCCTCAAAAAAAAATTGTTCCACTACATCCTATGAAGGGATTGGGGAGAGCTTCTCACTACCAGTGAGCAGTGCACTTTTTAGTGTGTATACTCACTGATTGGGACCTACACTTTTACACCGGTTGCGAACGGTATTATGAGAAGCTCTTTCATGGCTAAACACTCGATAGTGTCGCCGTCACTATGCGAGGTGATCGCTGCCTAAAGATATTAAAGGTGGTCAAAGCAGGGATTGAACTCAGGATCTCATGTATAAAAGGCGTGTAGACTAACCATTGCACCTAAATCTCAAGTATCTACTACAATATCAAGTGCAATTTTTAAAATTATTAAAGTGACGCGTAACATAACTTCTGCACCTGTTCAAAATATCATTTGAACGATGGCAAAAACTTTTGTAGTAACCTCAAAATTATATAATAATACCATATCATGCCTTTTAAAAATTCCGGACACCTGCAAATCTCAGTCACACCAAACAAGAAATACATTTTTCGAAAATACTAATGTACTGTAGACCGACTCACGAAAATTTCGAAATTGGATTAAAAATAAAATAAAAGATCTGCTGATTTTTTGTTTCTTAGTTGTATGTCGCGTTTAGGTTTTCAGCAGTTTACAGTAAACAAAGCCGCATTGGGCTCACAAAAAAACATATATTCTAACCTATTAAATATTGATTTTATGATTTTATGATTGTGTCTCAAACATGTTATATTGAATAGCAAACACAATTTGTTGGAACACAAGTATACTATATTTGCGACAAGCTACAAACACGTTATATTTGCATCCAAACAACTACAAATACAGTTAAACAGGAATCACGCATTTAAGCTGCCACCATTTAAGCTGCTACTAAATGGAAACAAAAATTTCGTTTCGCCCAAACGAAATTAATTTTTGTGATACTTCATTTGGGCGAAACGAATGCAATTGTGCCACGTTAACAATTATTGAACCAAATTTATATTTTTTGTGATAAATAAATAAAATTGTTTATGAGAACCGAAAAACGATTACCGCAAACGAGCTTTGTTCGTTTAAATTCCTAGTAAAAATTTGCAACCAATTATGACGTCGGCGTTTCGCCAGAATTTGCTGAATGCCACTGCACATAATTGCTTTCCATCTTCTATATAAATTTCATTCAAATTTTAAATACTATAAAATACCAATACCAATATCATTTGTACTTATTTCTGTCGATGGTAATTTATTTTTCATTTGTAACGGGTTTTTCAATAAGAGCGCTACAAAAGTTTTTTTAAATAAAACAAAACCGGTTTTAGATACCAATGAAACTCTTTATTCCTGTGAAAGTACGTTCGATGCCATTATGTATGGAACTCGATTTCTTTTGCATGGCCACCACGGGCACGCTTGCAGAAGTCCAGACGCTGAACCCAATTATTTTCGACGGTTTTCAAGCATAAATCGGGCGATACTTCTGCAATTTCACGTTCGATATTCGTATGAAGTTCATCAATCGTCGCTGGCTTGTTGGCATAGACCATAGACTTGACGTATCCCCACAGGAAATAATCTAACGGCGTCAAATCGCACGACCGAGGCGGCCAATCGGCTGGGCCATTTCGTGTGATAACACGTTCACCAAACTTGGTTTCCAATAAATTGATTGTGGCATTCGCTGTGTGGCTTGTGGCGCCGTCCTGTTGGAACCACATGTCCTCCAAGTCCATATTATCCGATTGGGGCCAAAAATATTCGGTTTCCATTGAACGGTAGCGATTCGAATTCACAGTAATGTGCCGGTCTTGATCATCACGGAAGAAGTACGGCCCAATGACGCCGCCGGCCCATAAACCGCACCAAACCGTAATTTTTTCGGGATGCAATGATGACTCATGGATTACGTGTGGATTGCTGTCTGACCAATAACGCATATTTTGCTTATTGACGAAGCCATTCAGCCAGAAATGAGCCTCATCGCTGATTGGTGAGGCCTCTTAAAGTTTGCCTCTTAAAGTTGAGGCCACTGACTCCAAATTTCGGTAGTAAATTCTAATAATTTCGACTCGTTGTTGGCTCGTATATCTTTCCATGATGAAATGGCAAACCTTACTGAAGAGAAATGTCAAAAGAGCGGGAAAAATATGGCGATGTTTGCTGTCCCTATCGATTTACTTTTGTAGCGTCTCTGTTTTGTTTACATAAAATAGCTGATTTCAAACAGCTGTTCTATCTGGCAAATTTTTGTTGACTAAAATTTCTCCAACCAAAATTTGCAATATCTCTAACATGTAACAGTCAAAATTATCGCATTCTGGCTCCCGTTTACTGGATTTACTATAAACCACGGTACAATAATATGTTCATGGTAAAGTCGTAAGAACAGCTGTTTTAATTTTTTTCATGAGCTTCTTCGCTTCGGCTGTCACACTCACATGTATTTTGTTTTGGTACTCTTTAGCATTCTCGTGTTGTTAGTATGCCTTCGTGTAAAGTTTGACAACTGAAGCGAATAGAACAAAAACAAAACGCCTGTTGTTGCTGCCTACAACAGCAACAACGCGAGCTGCTATTACCATGCAGATATTATTGTACCATGCTGTAAACGAACAGGATTCAGTTAAAGTTTTATTTAAAATATTTAGTTCCAACAAGCCTAAGGCGCCCGCTGAAAAATACGACAAATTAAATGGATCTTTAAGAAAATATACTTTTTGTAAAATGATAAACTCTTTTTTAAGTAAAATTTTGTACTAATAGAAAGTATTTTTTTTATAGTATATTCTTAGTTGTTTTTGTAAGATTGTGTTTATTTTCCCGAAAACTTCTTTTACTAAACGCTAAGAAGAAGTACTTTGTGTAAGAAAAAGCCATAAGAGTATGAATGTTTTTTACAAAGAAGTACTTTTTTAAGAACAGCCACTTTTTAAAGAACTCTTTTTAGGGAAAGGCTATTTTTTATGAAAATTTACTTATTTTTAGAAAGGGTACTTATCTCATGAAAATATGGGAAAAGGTATAACATTGTTTTTAAGAAAACTAATTTTTGTAAGAAAATTTATTTTTTTAATAGAATGTATTTTTTGAAGAAAAGTTTTTTTAAGAAATGGAAATTTTTTTTAGAATTGGCTCTTTTTTTGAAGAATAGGTAAATTTTTAAGAGTAGCTACTTATCACATCAAAAGTTATTTTGTTTTAAAATAATTTAATTTAAAGAAACGCTAGTTTAATTTAAAGAAACGCTAGTTTTCGAAGAAAAGGCAATTTGTTGTAAGAAAATTTACATTTTAAGAAAAGGTACTTATTTTAAAAAAAATATTTTTTTAGAAAATTTACTTTTTGTAAGATAATGTACTTTTTTAAGCAAAGGTACTTCTTGATGATAAGGTATTTTTTTTAAGAAAAGATACTTTGTTTTTCTGAGAAAATTTACTTTTTTAAGAAAAGGTACTTATTTAAGAAAATGTGATTTTTTCACTTTTCTAAATTTACTTTTTATTGGGTTCAAGACTACAATATTTACTAAATATTGGTTACAGGCTCCACCTAGAAAACTTCCCATTAAATAAGAAATTTTCTAACATATGTTAGTCTAGACATAAACCAAAGCAAAGGTACCCAATATGGTTGATAATACTGGGTTGTAGCATAATAGTGTTAAAGAAAAGTTGTATTATTTTTTTTCATTTAGCCCCCATCCCTCAACGTGCAATAAGGAACTTCGTTCTAATACTCTTACGAGAAATGAAAAATGTTCGCGGCAAGCTCGTTTTCTGCTTAACGCAAACAGGTTATATTTCCCTAAATAAAATTTCTTGTGAATGGAAATGTACACAGTGTGACACAAAACTTATCACCCTATAGGCAGATGCTATAACTTTTGCAACTAACTATTGTCAAGTAATCAGATAGAGAATACACGTTGGAAAGCCTTGGAACTATACAGGGTGATTCCGGAAGTTCCGGACAAATTTCTCCAGCGCATTCCTTGGCTCATTTCATGACGAAAAGTCCACTAGGACCATCTCCGAAAATGCGAGGGTGCGAAATGGCAGCGGGTTCAAAATTTTCGGATTTGCGGTCGGAGGGTAGTAGGGTAAATTTGCTAACTTCTGAGCCAGTGGTCAGATTTTTTTGTCTTTGGGCTTGTTGGAAAGGTCTTTAAGAGGCCTTTTAGAATCATAAAATAATAAAAGTAGAAAAAAGTCAAATCGCCGAGATACAAAAAAAAATTCACATAACCTCAATTTGCTCAGCCAGATGACAGGTAACTTATGTTTTTTTTCTGTTGAAAGATAGCCACATCTCTTACCTTTCCAAAATGACCTAAACGAAGCCCAGAGGTCTTACCGTTCCAAAATAACACATTTGTTATACATGCCACTTCCGACTTTTTAGAAGTCCAGGACACCATGGCCACCGCACCAATTCTGACGTCTAGTATCTTTTGGTTTTGAAAATAATATTTCTATTTATAGTTTTAAACGTCATAGAATTATGTTGTGGTAGCTGAATTGAAAATAAATTTTGTTGTACGTACAGAGTTTATTAGAAATTAGATTACACCAATCGAATTGGCGACAATTTCGGTCGTTGCAACCGACTCAAGGCTAAATTCGGTTATTGCGACCGAATTGATACCAAATTCGAAAGTTACAACCCACTTGATGATGAATTCGGTTGTTGCAACTTAATTGTTGCCACATTCGGTTGATGCATCCGAATTACAGTCACGTTAGGTTGTTCCAACCGAAATTTTAGAAAATTTGGTTGGCAGAACGAATATAGTTGAAGATTCAGTTGTCACAAGCGAATCAATGAAAAGAGGTTGCTTCAACCGAATTTCGGTTGCAGGGATTAAATTTGGTCGTAACAACCTCAATTCGGTTATAGCAACCGCAATTCGGTGGCAACAGCCGAATTTAAAGTTGCTACAACCTCTTCTCAAACAACTAGTTCTCTGGGTGTACCCAGCTGCATAGTATAACATATGGCAATCCGATATACGATCGGCTAATGCCTGCAGCAGACCGTCAATCTTAATGACGCTTTCGTCGATTTTCGGTCGAAGTTTGTCACGAGCGACGAGGGAAATTTTCATCTGTAGGGATACTAAAACAAAAAAAAGTGGGTTTCTGGACCACTGTGAATTTATGCATCATTCACGAAGAGAAAACACATCCACTGAAAGTCACAGCATGGTGGGTCATTTACGCCGGAGTTGTCATCGGTCGTTATTTTAACTTGGTTACTGTGGCTGGCGAGCGATACAGATCCACAAGTTTAATTGCCACATATTGATGAATTGGGACTGGAGGACAAGTAATTCCAAGAGGACGGGTGCAACTGAACACACAGCCAACGCGACAGTGGTCATTTTAAAGGATGCGTTTCCGGAACGTCTAACGTCTTGATGTGGCGATTTGCAGTGGCCGGCAAGATCGTCTGATTTCACCGGGACTATGTGAACAAGCCCCATACGCTGGAAAACCTCAAAGTGAATATCCAACAAAACAGCGATAACTTATCTAACGAATTTCTCGCAAGAATGATTCAAAATGTGGTAAAAAGAGTCCAAGTTGTCATCTACAACCACCCGACCGATATCATCTTCAACGGGAAATGGACAAAAGTTAAGGGCCGAAACCAATATTTAAATTTTGAATTTTATCGTTATTAAAATATATTGTTTTATTATTAAGATATAGCAAAATATCATCGAGTGAGTGTTTTTGGGTCCTACATTAGATGATTTTTGATGAATTTTATTTAAAATATGTATTTCGGTAGTTACGCTTTTCCTTACAAGGGGTTGAACCCAGACACAATCACCTTAAGTCGGCGCGTCTATCCACTGATCCATCCCATATGTTGGGTGACTAACTATCGAAACCTTAATATTAGCACTTGCTAACAAATAAGCTTCATTTTAGATAAAAATTGGTGTTTTCGTTATTTGGCGAAAAAGTAAAGAATGACAATTTTTGGGATAAATTAATGCTTGTTTCCAGCAAATTAAACTTCGTTTAAGATTAACGTTATTTTATTAGAGGAAAAAGTATAAAGTTTTGCGAAATATTTTTGGGGCAAAAGAGCGAGCTCGTACAGTCTTTCTTTCGTTACGCCAGGGGGTTTCTATGGCACTGCTGATCGAAAAGCCACTAGGGAAGTGATGTAGAATGAGAGACCAAAGAAGACATACAGACTAGAGATCATGCAGCAAACTAAGTTGAAAAATGTTTGATTGGTACTAATGATAGCTAAATTATGTTTGCATCGAACGAAAATACGCATTCCCTTTTGTTGCTGTCCGTAGTATGCCAACCACAGAGTGCATTACCAAAGCAACTCGAACTCGATGAAATGACCTACTACCTCGTCATCATTAAGAGAACACGAAGAGAGGCATAGAAGCTCTTTTCTATTTATCTGTCGTTAGTCCCCTTTTCCACTAGCAAATATTTCTTTTGCAAATTCTTGAGTTTGTTGGCGAGAGGGGTGGGAGGAAGAGAAACAAAAATTTGTCAGTTCAGTATTTGCTGTTCTCGCAAATTCTGCTTTGTTCTTTTCGCTGCAACAAATTTATTTGACATATCGTTTCTAACCCATTCGTTTTTACTGACTCAGTCGGTTTTTGTTTACAAATCTGTTGGTTGTAGTGATTGTTTGAAGTAAACAAATGAAATTTAATTTATAAATTACCATTTTTACACCGATTTTAAATTATTTATACACTTCTTAGGAAAATTCTTTAAAATGTAAACAGTTTTGACGTTTCTTTCGTTCTTTTGTATTTTGATTCGCAAAATTTCGCAAAGAAAAATTTGTGAGTGGAAAAGCATTCGAAAATACCAGAAGAGAAAAGAAAAAATTTGGCAAAGAAATATCGGGTTTTTCAATAAGAGCGCTACAAAAGTTTTTTTAAATAAAACAAAACCGGTTTTAGATACCAATGAAATTCTTTATTCCAGTGAAAGTACGTTCGATGCCATTATGTATGGAACTCGATTTCTTTTGCATGGCCACCACGGGCACGCTTGCAGATGTCCAGACGCTGGACCCAATTTTCGACGGTTTTCAAGCATAAATCGTCAGATACTGCTGTAATTTCACGTTCAATATTCGTAGGAAGTTCATAAATCGTCGCTGGCTTGTTGGCATAGATAACATTTCGTGAGATAACCCGTTCACCAAACTTGGTTTCCAATAAATTGATTGTGGCATTCGCTGTGTGGCTTGTGGCGCCGTCCTGTTGGAACCACATGTCTTCCAAGTCCATATTATCCAATTGGGGCCAAAACTATTCGTTTATCATTGAACGGTAGCGATTCGCATTCACAGTAATGTGCTGGTCTTGATCATCATGGAAGAAGTACGGCCCAATGACGCCGAAGGCCCATAAACCGCACCAAACCGTAATTTTTTCGGGATGCAATGATGACTCATGAATTTCGAGTGGATTGCTGTCTGATCAATAACGCAAACTTTGCTTATTGACGAAGCCATTCAGCCAGAAAGGAGACTCATCATAAATTGGACGTAGCGCTCTTAAAGTTGAGTTTAGACTTGTTGTTGGCTCGTATATCTTTCCATGATGAAAGGGAGCAATGTCAAAAGAAAATAGTAAATTGTAACAGTTTCGACTCGTTGGTGGCTCGAATATCTTTCCATGATGAAATGGAGCAATGTCAAAAGAGCGGGAAAAAATATGGCGTCGGTTGCTGTCCGTATCGATTTACTTCTGTAGCGTCTTTGTTGAAAAACCCTTTATTTGCCAGTGGAAAAGGGGACTTACGCGTATTGACAACTACGATATAGAAATAGACAAGAGCCGCTATCGTTCTCTTAACGTTCTCTACATAACGACGGGGTAGTAGGCCATTTCATCGAGTTCGTGTTGCTATTGTAATTTTGTCTTTGGTTGGAACAAAGACAAATAGACAAGAGCCGCTATCACTCTCTTCACATTCTCTTGATGACGACGAGGTAGTACGCAATTTCATAGAGTTCGTTTTGTAATATTTTTTGTAATTTCTGTATGCACAGAAATAAAAGGGATTGCGTACTTTCGTTCGATGCAAGCAACATAAAACATAATTTAGCTATCATAAGTATCAATCAAATACTATTCAAACTTACAGCCAAAGTCACGATGTCGAACGTTATCGTTCGCTTTCTTTCTATGGGACAAACAGCAGATTTGGGAGTCACTAACAAGCGAACGAAAACATGTACAATTCAGTACAAAACCGGACCCCACTTACACTCTCTCCTACAAAATCTAAGCGAACGAAGTCCGTCACTCACTTTCGTTTCAAAAAGCGAGTCACTATCTTTCGACTTGGCGTTCGCATCGTTTTACGTGTGTTTATGTGGTTGTTGTTCAAAGCAATAACATAAACTTGACGTTCACCACTTAATTTCGGAGCGAGAGAGAAGAGTACGAAGAACCAGTATCTGTAGGTGCCGCAAAGTTGGCGTTTTTGTGCTGAAATGGAAATATATTTTAATAACAAATTTATTATAATGACATTATTTTCGGTCCATTGTGTTTCTTCCACTGAATTCTAAATAAATTGTTTTTGTTTCAAGCTTTTATTTGATTTCCAGCTACGCGACAACCAAAAGACAAGTGACTGGTTTTGACATTTTCGTTCGCATAGATGACAGCGAAAATAGTTAGTGGCTTCCGATATTGCAAATACACAATCACACAATAACATTTAAAGCCTGGGATAAGAACGAAAGTGAGTGACTGGCTTTCGTTCGCTTAGATTTTATTTCGAGATCGTGATTTTGGCTGTTAGTTTGCCGCATGTTCTACAATATCTATGTCTTTTTTGGCCTTTCATTCTACATCTTTTCCCTAGTACCTTTACGATCAGCTGTGCCATAGAAACCCCCGTGCAACTACTGAAACACATTTAAATTTCTTTTGTATAAATGTTTAAGCGCTCTAATGCGCTATCAGACAAATCTATAGAATATGTAATTTTTGTTTTTAATACAGGATTCTTTATAATTGCAAAAATGTCGCTTCGGTTTAATTTAATTAAATGTAATCAATTAATGAATAAATGAATGTATTCGTTGCATGTTTGCATTCTGCCCATTGAATTCTTACCCCTTATACACAGAGACATAGAGAGAGAGAGTGGAAACGTGAAGAGATTGGAAGGCGAAACGCCAAGAGACCAGGCAACCTACTGAATTATCAGAGGACATGTGAAAGGACAATCGAACGGTCGACGGCGCAACATTTACATTTGGTTGTGATTTTATGTTGCTTGCAATGCGACACACACGGAATCTGTAATTCAAGATGGATGTAATTGCAGGAATATTGTTGTGTTGCAAGTGTGTGTGTGTAGACAGACATGTTTGTATATGTGTCTCATTGTTGCCTGTGGGTTGTCCTTGTAATTCTGGTGGCAGCATTATGTTGTTGCACATAATTATATTCATGTAGTCAGTCGGCTATCAATTTTTGTATATATGAGAGATCATTCCTCTTATCGTACTCCTCGTCGGGAGTCGAAGTTGAACGCTTGACTTGACGTTTCGGCTAACGCTTAATTTACTCTTATTATGTACTACTGAAATAACACAAACAACTATCCGGGACATATGTTTTTTGTTTGTCGTTTTTGTTGTAAAAAAAACAAAAAAGAACAGGATGCGTCGTTGGTTATTACACTGATAATTTATGATTTCTCACTTTTAAGTTAATTAAAGGATACATGATTGGTAATATTGTAAACTTATCTTCGTACATTTCCGTTTCGTGCCGTTTCGTTTAGTCTCGCATTGCCATTGCCCAGGCGGATTGAAATTAATTCGTTGTAAAAGAAATCAGATTAAAATTTATCATGAATTTATGAAGAAAGTGCAATTAACCGTGGCCCAATATACTAGTAATAAATTCAAGGATGACAGTTTTAAATATAAATTCAATTATGATTTAATTAAATTTTCAATGGTGCCAATAAATTGGATCCATTCAGAGAGAGAGAGGGAGAATATTTCAAAGGGTTGCGATGCTTGTTATTGAAGATAAGATTTAAAATGCGATATGGTTGATAGGGATCCATTTTGACACATTGAAATAGCGTAATTTGTGTCAGGCAGTTGTAAAAGAAATTGTTCCAGTACAAAATATATGAATGTAATTTGTGTTGCCTCACAAAATGTATTACAATTTAATCCAACTAGATTCGGAAGAGATTAATAACATCACATATTAGAAGAATATCTTCCCTATCGCTTCATGGGATCTAATAGGAAAACAAGATTAAGCTAGACGGTTAAAACAATACAAGTTTAAATATGTTTTCATATAATTGCCGTCGGTGGTGCTATGGGTAGTGTGCCCGCCTCTTGTACATGAGATCCTGGGTTCGATCCCTGCTCTGACCGCCTTAAAAATTTCTTTCGCCGGCGGTCACCTCGACGGCGACACTAGCGGCATTCATGCAAACGTGAAAGCCGAGAACTTCTGCTCAGCGCAAGTTTCCCTCGCACCGTTGCATGAGGCACCAAGCAAAGTTGCTCAGCGTATTTGTGCTCAAAACCATATCAGCTGACCAAGATGGATACATAAGGTGGTAGCAGTAGCATTTGCATGTATTATATCTGTGTACTTTTTCTACTGTTCTAGTGCTATCACCTTATTTATCCATCCTAGTCAGCTGACAACGAAATGTCAAAAGTTTGCATGTTTCTCCATCCCACGTTTGCGCAGCAAATTTGCCTCGAAAACTTTCCACTTGTGTGCAAGTCGCTTTGTATGGGAAATTTGTTTGTTTTGACGTTTGCTGTGCAAGTTTACGATGTTTTCGAGTTTACGAGGTTCTTTCGAGCTTTCATGAAGACCAGCGTTCGGAATCGGTGTAAAAACTGTAGGTCCCAATCAGTGAGTGAAAATTTAGGAAGCGCACAGCTCACTGGTTGTGAGAAGCTCTCCCCAATCCCTTCATGGGATGTTATGGGAAACGGGTTTTTTTTTTTAAATTAGAATAGCTTTACAAACTTCCATACATGTCTGTACATTAGGGTTAGTCACTTTTTTGACATTGTCGAATATCGAATTGCTCTCGCAATATGATGTAGGGCACGGAATACCATGAAGAACTGCATGTTTACTTTTTTGAAATGGTAAGAAAACCTTCCCGCAAAATTCAATTACTTTTGCTAGAAATGATATGAAAAATTTTTAAAAAAATGTCCAAATGTCGTTTCTTACATAATTTTGGTACGCTGAACACGAATCTGCAATTTAATTGAAGATACCTCCTGTAGTTTTTGAGATATGGCGATTATAAAATTTGCAAAAATGTTCGCTGTGAATAAAACGTCTGAACGTAATTATTTAGAGGATTAACTTTTTTTAGAAACTGCAATTTTGCAAAAATTCATTCTTTTTATATTACTCAAGTAGGCGGCTTATAATTTAATGTCCAGTCAAAATGATTTTAGTATATTTTGAAAATTCGAATCTGATATCATAATGTCGTTCAAAATAAGTGGAAATTGTGTGGAAAAAAAACGCGTCAAATGGGAGCAGAAGTTCAATGGAAGTAAAACACTAACAATTGACCAAGTGAATGCTCCGCTCTTTCACAACTATGAAATTCCTAAAGAAAGTGTAATCAAAGGAAGATATATTGCATTAAGTGCCCTTCACAAATTAAAAGATAGAAAAGTTCATATTGTATCGGGCGAATTAAATAAACTGTGGACAAAAATATATAAATAAAAAATATTAAAAAAAATCGTGTGACAAAAAAAAAACTAAATCGCAAAACATAGTACATGAAATTGATTCAATTTCTGAGATTACTGGCCAAGAAGAAAGTGAAAGCGAGGACTATATCCTACTTATAAAGCAAAATCTACAATATAACCAATTATTGCAGATTCCTTGGTAATTAATACAAATATAAGTACCTCAAAGGCATCCTCGATTTGTAAGCAGTTGTCAGAGGCTGAAATTAATATACCAACGCCTTCATAGACAACAATACACCGACATTTTAAAAAGATAGCAGAACGACAAAGACATATTCTATGAGCTCCTAGAGGAAACGTATGACCGCTGCCCTGGCCATGACGTTAAGATTGTAATGCCAAAGTAGGAAGGAAGAATGTGTTTAATCCAACTATTGGCAATTTCAGTCTACATGCTGACAGTTCCGACAACGGTATGAGACTGATTGACTTTGCCGCGGCAAAAAACATGGTCATTAGTGGTACAAGATTCCAGCATAAAGACATCCACAAGGATACTTGGGTATCCCCTGATCAAAGAACTAAGAACCAAATTGATCAAGTGGTAATTGATGGAAGGCACTCATCCAGTGTAATGGACGTACGAGTGATCAGAGGAGCTAACATCGATTCTGATCACTACCTGGTAGCAGCAAAGGTTCGCACAAGATTAAGTAGAGCGAAAATCGTACGAAACCAGACGCAGAGGAAGCTGGACATAGGAAAGCTGCAATTTCTAGAGGTAGCCACAGCCTACTCAAGGAAGCTCTCGCAACTTTTGGCACAGAACCCACCCCCTCCCGATGACGATCCTGATGCGCAGTGGAAACCCATTTCCGACTCTATAAAAACTACCGCAACAACCGTACTTGGTTTCGAAAAACCGCTTCGCAATAAACCGTGATACGATGAAAAGTGTCGCATAGCAAATGACGAAAACAACGCTGCACGTATGGTAATGCTTCAGTCAATTGCAACGCGAGCTGCAACTGAGGGGTATATGGAGAAGAGAAAGGAGGTAAACCGTCTCTTTAGTCGTAAGAAACGGGAGTGGAGAAAGAGCGAGAGTGAGAAAATTGAGACATACAGAAGGAAGAACGAAGCCCGAAAATTCTACTAAAAAGTTAAAAACGGAACTAATGGACATGGTTCAGGGCCCGCTTTCTGTAAAGACAAGGACGGAAATCTCGTCGCAGATGTGCAGAGCATGTTGGGAATATGGAGAGAGCATTTCTCCGCCCTACTAGTACCTGAGTTATCCGATGACGATGGGACAATCGATCACAATATGGACGACGACGTCGATTGCCCCCCTTCTAACCAAGACGAGGTCAGAACAGCTATTGCCCGGCTTAAGAACAACAAAGCCGCAGGAGCCGATGGATTACCGGCGGAGCTGTTTAAGGCTGGCGGCGATGAGCTGATAAGGTGCATGCATCAGTTCATTAGCAAAATTTGGTTAGATGAATGCACGGAGTCTCAGTGTACTATGTCCCATATTTAAAAATGGTGACCCGAGTATCTGTGCCACCTACCGTGGAATAAGCCTTTTATCCATAGCATATAAGGTTCTATCAAGTATAATGTGCGAAAGACTAAAACCAATTATCGCTGACCTGATTGGACCATACCAGTGTGGCTTTAAGCATGGAAAATCGACAACTGACCAGATTTTCAAGCTACGCCAAATCCTGGAGAAGACATATATTTATCGGTTACAAAGCGGCCTTCGATAGTCCGATACGGGAGAAACTCTATGAAGCAATGTCTGAGCTTGGTATTCCTGCAAAACTCATACGCCTTTGCAGGATGACCTTGACGAACACCAAATCCGCAGTGAAAGTTGGTAAGGATCTTACCGAACCTTTCGAAACTAAGCGAGGCCTCAGGCAAGGCGACACATCTAACATCTTAATGGAGATCATTATGAGAAAAGCTGCAGTCAATATGAATAAAACCATCAGCAGCAAAAGTCAAATGCTGCTCGCGTATGCTGATAGATATCATTGGGCGCACAATTAGAGAAGTAACTGCGGTTTTTTCGAGAATTGAGAAGGAGTCAGCAAAAGTGGGTCTGACGGTAAATGAGGACAAGACAAAATTAATGGTTTCAACGAACAGGGCCTCCACGCGATTAGTTCAAAGCGTGAACGTTGATAACCGTTATAACTTCGAGGTAGTGGACGAATTTATATACCTCGGATCTACCGTGAACAAAAACAACAACGTCAGCCTTGAGATCAAACGGAGAATTGTGCTTGCGAATAGATGTTATTTTGGGCTAAGCAAGCACTTTAGAGATAAAGCCCTCTCTCGAGTAACAAAAGTCCAGCTGTACCAGACTCTCATTCAACCTGTCTTGCTTTATGGCGCAGAATCCTGGGTCCTATCGCAAGCAGACGAAACATCTGTAGGAGTCTTCGAGAGAAAAATACTCCGAAAAATTTATGGCCCTATAGTGCACAACGGCGAGTATCGGCGACGCATGAATCATGAGCTGTATGAGCTTTATCCTGACATTGACATCGTTAAGCGGATCAAGATAACGCGATTGCGCTGGCTAGGCCATGTCAGTAGAATGGATGAAGATGAACCAGCGCGAAGGGTTTTCGAAACCGAACTCGAAGGAAGACGAAAAATAGGAAGACCAAGACTCCGCTGGAGGGATCAGGTTGACGAATCCCTGCGTACACTTGGTATTGCCAACTGGAGAGATAAAGCAAAAGATCGAACTGGTTGGCGAAATATGTTATCTTCGTTTTGTAAGGTCCCTGACCCCCGGGGTTGTCCGAGACCGGATAAGTAAGTAAGTAAGTAAGCAGAACGAAAGGAAACTACATATAAACAGAATTTGAATTTTAGGCAATGGGCTCGTCATTTTGATGGTAAATAAATCAATAAAAAGGAAATACAAGTAGTGGTTCTTAAAAATGAAACAGAAGAAATAAAATTAGGAGTACTTGTCCTTGAAGATGGAAGAGCGTGTACAATACTTAATGGTATCAAAGGGTTCCTTGACAAATTTAATTTATGGGCATCTATGAAAATGATTATAAGTGATACTACAAGCGTTAACACTGGTAAAAAAAGGCGGAGTTGTTCGATTGCTTCACTAGCCTCACCCCAATTTAGTGAGTGCCAGCGTCATACGAGTATATTGGACTTAATATTGTGACATGTAATGGATGAGATTTTGGGAGAGGAAACTTCTTCCCCTAATATTGAATATCACTTCGTTCCGCAGATCGTGAATGCTTACGAACACTTGATAAAAACCTACAAACAAAATGAGGAGAGGCTTGAAATTAAAAACATTAAAGTGCGGAACACAATTGCGACGTTTCGACGTACGGCGTCAAAAATGATACGCTGTCAAAAATAAAACACACATGTTCCTATGATCTCGCCCACAATTGACGACGACAACGTATTGGCGTTTTTGCGTCGTACGTTCAATTATATATATTTCTATTTTTTACGCCACGTACGGCGATGTTTGTAAATAAAATTCAAATTTGGTGAAATTATTTATAAAATAAAACAATTGCTGATAAAACATGAGCGGAAATAATTTAAATGAAAAGATTATCGAAGAGGTAAGGACATATAAAATGTATTATAAAATGTAAACATATGTATGTTGATGTATAATACGTTGCTACGTTGTACGCCGCTATTGTGTGCATGGTGGACGTATGGACATATTTTCACGACGTTTTACGTCCGAACGCCGTACGTTGTACGTCGATGCGTCGCAATTGTGTTCCGCACTTAAGTGGCGTGGTGATATACAATATTTATACGAACTTTGTGTATATTTTAAATAAAGGGTCCGCCATCTAACGTTTTGTTTTCAACTCGTGCTTATTTCGTGAATGGTAACACTTAGCTCATGTCTGATTTGACAGATAATTAGTTTTATCCTTCCGCTGAACGAATATGGTTGTGTATACGCTTGAACAACGCTGGGAAATATTGCGACATTACTTTGAAAATCATGGTAATGTTGCAGAATGTGTGCGAAAATTGCGTACGGATTTTGGAAGAAGAGAAGCAACGTCAGCTCCGTATGTTCGTCATCTTGTGAAAAAAGTGAAAGAAACTGGCATCCTCATCGATAAACCAAAGCGTGAAAGGCCGAAAATAGTGCGTACACCCGAGAATATTGCTGCAGTGGCAGAAAGTGTGCGTGAAGCGCCATCAACATCAATTCACCGTCGTTCTCAACAATTGAATATTTCGGAGACTTCATTGAGACGAATTTTGCATAAAGACATTGGTATGACGCCATACAAAGTCCAATTGGTTCAGGAGTTGGAGCCAACTGAGCATCCAATGCGTTTTCGCTTCGCTAAGTGGGCCTGCGATCGACTTACAGAAGATGCCGATTTTGGCAAAAAAATCATCTTTTCAGATGAAGCTCATTTTGATCTTCAAATTGTCGCATTTGGGGCACAGAAAACCCGCACGCATACATTGAAAAACCAATGCACCCAAAACGAGTCACTGTTTGGTGCGGATTTTGGTCCAGAGGCATAATTGGGCCATTTTTCTTCGAAAATGAGCAAGTAGTGGCCGTTACAGTGAATGGCGATCGTTATCGGGCCATGTTGAACGAATTTTTGTTCACAAAAATTGAAGAGGGGGATATTGCCAACATTTGGTTTCAACAGGACGGCGCTACGTGCCACACAGCCGAAGCTACACTCGATGTTTTGCGCCCTGTTTTTGAAGATCGCATTATCAGCCAAATCGGGGCTGCGATTTAACACCGTTGGACTATTATTTGTGGGGTGCCCTCAAAGATAAGTGTTACGCCGACAAGCCAGAGACAATTGACGCTTTAAAGGACAATATTCGCGAAGCCATTGGTGAAATACAGCTGCACACAATCGATAATGTGCTTAAAAATTGGACCGATCGTGTAGGCTACTGCATGGCCAGCCGAGGCAGCCATTTGAATGAAATAATTTTCCATTATTAACCGGAAGGATTGTACTTTCAAATAAAAAAAGAAATTTGAGAAAATGTTCAGTAGTATTTTTTATAGCATTTTCAAAAATAACTCAGCAACAAAGAACCGTGACCGTCGGTGGTGCAATGGGTAGTGTGCGCGCCTCTTGTACAGGAGATCCTGGGTTCGATCCCTGCTCCAACCACCTTAAAATTTCTTTCGACGGTGTAAAACTTTAGGTCCCAATCAGTGAGTGAAAACTGGAAAGCGCACAGCTCAGTGATTGTGAGAAGTTCTCCCCGGTCCCTTCAGGGGATGTAATGGGAAACCATTTATTTATTTTTTTTAACAAAGAAGGAACATATGTGCAGAAAGTTGTTCATCAAAGTTGTTCAAGATATTTTCCCACTTTGTAAATCTACACGAACTTTAAATTTGAAGTTTATATCCCACAAATAAATATCATCTTCACATTTATAAAACAAAAATGTTAAATTAAACTTTATACACTACACTGTGCCTATTTAGTTGGTCTACCAAATGGTGCTCTCTGTATTGCTTGCTAGTACCTTCATAAACGCGTAAATATTTGAAACACGTTGTTTCTTAAAAATAAACATAACTATGAGGTATGTGGGATTTAAATGCTGTGTTTCTAAATAAACAATCAGCTAATTATTACACACAAATTTGAACATATGTCTTTAACATACTTTAGTTTTATGGAAAAATTAACATGTTATTCATGAAAAAACATAATAATAAGAAAATGCATTTCTAGAATATGCAGTTTGTTAAAAAAGTTATTCTTCTAAATAACGGTTTACGTGCACTTCTAGCAAATCAAAAATTGCAAAAATTATTCACAAGTAACATCTTTGCAAATTTTGTAGTCGCCATATCTAAAAAACTACATGAGCTATCTACAATAAAATAACAGATTCGTGTTCAACGTGCCAAAATTATGTAAGGAACAATATTGGAAGGTTCAACTACGAAAAACATTTTATTCCCAAATTTTTAATATCACAAAAAATTTAAAATAAAAAGAATTGATTGCGACTAAAGTAACGGGTTTTTCAATAAAAGCGCTACAAAAGTTTTTTCAAATAAAACAAAACCGGTTTTAGATACCAATGAAATTCTTTATTCCTGTGAAAGTACGTACGATGCCATTATGTCTGGAAATCGATTTCTTTTGCATGGCCACCACGGGCACGCTTGCAGAAGTCCAAACGCTGAACCCAATTTTCGACGGTTTTCAAGCATAAATCAGCCGATACTGCTGCAATTTCACGTTCGATATTCGTACGAAGTTCATCAATCGTCGCTGGCTTGTTGGCATAGACCATAGACTTGACGTCGCCCCACAGGAAATAATATAACGGCGTAAAATCGCACGACCGAGGCGGCCAATCGACTGGGCCATTTCGTGAGATAACACGTTCACCAAAATTGGTTTCCAATACATTTATTGTGGCATTCGCTGTGTGGCTTGTGGCGCCGTTCTGTTGGACCCACATATCCTCCAAGTCCATATTATCCAATTGGGGCCAAAAGTATTCGGTTATAATTGAACGGTAGCGATTCGCATTCACAGTAATGTGCCGGTCTTGATCATCACCGCCGGTCTTGACTCATGGATAACGTGTGGATTGCTGTTTGACCAATAACGCATATTTTGCTTATTGACGAAGCCATTCAGCCAGAAAGCCTCATCGCTGAAGATGATTTTCCGATGAAAATCCGAAACATTTTCAAGTTGTTGCTCAGCCCAATTCACGAACATACGACGCTTATGGTGGTCAAGCGGCTTCAGTTCTTGCGTCAATTTGATCATGTAAGGATGTAGGCCATGTGGCCGTCGGTGGTGCAATGGGTAGTGTGCGCGGCTCTTGTACATGAGATCCTGGGTTCGAACCCGGCTCTGACCACCTTCAAATTTTCTTTCGGCGGCGGTCACCTCGCATAGTGACGGCGACACTATCGAGTATCTAGCCATGAAAAAGCTTCTAAAATTACCGTTCGGAATCGGTGTAAAACTGTAGGTCCCAATCAGTGAGTGAAAACTGGAAAGCGCACAGCTCAGTGATTGTGAGAAGCTCTCCACTGTCCCTTCATGGGATGTAATGGGAAACCATTTATTTTATTTTTTTAAGGATGTAGGCCAAGATCTTTTCGCAAAATTCGCCACAACGAATTCGCCAACGAGAGATGCCCAACGCTTGAGAACGGCGTGTGAGAGACACATTTGGGGTTTCTTAAACTGAAACCTCAGCGGCGGCAATATTCTCGACAGTACGGGCACTTCTTTGTCTCACTGGTACGGGAACATTTTGTACTGTGCCTGGGGATTCAAATTTGTCCACTAGACGCTCAATTGTTGATCTGGTAGGACGATTATGACGACCATAAATTGGACGTAGCGCTCTTAAAGTTGAGGCCACTGACTCCAAATTTCGGTAGTAAATTTTAATAATTTCGACTCGTTGTTGGCTCGTATATCTTTCCATGATGAAATGGCAAACCTTACTGAAGAGAAATGTCAGAAGAGCGGGAAATATATGGCGTCGTTTGCTGTCCCTATCGATTTGCTTTTGTAGCGTCTCTGTTGAAAACCCCTTTAAATGCATGTTACGGGGAAGGGTTTTTCACCATTTCCAAAAAACAAAACATGCAGTTCTTCATAGTTTTCCATGCCCTACCTCATACTGCGAAAGCACTCTTCGCAAAAAAAAGTGACTACCCCTAATGTACATATGTGTTTGTTATGAATATCGTCCCAATTTTAATATTAGTATTATTACTACACCCTGAAAAATCTGTGGTTTTTTGTTGTTTGGATGTAAATATAACATGTGTTTGGAGCTTGTCGCAAATATAATATACTTGTACCCAAACCCACAGTGTTTGCTATTCAATATTACAAGTTTGAGACACAACGATTCATGTGTTATAATATAAGAGTTTGTGACGCAAATATATCTGTGTTTGTGATACAAATACAGCCGTGTTTGTTGCACTGTTTATGCTATCTTGAGAGCAAGAGATTAAAGAAGTGTATCTGTATTTATGCATTATTCTCTCAGTAAGTGATTCATAAATATTCCTCAATGTGTGTGATGTATTGCGTTTTAATTTCATGTATTCAGTCGTCAATGGTTCATCGGACAGAGGATATCAAAAGCGCTTGATCAGTGGAAGAAGACGAAACAAACGCTGGTTTGTGATGTTACTTTGGTTATTGTGTATGTGTTTCGTATATATGTATGTATGTGTGCTACCAAAGTGAGACACGATTTTGAGGAAAGTACCTGGAGAGGGCAACAACGTGAATCCGTTTTTCTGCCCGGGCCTCTACTGAAAAAATCGGAATGGCGGACCATTTGTGAAATATTATAAAAAAACACAAGTAATTAATACACACTTGTCTTGCACGAACTAGATTTGTATATAAGTATATTGGTCGTGTACCAACGCATAGTGATAACCAGAGCATCCCAGCGGCGGAAGTCATGACCTGGAAGTCCTGAAATCATGACTAAACAGGCCTTCTTTAAAATACGTAGGGTCTTCCCTACACATTACCTCCTCCTTTCTTTTTAACATAGCGTGAAATTGTGAGCTAAGGCCTTTCTTGCCCATTGCCTAAGGAAGGCATGCAAAGGGGAAGGCCTTAGAAGGCATTTACTTTAATTTATTTTTGTTAAACAAAAATAAAATTAAAAAAATTTATTTTACCACATAATCATTATCCACTTCTACGTATTTATTTAGAAGTATATATGTATGTATCTACATATCTTAGAAAGTTTTACCACGCCCAACTTCAAATTGAAATTTTTATAAATAACCGTGAAAAATATTAAATAAAAAATATAATTTTAAAATTTGTATGAAATTTTCCAATTAAATAACGGTTAAACAGAATCGGAAAACAAATTTTACAAAATTTTAAAAATCTTCTTCTTGGTTATATCTGATGAAACATGCATGCATTCCGCAGACTTTATAATAGGAAGGTATTACAAAAGAACCATTCCGCATGCCTTATTTGTGGAAGGCCTTGCGACTTCTGCCGCTGGGATAGTTGAAACCTTCTAAAGACAAAAACGTAAGAGACAACAAAGAAAGGAGAAACAACAGAGCAGCAGATTCAAATCAAAACAAATAATGCATTCAATGCAAGTAAATGTAAAAATCATTTAAATCTTTTAATTTGTTGTATTAATTATTTACATAAGTAAATGTAGATATGTATATATTGATATAATTAATTATAATAAATAAAGAAAGAACGAATAAGTCGTTTCTAAATAATATTATGTTTGGGAGAAAATACGCATATGTTTCCACGTAAGTATATGGAGGTTTGGGGGAAACACGCGAATGTTTCCACGTAAGTATATGAATGTTTGAGATAAGGCACTCATATGCTTCCACGTAAAAGCATACATATTTGTCAGGAAACATGCTAATGTTTGCATATAAATACACCTCAGTTTGGAACTTGCAAACATATAAATATTTGAAGTGTGTTCCAAATATACACATGGTTCCTGCAGAATATGTTTGGGAGAATATGTTATAGAGGCCGTTTTTTCAGCGTGTATACATATGAATTGCGGAATATATTTCAATGCCCGTGAATATGGGATTTTTCCGCCCAAAAGTTTAGATATTTCCAATTTGAATTTGACCATAATTATTACTGGCGGTTGTGTGTTGGCTACCCGCCACATCAAACCTGTAGTCTCTTTCGCACTTACGTACAGTAGGTGTTTTTTCTACAACTACACACCCACACATATTATGTGGCGTCTATTTTGCCATTGCCCGCCAGGAACTAGAAATAGTTCAGAGCGTGTAACAGACTCAATCCTTGGTTAAACAATTGTAGTTCTGCGTCAATCTACTTTTCACCATTAATTTTGTCTTGTCCTCGCTTACCGTCAGACCCACTTTACCTGACTCCTTCTCAATTCTCGATAACACCGCAGTAACTTCTCTAACTGTGCGTCCAATGATAACTATATCATCAGCATACGCGAGCAGCATGTGACTTTTGCTGCTGATGGTTTTATTCATGTTGGCTGCAGGTTTTCCCATAATGATCTCCATTAAGATGTTGCAGAGATCGCACAATAGGGTGTCGCCCTGCCCGGTTCGGTGAGATAATTTTCAAATTTCACTCCGGATTTGGCGTTCGTCAAGGTCATCCAGCAAAGGCGTAAGTGTTTTTCAGGAATACCAAGTTCAGACATTGGTTCGTAGTGTTTCTCCCGTATCGCGCTATCGAAGGCCGCTTTATAATCGACAAATAGACGACAGTTGTCGATTTGTTTTTTGTGGGTCTTCCCCAGAATTTGGGGTAGTATGCAAATCTGGTAAGTTGTCGATTTTCCAGGCCTAAAGCCACACTGGTATGGTCCAATCAGGTCAGCGATAATTGGCTTTAGTCTTTCGCACATTATGCTTGATAGAACCTTATATGCTATAGATAAAAGGCTTCTTCCACGGTAGTTGGCACAGAGACTGGGCTCACCTTTTTTAAATATGGAGCATAGTAGACTGAGACTCCAATCGCCGGGCATGCATTCATCTAACCACATTTTGCTAATGAGCTGATGCATGCACCTTATGAGTTCATCGCCGCCAGCCTAAAACAGCTCCGCTGGTAATCCATCGGCCTGCGGCTTTGCTATTGTTAAGCCGGGCAATAGCTGTTCTGACCTCGTCTTGGTTCGGAAGAGCAATCAACGTCGTCGTCCACATTGTGATCATTTGTCTCGTTATTGGATATCTCAGGTAACAATAGAGCGGATAAATGATCTCTCCATATTCCCAACTTGCTCTGCACATCTGCGATGAGATTTCCATCCTTGTCTTTACAGATGAGGGGCCCTGAACCGTGTCCATTAGTTCCGTTTTCGACTTTGTGGTAGAATTTTCGGACTTCGTTCTTCCTTCTATATGCCTCAATTTTCTCACTCTCGCGCTTTATCCACTGCCGTTTCTTACGCCTAAAGAAACGGTTTACCTCCTTTCTTTTCTCCCTATACCGCTCAGTTGCAGCTCGCGTTGCAATTAACTGAAGCATTGCCATGCGTGCAGCGTTCTTTACATCATTTGCACTGCGACACTCTTCATCGTAGCATGGTTTGTTGGAAAACGGTTTTTCAAAACCAAGTACGGTTGTCGCGGCAGGATTTATAGAGTCGGAAAAGGGTTTCCACTGCGCTTCAGGATCGTCAACGGGAGGGGTTGGGTTCTGTGGAAAAAGTTGCAAGAGCTTCCGTGAGTAGGCTGTGACTACCTCTGGTAATTGCAGCTTTCCGATGTCCAGCTTCCTCTGCGTCTGGTTTCGTACGATTTTCGCTCTACTCAATCTTGTGCGAACCTTTGCTGCTACCAGGTAGTGATCAGAATCGACGTTAGCTCCTCTGGCCACTTGTACGTCCATTACACTGGATGATCGCCTTGCATCAATTACCACGTGATCAATCTGGTTCTTCGTTCTTGGATCAGGGGATCCCCAAGTAACCTTGTGGATGTCTTTATGCTGGAATCTTGTACAAGTAATAACCATGTGTTTTGCTGCGGTAAAGACAATCAGCCTTATACGGAACTGTCGGAATGTCATGTCGGAACTGTCAGCATGTAGACAGAAATTGCCAATAGTTGGATGAAACACATTCTACCTTCCTACTTCAGCATTAAAATTTCCTAGTACAATCTTCCCAGCGGGGGAATTTGCGAGGCCTTCCACGAATAAGGCAGGCGGAATCATTCTTTGGTAATGACTACTTTAATAATGCCTGCGAAATGCATGATTTTATAAGGCTTCCACAGGCCTGTTAAAAGAAAGCCGGAAGACGCTGTTGTTCATGAAACCCTGTCTTTCCACATGTTCGCAATTCGTCGTTGCAAAATCATAACATCCGATAGCCCAGTAGATACAGCGTCCGATTGTAATTTCTAAGGTTGTATGTTCGATTCCTGTGGCTGCAGAATTTAAAAAAAATCATTTATAAGAATTACAATTGGTTAAAGTATAAATCTGAAATATGAAGCTAATTTCCATGTATATTTTTTTATTTTTACGTAAGTCCTTCTAAAGCTACACTTTTTGCAGGCCTTCATAAGGCCTTCTAGTAGAGATGGATGGAAGGCCTTGCCTCCCAATCTCACGCAATGTTAAAAAGACAGGAGGAGGTAATGTGTATTAATGTGTGTGATTTCCTCCGCTGGCTTAATGTCATGGCCAGG
Organism: Phaonia tiefii; assembly: GCA_963931995.1. Taxonomy (NCBI): domain Eukaryota; kingdom Metazoa; phylum Arthropoda; class Insecta; order Diptera; family Muscidae; genus Phaonia; species Phaonia tiefii. The sequence continues at coordinate 46,800,911 of OZ008367.1, forward strand.
GCAGCGGTCATACGTTTCCTCTAGGGGCTCATACAATCTTTCTCTTCTGTCGGGATAGGCACACAAATTAGGGAAATATACAAATATTTCGTTTTTATGCGGATTGTGGTTATAAGTTCACTCACAGAATTGAACCTAGAGTATTTTGCCAACTACAAATCTGCAACCAAATTCATGTCTTTTCTCATATCAACTATGTCGCAGTTTTTTTTCTTGTGCAGCCATGTCCTGTCCATCGCATTTCCTGGATAGCGGTAATGTCAGCCTTATAACTTATAACTCTCGAGGACCTCTATATAGAGTTCTTACATCCCAAGTGAATATCCGTAAATCGTGGTGCTTATAACGTTTACGGGGTTCGTCAACAAATACACACTGGAAAAGGCGGCCTCTGTAACATATTCCCCAAACATATTCTGCAGGCACGGTGTATATGTTTGGAACACACTTCAAACATTTATATGCTTGCCAGTCCCAAAGTCGGGTGTATTTAAATGCAAACATTAGCATGTTTACTGACAAATATGTATGCTTTTACGTGGAATCGTACGTGTATCCCCAAACCTCCATATACTTACGTGGAATCATATGCGTATTTTCTCCCAAACATAATAATATTTAAAAACGAATTATTCTTTCTTTCTTTGTTTATTAAAATTAAAATATATAATTAATACAAAAAATTAAAATATTTAAAATTACCCCTTTAACATTTACTTGCTGAATGCATTACTTTTTTTATGAAATAAGAATCTGCTGCCCTTTTCCTTCTCACTTCTTTGTTATCTCTCACGTTTTTGTTCTCAGAAGATTTCACCTGTCAAGCGCTTTTGATATCCTCTGTCCGATGCACCATTGACGACTGAATACATGAAACTAAAACGCAATACAGCACGCACTTTCAGGAATATTGATGAATCACTCACTGAGAGAATACAAGATATACATACTCGTTGCCCCTTTTTTATTATCTTGCTCTCGAGTGAACATAGAAATTGCAACAAACACAGCAAACATAAATATATGTGGGTCGCAAACACATATATTATAACATATTAATAAACAACATGTAATATTGAATAGCAAACACAATGTGTTTGGACACAAGTATATCATATTTGCGACAAGCTCCAAACACTCTTTAAATTTGCATCCAAACAACAACAAAATACAGCTTTTTCAGCGTGTAGGGGTTGTTTATGATTTCTTTTTCGTTTTTGTATATTCACTGCCATTATGAACGCTGGCGGGAGGCAAACCCGGTCCACCGGGTTTTTACATTTTACCTATTACCAGGATATTTGATTGCAGCCGCCCATTATGGATCAGACGCTGACCAGAATGCAATATGTCGAAGCTGGATTTTCTTCTTTTGGTTTCTATCCGCCGTTGGCCCATATGTTTGGCTCATCCACCTTCGAAGGCCCGATAGTTTGATGAGCTGCAGTGACATCAGTCACCTACTAAAGCTGAGACATATCAGTGATCTCACTCTAGCTAGCTAATGGAGGTTTGCGATATGACATTGCACAGGACATACTGCGTGGAAGTACTGAGCTGCTTGAACTGTCCAAGGAAGGAATCATTTCGGGCCACTCTGCATGGGTATCAGAAAATTTCCACCTCCATGGACAGTCCCATGTCCCATAACTGTAGGTTAGCTCTACTACTAAGGTAACCAGGTGAAGGTGATAATTAATGTTAATGTTTTTTGGATTAATTGTTTTCGGATTTTAATTGATACTATTTAAGTTGAAAATAATATAGTGAAATAAATAAGTGAAAATAATGTGTATGCTTGGTTTAAGTTTATGATAGTTTAAGTTTGTAATACTAAACATTTTTTAATTTTCCAAACACAATCATCGACATTAAATTAAGGATAGAAAAATAAAGGACTAACACAAATTACCAGTTTTTACTTCAATATCCATAAGCCCAGCAATTAGTCCCTTTACAAAAACAAAACAACATAAATCTCCAGTACAATACGTTGTTGAAACTGACTATGGTAGCGATTATTAATTCAAATTTATTATAGTTTTTTATACTAACTTTTTTCAATAAATGGACAGTTTTTGGGCTAAATAAACCCCGAAAAGTATTATATAAACACTCTAACCACAAACAGTTCGTTTACACTCCGTTCCAAGCAAATATGTTCATTTCATAAAAAAAATCGCAGTCCAAGCGCGGTATTTGTTACCACATACATTTATTTGGTTCGTTTAAAGTATAGAAATGACTGTTGTATTGTGTAAACTATGAAACAATTGCTTCACAATACTTAAAAAGCACCGAAAATTCGGTTATTACAACTGAAATACGTTTGTCACAACAGAATTGCGTTTGTCACAAACGAACAGAGGCGGCTCTAACATCTGATCAGATTTTCACGCTACACCAAATCCTGGAGAAGACCCACGAAAAACAAATCGACACCTATCATCTATTTATCGATTATAAGGCGACCTTCGATAGTCCGATAGCGGAGAAACTCTATGAAGCAATGTCTGAGCTTGGTATTCCTCCAAAACTCATACGCCTTTGCAGGGTGACCTTGACAAACACCAAATCCACAGTGAAAGTTGGTAAGGATCTTACCGAACCTTTCGAAATCAAGCGAGGCCTCAGGCTAGGCGACACCCTATCGTGCGATCTCTGTAACATTCTAATGGAGGTCATTAGGAGAAAAGCTGCAGTCAATAGGAATAAAATCATCAGCAGCAAGAGTCGCATGCTGCTCTGCTTATGTAATTTAATTAAAGTAATTTCCAATTATTTTATTCAAATAATTAATTTGAATCTATAATGTAGCTGTTATTTTATTCAATGACCTTCTGCCATCGTTCAGACAACTTTCTGATAACAGATTCATAGAATTACCGATCCGTCCCACAAATATACTCGAACAAATCAGTTTGTAGGTCCTCTTGTGTATTGACGGATTTTCCATTCAAGAAGTTTTGCAGACACCGGAATAAATAAAAATCTGAAGGTGCTAGATCAGGACTATAAGGTGGCTGTGGCATCACTTCCCATGCAAGCTCCAATATTTTTTGCCGAGTCTGCAAAGATGTGTGAGGCCTAGCGTTGTCGTCGTGGAAAACCACGCCTTTGCGATTTAACAATTCAGGTTGTGTTTCTTTCAGTGCCCCATTAAGGTTCGTCAATTGCCGACAATAAACGTCAGAATTTATGGTTTGCTTTTTTGGAAGCAGTTCAAAAAAAAATACTGAAGTCCCACCAAATTGACAACATAACCTTTTTTGGTGCAGTTCAGCCTTTGATGAAGTTTAAGCGCTTTGATCGTACTTGTTGTAACGACGAGTTTCCTCTTTGAAGATAGGATACGCTCAAGGGTATTCAGAGTTCGTTACATACAATTTAGATTCGCTAGAGAGAGAGAGAGAGAAAGACCGCTTGTCCGTGTTTGATGACTGTTTTATTTCACTTTCACATTTTGACCTTAACTAATTCACAATTTTGCGAGTTTAATGCAAATTCTCCGATATTTCACTGGGATAATCTTCTGGGTTTGTTAAGCCGTGTAGGATCCTTGGCGGGTAGCGCTGTAGTTGAACGTGGTATACACAGAAGTATTATACGGCTGGCATGGGATCTGGCGGTGTTTCGTGGAAAGGTTCGTTCGAACGGCAGTTGCTTTGTTAAAACAGACGACGGGTACACGGGAGTCGATGTTTGTGACTTGAAATGCTTCATGACCCCTCTGGGGTACGGGAATACGTTGTCTTCTGGTGCAAGATGATGGTAGATCTGACTGTTATGATAGGGCGGCCAGTTCAACCTTCTTCTGAAAAGAGACCAGACAAAGTATCGTCAGTATACCCAAATCGGATTCCCTCAGGCAGGGTGTCCCCGATTGAGTACACAGTACTTATCGCTGTCTAGGCACTAGTTCGGATTCCCTCAGCAAGGGTGTCCCCGAACAAGTATCCAAACAGGATCACTACACGGTTAAATTAAAGGATAACGTGGGCTAAGACTACCAGGTAAGATATCGTCAGGATACTCTAGTCGGATTACCTCAGGCAGGGTGTCCCCGAACAAGTAACCAAAAAGGATAACGCCAGAATTAAATACAACGATAACGAGGGCTAAGGCAACATATCGTCAGGATACCCAAATCGGATTCCCTCAGGCAGGGTGTTCCCGATCGAGTATACGGGATCTATCGCTGTCGAGGCACTGGTTCGGATTCCGTCAGGCAGGGTGTCCCCGAACAATAACCACACAGCATCACTACAGGGTTAAATAAAAGGATAACGAGGACTAAGGCTACCAAGCAAGATATCGTCAGGATACCCAAATCGGATTCCCTCAGGCAGGGTGTCCCGATCGAGTATGCAGGACTTATCGTTGTCGAGGCACTGGTTCGGATTCCCTCAGGCAGGGTACCCCGAACAAGTAAAAAAAAGGATAACTACAAGACTAAAATTACTAGTGCACAATGCTACAAGCTACTATGACTGCAACTAGCTACGATGTGTTAGGAAGCTGTGCGCGTTACTTTTTTTGGTCCAGTCATGTGTGTGTGTGATTATGGTTGGGCGAACAACACATATGTATACTGTCGCTCACTGGTTTGTGTGGCCCAGCTGATCTCACTCAGCAGTTGGCTGCTGTCACTCTCAGCTGATTGTGGTGAGTTTATCAGAGGTGCGTAAACGAGGCATAAAAGGGATATTTTACAAAAGGGAATTTTATATATACAGGGTGATTCAGGAGATTCCGGACAAATTTCTCCGGCGTATTCCTTGGCTCATTTCATGAAGAAAAGTCCACTAGGACCATGTCCGAAAATGCAAGTGTTCGAAATGGCAGCGGGTTCAAAATTTTCGGATTGGTGGTCAGAGGGTAGTAGGGTAAAGTTGCTAACTTCTGAGCCAGTGGTCGGATTTTTTTTTGTTTTTCGGCTTGTTGGAAAGGTCTTTAAGAGGCCTTTCACAATTAGAATAAAAAAGTCAAATCGCCGAGATACAAAGCTTTCGAAAGAAATGGAAACAAAATTCACATAACCTGAATTTGCTCAGCCGGATGGTTTTTTTTCTGTTTAAAGATAGCCATACCTCTTACCTTTCCAAAATGATCTAAACGAAGCCCAGAGGTCTTACCGTTCCAAAGTTATGACCATTTTACTGAAAGGCAAAAATGCTTGTTTTTGTTTTATGCAGCGAAATAACAGCACACATTTATTTGTTTACACTAATCTCTGTTGCAGCAACAGTTTCGGGTACGTTGTGTTTTGAATTAGTAAAAATGTCAACTTATTCAAACGAAGAATTAGCAGACATTCATTACATGTATGGATTCTGCGATGGTAATGCAAGAGCTGCTGCGCGTTTACGTTTCCTAATCGACGACCACCAAACCGAACAACATTCTGTGAGACGCACCGCCGATTTCGTGAAGGTACGTTGTTTACACAAATGGTTATACCTGCCATCTGGCTGAGAAAAATGAGGTTATGTGAATTGTTTTTCGCACCCTTGCATTTTCGGACATGGTCCTAGTGGACTTTTCTTCATGAAATGAGCCAAGGAATACGCTGGGGAAATTTGTCCGGAACTTCCTGAATCACCCTGTATAAAATTCCCTTTTGTAAAATATCCCTTTCATGCCTCGTTTACACGTCACAAATATCCCGGGTGCTTTCGCGGCTTTTTTCCTTTTGGAAAAAAAAGGAACATATGACGAAAATGTTTAATTTGATCATCCATATTCACAACTGGATTTAAATAAAAACTACCCACGGAAAATAATGTGACAAATCACAAATTTAAGCTTGAAATATCAGCTGTGTAATTGTATAACAAAGAATTTAGACAACTGTTCAAAAGCATTTCAAACATTTCATAACAAAAGCATCATCGACATGAGAAAACAGAAGTTACTTTCTTGCCAATCCAATAAGTAAAAATTCGTCAGAAATCTCAAGATTCGTGTAAAGTTTCAAAAATTCCTATGAATTTCACAAATTCTACTTCAATAACACAGTGCAACACGATAAAATATAACCATATACGGACACCACTACGTGATAAAGACCAAAAAAAAGGACCCGTGTCTCCCAGTTTTCCACAAAATCATGAACTTTTTTATATGGACCCCCAAATATTTGGGGCCTCGGTGTCATTTTTAAATCATTTTAAAATTTTTCATTCTAAAACCAAAAAAACTTGATCTTTAAGCTCAAAATTGCAAAAAACTTTAAAAAATTCGATTTTTTACCTTTTTTCCCTTGTTCAGGTCCATAGGTAGCAAACCGTTCAAAATTCAAGGAAACAATCCACTACAAGAATGTACCTTCCTAGAAATGATTCCTAACACCTGCGCTGCAAATTCTTAACGCTGCAAAAGTGAAAAATTTCCCGAACATTTTTTAATTTCACTGTGTGTAAATTTTTAAGTCATGGAAATTTAAACACTACGTGATAAATGACAAAAAAACGACCCGTGTCTCCCAGTTTTACCCAAAGTCATGCGCTTTTTTATGGGCCCCCAAAGATTTGAGGCCTCGGTGTCATTCTTGGAAAAGTGATCATTTTGTCAGGCTCATATCTTGCAAATCGTTCGGAACTTTGATTTACTCTCTGAGGGAAAGTTGTAGCTCTTGTCATAAAGAACAAAAATGGTGAAAATATGATGATTCTTAACACGGTTTACTTCAACATTGAGACACTATTCTATCACACCGATCGCAGCAGCTCAAGCAAAACAGTAAACTCAGCACACGCAACAAGGGATGCAGCACAGAGTATAAGAATCATTCCTAGGAAGACCATATGGTCTAGGAAGTTGTTTACTGAGATCTTGAGAATATGTTTTGTAGTTATTTGTTTCCTTGAATCTTGAACGGATTTCTACCTATGGACCTGAAGAGGGGAAAAAAGTTTTTTTTTAAGTTTTTTGCGATTTTGACCTTGAAGATGAATTTTTTTTGATTTTATATAATGACAATTTTTATTCTTTATGACAAGAGGTACAGCTTTGCCTCAGAGAGTAAATCAAAATTCTGAACGATTTGCATGATATGAGCCTGACAAATTGATCACTTTTTTGCAAAAATTACCCCCAAATCTTTGGGGCCAATAAAAAACAAGTCCACGACTTTGTGCAAAACACGGAGACACGGGTCTTTTTTTTTGTCTTTTATCACGTAGTGGTGTCCGTATATGGTTATATTTCCATGACAGATAGTGTAATATTTTTTTGCATTTTCAAGAATTTTCATGTAAATTAAAAGAAAAATGTGAAGAAAAGAATGCTGAACTGAGAATTAGAGTTGTCACACTTGAAAACAAGAAATTGTATATCTTCGTCATAATTACTTTAGTAAAATTTATAAACACATAAATTGAATTTCATAAATATATGAATATCATAATACATCAGCTTAATTTTAAAAATTTAATTTCAAATTTCATTATGGTTGCAAAGGTTAGTGCCTTGTAACCCCAACATTTCTTTCGGCGGCGGTCATCTCGCTTAGCCATGAAAAAGCTTCTCAAAATACCGTTCGGAACCGGTGTAAATCTATAGGTCCCAATCAGTGAGTGTAAAAACTACAATCCGCACAGCTCACTGGTTTGTGAGAAGCTCTCCCTAATCCCTTTATGGGATGTAACGGGAAACCATTTTATTTTTTTTGGTGTTATGGGGCTGATGAAAGCCGCTACCAAATAAAATTTAATAACTTTTTTTCTATTTAATGAATCTGCTTAATTTTTTTTATTTTGCAGACTGAATTTTAGATTTAACAAAAATGTATAACTGGGACACTGAAACAAGAATTTGGATTGTCCGCCGCTATCACGCACTGGAGTCCATAGTTTCGGTCCAAAGAGAGTATAGGCGCACATTTGGCAGCAATTCCCCGAGCAGATGGGCCATAATGAGACGTGTTAACAATTTTGCCGAACATGCGACAGCCAACAGAAGACCTTACCATCGAAACACTTCAGTTCGGACGTAGGAAACAATCGCTGATGTAGCTGCTGCCATAGAAAACAATCCAAGAGTTTCGAAAAGATGCTTATCTGCTCAAATGGGTATAAGCAGACAGTCATTGCAGTCAATTATGCACAAAGATTTGAACTTATTCCCATATAAAGTTCAATTGGCAACAAACTGAACGCAGCAGACTTCCCGATTCGCTTGGAATTTTGCCAGAAGATGCTTCAAATGGTGGGAAAGGACGAAAACATGATGAACTGTCTTGTCATGTCTGACGAGGCCCATTTCAATTTAAACGGCAACATAAACAAATAAAATTGTCACATATGGAGTGGTTCTAACTCATAACTACTGCATGAGAGGGAATTGTATCTAATCTGCGTCACACTGTGGTGTGCAGTTTCATCACGCTGCATTGTCGGGCCCTACTTCTTCGAAGAAAACGGGCACACCGTTACGGTTACGGGAGACCGTTACTGCTGCATGTTGACAGAGTTTTTCTATCCAGAATTACGCCGAATAAGTATTTCTTTCAACTCTGTGTGGTTTCAGCAAGATGGTGCAACTCCTCACATAGCTCGGCCTGTTATGACAGAATTGCGATGAAAATTTCCAAATATGCTGATATCCAGAAGCTCGACATTCTGTTGGCCCCCCAGGTCGCCTGACCATACTGCACCCCTGACTTTTTCTTGCAGGGTTACTGCAAACAGGAAGTCGACAAAGCAAATCCAACAAATTTGAATGAACTAAAGCAATCCATGCGAGAAACAATCGAGGCTATTCCTGTCTCAACTCTCCAAGCAGTAATGAACAACTTTTTGGTAAGTTGCCGCACATGCATCAACGAGCAGGGGCGGGCATTTAAATTCCAGTATTTTTTGTGTGGCCGTCGGTGGTGCAATGGTTAGTGTGCGCGGCTCTTGTACATGAGATCCTGGGTTCGAACCCTGCTCTGACCACCTTCAAATTTCTTTCGGCGGCGCTCACCTCGCATAGTGACGGCAACACTATCGAGTATATAGCCATTAAAAAGCTTCTCAAAATACCGTTCGCAATCGGTGTAAAACTGCAGGTCCCAATCAGTGAGTGAAAACTGGAAAGCGCACAGCTCAGTGATTGTGAGAAGTTCTCCCCTGTCCCTTCATGGGATGTAATGGGAAACCATTTATTTTATTTTTATTTTTGAAACTAATTAAGCTATATTTAATAAAATTGAATGAGCTTTAACATGAATAAAAGAAAAATGAATGCCATACACTGAAAAAAAAGTTATTTGAGTTTCTTAATGTAGCAATCTTCAGCAGCCACCCTGTACTTTTTATTTTTCAGGACATTTTACGCCAAATTAAAACTTTATTATAAGACACATTATGCTTGAGGAAGAGTTTTTTTCTACACTAGATCCAACCAAATAAGTTTTGAACGTGGACAAACCCACCTTGCCATCAAGTTAAACGTTTGCGCTTTGTAGTTGCGGGTATTTCACACATATGGAACATAAATAATTTTTTCCACAAATAATATCAAAAATATTTTTGTTGACAAAAACAACAGTTTTGTGAAAGCCAATGTTGTTTTCGCATTCCATTCCGTTTGCTTGATATTTTTAAATATTTACATTCTCTTAGCTGTGTCTTCTACGATGTCTGCAAATTTATTTATCTAATATTCTGTTATTGTCTACGACAAAAATTAAAATGTTCGGGTCTGCTATAAATAGCGCTGTTCCTCTACTGCTTATCATCAATTTTGCCATAAACTTGTACCCAACTCCATGTACTACTGAACTCTAATCAATATGAAATTCTGTGCACTTGTCATCTTGGCTGCTGTCTTGATCTGCGTCGTTACTGCTCAATTCACAATTCAGAAGAAAACACCGTGCTTCGGACCATCTAGATCTGTGAATCCCGTAAGTCAAAATATTCCAGTTACTGATTAATGAAATTAATAAAATTATAGTCTGTCAAATTCTAAGTATAATAAATTTTTGGCTTGTCAGCGTGCAGGTCTAACTAGTTTAATATTTGTCGGTTATATATCATAAACTCATAAACTTTTTGTTCGCTTTTTCTATATTAAAGAGATTTGTCAGCTTGGATGATCTACGGCAGGATTATATAACGAAGGTGCGGCGCAATTCAGGGACAAGTAGATGATCGGGAAACAAAAATAAATTAATGGAAACATATTCAACAAATATATAAAATCCTGAATATTGCAAGCAAAAATCAATACAAAATTTTATTTATGGGGAACCAAAATTGCGAAATTTGCGATTATTTGAAATGTCACTACTCATGATACACACAGAGAAGAGATTCGCTGTCACAACTATATTTACAGCCAACTAAAATTTGGCAGTTCCTTGGACTACCACAGTAGTCAGCTGTGATTATCAATAGTTGTGTTCCGTATCACCAAATGTTGTGCATATCAATTGATTTGTAATTCAGTTTAGGTTGCAAGAACTGAAATATTTAGTTGAAGCCACAGCAACAAGAAATAAATGTGATCCCACAATCGAGTTTTAGTTCTAGCAATCAAATTATCCTGCAGTGGTGAATATTCTATTAGTTGGATGAACGGAAAATGTAAACACTAATTCGGTTGTTCCGAATAATATATAGGTATGATCAACTAATTATGTACTTGAATTTAATGGTTGTCACACCATTTAGTAATGCATTAACCGTTATGAATTTTATAGAACAAAGAGACAAAAAGTTACAATTTTCCAAATTTATTCAAGCTCAAGATGTTTTTAAATAATATAAAGCTTATTTATTAGCTTCCCAAGATCTTCATCAACAGACGTTTGTGTATGTTTTCGGTGAATTCATCAAAAATATATATCTAGAAACACTCATCATATTAATGAGAATTCCTCTATACACACAACTGAAGAATACCAAGCACTAACATTGAAACACTTTCATGCACAACAGGGGGATTCTATGATCGAAATGGTACTAGGGAAATGATGGAGAATGAGATACAAAAGAAGACAGGAACTAAGTTTAAATAGTGTTGATTGATACTAATGACAGCTAAATTATGTTTTATGTTGTTTGCAGTGAACGAAAATACGCATTCCCTTTTTTATTTCTGCCCGTTTTATGTCCAACGAAAGTGTAAAATTGTTAAAATATAGCAGCAACTAAAACTCGTCGTCATGAAGAGGCATCGAAGAGAGTAGTGGAAACTCTTAAGTATTACTCTATAATACAAACAACACAAAACATAATTTAGCTGTCATTGGTATTAATCAAGCACTATTTAAATTTAGTTTGTTGCTTGGTCTATAATCTCTATGTCTCATTCTACATTATTTCCCTAGTACCTTTTCGACCAGCCGTGTCATAGAAACCCATAAAGCAACTATTGTATAGAGAAGAAAATTTACTCATGGAGTGAAATGCCAACAAATAAAACGAGTGAAGCGTCTCGTTTCTCTGCTCGCTCTCTTACTCTCTTCGTGGAATATTTCAATACACGAACAGTTTTCTGATGATGTTACAGTATCTAACTATAGAAATTCCAACCATGTTTATAAAGAATTACATAAAGTATGTAAAAAGTATGAAATAATCAAGTTATGACGCGGGAAAGAAATGCGTTTGAGTGAATCGCGTCGACTTTTTTTGGTTCTCTTCTACTAGGGTTGCCAAATTGCGGGTTGTTTTTCTTCTCTACCTGTACATCCTTTTTGAGAAACCCAAAAATTATGTACAAGTAGACAGTCAAAATTTCTCTTCACTCAAATGCCAACAAACACAACGACTAAACCCCTGGTCATTCTCTGTTCTCTCTCTTACTCTCTTCATTGAATATTTCAATACACGAGCAGCTTTTTGATAGTGTTATTGTATATAACTATACAAATTCCAACCATGTTGAAGTAAAATTACACAAACTATGCAAAAAGTATGAAATAATCAAGATATCACGCGTGAGAGAAATGCCTTTGAGTGAATTTCTAGCACTTTTTGGTTCTCTTTTACCAGGGTTGCCAAATTGCGCACATCTTCTGGTCATCTAAATCTAAATCGTCTTTGAGAAACCCAAAAAGGATGTACAAGTAGAGAAGAAAAAACCGGCGCAATTTGGCAACCCTAGTTAAAGAGAACCAAAAAAGTCGACGCTATTCACTCAAACGCATTTCTTTCCCGCGTCGTAATTTGATTAATTCATACTTTATACATATTTTATATAATTTTATTTAAATATGGTTGGAATTTCTATAGTTTGATACAATAACATCATCAGAAAACTGCTCGTGTATTGAAATATTCAACGAAGAGAGTAAGAGAGAGAGAGCAGAGAAACAACGCGCTTCACTACTTTTGTTTGTTGTCATTCCACTTCATGAGTAAATTTTCTTCTCTATACTATAGTTGCTTTATGAGGAACCCAAAAACGATGTACAAAATTTCTTTTCACTCAAATGCCAACAAACACAACAAGTGAAACCATAGTACGGAGAGTACTCGTTTTTTATTCTCTTGAAGAGATAAAAGTACCTAATGAGAGAAAAATTGTTCTCTTGAAAGATAAATATTATCTTTTCTCAAGATAATTATTTTTATCTCGTGAAAGTAATCATAGTATGGAGAGTACCTTGTTTTTTATTCTCTTGAACAGATAAAAATACCTACTGAGAAAAAATTTTTCTCCTGAAAGATAAATATTATTTGTTCTCAAGATAATTATTTTTTTCTCGTGAAAGTAATTTTAAATATGAAGAGAACAATTTGTTTTCTTCTTCCAACTCAAACGAAAAACAACAATAGCATGTATAGAAATAGAAAGGGTTACCTGAACAAGACCATTCGGGTAATTCCAGATGTAATAAACAGACAATAAATACATTTGGGAAAGCTGGAATGTAAACGAAGATTTGCATTGTGCCAATACAATAACCAAAGACAAGAATTTTTATCTTTTTTTTGTCTCCCTCACGCTCACTCTCATTTTTATCTATCTTTTTAAATTTCGCACTCAGAATGCAAAACAAAACTCTCGTAAAAGTTATTTTTATGTGCGACTGTTATCTTTTCTTTTCTTTTGTGGGAGAGAGCAATACTTTTAAAGCTTGTAGTGATCACTCATGAAAGATGAAAAAGATAACGCTCGTAAATAAAAATAACTGTCACGAGAATTATTTTTTTTTGTCTCTGAGTGTGAGTGAGAAAACGAGAGGTAAAATTGGAAATACCTCTCGCGAAGCGATATTTTCCGTACTATGAGTGAAACCCTAGTCATTCTCTATTCTGTTCTCTGTTGAGACTTGAGTACCCAGCAAATGAAAAGTGACCGAACTTTTCGGCTTTGATATTTTTTCTTTATCTTTTTGTACACGTACTTCTTATGACATCGAAAATTTCATAAAAACTGAATACTGGGCTCAAGCAAGGGGTATCCATGGCACAGCTGATCGACTATGAAGTAGAAAATTGATAGAAATCAGAGTAATTAGGCGAGAGAGCGACATTTTATAATCAAAACACATCAACTGGAGTAAAAAAAATAATCAATTAAAATCAATGAATGATCAAAGCAATTCAAAAACAGCAATAATGAATGAATTCACTAGTGTAGCCATTTAACCAAAAGTGTGCCTCATCTCTGAACAACATTTTCAATGAAATTTTGGGTCAATAGCAATGGTTTCTCAGCCTATGAATTACCAAACCAGTCTAACCCCAAACCAACTGAGAACTGTAAAATCTCGTTTGTCATAAAAAACAGTTTTGCTAACTTGAAAGTCCCCGCCTCCAAAAACACACCCTTTATAAGTATGTAAATATTTAATATGTGTTACATAAAATTATGAAGTTATAAAAAAGTAAGAGAACTTGTATAAATTCGTTTGTGCTGCAAACAAATTTTATAGAAATTGAATACCACCACTGAAATTGTTGGTTGCTACAACCTCATGCAAGTTTTGATTCAAGGAGGCAATCGAAAATACGGTTGTGTCAACCAACATAAAAATTCAGTTGTGACAACCATTAAATTCGGATGTGTCAAACTCTAGACTCATTTGTGACAACTTCTAAACACAGTTGCGACCATGTCTACACTTGCTTGTGGGAAACTCTCAGCTCAGTTGTGACAACCTCTAAACTCAGTTACAATCATTTCAGTTGTCTCAACCGAATTTTTCTGACAGTGTTAACAATATATAAATTTATTTCAATGAGATTCTATTCAAATTTAAAGTATGCATTTTCTGTGGGAACCCATTCATTTGAAACGAAGTGTATATTGCTTTCGGACTGAAGTTAAAACTAATATGCTATCAAATAATTTGTTAAAATTTAATTAACCGAAAAAATTTATACTAGCAAACAATTGACTAGATACTGCAATACACGCTTACAAACATATATAAATACACCATGCAAGGCACGACAATTTCGAACGCCTTTCAGTGGCCTTTGTCGTGCAAAATTTGGAGATCCTTTATTCCTTTAGAATTTAAAAGAGAAAACTCCAAAACACAATTCAGCCACATTTCAAAGCCGTGCATGTTGGACTAGTTAAGAAGAATTCTGATGGTAATCAGAAAGCCTGGAGAGGACACAGTTCTGTGATTACACAAAGCTCGCCCTACCCAATCCATGGGCAGCTTGTAATGGGATATGTTTGTGTAAGTTCATTGGTAACAGGTTCGCCTATCTGTGCATAGATTCTAGGCTTTAGTTTTGGCACCAATATAGAGTGTTTGTCACAAACGTTCCTCAATGTTTTGTATTACACTCACTAATGATAGGGAACATAGGGAACATCTGTCACCGCATGCCGAAAAAAATGGCCGCAGCACCATATTGCAGAAACCATGCATATGTTTGCAATCATTGTTTTCATTAATTGATGATCTGCTGCTTTTCACTTTCTTTGTTGTCTGTCACGTTTGTGTTTTTCAGCAGTTTTCAACAAACAAAGCCACATTTGGGTCACAAAAGCATATATTATAACATATTAATCATTGTACCTCCAACATGAAATATTGAATAGCAGATACAATGTGTTTGGACACAAGTCTACTATATTTGTAACTAGCTACAAACACGTTATATTTGCATCCAAACAACAACAAAAAACACATTTTTCTGCGTGCGCGAAAGGCCTTTAAAAGGCCTTCTAATGTTCGATTTAAAAACAAACTGTTTAACGACTTGTATTAGTAAGGAACTAATGACAATATTTGAACGTTTGCAAAATCATGGAATGTGACTCCTACGTCTTACACTCGAAAATAACGTATAACCCATGGCAAAATTAGTAAGGTAGAAGCAGTAGGAACTGAAGGCATTTCGCTTTTATTTCAGGACCCGGTCTTGCCAAATTCAGTCGATCGAAATTGTCAAGACGTATTTATTTCAGGTTATATCAGAAGGAATTGTTATAATTTTCGGCAACAACCACAAGGACAAGAAAAAATTTCTTCTGCTATTTTAACGCTACCACCTGTACTAGATACATCTTGGAATTGGTATAAACAACATTTGACAAGGTCGGACCACAACGACAAGAAAAAATTTAAATCAGCTCTTCTAACGCTTCCACCTGTAATAG
Source organism: Phaonia tiefii (assembly GCA_963931995.1). NCBI lineage: Eukaryota > Metazoa > Arthropoda > Insecta > Diptera > Muscidae > Phaonia > Phaonia tiefii. The sequence continues at coordinate 46,816,475 of OZ008367.1, forward strand.
ATACATCTTGGTATAACCTTTATATGGGATACGTCTAAAATATGAGAATTTAATTTTCAATTAAAAATGCATCAATTGACATAAATTGAATTTTTCAACTGATATTTGAAAGAGACCATTGGAAATGTAAAATTTGTTAGTTGGAGTTCAAAACTCATAAATTGAAATTATAAAAATTAAAATTAAAATTGAACAGACATAAATTACATACACGCTGAAAAGAAAACGGTCTCTGTAACATATTCTCCCAAACATATTCTGTAGGAACCACGTACATGTTTGGAATACACATCAAACATTCATATCTTTGCAAGTCCCAAACACACTTGTATTTAAATACAAACATTAGTATGTTTACTGGCAAACATGTGTACTTTTACGTCGGCACATATGCATTCTTCAGCCCAAACATCCATACACTTACGTGGAAGCATTCACGTGTTTCCCCCAAACCTCCATTTACTTACGTGGAAACATATGCGTATTTCCTCCCAAACATAATAATATTTCGAACCGAATTATTTTTTGAATTCAGTATATTTGTAACATTTTTCTTTACTTTTATTGACTATTTACAACCTCATGAGGTCAGACATCTTACACATGTTAATTAAAGAAACAAATTAAACAAATTTCAACATATTATTCCAACTGGCTCTATCCTTCGCCTTTTCTCGCCAGTTGGTAACACCAAGGATACGGAGGGATTCTTATGACTGGTCTTTCCAGCGAAGCCTTGGTCGTCCTCTTTTCCTGCTTCCATCGGGTACGTTATCAAAACCTTTCGCGCTGGCTCATCTTCATTCATTCTGACAACATGGCCTAGCCGACGCAATTGGCCTAATTTGATTCGTCTGGCTATATCCACGTCAGAATATAAACTATATAGCTCTGCGTTCCATCGACGTCGGTACTCTTCTACGAAGAATTTTTCTCTCGAAAACTCCCAGGTGTTTTTCATGCGCTTGCGATATGACCCAAGCTTCGTAGCCATATGTCACGACGGGTAAACTGAGAGTCTGATATAGCTGGACTTTTGTCCGTCGAGAGAGGGCTCTGTTCCTAAACTGCTTGCTGAGCCCAAAATAACATCTATTTGCAAGCACAATTCTCCTATCTATCTCCAGTCTGACGTTGTTGTCCTTGTTCACGGCGGATCGAGAGGTTTCTCTAGTCATTGACACCATCGATTTTGTCTTGCCCTCATTAACAGAAAGACCCACCTTCGCTGATTCCTTTTCGATTCTTGAAAACACTGCAGTAACCTCTCGCAAATTTCGCCCAATGATGACGTCGGCATACGCCAGCAACATGGATTTTCGTGTTAATGGTCTTGTATTATTGTCATTTGTCATTTACTATAATTAATTTTATCAATATAAATCCACATTTATAAATAATTAATACAAAAAATTAATAGATTTCAAACGACCCTTTTTACATTTATTTGCATTGAATGCATTTTTTTTTTCATGAAAGGAGAATCTGCTGCTCTTTTGCTTCTCCTTTCTTTGTTGTCTCTCACGTTTTTGTATTCAGAAGACTTCAACTGTGGGTTGGTTATTACTAGGCGGTGGTACACAAACAATATACTCACGCTGAAAAATCTGTCTTTTTTAGTTGTTTGGATGCAAATATAACGTGTTTGTGGCTTGTTGTAAATATACTATACTTGTGCCCAAACACGTTGTGTTTGCCATTAAATATAACGTGTTTGCGACACAATGATGAATAGGCTGTAATATATGTTTTTGAAACCCAAATGTGGCTTTGATTGTTGAAAACCGCTAATAACAAAAACGAGAGAGACAACAAAGAAACAAACATGCGGCAGATCTTCCATTCATGAAAACAATGCTTGAAAACATGTGCATGTTTCCTGCAATATTTTGCTGGGGCAGTTAGTTTTCAGAGTGCTTATACACAAATCTAGTTAATGCAAGCCAAGTGTGTATTAATTTCCTTGTGTTTTTTTTTATTATATTTCACAAATCGTTCGCCGTTCCGATTTCCTCAGTACAGGATCGGACACGCAAATGGCTTTATGTTGTTGCCTTTTCTAGTTTCTTTCCTCAAAATGGATTCTCACTTTGGTAGCACACATATGCACATATATGCGAAACACATACACAAATACCAAAGCAACATCACCAACCATTTAGCCGTCCGAGCCTTTGTTTATTCTTTTTTCGCTGATAAAATGCTTTTGATATCCTCTGTCCGATGAATCATTGTCAACTGAATACATGAAACTTCATCTGTAATTTACACGCTGATTCAAAAATATATTAATGAATCACTGACTGAGAGAATAATGCAAAAATGCCGATACACACTTACAAGACAGACTCTCTCGTTGCCCCTCTCTTATTCTCTTGCTCGCGAGAGAGCATAAACAGTGCAACAAACACAGCTGAATTTGCATCACAAACATAGATATATTTGGGTCTCAAATACATTTATTATAACCTATTGATTATTGTGTCTGAAACATGTAATATGGAATAGCAAACACAATGTGTTTGCACAAAAGTATATTATATTTACGACAAGATCCAAACATACATTATATTTGCAACCGAACAAAAAAAAAACGACAGATTTTTCAGGGTGTATATGTCAAAAGTCTGCCTTATAAATAAATGGTTTCCCATTACATCCCACGAAGGGACAGGGGAGAGCTTCTCACAATCACTGAGCTGTGCGCTTTCCAGTTTTCACTCACTGATTGGGACCTACAGTTTAACACCGATTCCGAACTGTATTTTGAAAAGCTTTTTCATGGCTAAATACTCGATAGTGTCGCCGTCACTATGCGAGGTGACCGCCGCCGAAAGAAATTTTAAGGTGGTCTGAGCAGGGGTCGAAACCAGGATCTCATGTACAAGAGGCGCGCACACTACCGTTGCATCACCGACGGCAGACCAACTGAAATTCAAAAACTTTCAAATTAGTTTTTTAAAACGTCAATTGAAATTGAAGAGACTTTTTTCTTCTTTTTTATCGAGCGAACCCATCGCCGCCACTCTTACCCGCCCCTACCGACCGAGAGGGCCACGTCCCCATAACGTGAGGACAGCGTAAATATTATAGACCGGTCTATAACGGGAGATCAAGGATCATAAGTTCACACGTTGCAACCAACTACAAAAATTCTTCACCAGTTAGTAATACACTAACATAAATCGGTATAAAAGTACATCACGAGATATTAATTTAACAAAGACTTCATAATAAATAATAATTGCGAATAAAACCAAAACCAAATTATAAATCAGACCACATAGTAAGGAGAAACTAAATATTCATATGTATGTAAACGAATATATAGCACTAATGCTATCGGTCCAAATGACAAATTATCCTAGACTTTGTAGTTTCCCAACTACCAGTGAAATCAATAAACTAATATAGCTCATTAAAGTCACGACACATTCTCCTAACTGGATGAAAGGACGCATAATTCGAACGCTGAAACTCCATGTAAATGAGTTTATAGTACCTCGTGGGTCTCAATGGGACAGTTATGAAAATCTTAGATAACAGAAATTCAGAACATATAAATCCATCAATTATCTTCAAAACTATAATAGAGTTTATCATGGTAAGTCTACTACTAATGCCCAGTTTTTCAGTCAGTGGTGATCTTCGTTTCTTAGTTAAATTGTGGTTAAACATCGAGTTGTGTTTTTTAGTCATTGTTTAACTATGATTTAACCACCCAATGTTGGTTATTTAACTTATAGTCAGAACCATATTATTTTGACAATCAAATTACTGACTGTCAAAGTGAGAAATGATGATTTTATAAAATACATGTTTCAGATTTGCATATTTGTACACATACGTTGAGTCTAGATCGTTAAATTGTTGCGCCTATATAGTTTTTTACACATTTTTGTTAAAATGACTTCAATTTTATGCATCTATTTCTTCTTTTACATAATTCCATTTTGTTTGTTCCTCTTTACTGTTTTGGTATTTATCCCAAACCAGTTGTTTTTTCCAATAAGAAGACAAGGGGGTTGCCATATTAGTTGACAATATGGAGACTTACATTAACTCACCACTGAAAACCAAAATGCAAAGTTAACCTCTTATTAACTTAGAATTAAGATTAAGTAATCCGTGGCCGTCGGTGGTGCAATGGTTAGTGTGCGCGGCTCTTGTACATGAGATCCTGGGTTCGAACCCGGCTCTGGCCACCTTAAAATTTCTTTCGGCGGCGGTCACCTCGCATAGTGACGGCGACACTATCGACTATCTAGCCATGAAAAGCTTCTCAAATTACCGTTCGGAATCGGTGTAAAACTGTAGGTCCCAATCAGTGAGTGAAAACTGGAAAGCGCACAGCTCAGTGATTGTGAGAAGTTCTCCCCAGTCCCTTCATGGGATGTAATGGGAAACCATTTATTTATTTATTTTATAATCCGATAGTTAACTACCGACTTAAAAACTGGCCATAAGAGTCGGCAATCTGATCAATGCTAGTCTACTGCTATACGAAGGAAGATTATGGTTCGGGCTCCATTGAAGGCCTCTCACACAAAAAATGAGAAACTGTTTCTGGATCGATTCAATCATATTAACATACAAATTGTACTGAGGGTCCCACACAACAGATCCATATTCGAGAATTGGGCGGACTAGTGAAGTAAAAAGATTTTTCGTAACGTAGGGATCTGAAAATTCCTTTGCACAACGTTTAATAAAGTTCAGAACGCCATAAGCCTTGTTTACCATCGTAATTATGTGGGAGTTGAAATTCAATTTTCCATCCAAGAGAACACCAAGATCAACAAATGCATCCACCGATTCGAGAACATTGCCACCTAAAATGTATTTTGACGAAAAGAATGATGACCTAGAGAACAGCATATGCTTACATTTCGCAAAATTAAGCTCCATCAAATTGGCATCGCACCACGTCTGGAAAGTAGACAAATCCCTCTGAAGTAAAGTATATTGACAAGGATCCTTGTAAGAAAAATAGATCTTCGCGTCATCAGCGTACATTAACAATTTAGAGTGCATTATGGAGGCGGGGAAGTCGTTAATAAATAACAAGAATAGAACCGGGCCAAGATGACTGCTCTGAGGCACCCCAGATGACACAAAAATAGATCTTGAGAATGATCGGCGAAATGATAACATCTGTTCTCGGTTCATTAAGTAAGAAATAATCCAATTCAGCATGTTACAATTAAACCCCATTGCCCCGAGTTTATATAATAACAAATTGTGGGTAACTTTATCAAAGGCCTTACTAAAATCGGTAAAAATCACATCAGTTTGATCTCCATTAATAAAGCCGTCAATAATAGAAGAGGAAATCTGAAGCAAATTAGTCACAGTGGAACGACTCTTCCGAAGGCCATGTTGACATGGATCTAAAATAGAGGAAACGTGATGAGAAATTACCTCTGTAACTAACTTCTCAAAAAGTTTAGGAATGACACTCGATTTTTGCAATTCCCCTATAATTTTCAACATTTACTAAACTACCAGAATTGTGGAGATGGATTATATAAGAGCTCTTCCAATGTGCAGGAAAATGACCGAACTTCAACGAAGCGTTAAATAAGAGAGTCAACGGTAAGCTGAGAGAATTCGAGCAGTATTTCAACACAGAGTCCGGGATACCATCAGTACCAGCTTTATTTGAGGCTTTCAATCTGTTCAAGTTATCTAGCAACCACGAAGAATTTACGGCACGTGCATCAAACGGAATGGTAGAGCGGACGGTGTAAAGGTATGATTTGGAATCATCATAGGCTCGAGTGGAATAAATAGATGCAAAAAAATCGGCGAAACAATTAGCAATAGACTCCTCATCTGAATAATCAATAAAATTCATTTTAATCCTACAAGGTGTGTAAGACGAATTACGCTTCAAGTTAACAAATCTAAAGAATGGTTTAGGGTTCTGTTTAAAATTAGTCTTCAACTTATCCAAATATAATCTGTAATTCTCACGAGATTTAGAGTTGTATTTACTCCTAGCAACAATATACCTAGCATAGTCTGCTAGCTAGATTTTTTATACTGTTTCGAACATCTATTTCTTACATTCTTGAGACTGTTTAGAGCCCTTGAGGACCATGGGGGACCAGTATTACCCATTATAGACCTCTTGGGTACAGACTTAGGAATATGTATATCCATTAGTAATATTATAGAATTCATCCAGGGCGATTTAAAATTCAAAAGCATTATCACACTGACATATACTATGCCAGTCGGTATCAAAGATAACATTATTCAAAAGAATAAAGTTCGCACGCAAAAAGCATAGGCCAACATAGGACGAAGAGCGATTGCAACCAAAATGCATGGTATCTATGTATAATTAATTCGCAGCGTTGGATGGTAACTATCCTCAGGAGAAATTAACGGATCAATTCGAGAAATATCAAAGTTGTTAGAATCATCCACTAATACTAGATGAAGGACTCGATTCATAGAATTGGGAATGTCGTTCAATTGAATCAAGCCAAGTTCGGATATATGCGTACCAAAAGCAGATAACCAATCACATGGAGAATTGGTATCGGGTAAAGACACCCATGTCACAGACGGCAATTTAAAGTCACCCAACGGTAATATAGGGTCCTTTCTGCTGGATAATGCAATAGCGTCAATATACTCATGATATACCTAAAAAAATCTATGCAAGATTTCAAAAGGAAAAGAATCTTTTAAGTAGCGAATTCAAGAGAGCATATAAGTTGTTTTCCTTATGACAAGAGCTAAAACTTTCCCTCAGAGAGCAAATCAAAATTCTGAACGGTTTGCAAAATATGAGCCTGACAAATTGATCACTTTTTTTTGCAAAAACGACACCGAGGCCCCAAATCTTTGGGGGACCACAAAAAAAGTGCATGAATTTGGGCAAAACTGGGAGACACTAGTCTTTTTTTTGGTATTTTATCACGTAGTGGTGTCCGTATATGGTTATATTTCCATGAATAAAAAATTACACACAGTAAAAAATTGTAAAAGATTGAATAAATTCAATGCATTACAAGAAAAAAGTTATTCCAGTTCCTTAATGTAGCAAAATTCAACCGCTACTCTGCACTTGAACACGAATTGTAATATTGTACTTTTTATGAGTTGCATCTTCCATTTCAGATGAATGAGGTTTTCGAAATACTCAAATTGGTTAATACATCATAATATCTGTAGTAACCCAATGTGCCATATGAATCCGTTACGAATTCGAGACGTATCCGTTTCTGCGGACATTTTGTCTGAAACGGACATCCGTTACGAACTCATAACGAATTCGTTTTCGAATGAAATTCCGCGAATCGTTTTTTGAGTTTTTTCGGATCCGTCTCGAAGTCATAACGAACTTCGTATGCGAATCCATTTCGGATTCGTTTTTGGAAATAAAATGAATTCGCATTCCTCTCGAAAACGCGAATCGTTTTTTGTACTTTCTCGGATCCGTTTCGAACTAGTAACTAACTTCATATTCGAATCCGTTTGGTTTCCTCAGGAGACGTTTGCAATTTCAAATTTGCTTTCCCACTTCCATTTCGCTTTTTTATGTTTTAATGGGCTGTTTACGGACTCGTAACGATTTCGAGACCGATCCGCCAAATCGCAATTACACTGATTCGCTTTTTATGTTTTTACGGACTCGTAACGATTTCGAGTCGGATCCGCCGACTCACAATTTCGCTGATTCCCCTTTTTATGGTTTGACGGACTCGTAACGGGTTCGACACGGATCCGGCAAATCCCAATTTCACTGATTCCCCTTTTTATGATTTTACAGACTCGTAACGTGTTCGAAACGGATCTCAATTTCACAAATTCCCTTTTTTAATGTTTTTACGGACTCGTAACGATTTCGAGACGGATCTGACAAATCGCAATTTCACTGATTCGCCTTTTTATGTTTTTACGGACTCATAACGGGTTCGAGACGGATCCGCCAAATCGCAATTTCACTGATTCGCTATTTTATGTTTTTACGGACTTGTAACGTGATCGAAATCTGAATTCCTTGATGAAAATTCATAGATCAGCACTGATTAGCGTTAAAACATATTTATACTGCACTCGAAATCTAGAGATATCTAGATTTCGTGGCCTAAACATCTGATTTTCCATACACAAATCAGCTGTTCCTGTGAATGAAATCTAGACAATCGAGATTTCGGTTGCAGCATAAATGCGGTATTAGGCACGACGTCAGGCACTGCACTTAGTGCTATCCTGAACATCTGTACTGATATCATGGCCGAATCGGCAGCCGCTACATCTCTGGTAAGAATCAGAGATTGTGGTGTCATGATATAGGTGCATTCCGGACACCCGATTTGTACCCCGTATCAACTCTATTCCCGTAAAAACGGACCACTGTATCCCCTACCTTCTACCAGCGACTAATCTAAAGACTGGAAAAGTCACCAGTAGTATCAGATTTTTCAGGGATGGCTCAAAGTTGGACGAGCAAGTAGGCTATGGGGTTCATTCACCGGACCTAAATGTAAATATCTCCTTCAAGCTGCCTGATCACTGTAGTGTATTTGAGGCGGAAATTACCGTCATACTGGAGGTTGCTGAACTACTGACAAGTAGTGTCACAACCCTCCGGAGAATATGTATCTACACCGACAGCCAGGCTGCCATAAAATTCCTGGAAGCCATGTTTGCTACGTCCCTGACGGTGAAAGAATGCCACTCATCACTTAGGGTGATGGCAGAGTATTTTGATATCAGGCTCATCTGGGTACCGCGACAAAGCGACATTCCAGGCAATTGCGTAGCGGATGCGTTAGCTAGACAGGGCACTAAGACACAGGATCTTCCGGCAAAAGAAGGTGCTAGTATGCCAATCTCCACCTGCCGTTTGCAGATAAGGCAGTGGGCCGATAGTATGTGCAAGGACGAGGGGAGACTTACTTCAACTTGCAAACAAGCCAGGGTCTTCTGGCCACAGGTGGACAGGAAGAGGATTAGGGAAGTACTTAACTTGCCGAGAGGCAGGTTATCCACAATGATAGGAACACTTACGGGACATTGTCTTGTAGGAAAACACGCTCTAAGATTGGGACATAGAAATTCCACTCTCTGTAGATGCTGCATAGAAGAGGACGAGGAAACGACGAAACACCTTCTCTAGGATTGCCCTTGCTCTGGCAAGACTGAGAAGTAGGATATTCGGAACACATCTAGTTAGCACCGTAGCCCTACAGGATAATAGTGTAGGTCTAATAGGCAATTTATTGAAAGGGAAAATTGGCTAGAAGACTAGTCAATAGATGCTATGGAGGAAACTGCAGCTATCACAATGGGCTTCTTTAGCTTAAGTGTGCTAGACAGCGTGCTGTCTTGCAGCCTTTTCAACCAACTAACCATCCAACGGGTTCGAAACGAATTCGAGAACTCTCATTTCGCTTTTTATGATTTTACGGACTCGTTACGAGTTCGAAACGGATCCTCATCCGTTTTTGTGCACATTGGGAACAAGTGATTTTTAATTTATCAACTACCACGAGAAATAATTCTGTTGTATGATAATTTTGAATTCTAATCAAAATATGGACTTTATCATGGAATTTCCAATGCCTGAATTGATTTCCAACTAATCTTTTGCCTGTGTGTAATAACCAGTCTTAATCCTGCAAGCGGTAAACATCCTTGTTCCTTTATAAATTGTTAAACCGGTTTTAATAGATTTTTTTCGTCGAGTGCTTCCTCCATACAATGTAAGAGATATAAAGGCTTAGTATATCACATACACATTCACACAGTCATTTGAACACAGACATAAATCGAAATGCTTGCAACTGCACCAACATATGGTTGAAATTCATACGAAAATACACACACAAACACACTCTGATCCAGGACTAAATTTAGTGGTGTTTGTTTGTCGGTCGGTTGGAGTTCAAATCATAACAAAACTTAAATTAATACAAACACACACACACTCTCGCACACACACACACACACACAAACAACACACATACACCACCCAAATGCACATAATTCATGTGTAAATTAAGTTTCAACATTGTTGTTGGTACTCCCGTTGTTGTATCCCCTTGAAAACAACAACATACACAAAAACAAAAAAGTGTTGGAGCTATAAATTTATTGTTTTGTTTGGCTTTAAATTGAAGCAGTTTATAGATACGGTGGCTGTTATTCAATGTGACCGCAACACATACTCGCCCATACAACCATACAATTCAATGCAACTGTGTGTAGTTGTATGCGTGTGGATGATTGTTTTATTGGTCAGTGTGTAGGAGAATGAAGCGGAAAATTTGGGGAAAATTTATTGCAATAATTTTATTACTTTTAAATATGAAAACAAAACAATTTGTATGTTTATTTGCAATAACCCAACAAACAAGGGCATCGTTAGTACAGCAACACAATTTTATGATAAACAAATATCACATCTTCTACACGCTAAAAAATAAGGGCCTCTCTAACATATTCTGCAGCAACCATGTATATGTTTGGAACACACTTCAGACATTCATATGTTTGCAACTCCCAAACTTTGTTGTATTTAAATGCAAACAGTAGCATGTTTACTGGCAAACATGTATGCTTTTATGTGGAAATATATGCCTTCTTCATCCCAAACATTCATATACTTACGTGGAAGCATTCGTGTGTTTCCCCCAAACCTACATATAGTACGTACGTGGAAACATATGCGAATTTCGTCCCAAATATAATAATGTTTAGAAACGAATTATTCTTCGATTTTAGTATATCCTTAGCTAAAATGCAAAAAGGAGTAACTTACCAAAAATTCAAAATCGATGTTTTCATTGATTGTTATGAATGCCATTAAAATTCATGTCTTCGAAAAATTTTACACTTCTACGATCAAAAATCTGTCCATGTGCTTAAAGGGAAATCAGAAAAAACTTCGTTTAAAATGTTTAGTCTCCATTTTACAATGTTTTTTGCTTCTCCTGTAAAATTGTATTGTTGTTAGTTACGCCTTGTTGCATTTTAGCTAGCGATATACATATATATTATTTTTTATAATTAATTTTAACAATCGAAATCCACATTTACAAATAATTAATACAAAATGTTAATAGATTTAAAACGGCTCATTTTACATTTATTTGCATTGAATGCATTATTTATTTTTTTCATGAAAGGAGTATATGCTGCTCTTTTGCTTCTCCTTTCTTGGTTGTCTCTCATGGTTTTGTTTTCAGAAGGTTTCAGCTATGCGTCGGTTATCACTATGCGTTGTTACACAAACAAGATATTTATATAAAAATCAAGTTCATGCAAGCCAAGCGTGGATTAATTACTTGTTTTTTTTTATTATACTTAGTTCGTTTTTGAATTTTTCAATTAAGGCTCGGCCAGACAAAGTGCTTCACATTGTTGCCCTTTTCAGTTTCTTTCCTCAAAATCGTTTTTCACTTTGGTAGGACACATATGTACATATATATGAAACACATACACAATAACCAAAGTAACATCACAAAACATTTAACCGTCAAGCCTTCGTTTATTCTTTTTTCACTGATCAGGTGCTTTTGGTATCCTCTGTCCGATGAACCATTGAAGACTGAATACATGAAACTAAGACGCAAAAGAAGAAATATTTCATCTGCAATTTACACGCACATTCAGAAATATTTATGACTCACTGACTGAGAGAATAATGGAATAATACAGATACACACTTAGGTACAAGATAGACTCTTTTTTTTAGCTTTAAATTATCATTTATTGCCCATAGTAATTATGCCAATATCAGTTCCTTCTAGGTTTATCTTCTCTCTACCATCCAAGATAGACTCTCTCGTTGTCCTGTTGCTGTCGAGAGAGTATAAACAATGCAACGAAGACAGCTGTATTTGTGTCACAAATATATATGTATTTGGGTCGCAAACACATATATTATAACATATTAATCATTGTGTCTCACAGATGTAGTATTGAATAGCACATACAATGTGTTTGGACACAAGTATAATATATTTGCGACAAGCTCCAAACACACTTTATATTTGCATCCAAATAACAACAAAAATACAGATTTTCAACGTGTAGCAATCTGGCTTCGCTCACAATTATTTAAATTCCCAGTCATTCTACAAAAGTTTGAAAAAATTTCTCATCAGAAATTCCAATTATATCATAAAATATTAACAAGAGGTCAGCCAAGTATTTGGGTTTGGAATAGGGTTTGATGTCTCAAGATTAGTTGTCTTAGTCCAGAGTTATTTTTAAAGTTGTAATTTCCTTCAAGGCTAAGAGATCATGATCATGTAGTCGATGGGGGCAAGAGCTGGAGAATATCGAGGAAGAAGCCTAGTACCAAGTTCGATCGCGCGAAATAGTTTTAAGCACTCATATTTTTTTGTAGCGCCATTGGCCTGCAAAAAAACAAAGTTTAATACAATACAATTTTTGAAGACAAAAAGATCAAATCCAAAAATCGAATGAGAATTGCCACATTTATAATATTCGTTGATATTTCGCATGCATGTTTTTTTTATTTATTAATGTTGATCTTAGTACGGGTCTTTAGAGAAAAATTCGAGCTCACTGATTGGGTCAATATCGAGTCAGTCCACCCAATATCAAAAACTTTTAATTGTTTTTTGTGTATTGACCAAAAATAATTTCAGTAAACCACTACTTTGCCACACTTGGTTAGGTGTTGGTGGCACTCGATAAACGACTCACTTAAACCTTTTAGTCCCCGAGGTAACAAGATTTTTACCACGAGATAACAAAATTGTATACTAGCCCAACCAGAGGACCAATTAGTTTGCAACAGGAGGCACAAAATCATATCGACGCTTAACTGAAGGAAACATTCTGCATCCCTAACTAAGAAAGTTCTCACAGCAAGCATCATACTGCTGGTTAGTGATGAACGCGTTCGTAGAAGCTACTCAATGTATTCTTCCTATTCATCTCGGGAACAACTACCGCAAAAGTCCCTTGCCATCACACTCCATATCATCGCTTGCCAACACGCTGAAAAATCTCTTTTTTGTTGTTGTTTGGATGCAAATATAAAGTTTGTTTGGAGCTTGTGTCCAAGCCCATTGTGTTTGCTATTCAATATTACATGTTTGAGATACAATGATTAATATGTTATAATATATGTCTTTGCGACCCACATATATTCATGTTTGTGATACAAATACAGCTGTGTTTGCTGCACTGTCTATGATCTCTCGCGAGCAAGAGAATAAACGAGGGACAACGAGAGAGTCTATCTGGATAGTTTGTATTTTTGCATTATTCTCTCAGTCAGTGAGTGTAAATTGCAGATGAAGTGTTTTTTTTCTGCCTGATGTATTGTGTTTTAGTTTTGTGTACTCAGTCGGCAATTGTTCATCGGACAGAGGATATCAAAAGCGTTTGAACAGTGAAAAACGAATAAACGAAGGCTCGGACGGTTAAATGATTTGTGATGTTACTTTGGTTTTTGTGTATGTGTTTCGTATATATGTATGTGTGCTACCAAAGCGAGACACGATTTTGAGGAAAGAAACTGAAAAGGGCAACAAAGTGAAGCCCTTTGTCTGTCCGAGCCATTACTTAGAAAATCGGATCGGCGGACCAATTGTGAAACAAGTAAAATAGAAAAACAAAAGTATTTAATCCATGCTTGGTTTGCATGAACTTGATTTGTATATAAATATCTTGTTTGTGTACCAACGCATAGCTGAAACCTTCTGAAAACAAAAACGTGAGAGACAACAACAAAAAGAGAAGCAAAAGAGCAGCAGATTCCCATTTCATGAAAATAACAAATAATGCATTCAATGCAAATAAATGTAAAAAGGGCCGTTTTAAATATATTAATTTTTGGTATTAATTATTTCTAAATGTGGATTTATATTGTTAAAATTAATTATAATAAATAATATATATATATTGAAATCGAAGAATAATCTATTACTAAATATTATTATATTTGGGAGGAAATTCGTAAGTATATGTAGGTTTGGGGGAAACACGCGAATACTTCCATGTATGTATATGGATGTTTGGGATGAAGAACGCATATGTTTCCACGTCAAAGCATACATGTTTGTCAGTAAACGTGATACTGTTTGCATTTAAATACATTTGTGTTTGGGACTTGCAAACATATGGATGTTTGAAGTGTGTTCCAAATATATACATTGTTCCTGCAGAATATGTTTGGGAAAATATGTTAGACAGACCTTTATTTTTCAGCGTGCACCAATCAGATAATGGACCATCACAACTGAAAGAATCATAAATACATTGGGCCTAGATAGAGGCAGAAGTGTTAAGGATTTCCTCCTGTACGTGGCTTGCCCGTCTCTACTGCATCATCATATAATACGGCATTTACACCGACCAAGATTACCGAATTACGAAGGCTAACTCCGTTAACCTACGATAACCCAGAATATTTAGCAGCATTCACATTGAATTCTCATACCAACTCGTTCTTTAATTTTTTTTTTTTTTTTTTTTTTAATTATATAAATCATCTTTATTCACAATAGTTTTTAAATACATATTTACAGTGTTTCGAGATTTTATCTTTAAGATATTACAGCAAGTAATTGTTTATTATTCAAAAGATTTATAAAAGTATATTAAGTTATGACTTTTCAAAGGTAAAATAGGAAAAACCTTTATTTTTAAAAATTTTTATATCAAATATAGTTGGAAAACATTTGTGTATATTGAAAGAATTACGAAACATTATAATTCAGAATATGCACATTGTTTTCATTTGGTAATTTTCATTGTACATTTATTTATAATGCTATTTCTTTACATTCTCTTATTAATGGATAAGAAGAATTTTCAATTTTGTTAAAATAGTTTCGGGTTATTTTTAGTACCAACTCGTTCTTATTCACCGAATTTCACATAATGTCTTAATTTTTTTTAGAAAAATTTAACTCAAATTTGTCGCCGAAGTTGACCTATTTCTGTCCAGCTACAATTTTGTTCGAATAAATAATATGCTATTAACCGGTAGATGGCGCTGTACCTCGAATTACATTTTCAAATATAAAAACATCAATGAAAATTAAAAACCTTTGTGTTAAAAGATGCATTATAAAACGTATTTTTATCTGAAGAATCTTTTAACAGCAAATATGTTTAAATACATTAAAAAATTGTAATATTCAAACTACAACCCTGGATGTAACGGCTCGTTCACAATGATAGCAACAATTTCAACAGGCGTTCACAATGCAAGCAACAAATTTGTTGGAATAAGTTCGAAAAAACAACTGACTGGCAACATTGTTTACATTATACAGCAGTATTCATATTTGTGGAGTGAAAACAAATGGAGAACTGTAATACAAACGAAAAGACACGGACATCAGATTTGTAGCACTACTCGAAATAAACAGGAATAAGTGTTTTTCTTTAGAAAAGTTTTCAAATTCATCTATAGAAATGTTTTCAAATTTTTCTATAGAAATGTTGTCAAATTTTTTCTTTAGAAATGTTTTCAAATTTTTCTATAGAAATGTTTTCCAGTTTTTCTCTAGAAATTTTTTCAAATTTTACTATAGAAATACATATTTTCAAATTTTTCGACAGAAATGTTTTCAAATTTTTCTTTAGAAATGTTTTAAAATTTTTCTATAGAAATGTCTATAGTAATATTTAGCAGCTTATGTTCCATAATATGTCATGGCCATGGACAGTTTCGATAAACCTGAAAATGCCAGCTTCCTCGATTTTTCTTTTGCATCAGCTGATATATTCGAAAGGCAGCGACAGTGTTGTATTTTTGGTAATAAAAAAATATAAATATATGTGAAATTATTGTTATTGGCAGATTCTACAGATAATATTTTTTATTAAAATGTTTGTTTTGAGACAAAATGTTTGCATTTTCATTCATACTTTCAAGTTTTAAAACAAAATTCGAAGTAAAGCGTCAGTAGAATTAAACTCATTCGAACCAATTCCAATTTGAAGTAGAAGTAGAACCTACTTCTACGACAAATTTTTATTCCCATTTCACGAAAAACATGAGAGGACATTGTATGAAATACTGTGAGTGGGAACGAGAGCGCTTGAAATACAAATTCGTTGCTGCCATTGTGAACGCTACTTAACACTCGAATCATGATGCAGCTAATAGAGGTTGTATTATAAGAACAACTTAAATTATTTGCTTTTCCTTCTGTTCAATGTGTGAACAATCAAATCGAAATGTATTTGTTTTTTGTAATTTCTGGCTTAATTTTATTCTTGACATACGATAGATTTGTGTTAACCTGGGCACGAAAACAAAATATATTTTATTGTTGCCTTGATATATTGACGGTAATAGTGGTATCACGTGTTAGAAAAAAAATCTCGATTCGAAGTAAACTGTTGCTTACATTGCGAATGCCTATTGAAAATGTTGCTTGCATTGTGATTCCGGCTTTACAGCAGATAGAAATGTCCTTCGTTATTGCTTTTAAACAAAAATTTAAAGTCCGAAAATGTTGAGTCATGACCATTTTGTAGTTAGAGTGCAATATGATAGAATTCCGTGCAAGAAAATTATAGGAACTGCCTATTTGGTCCCTAACTACGAACTGTAAGTCAGTTTGTCGCTCATTGGAAATTAGAGCTCTCTGAATATTAGAACGCCTCGAAATATTCGCTAACTATATAGCTATAACACTAAGTCATTGTATTGGAATATTTGCAATCATTATCCAATTCTAAGCAGAATTGTCCATCCGTCTATGAAAATGTATCATATCAAACACATGTATTTTGCATCATCCCCTTTGAAAAGTTTCCTGGGTTCTCGCATATGTTGCACTTACGTGCACGGTAGTTAAATCCTCAATGTTGCTTATAATTGCTTGCACTATTTTTCTGCTAGTTTATGTTTTAAAAGTCATGGCACCGCCATGGCATTCATGCTTATAACGACTTTCTCCAAATTTATAACTTTTCGGTTTTTGTTTTGTTGCCCAGCAACTTCATAGGTGATCAACATTACCTTTTTATATTGCCAACAAAAAGAAACAGAACTGCTGGCCAAACTCTTTAAATTGTGTTGCCCAGACACATCTGCTGCTTGCGCTTATTGACCTTAGGAATAGTGTGTTGCTTGTTTAGACTTTGTGTATTTTTAACTTCAATCCGAATTTGCCACTTTTTCCACTCTGCTGAGGAGTGTAGTAGTAATGACTTCCAGTGGGAAGCCTCAACATGTGCGGTTTACATAAATTTTGTTACATTTTATGGTTAAGTTTGTAGCCACATTAAGGAGGTGGTGCAATGGTGCATCCTTCTCACACATTGTGCTGTATTCACTTTGGTTGCACTTCAAGAAAGTTTTGTCTGCAGTGCAGCCATCCTCAACAGTTGTGTTGAGATCGGGAGTGTGTTGCATCCTGCACATAAGTGTATGGTGTGTGTTTGAGTGTGTGTATGGAATTATAATGTAACATATGTTGCAGTTGCTACCACCACTACTGCTACGGTTAGTAGTTAGTGTTATTGTAGTTGCAACATTTTGCGTACAAAATACTTAAAATTTAGTACGCACAAGAGATGAACAGTGTTGAAATATGAGAAATATGCATGTTGAATGGAATCCATGACACAGCTGATCGACTAAGGAAATTGATAGAAAATAGAGTGGGTATTAGTTTAATTTTAAAAGTGTTTGATTGACACCAATGACAGGTAAATTGTGTTTATGTTTGAATCGAACGAAAATTCGCATTCCCTTTTATTTCTGTCCGTATTGGTCCAACCAAAGAGTACAATACAAAAGCAACTCGAACTCAATGAAATGGCCTACTACCTCGTCTTCATCAAGAGAACACGAAGAGAGGTATAGCGGCTCTTTTCTATTTCTCTGTGGCTCTTTTCTTTCTGTCCGTTTCATGTCCAACCAAAGAGTAAAATACAAAAGCAGCTTGAACGTTCTCTTGATGACGACGAGGTAGTAGGTTATTTCATTGAGTTCGGGTCCCAGCAAAAAAAGAGTATACCGAGAAGTAGAATTTGCACCACAACTCCTTGGTAAGATGTAGTGCTAATTTAGGTGCAGAAGTACTTCTTTTAATATTGCGTTGTCCAATGCAGCACTACTTCTTGTTTGACTGTTTGGAAGTGCAGATTATGCTAAAATTTTTATGCTATATTTCGTCCGCAAACGAGCAACCAAAACTATTATTTCAACAATTTGTAAATTTCTTGTCATTTGAAACTTGGCCAGAAGTGATATGCTATTTAAAAGTTCTGACTTTAAGCAACAACTTTAGGGTATAACTAATTGTTTTATTAATTGTCCTTTTATTAGTACTCCAAAAGCTTCTGTCAACAGGTGAAAAAGAAAGGAAATGAAAATCAATTTGAAAGAAAGTAAATACAAATTAAACACAAGTAATATATTTAGGCATCTTTGTACTTGTCCACTATCCCTTTAGCTTTTTAATAAATTTGCATCATAATACTCATAATTGATGTGATGCAAATGTGGATTTTTCGGAGTTGTTATTGATCAGCGTCAAAATTGCATTAAATATGCACATAGTGTTGCAGAAGATGTACAAAAATAATAACATCTACTAGAACTACTTCATTTTATTTTTGCTGGGGTTGCTTTTGTATTTTACTCTTTGGTTGGACCAATATGGACAGAAATAAATGGGAATGCGTATTCTCGACCGATGAAAACAACATAAAACATAATTTGGCTGTCATTAGTATCAATCAAACACTTTTAAACTTAGTTTGATGCATGGTCTATTATCTCTATGTCGTGTTTGGTCTCTCATTCTACATACATAATTTCCCTAGTACCTTTTCGATAAGCTGTGCAATAGAACCCCCCTAATTGAACTTGAAAAAATTAGCCACTCCCTGGGGATATCCGTGACACAGCTGATCGACTTCGTAGTAGGGAATTGATAGAAAATCGAGGGGATATTCGAGAGGACCATGCAACCAGAAGCATACTATGCGGTAATCGAAGATTTGTAGTGTTTGATGGATACTAATGGCAGGTAAATTATATTTTATATTGGTTACATCGTACGAACATATGTATTCCCATTTATTTCTGGCCGTTTTATCTACAACCACAGAGTAAAATTCAACAGCAACTCGAACTCGATGAAATGGCCTACTACCTCGCCGTCCTCGAGAGAACGTTAACAGAGGGATAGAAACTCTTGTATATTTCTCTATGATTGAATAAATGAAAATGGAAGTATAGTGTAACATGGAAATTTTTAATGCATTTTTATGGCAAAGCTGATCGAAAATGCACTAGGAACATGATGTAGAATGAGAGACCAAAGAATACATACAGATTATAGACCATGCAGCAAACTAAATTTAAAAGTGTTTGATTGATACTAATGACACCTAAATTATGTTTTATGTTGTTTGCATCGAACGAAAATACGCATTCCCTTTTTTTCTGTCCGTATTATGTCTAACCACAGAGCAATAGAAAATAGCTTCTATGACTCTCTTCGTATTATCTTAATGACGACGAGGTAGTAGGCCATTGGTTGGCATAATACTGACAGAAATAAAAGGGAATGCGTTTTTCGTTCGATGCAAACATAATTTAGCTGTCATTAGTATCAATCAAATACTATTGAAACTTAGTTTGCTGCATGTTCTATAATCGGTATGTCTACTTTGGTATCTCATTCTACATAATTTCCCTAGTGGCTTTCGATCAGCTGTGCCATAGAAATCCCCTGGTCCAACCAAGGAGTAAGTTACAATAGCAACTCGAACTCGATGAAATGGCCTACTACCTCGTCGTCATCAAGAGAACATTAAGAGAGACATAGCGGCTCTTTTCTATTTCTCTATGGCTAGGTATTTAGTAGTCGAGTTTTGCCCATTTGAGTCAGCCCAATTGAGTTGTCAAAACATGAGAGAGCACTGTGATAGATCGAGCTATCGAACAAGTTAATCACGGCATATAAAATAAAGTTCTTGATTTGTATTTTTTTTTGTCGTGACGATCTAGTTTTATGATGCTTTAACAAAACTGATTTCAGCACTGAAACATCCATGTGAAAATTAACACTTAAAGCCCTTCTTTTGGTCAATTTAGAATTTCCTATATTTATTCTTAGTTTTATACTCTCATCCATACATTCACTGAAAATATCAGTTGAGACAAACGAACTGTCCGCAACCGAATTTAGAGGTTGTCACAACCGAAATTTCAATTCGACACACACAAATCATAAATTGTCTGATGTTGTGACAACCCAGAAATGCGGTTGTCCCGACTGAATAAAGGTCTGAAAAAGGTTGGTCTTAACTTACATAGAAATTCTGAGAGGGTTAGCTGTCACACTGCGCTCGCTTTTTGACTTTTATGATGGGAATACTCTGGCAAATCATCATGAATAGATTCGCGTTTGAACAACGCTACCAAATCCAAATTTTCTTTGAAAATCAGTCATCAGTCATAGACCCTACAGACTCCATTACTTCCAGAAAAATGCACCGTTCGGTGCGGATTACACGCTGGCTCCAACATCGGACCCTATTTCTTCAAAAATTAGGCAGGACCAATGGATATTACAGTCAATGGAGATCGTTACTGCACCAAAATCACTGATTTTTGTTTGCAAATATGGATGACATTGATGCAGGCGGGATGTGGTTTCAACAGGATATCGCCACGTGTCATACGGCGACCCCAACCATCCAGTTAGTGCAATCAAAATTATAACAAAATCCGTTTATTTCGAGAAATGGACCTGTCAATTGGCCTCCAAGTTCGTGCGATTTCACATCTCTCGATTATTTCCTGTGGGGCTATGTGAAGTCGCTGGTTTGTGTTCACAAACCAGCAACAATTGACACCTTGGAGGCCACAATTGTTCGTGTTATTCGTGACATACGGCCAGCAATGCTTGAAAGAGTGATCCACAATTGAATGTCCAGAATGTACTTTGTCAAGAACAGCTGCGGTGGCCATATGACAGAAATCATGTTCGAATGTTAATGACATGTATTGATCTTTCGAATAGAAAAAATTTTTTTAAATAAAATTTAATTTTTTCTGTTTTTTACAATTTATATTTCTGTTGCGATGCAAAAATACCCTTATTAATTTACTCTATTTAATTAATTTAATTTATAGCACAAATTATTATATATTTTTTGTTTTATTAATTAATAAATTTTATTTAGGAACTGCAATTGCTTTAATGTTTGTATCGAACGAAAATACGCTTTCCCTTTTTTCTGTCCGTATTGGTCCAACGATAGAGTAATACTTAAGAGTTTCCATTACTCTCTTCGATGCCTGTTCATGACGGCGAGGTAGTAGGCCATTTGCTGCTGTATTTTACCAATTTAACACTTTCGTTGGACATAAACCGAACAGAAATCAAAGGGAATGCGTATTTCGATCAGCTGTGCAATAGAATCCCCCTGGTCCAACCAAAGAGTAAAATACAAAAGCAACTCGCACTCGATGAAATGGCCTTGGCTCTTTTCGTTCTGTCCGTTTTATGTCCAACCAAAGAGTAAAATATAAAAGCAACTTCAACCAACCAAAAATAGACAAGAACCGCTATACTTCCAGGAGGATTCTATGGCACAGCTGAGCGAAAAGGTACTAAGCCGATGATGGAGAATGAGAGAGCAAAGAAGACAGGAACTAATTTTAAATATTGTTTATTGATACTAATGACAGCTAAATTATGTTTTATGTTGTTTGCATTGAACGAAAATACGCATTTCCTTTGATTTCTGTCCGTTTTATGTCCAACGAATGTGTAAAATTGGTAAAATACAGCAGGAAATAAAACACTATGAAATGGCCTACTACCTCGTCGTCATGAAGAGAGTAATGGAAACTCTTAAGTATTTCTCTATGATACTTCTCCTCACGTTCTCTTGATGACGACCAGGTAGTAGGCGATTTTATCAAGTTCGAGTTACTTTTGTAATTTACTCTTTAGTTGGACACAATACGGACATAAATAAAACGGAATGCGTATTCTCGTTCGATGCAAATAACAGAAAACATAATTTGGCTGTCATTAGTATCAATCAAGCACTATTTAAACTTAGTCTGCTGCATGGTTAATAATCTCTATGTCTTCTTTGGTCTCTCATTCTACATAATTTCCCTAGTACCTTTTCGATCAGTTGCGCCATAGAAAACCCCTGCTTGAACTCGATAGAATGAGCTACTACTAGTAGGTTATTTATAGAAATCCGAGTGGATATTCAAGAGAGCCATAAGCAACCAGAAGCAAACCATGCAGCAAACTAAGTTCAAATTGTGTTTGACTGATACTAATGACATCTGAATTATGTTTTATTTTGCGTGAATCGAACGGAAATACGCATTCCCTTTTATTTCTGTCCATTTAATATCCAACCAATGAGTAAAATACAAAAGCAACTCGATCTCGATGAAATGGCCTACTACCTCGTCGTCATCGGAAGAGCGTAAAGAGAGGGATAGAGACTCTTGTATATTTCTCTATGCTACTAACTCGTTGCCATCGAGGCAAAGTAAAGAGAGGGATAGCGGCTCTTATCTAATACTCTGTGATAAAACCGAAGTCAGTTGAGCTAAAATATACCAACAACTATGTAGGTGCAACAATTTAATGATCTAGACTCAAAGTATGTATACAAGCATTCTAAACATAAACACATTTAAAAAATGTTGCCATTTTACATTTTTGTATTTCTCGTTTTGACAATGAGCAATGTGATTTTCAAAATCAGATGGCATAGAGATATTTACAAGAGTATAGTTCCCTCTCTGTACGTGGTCTTGGTGCCGACGAGGTAGTAGGGCATTTCATCGAGTTCGAGTTGCTGTTGAATTTTACTCTTTCGTTGGACATCAAACGGATAGAAATAAAAGGGAATGCGTGTTTTAGTTCGATGCAACCAACATAAAACATCATTAGTATCAGTCAAACACTATTTAAACTTAGTTTGCTTCTGGTTACTTATCATTCTCTCGCCTATGCACTCCGTTCTCTATCATGTTCATACTACATAGTCGATCAGCTGTGTCATGGATACCCCATGCAACAGGTTAACCCACCAATATTGGGTGGTTAAAGGTTTGTTAGATATTGACTGCAAAACGGAATTCAATGTTTAACTAGAATCTAACTGTGAGACGAAAATTCACACTGACTGAAAATTTGGCCAGCAGTGACTGGTCATACTTTCGAATAATTCAGCTTCTCAAGCCGTTAGGAATCAGTGTAAAACACTGTGTGACACAAACTTCACTCTGGAATTGCGTTAACACAAAATATTTATCAATTTAAACGGGTAAATTTAATAATAAAAGAAAATATATTATTCTGCTTTTTAAATCCAGCCTCAGATGCCCCTCTCAGATTTAACCACTTTAGTGTTACATGTTAATGTAAAAACAATCTGCAGTGGCAACATCATCGCTGCAACATTACTCACAATTAATTTTTAATCAATTTTAAACAAAATGCATACGTACATTCATTCACACAATACCAAGTGTCTGTCATTAAGTTGCAGGGGTTATGTTAAAAAAAAAAGAAAAACAAATTAAATTTAAATAAAAAACATTTAAAATCAAACCGAACATAATGCAGCAATTGACAGAAAACAGTGGCAGCAACAGTGGCAGTGACAGTGGCAACATCCAACATGCAATGGCAACACAGCAAGATATACAACAACAAATCGATATAAATGGACTTGGTTAACTGTCTATGCCATCATTACATGTTTCAACAATTTGAATTAACAGAGTTATGCAACTGAAATTAAAAAAAAACACAGCCGCACACATACAAATGCGATTCGACTGCGATACGAAATATCTTCCACAAAACATATAGATGGCATTTTGAATTACAGGACACTGTCGCCAAAGGATCGCGTTTGTATGACAGCAGCTTTATAGTATAAAATATAGATTTGTCTTGCAATTTCAACAATTCAAAATACGAATGTTTGCATTTTTATTTGTGTGTGTGTGCGTGTTTGGAAGGATATTTAATTTGCCTTAATGTAATTTACGGAATTCGTAATGTAAATACAACAACAAACTTCAACCAAAATAACAACAATGACAACAACAACATAATGCATACATTAACTCACATTACATGGTAATTGTTTAAACAAATAGTTACTACACGAAGAGGGGAGGAAGTGTGAAGGAAAACAACAGGGATGTAAAGAAAACTTCATTAAATATACATGAATAAAATGCACATTAATACATAATAAACTATGATTTTTCATTGACTTTTAGCGCCCTACATGTGGCAGAAACATTTAAATTTTCCGGATACTTTCGGATTTATTTCACGTAAATGCTGCTACCGATATGCAGATCCAGGTAAATCATCGGTGCTAATTGTAAACTTATGTCTCTGATGCAGTGCTAAAATCCTTAAAACCCGATGAGCCCTTAAAGCAAATCATGATAGAGGGCTAAACAAACGACTTATACGATGGCGCAACGAAAAGTACTTGTCCTGTTTCCTTCTGCCTCTAGGTTACACTCTGATAATATGGGCTTTTAATAAGAGCCAAAACAATGTTTTCTACTTTTCAGTAGACAATCTGCCCTGCCAGAACAAAAACTGTGTATAGTTTTAATAATATACCAGACTCAATGAATGCGTGTCTACTTGGCTTCAAAGAGACAAATATAAAAAAAAAACAAAAATGTTTGCTAACACAACAAATATATTAGGCATTTTTTGGTTATACCGCCTGCTAAGATTATTACTTGAAATGTATAGAGATCTAAGCGTTATTAAGCAGCATTTGAATTTACCGCTTCCATATCTGTCTTAAGCAGGAAACCGTTGCCAGCATGAAATATACAGCAAAACAGCGTTCAATCATAGAGAAATAGACAAGAGTTTCTATCCACCTCTTTACGTACTCTCGACGACGACGAAGTAGTAGGGCATTTCATCGAGTTCGAGTTGCTGTTGTACTTTACTCTTTGGTTGGACATAAAACGGACAGCAATAAAAGGGAATACGAATTTATGTTCGATACAGCTACCATAAAAAATAATTTAGCTATCATTAGTATCAATCAAACACCATTTAAACTTAGTTTGCTGCACAGTTTGCTTATGGTTGGTTATCGTTCTCTCGCCCATCCACTCTCTTCAACCCTCGTAGAAATGAGCCAAAAAGTCGACGCGATTAACTCAAACGCATTTCTCTCTCGCGTCATAATACTTTTTCCATACTTTATGTAATTTTATTTAAACATGGTTGCAACTTCTATAGTTAGATACTTTAACATCATCAGTAAGACACAGAGCAGAGAAACAAGGCGCTTCACTCGTTTTCTTTGTTGGCATTCCACTCCATGAGTAAATTTTCTTCTATATTTAAAATTCCATACTCTTTGAGATACCCCCTGTACAAACACATGCATAAATTACACTGTCTGTTGAGTGGAATCACAGAGCAATAGACAAGAGTCTCTATCCCTCTCTTTAAATTCTCTCGATGACGACGAGGTAGTATGCCATTTCATCGAGTTCGAGTTGCTGTTGCACTTTACTCTTTGGTTAGACATAAAACGGACAGAAATAAAAAGGAATGCGAACATCAAACATCGACACTGTTTCTAAAATTTTCCTACTATTTAGTCGATCAGCCGTGTCATGGATAACCCCTGGTTGAATATATCTTCGTCTGCGGGCATGCACTGAGTGACGAGCAACTAAAATCTCAATCATCGCATCCCGCCAGGAGGTATCCATGACACAGCTGATCGACTATGTAGTAGGCAAATGATAGAAAACAGAGCGGATAGGCGTGAGAACGATAAGCAACCAGAGGTAAACCAAAGACGATTTACAATTAGACGACCAGAAGATGTGCGCAACTTGGCAACCCTAGTAAAAGAGAACCAAAAAGTACTAGCAGTTCACTCAAATGTGTTTTTCTCTCGCGTCATATCTTGCTTATTTCATACTTTTTGCATAATTTATGTAATTTTACTTCTACATGGTTGGAATTTGTATAGTTATATACAATAACACTATCAAAAAGCTGCTCGTGTATTGAAATATTCAATGAAGAGAGTAAGAGAGAGAGCAGAGAAGTACTAGGGTTTCACTCGTTTTGTTTGTTGGCATTTGAGTGATGAGAAATTTTGACTGTCTACTTGTACATCGTTTTTGGGTAAACCATACAGCAAACTAATATTAAGGATTGTTTGATTCGCTTTTGTTCCTGTCCGTATTATATCCAACCAAAAAGTAAATTACAAAATCAACTCGAACTGATGAAATGACCGACTACCTCGTCGTCATCCAGAGGACCATAGAGAAATCGACAAGAGCCGCTATCCCTCTTTTCACGTTCTCTTGCTGACGACGAGGTAGTAGGCCTTTCATCGAATTCGAGTTGCTTCTGAAATTTACTTTTTGGGTGGACATATGTAATAGGGACAGAAAAAAAAATTTGTTCGATGAAAACAACATAATTTAGCTGTCATTAGTATTAACCAAATACTATTTAAACTTATGGTGATTTCATTTCTAAAAACTAATGTTGCCCTTATATGAGGCGACATTTAAAAAATGTTGCCATCGCCCCTTCAAAATTGTACCTTTTTTAGGGTGAGAAACGACCATACGTGGAAATGTTGCACTTTTTCACAACTGTATGCTTCCATTTGCATGTCGTTATTAACTCGCTTAACTAAGTTCTTCGACCGGTTTATATGGAAACATAAGGGATATTGAACAATTTTAAGCGACTCTTCATATAAATTGGTCGATTGTCTATCAATAAAAATGGTATTTGTCGTTATTCCCGCTTAGCTAAAAATTCGAACACTTTGTTTGAGAAGGTAAGAGAATTTAAGTGAAGCCGCTTAATTTACACTTGCACCCCTACAAAAGGTAGGAAAATTAGCTTAGCGAGAACAAATAACACAAACAAAATTACAGAAAATTTGCCATTTTATCGGGTAACATTCTCCCATAATGCCTCGCTGAGAGGGCAGTAAATGCAAGAGTTTTGCACTTTTTGAGTGCAACATTCTGAGAAACGAACACAAAACCTTCAAGTGGAGTTGCACTTTTTTCACAAACGAACACAAGCAGGCACTTTTAGGGCAAAGGGCAGAAAAAATGTTGAATTTTTTCTCAGAAACGAAATCGCCATAAGTTTTCTGTATGGTCAATAGTCTCTATGTCTTCTTTGGTTTCTCATTCTACATCATTTCCCTAGTACCTTTGCGATCAGCTGTGCCATAGAAACCCCCTGCTATAACATAAAGAGAGGCACAGAATCTCTTGTTTATTTCTCTATGATGTCGCCCAATCGCTTAGACACCCATTAGATTATGGGTTTCACCCGTGACTTTCACCCATGACTTTCGAGTTCGGTTGGCAAGAGGTGGGAAGAAGGCAGAGGGGTAAACAAACACGCACGAGACGAGAATTTGAGAGGATTTTTGATGTTTCTCTTTACTCTCTTTCGTATTTCTGCCATGCTGTTTCACACTCTTTCTGCTTTTGAAGGGAGAACATCGTTTGCGTATATTATTTTCTGATTATTTGTATAATATGAATAGAAATAAATCGAAAAATATTGAGTAAAATGGGTACATACAAGAATTCGCGGAGACTTTGATTAATAAATATCAGCAACATGAAAATCGGACATATTTGTTTGAAAAATAAATTATTACGTATATAAGTTAGAAGCACGATTAGATGATAAAAAAACCCATGGGTGGACCGCAGAGTGTAAATGGTCGTGATTTACGAAGGGTGTTCAAAAGAGAATTTAACGATTAACGCAGGCTGAAGACGCAAAATCTAAAACATGACTTACATAGTTGCTAATCGCTCAGTGCGTTGATGCAGCTTTAGTATTCTATTTGTTAAGGTTTTGATCGTCTTCGTATGCGTATGAACAGCAGGTTTCTATAGCACAGCTGATCGAAACCGTACTAGGGATATGATGTAGAATGACAGACCAAAGAAGACTGACGACACACAGAGAAGAGATTCGTTGTCACAACTATATTTACAGCCAACTAAAATTTGGCAGTTCCTTGGATAAATGCATAAATGGTTTCCCATTACATCCCATGAAGGGACTGGGGAGAACTTCTCACAATCACTGAGCTGTGCGCTTTCCAGTTTTCACTCACTGATTGGGGCCTACAGTTTTACACCGATTCCGAACGGTAATTTGAGAAGGTTTTTCATGGCTAGATACTCGATAGTGTCGCCGTCACTATGCGAGGTGACCGCCGCCGAAAGAAAATTTGAAGGTGGTCAGAGCCGGGTTCGAACCCAGGATCTCATGTACAAGAGCCGCGCAAACTAACCATTGCACCACCGACGGCCACAGTTCCTTGGACTATCACATTATTCAGTTGTGATTACCAATAATTGTGTTCAGTATCACCAAATGTTGTGCACATCAATTGATTTGTAATTCGTTTTGGTTGCATGAACTGAAATATTTAGTTTAACAAGAAATAAATGTGATCTGTCAATCGAGTTTTAGTTGTAGCAATCAAATTATCCTGTAGTGGTGAATATTCTATTCGGTGGACCAACGAAAAATGTAAAAACTAATTCAGTTGTACCAAATAATATATTGGTATGCTTAACTAATTACGTACTTGAATTTAATGGCTGTCACAACCAGTTGGTGATGTTTTAGCCCACTATGAATTTGATAGTAAAAAAGTAAAAAAAATATTTTGTATTAAAATTTATTTGAATATAAACAAAATTATTATTATTTATAACCAGGGTTGGCATTTCGTGCCCATTTTTGATCGAAAATATGAAAAAATTTCTATATCTCGAAAATTGAAAAAATAACAAATTTGTACGGGTTTGTAAGGGTTTCTCACAAAGTGTTCCCATTCGCATGAAATAATTTGTTTTTTCAAAAAATCAACCAAATAAGAAAATCGCTAAAATAAAACAAATGGCTGTAACTCGGAAACAGTGCGTCCAATCACAAAAATAATACATTTTTTACCTATAAAGAAGGCTGTAACCAATGGATGTCTTTACCACGGCATTATTTTTTTTAAACAAATCGCTAAAACTAAATTTTTTCGAAATAAAATTCGCTAAACCGCCATTATATATTGTTATGAATTTCGTTATTCGTCCTTTTTGCGTTGGTTTATTCCCAATAATAAAACAAGGTTCATTTTAAATTACGATAATTACAACGGTTTAACTTCCTTTTACTTTACTTATATAGTAAAACAGTATAGATACTTTATTTATAACACTTTAACACGTCTTATATTTAACTAGCAATTCGCGTTGCTTACTCTACGGGGTTTAATCACAAAACTGAACTCTCCATTCCAAAGGCCTCCGCTATTTATGCCAACTCACCATGCTCAAATGAAGTTATATCTAGCGAATTCAAGAACCTTCTAGTCATTGTTGTTGTTACTTATCTTTGTAGAATCATCTCGAATGGTGGAGAATTATCTTAACTGAGGCGAATTCATTTTACTGGTTTAGCGAGCTGGTACGTTGTTACAATGCATACTTTCAGGCGCGGCACTAACTGCCTGTTATTTACATAATGTTAGTAGAGTCACTAAGAGCAAGCAAAAGCATTTACTTATTCGTAACAATATGTATTTCGCCAATTTAGTGTTCAATCGAAATATAATCGTATGGACTTTTTTTTTCTAAAAATCGCCAAAATAAGAAAATCGCTAAAATAAAAAATAGCTATAACTCGGAAACGGTGCGTCCAACCGCAAAAGAATAAATTTTTTACCTCCATAGCAGGCTTTAACCAATAAACTCACTTAAAACTCACATATGTATGTATGTCCGAGTTATAGCCATTTTTTTCAGTGTTTTTCATATTTTGATGATCTTTTGAACAAAATATCTTCCATACGATGGACCACCTTATGAAAAATGCTTAAAAACTCGTTAAAAATAGTTTTGTTTTCGATTTGACGCTCCGTTTCCTACATATTGGCATAGGGGAGTTTTAGCGATTTTTGATTCCAGAAATTTTAGTTTTAGCAATTTTTTAAAAATAAAAGTGATGCCATATTGTAGACATCCATAGACGAAATTCTCCTAAGGAAGTAAAAAATTTGTTATTTTTGCGATTGGACGCACCGCTTCCGAGATATAAAATTTTTTTTATTTCAGCGATTTTCTTATTTTGGCGTTTTTTTTTAAATTGATTTCCAACTCATCTTTTCCCTGTGTGGAGAGATTATAGACCATGCAGCAAACTAAGTTTAAATAGTGCTTGATTGATACTAATCACAGCTAAATTAAGCTTTTTTTTTGTTTGCATCGAACGAAAATACGCATTCCCTTTTAGTTCTGTCCGTATTATGTCCAACCAAAGAGTAAATTAAAAAAGCAACTCGAACCATAGAGAAAGGGAATGCGTACTTTCGTACGATGCAAACAGCCTAAAACATAATTTAGCTGCCATTAGTATCATTCAAACACTATTGAAACTTAGTTTTCTGCATGGCCTGTAAACTTTATGTCGTCTTAGATCTCTCATTCTACTGCATTTCGCTAGTACCTTTTCGATCAGCTGTGCCCTAGAAACCCCCCTGCTCGAACTCGAAGAATTGGTACAAAGGTACGTCGCCATCAAGAGAACGAGAGGAGAGGGATACCGGTTTTTGTATATTTCTCTATGTTTAAAGTTGTGTTCATATTTATTGCCATATTTTACTATGGAAAATCGAAGATTGTTTAATGTAAATTGCAGTTATACACGGCTGCTTTGAGCATCTGAACGTAAACATTACGCTCTGATTTCCTCCATTTTCTCCTATCGATGCTCAGCGATAAATTGAGTACAAACAGGAAGTTTCTATGGCACAGCTGATCGAAAAGCCTCTAGGGAACTGATGTAGAATGAGAGACGAAAGAAGACAGAAGTAATAGACCATGCAGCAAACTAACTTTAAAAGTGTTTGATTGATACTAATGGCAGTTAAATTATATTTACATCGAACGAAAATACGCATTCCCTTTTATTTCTGTCCGAACTCGAGCTCGATGAAATGGCCTACTACCTCGTCGTCATGAAGAGGAATTGAAGAGAGTAACGGGGGGCTCTTTAGTACTGTTCTGTGGTACAATTCCACGTCGCTCTACAGTTTCGTAGCATCGTAACGTCATGTGTTTTACTTTTTTTCGTCACTGAATCACGCGTTTCCCAATCGGTGGTAGACATTATCTTGAGTTTGAAGTTATTATAATTTATTTGCGGTAAACGAAAGAATGGTTAATAGAACCGTTTTTCGTAGCAGTTTGCTGAGTTTAGATTTACAATCTATAGTTTTTTTAAAGCGTTTCGGTTCTCGCAAACGTTGTTATTTTTATTTATAGAATATGCACAAATGTTTATTTATCCATCCCCTGGCGAAGTTCCATTATCTGAGTTTTCGTTTGGGACAAACGAAATTTGTCTTTGCGTCTGTATATGTCTTAATCGATTTTGAGTCTTTTTGCGTATATTAGAAACACCTTGTACCGGCATAAGTTAGAAAAATCTTTGGTCCATCCATAACTATTTCGCGCTCAAGATATTTAATTGAATACTAGTAGTGCATTCAATAATTCGATAAACACCATCTACAATAGTTTTACTGACTGGCATTCACCATTAACTACAACAGTAGTCGATTTGGCTTAAATTTCAATCTTTTTTATTGTTGTTGATTATTGTGATTTCATTCCTGTCGACAGCAAGCAAAAAAACGAAAAAAAAAATTGTATTAACATAATTTATTGATGTTCACATTATTTAAATGACCACATGAAGAATACCAATATTCATGATCCTTCGAAACCACAATCAGAGTGATAATATGAAACATATTTATTAACTCGTAAAAGGACATTTGGTTATCCCTGCTATCTGTTTGAATGCAATTAGGTGAAGTTTCACAAAATAGCTTGTGTGTAGTTTAACCGAGTTTGAGTAGTAGTAATTTAAACTGGCGATTTAGTTAAATGGTCTTATTGTTATCAGGTATTATTTTTAATTATAATAATTTATTCGGGAGTTGTTATTGTGGCTGTGTTGTTTTAATGACTATGAATCAGTAATTTATTAAACTAAATAATTACCTGATGATGTTTCAGACAGTGACACGATTTCATACATGTGTATGTATGTTTTCATTATAGTACATAACCGCTTTTTAGTAATTGAGTGATAATTTAAGTTTAAGTAGGGTGAATCTACTTAAGCAAACCGATGAATTAAGTGGAATGAAGGAGATGTATGAGATTATATTTGAAATGACGCAAATAAAATAACTAGTAAGTTACGGAGAAATGGCCTCTACATGTAGTAGGTAAAGCTTAGCAAAATCTACACCACTGCGAGAGCAACATCGCCTGGAATTCTAGATTTTCAATTCATGAGTTTCAATGTTGTAGCTGCTAAATCTTTGATAACGCTGCTAAACTACAAAAGATTAACTTTTTAAATTTATTCGAGCTCAAGACCGTTTTAATTTTAAGCTTGTTTATTAGCTTAATATTATTTTCAAAAAAGTCGACCTCAAAAAAGTGCTGTCTGTATAGCACTATTCCCGATCTTGCCAAGATTTTCATCAGCAGACGTTTTTGGTATGCTTTTCGGTAAATTCATCAACACCACACTGAACGGAAAAACATCCGCACAGGGATGAACATTTTCATCACCCCAGCAAGTGTTGTCACCGAAAGTGAGCTAACGTAACATTTCATTCCCGCTATGAAAATGTGTACATCAACTGCAAATTGTTCGTTACTCTGGTGAAAGTATGGTTGTTGCTGCAATGATTTAGCTTCATTATTGCAACGAATTTGTTTCGTTGCTGCAATGAATTTGTTTCATTGTTGCAAAGAATAAGTATCGTTCTTTCAAGGAATTTATTTTATTGCTGGAATGAATTTGTTTCATTGCAGCAATGAATTTGTTCATTGCTGCTATGAATTTGTTTCATTGGTGCAACGAATTTGAGTCGTTGTTGCAATGAATTTGTTTCATTACTAAAATAATTTTGTTTGATTGCTGCAATGAATGTTCTGAAGTATTTTTGAAATTATTTATTGACAATTCTTCATAAATACACTGATATGACGGTTGAATTTTATGTTTCGGGATTTGGCAACCCTAGTGTTGCAATCTGGCAACTGACAGCTCTATCGTAAAGTTGGACATTTTTAGGCGGCACGAACGAAAGCCCCAATGAACTAAGGCCCCAAATTTGTATACAGGGAACAACAATAACGTTTTTTGGGGAAATAGTTCTTTTTTTTGTGGTTTTATTTCATTTTGTGAATTGGGGACTTAATTCATAATGAAACAAAACCCCAGTTTGTGAAAAAGAACTAAGCCCCCAAAAATAAATTTGGGGCCTTAGTTCATTTTCTGAAAGAGCGATATAGTAAAGAATGTATTTTTGGGGCATTAGTTAATTTTCTTTAAAATGTATTAAATTGCAATATTTCAAAATTACTAACCGTTATAACGTTAAAAAAAAGAATTTCGTTTTGTTTATTTATCCAAACAAAATTAATTAGTTTCTGATCTAAGGTGGACGTGTAAAGACAAAAAAAATTAATTTTGAATTAATTTGTGGCAGTAGAAGAAACAGTGAATTGTTATATATAACCGAACAAAAAATGCTTTATCGGAAAAAATCGGAATATAAAAGTGTGACAAAATATGAATGTAGGCAGAAACCCTGCAAATCCAGAGTGAACTTGCTTTCGGATGGAACGTGTGTTTTATCAAAGGGCTATGTTGATCATAATCATGGTGACGAGGAGACAACATACAGGGAACTAAAGGCTTTAAATTTAATAAAACAAGATTGTCAAGATATGGCAGAAACTCTTGGTGGTATTAAGACTAATATTAGTACCATAAGAAAAGCTTTTAGAAGAACGTGTGAAAGGTAAGTAAACATTTTTTTAAATAACGCAAGTGCTTACATAAAAATCTAAATTTTAAAAACAGCAATCAAACCGATACAAAAGACATAACCTTTTTAAAAATACAAAGAGGCTTGCAGAAAATTGTAAGTAAAAATTTAGTAACATCTCCCAAAAACGATGTTCAAGTTGTGGAAGCATTCAATTTGGAGAATGTCTGGAACGATTTTGGATTGTCAAAAGATGACTCGAATCCTAGAACCTTCTTCACTGCTGCAATTACCGAAGAAACATACTCGTTCTGCCTATTTTCATCGCTAAAAACCGTTGATCTTATAACAGAAAATATTTCTCCTCAAATGCGGACATATCTCGTGGATGGAACTTTCAAAATAGTTCCTTATGGCTGTTTTAAGCAGCTGCGTGTTATATCTGTAGAATATTCTGAAGAGGTAAAGAAGTAATAAGTAGAAATTTTTTAAAAGAATAACATATTTCTTTTAGATATTTCCAATATTTTTCGTATTAATGACGAAGAAAACAAGCGAATCATACAAAGCACTTCTTCAGTATATTAAAGACAATATATTTGATTTAGACCCCTCAACGTTTATAAGCGACTACGAATAGGTGTTGAGAAGTGCTGTAAAGTCGGTTTATCCAAAAGCAAATCTTATAGGATGCTGGTTAGTAATGCTTTTTACATAATAACTTTATGTGAGGACTTACAGTTTTAAGTGTTTTAGTTTTTAACTATGTAATGTTATTTTGTTATTTTAATGTTGTTTGCGCGAATTTTTTCATTTTCAACCTACATATTTGCACTCAAAATTTGTTCCAAACATTTTAAATATTCACTTATGAAACACATAATTTCAAAAACATTACATAGTTAAAAACTAAATGCTTTGTTTCCAAAAATATAAGTATACATTAAAAATTGATATTTTGTTCATGTCTTTTTCAGGTTCCATTTTTGCCAGGCCGTAAGGCGAAACATGACGAAGCAGAAAGCCTTATTGGAATATATACGATCTTCAAGAAGTGCATCCCTTTATCACCAAATCTTAGCATTGCCTTTATTACCGCAGGAGTTAATAAAGTGCTCATTCAACGATATAAAGTCAAAAATATTTCTGATGGACAGCAAGAGCTTATTTTTACCGTTTTTAAAATATTTTGAAAACCAGTGGATCAATAAGGTAACAGCTTATCTACTTCAATATTTTTTAGCAGATATAAATATTTTATTTATATAAATAGGTTGGATGTAAAAACTTCTCCGTACATAATCGGGACACGCGCACAACTTCTGCCGTTGAAGCATACAACGGATTCCTTGGTCGATGTGCCGAAAAAAATGGACACTTTTTAAATTCGTCCAAATAATTCGAAACGAGGAGTTTTTTAAAAGTCGTCATTTCGAAATGTTGTGCGAAAGTGGAGGATCTGTTGTTAAAAGAAAAAGGAAGATTAGTGTTGAAAAAAATAAAAAAATTCAGGAAGCATCGCTCTTACTAAAATATGGCAAAATAACAGCCGCTACATTTCTCTCCCGAATGGTGTACGCAAAAAATGGTATATGTGTAAACATGGTAGAGGAGCAAAATATTTTTCAAGAAGAACCTGATAACGTTTTATCTGAAGACCTTGACGATCCACCCTCGTATAGTCAAAATATTGAGTGCTTAGTTTGTTGGGATAAAAGCTCAAACATTATTCTACTTCCCTGCAAACATATGAAAGTTTGCAACGAGTGCAACCTCAAATTACAGGCTGGTGCAATTTCCAAAGGCATGCAAAATTATATCTGCCCGTACTGCCGAACAATTGTGGAAGACACCATGCAGATATATACCTGACTTCTTATTGATTAAGTATTTATACAAATGTATCTAATTATTATATAAACAATGAAAAAATTTTGTTTTTTGTTATTTTTTTTGTTATGTGTAAAATTTGAATACTTTGATAGTTTTTTTTTTGTATTATATAAATATAATGTTTGTTTTGAATATTTAACAAAAAGAAGAGTTACTTTATTTTTGAATTTTTCTATTGGGGACTTTGTTCATTCTTACTTTGGGGACTTATTTCATAATAACATTAGGGCTTTGATTCATAATGAATTAAGTCCCCATTAATGGGGACTTAGTTCATTCCCATTTTGGGGCCTTAATTCATTTCCGTTTTGGGGCCTTAGTTCATTGGGGCCTTCGTTCGTGCCGCCCATTTTTTAGGTTATGCGTACTCAGAACGTTTTGACATACGGGCGCTATTTGTGTTGTTTACAGTAACTTAAAAGATTCCTCTCGGCCCAAAAGGGAATTAAATCGTGAACATTTTCGTGCGATTATATTTTACAACTTTCGACGTGGATTAACTCAGCAACAGTGGATGGATGAACTTAATTAAATTTTTGGCGATGAAGTTCCATCAAGGACCAGTATTTATCGATGGTATGGTGAATTCAATCGTGGTCGTAGTTCACTCCAAGACGAATTTCGTGAAGGTCGTCCAAAATCAGCTGTTGTTCCGAAGACCATTGATGCTGTGCGCGAACTGATTTTGCAAGATCGTCATGTGACCTATCGTGAGATTGAGACAACCTTAGGCATTAGTGGGACCAGCATACATTCAATATTGCATAAACATTTGACTGTCAAAAAAATTTGTTCGCGTTGGATCCCACACAATTTGTCAATCTCTCAAAGAAAGGCTCGTGTCGATTGGTCGAAAGAAATGCTCCAAAAATACGATCGCGGTGCTTCGAAACACGTCTATGACATCGTGACAGGTGATGAATCCTGGATTTATGCGTATGAGCCCGAAAGTAAACAGCAGTCAACTGTATGGGTGTTTCAAGATTAGCCAAATGCAACAAAAGTTGTTCGCGCCCGAAGCACTTCCAAGCAAATGGTCGCTTGTTTTTTCGGAAAAACAGGACATGTCGCAACCGTATCACTAGACCAACGCAGAACAGTGAATTCTGAGTGGTACACAACCATTTGTTTGCCAGTTGTCTTCCAAGTAATCAGGAAAACCAAACGCCGAAGGCGGATCACACTTCACCACGACAATGCGAGCTGTCACACATCGGCTGAAAAAACTGAATTTTTTAGCACTCAAAACATCGATTTGATGGGTCATCCGCCGTATAGTCCTGACTTGGCACCGAATGACTTCTGTTTATTCCCGTACGTAAAAACCAAACTGAGAGATGAACGTTTTTCGACACCTGAAGAAGCGGTTGCTGCATTCAGAATGCATGTTTTGGAGATACCTCAATCAGAGTGGCTAAATTGTTTCGACAATTGGTTCAAACGCATGCAAAAGTGTATAAATCTTCATGGGGAATATTTTGAAAAACAATAAAGTGATTTTCGATGATTAATATTTGTTTTTGTTCTCTGATCCCGAAACATAAAATTCAACCCTCGTAGTACTAAATATCAGGTGTTTTGATAAAAAAAAATTTTATTTTTTGTTTCGAAAATGTTCTCAGTTTACTAAATAGATTATATTCATTTCGTGTTGAAACACTTGACTGGAGAAGATTGTGGTAGTCGAGGGGTTGAGGAGTATTATTGTGGCAGTCGTATTGAAATAAAAACAAATATGAGGAATTTATTATTAAGATTTCTCATTAAAATATGTATCTATGTCTGTACTAACCATGAACATAAGAACTGCTGCCTTTAACATAGAACCACATCGATGTTCTCTTAAATCATGGAATTGTTGTTGTGTTGAGGGTTCGATATTGAATTGGAGCGCCAAATTTCCCCGTCATTAAGCCAGTGATCGCTCTGCAAGCATTTTCTTCAACTGCTCTTTGGATTATTTTAACCAAATTTGTTAAAGTTTCGATTAGATTCATTTGTTTCCAACACACCGAAACCAACATAACGAAACACGCGCGACCAAATTATGATTAAAACACAAAACACGAACATTTTGCTGCGATTTGTACTCACGATTGTACTGTACGCTCACCATTTCTCGGTACGCTCACCATTTTCTCTAGCTAGCCTTTATTTAACGCACGCTCATTTTATCGACTGCTTCTCTCTCTATACCTTCATAAAAATTAGTTTCGTTACAATAACAAAATTGTTTCGTCAACTAAAAATAGTGACAAACCTCCAAAATAAGTATATATAAACTGTAAAAAGTAAGAGAAAAACCAAATTTCAGTAGTTTAAATCTAATGCCTTTACTCTTTTTTTAAATTTCAATCCATTTTCTACAAAATTCAAATTAAATAAAATTGTTGTAAGTTGAAGCAGCAACGAAATGAAAAATTGTCAAAGAAGTCAAGTATGAAATTTTTCGTTGCAGCATCTACCATATTGTCGGATATACGACACATTTCATTATAACAATATAAAAATATTAACGAATATGTTTCATCCATGCGACGAAGCGTTTTTCTTACAGTGCATGTGTATCGAAAAACTATTCATATTAATGAGAATTCCTTTATACATCTGTTCGAAGAATACCAAGCATTAACATTGAAAACACTTCCTTAATCCTTCAAAAAGGTCTATCAACAAATTAGATGTGTCGTTGCTTCTTATTATTTCAATACGTGTGTCTATTTTTCAATTGATTCTTTATAACTTTGCTACAAAACACAACAAATTATTTTGTATTTGTATTCTTCTAGAAAACCTCAAATAAAATTATAAATTTCTTTCTTAACAATTGAATTGAAATTACGGGAAGCTTCGCTTCCCTCACGCATTTCGTTTACCACAAACAAATGAACAAACCGAAATCGTATTTACCAAAATGCAAAATTCAAAATTCAACCAGAGAGCAAGCGAACGAACAATCAGTGCTTAATAGTATCACGGAACTTCATAATTACATAACAAATTTAAATACATAAAAGTAACCGACAAAACGCAAGGAACAAACAACATGGGCAAAACTCCGGTCGACTTGGGGCACAGTGGGAGAAAAATATTTTTTTTTACAGAAAATTATATTCTGCTTAGTAAATGCATAATGTTTTAAAATCTACTTTGTTTATTGCAACATTTAAAGTACGACGGCGGTCCCAAAACTAGACGGCCTGAGGTGTAGATGGTGCCACTAGTTAAAAAAAAATTATTTTGGTGAAAAGTGCCAACCTCGATCCGACAATGTTTTTCGATAATAGGCCCCAAAAGAAGGCGAAAAAATTAAATAAATTTTTTCGATAACTTGTTTAGTTGTCGAGATATCGTGGGTTAAAGTTTTAAAAAATTAATACCTTACTAACCAATTTACTCAACCAGAGTGGTACAACTCCTCACAATAAGCCCAAATTTTAAATAAAAGTTATCGATAACTTCTTTAGTTATCGAGATATCTGTAGCTGTAACGTTTTATATGTACTACTTTCAACAATTTTACTTGTGTTTTTTTACCAATCCAATGAACAAAAGGACAAAAAATGAAAATGAATGAATATTACAATGAACCAATGAGCAAAACGACAAAGAAAAATTTTAAATAATAATAAAAATAAATAATAATCTGCAACTGCATGAACTTGACATAAAATGTAAAGATGGCTGCGTTTAATTTAAAATTTTTCAATTTCAGTATTTCTTGCCAAATCACAAAGTTTACCAATCCGATATTAAATATCTCGA
The DNA here is from genome assembly GCA_963931995.1 of Phaonia tiefii. Taxonomy (NCBI): domain Eukaryota; kingdom Metazoa; phylum Arthropoda; class Insecta; order Diptera; family Muscidae; genus Phaonia; species Phaonia tiefii. Next base: position 46,856,036 of record OZ008367.1, read on the forward strand.
TAACTACTACAGTTGTTGATAAATTTTATTTCAATTTTCAAAGTTCTACAGAAAAAGTTATCTTTTGAGTAAAACGTTCAAAAAAAGTTAGCGATTTTTTAAAACTTCAACCCTCAATATCTCGATAACTAAGTGAGTTATCGATAACTTTTATTTAATTTTTTCGGCTTATTTTGGGTGATCTAAAAAAAAAATATAGAAATGAGGGGCACGGATATCGTACTCTTACCCCATATCGCAACAAACGAATCATAACTCAAAATTTTCACATTTTCATTTTTGCTTAAAAACAATAATCAAAGACCAATTCTATCCACTGTAAAACGCTGTCGTCATTTTCTCTTCCCTTTCTTCAAAAAACATTTATATGAATGTGTCTATTATTGAGAATTGTCATCCATTTTTGCTTAACAAATTCAGTTTTTTGTCTCTATTGTAAATTTGCAAATTTTCAGTTGTGACTCTTTTGTATTTAGGGTGAGATATGTTTCAAGTTTCAGGGCGCCACGTTGTTTAGTATTTTTGTTTGCGTCATCAAAAGTAAACGATACCAGTGAATTTATAAACATGGAAAAAATTGCTCACCGTTATGTAATTCAATATTTCAATATACATATCTCACTGAATTTGTAAATTTGTAGCCGAGCTAGATTCTATTCTGATCCTTCATTTACGACTGTAAAATATTGGGCAGCAGAGCTTAGACGAGGCCGTTCGAGCTGCCAAGACAAACGCCGTAGTGGTCGACCAATTGAGGTGTCCACTAGGTTGTCCCATCAATAAAAAATTTTTTTGGTCAAACTTTATTTGCAAGCTTATAGGGTAAAGTATTTTTGAGAATTTTTTCGGAAATTTTACCAAAAATCGGGTATTCCGGGCGTTTTTTGCATTTTACTTAAAACTCGGTCAATAACCACGATTTTCTTAGTTTGCAAGTCAACATATTTGAAGCTAAACGTCCTAACTTTTATTGTATATGCGCAAACCACCAGTTTTGGCAATAATTTTCCTCAATAGGGTGACCACGTATTACATTTTTTCGTAAATTTTGTAACTAACGCTTTATATCTATTAAAACTCCAATGAAAATGTAAAAAACTAATGATGCGCTTTAAAAGACGTATAACTTCCAAGCAATTTTGTAGAAAAAAATTTTGAATTTACGGTTACTGTACCAGAGTTATACCATTTTAAAGCCTCTTACCCATTGTATGAAACTAATAATATTATAATCTGTTTGCTATTTTTGCATCGGATTTGCTTTAAATTTCGATGAGAAATATAAAATACTAGTGATGTACTTTAAAAGATAGGCAAATTCCGAGCAATTTTCTAAAAAAAATTTTTGAATTTGTAGTTACTGTTCCAGAGTTATGCCACTTTAAAACTCTTTACCCATTGTATGAACCTAATAATATTATAAACTGTTTTTTTTTAAACCGGATTTCCTTTGAACATTGTATTATTGAAAAAATCTACATGCGCTATGTAACGACTAAGAATTACACGTAGCAAAAAGTGGCCCCGGCAACATTTTGCAGGAATCATATATATGATTGCTTGCAAATATATATATGTTTCCTGCAATATGTTGCAGGGGCCGTTTTTTTCTGCGTGTAAGTCTTTGTCGTTACTTAGCGCATGTAGATTTTTTTTATTAATACAGTCTCTAACTCAGCTAATAAAAATTTGCTGCATGGTCTATAATCTGTATGTCTTCTGTGACCTCTCATTCTACATCATTTCCCTGGTGGCTTTTCGATCAGCTGTGCCATAGAAACCGCCTGGTGCAACTAATGTGACAACATTTCGAACAGTGGTCACAAAATTTAACGAAACTGGGACGGTTATGGGCAGTAAGACTCCTGTGCGTCAACGTACCGGTCGGTCTCTTGAAAACATTGCTGCTGTCACCGAGAGTGGCACCGAAAACATCAATTCGGCATCATTCTCAGCAACTGTAAATTTCACGAAGCACTACGCAGCGAATTTTAACAGAAGACCTCCAACCTCATGCCTACAAAATTCAGCTTACTCAGGAGCTCAAACCAGCAGACCACGGACATCGCCGGTAATTCGTTCAATGGGTAATAGAGCAAAGTGAAGTCAATGCCGATTTTTCAAAAAAGTCATCTTCTCCGATGAAGCGCATTTCCATCTGAATGGCGTCGTGAATACACAAAATTGTCGGATTTGGGGCTCAGAAAATCCTCATGCAATCCATGAGATACAAATTCGCCACAACGAGCAACTGTGTGGTGCGGATTTTGGTAAGGCGGCGTGATTGGTCATTACCTGTTGGAAAATTAGGCCGAAATTTCAGAGACTGTGAACGGCATTCGTTATAGGAACATCATAACGGAATTCTTGTGGCCTCAACTAGATGGTATGGATCTGAACAACATGTGGTTTCATCAAGACGGCGCCACCTGCCACAATCGATTTGTTGCAGCAACGCTTTCCAGAACAAAATATCTGAAGAAATTCTGATGTCAACTGGCCACTAATATCATACGATTTAACGCCGTGCTGTTTCTTTCGTTGGTTTAAACCCCAGAAACAATTCCTGGCCTCAAATCAGAGATCCAACGCTTCATCGCTGAGATACAGCCACATCTCTGTGAAAAAGTCGTGGAAAATTTCATCAAAAGAGTAATGGCCTGTCATAAGAGCCCTGCTGGCCATTTGACGGATATTTTATTTCATACTTATCGGAACATGTCTTCCTTACAATCCAATAAAAAAATCCAAAAAAATCGTGTTTTTATTTTAAAATGAAAAAGGGATTTCTTACTGAGCCACCCTTTGCATGGTGGACTATTTGAACCTTCCGCATCTGACAACCCTGGAACATTTTATTTTGTTTTCAGATCCGTAGTCAAGGTTGTGTTGTCAGTACAGCTGATTTGATTCGTTTTCTTTCCGTAGCACTTGCCAGCTGTCAAATTCATATGAATTTTGTTTTTGATGTGTTAACCTCTATTGGCACGGGTAGGGCAAAGTAAACACATGCAAACAAAACAGCGTTATTATCACATGCGAGGTTGTTGTACAACAATAGTCTCTGCCTAAAAATAAGTACACTCCGGTTCACTTATTGAAAGGCACTAAAAATTCCATATTAAGCAGCCTGTATCTTTTGCAATTTGTAACCGTTTGCAAAATTTTAAAATGGAAATGGAAGCTAGACATCTTGAGATATAAAAAAAAATCATGACAATAGTGGTTTCTTCACTAAAGAACTTTTTTGAGCAATTTATAAAAATAAAGTCCAAAATGTGCTATTTTTTGGTTCACTTGAATAAAGGCACTTTATTACTTTTTTATTATTTTAGTATACAAGCAGGTCATCGCCAAAGAGTATTGAATAGTATAGAGAACTCATGGAACGAATTGTATGACTCAAAAGCACTGGTGACATCTGGCGAATGGTTCAAAAGATACTACTCCCTTTTTGTCATAACTTGGTCCATTCATAATTTTGATGTGAAATATTGATGCCATTTGAAACATTTATGCTTTTTGTAGTGTCTTATGTAATAACATTGTCGAGATGGTTCATTTATATTGAAATATTCTATAAAGAGAATAAGACTCGTTTATGCTCTTTACTCAGACTCTCTACATGAGAGCAATAAGTTCTCTATACTATTTAATACGTTTTATCTTTGCTCTGTTTATGACAAAACGAAATATTGCTTTATTTATTTTAACAATATTGTTACGAATTTCCTTATTCGTCCTTTTTGCGTTGTTTTATTCCCAATAATAAAACAAGGTTCGTTTTAAATTACGATAATTACAACGGTTTAACTTCCTTTTATTTTACTTATACAGTACAACAGTTTTCTTTATTTATAACACGTTAACAACTCTTGTATTTTACTATCAATTCGCGTTGCTTACTTTACGGGGTTTAATCATAAACTGAACTCTCCATTCCAAAGACCTCCGCTATTTATACCAACTCACCATACACAAATGAAGGTACATATATCTAGCGAATTCAAGAACCTTCTAGAAACTAGATGTTGTTGTTGTTGTTTATCTTTGTAGAACATTCTCCTACACAGGAGAATTATCTTTACTGAGGTGAATTCATGCTACTGGTTTAGCGAGCTGGTACGTTGTTACAATGCATACTTTCAGGCGCAGCACTAACCGCCTGTTGTTTACATACTGTTAGTAGAGTCATTAACATATTCATATTCATATTCGTAACACTGCCCCCCACTTAAGCCTGTTCGTCCCGAGCAGGCTCAACCCTCCGTTTTCCATACAGAGCTAGTCTTTCCAAATGCACGACTTTCATTTTAGCTCTTGGACTTTGGCTTTTCTGGATTCTATAAACCACGTCATTTATTCGTTTTACAACCCTGTAAGGGCCTTCCCAGTGAGTCTGAAGTTCTGGAGATAAACCTTTCTTGCGCTGTGGGTTGAACAGTAAAACTAGCTGGCCTTCATGGAATCCTTCGGAATTTGCCGCTTGGTCGTACCTGGCTTTCATCTTATTACTGACCAACTTCATTCTGCTGCGAACAAACTCGTGAAGTTCGCTAAGCTCCCCTGGGATACAATCATTCTCCCCACTGTCGGATGTTAGGCAGTTGCCAAACTCCAAATTTCTAGGGAGCTTTAACTCTGTCCCAAAGACGGCACTAGCTGGTGTTCGGGCAGTGGTATCCTGGGTGGCCGACCGGTATGCTAGAAGGAATTTTGGTATGCGTTCGTCCCAGAATTTTCTATCCTTACTGACGATCTTGCTCAAATATTCTTCAAGAGCCTGATTAAATTTCTCTACCGTCCCGTCAGTCCGAGGACGCACTGATGTCGTTCTTATACCACGAATTCCACTCCTCTCGCATATTTCTTTCAAGATCGCAGATTCAAAATTTCTACCCTGCTCCGAATGCAGTTCTAAAGGGACACCAAAACGACTTATCCAGTTGTTCACCATAGCTTTGCTTATTGTTTTCGCTTCTTTATTTGGAATAGCGTACACCTCGGGCCATTTACTGAAGTAGTCCATAACGACTAGGGCATATTGTTTCCCAGACCTACTTGTTGGATATGGACCAGCCACCATCATGGATATTCGCTCAAAGGGAGTACTTGGACTCTTCTGATGTCTCTGTTCTCAACTCTTCCGCGTTGGTCCTTTAGTTGTCAAGCAGTGGGTGCAGCCTGCAATGCACTCGGATACAGCTTTTTGACGACCAACCCAATAGAAACGTTCACTTAGTTCCTCCATAGTTTTGCCTTTTCCGAGGTGCCTACTACTCGGACCATTATGAGATTCTGCAATTATCTCTTCCACTTTGAAGGTAGGTACCACAATTAGATTTTTCTCCGTTTTACCATCTTCACTGTCCCATACACTGTATAGACAGCCATCTAGCAGTCTCAGGCTATTCCACTGGGCCCAATATGATTTTAAAACGGGGCTTTCTGAAGCGATTTCATTCCGCGTTAATTGTCTATCCTCTTGCTTTGCCAAAATAATTTTTGCCAATACAGGATCACTACTCTGTGCCGTGAACCACTCGTCGTCCGATTCAATTCTCTGGGATCGGACGTCAGTAATTTGCTCTTTTATCTCAGTCTTAGAATCCTGCTTACGCTTGATTACATGTGGACGGTCATTTACTCGTCCGGTATCGGCCGTTATCGTTGGAGATCTTGACCGTTTTCGTGGCTCTCTGCTGTTTCGTGCAATATGACCAGGTTTGCCATGATTGTCATCTTTCAATTTTTTTGCTTGCCATAGCGCTTTCGTGAGAATGAAAATCCGAATCACTTCTTTCAGTTCGCTAACGGCGCCTTTTAAATCTTTTGATTTGCCTCCGTTTCTACCCTTCGCACTTGATGTGTCTGTTGACTGGAAACAACCCTCGCCGTCTCATTCGCCAAAGCAAAGGAAACTGTTTCCACAAAAGTAGCTCTTTGTGAGGCAAATACCGCATATCTAACGTCAGGATCGTTAATGCCCCTAACAAATGCCTCTATCTTAAATTGCTCTAAGAAAGTTTGGGGTTCTCCAGGATATGCCACCAACACCAAACGTTCCACCTCGGTTGCGAGGTCCTGAAGTGTTTCATTATGCTTTTGCGCTCGGCCTCTTAATTCCATGCGATATAAATCCTTCTTGTGATCGCCACCATACTTGCGTTGTAACGCAGCCAGTATATCCTCGTAGTTGTTTCTGGCACTGACGGGAATGCTCTGAAGGACTTCTGCTTCATTGCCTTTCAGTGCTAAAATTAGCACTACTGCTTTGTCGTTGCTGTTTCACAAGTTCTTGATGGCGACCATTTCGAATTGGAATTTGAAAACGTCGAATGGTGTAGAGCCATCGAAACTGGGAGCTTTCAATCTACTAGAGCCTTCAGAAAATACTCGCACTGGACCCTCTTGCAACTGAAGTTCACTCATTTTCCTTTGCAATTCGATTACATAATTTTTTAGTTCCCGTTCGACTTCCCTGAACTTATGTTCGACTTCTTCTGCCCTATTTCTTCGATTTTTTTTCAACCTTTTCGAATTTATCGTTCACTTGAATCTCCATATTGCCCACAACTTCAGAGATTTCAGTTTCTCATTTGTGGCATTTGATGTTCCCTGAATAATTCTAGAATTCTCGCTTAATTTATTGTCCATAATTCTAGAATTCTCGCCAAATTTCTTTCAAGTTTTTCGTTCATAATTCTAGAATTCTCACCAAATTTCTCATTCATAATTCTAGAATTTTCACCAAATTTCTCGTCCATACTTCTAGAATTATCGTCCAGTTTCGCGTTAATAATTGTAGAGTTTTAGTCCAATTTTGCAAACTTTTCCATCATGGCCGCAATCATTGTAGAAACATCTACATTACCAGCTGCTTCATTTGCAGATACCTCCGTTTCTTCTTTGCATTCAAACTGGTATTTGTCAATGGCAAAGCTTCGGCGCTTGAATTCTTCTATTAATCGCCTCTGCAGCTCTACCTTATTACCAGCTGTCGGTTGATCCCATTTACTCAACTCCTTTTTTAGTTGTTCAACTTTGAGTTCTTCAAACTTCATCGTTGTCCTTAATTCGTAATCCCACTTCTGACACCAATGTTACGAATTTCCTTATTCGTCCTTTTTGCGTTGTTTTATTCCCAATAATAAAACAAGGTTCGTTTTAAATTACGATAATTACAACGGTTTAACTTCCTTTTATTTTACTTATACAGTACAACAGTTTTCTTTATTTATAACACGTTAACAACTCTTGTATTTTACTATCAATTCGCGTTGCTTACTTTACGGGGTTTAATCACAAACTGAACTCTCCATTCCAAAGACCTCCGCTATTTATACCAACTCACCATACACAAATGAAGGTACATATATCTAGCGAATTCAAGAACCTTCTAGAAACTAGATGTTGTTGTTGTTGTTTATCTTTGTAGAACATTCTCCTACACAGGAGAATTATCTTTACTGAGGTGAATTCATGCTACTGGTTTAGCGAGCTGGTACGTTGTTACAATGCATACTTTCAGGCGCAGCACTAACCGCCTGTTGTTTACATACTGTTAGTAGAGTCATTAACAGTAAGCAAAAGCTTTTACTTATTCGTAACAATATTATATCTAATGTTAAAGTAGATGTAAGAAAAAAGAAAGTGAAAGAAATGTATTCTTTTTTTATTTTCCAATGTAAAATTTACTAATGTGTTCATAGAAATCGAACTGGTACCGTGTAACAAAAAAGTGTTAATACACCGCCAGTGAGTTCGAACACTCATTGATTTTTTCCCCCTTTTGTTGTTTACTGTTGTTGTTCGTATTCGTATGTGGTGAATTTGGGAGAACCAAACTACCCAATAAAAACAAAATATCTGATGTTGTTGCCCACAATGCCAACGACTCATCCGTGTATTGATACCATGAGTCCAAGTCAATTGGTGCATTGGAACAGTACACGCTACCAGACGGCGCACATTTTTGTTTGAATAGGATCATGAATGAACAATATTGTCAGTTCTAAAAAAAAAAACAAAAAAATGGTGTCCCATTACATCCCATGAAGGGACAGGGGAGAGCTTCTCACAATCACTGAGCTGTGCGCTTTCCAGTTTTTCACTCACTGATTGGGACCTACAGTTTTACACCGATTCCGAACGGTATTTTGAGAAACTTTTTCATGGCTAAATACTCGATAGTGTTGCCGTCACAGTTCTACGCCCAGGAAAACCGGCAACTAATTCACGAGAAACCTCTCCTTGACCAACGCCTGACTGTTTGGTCTGAAGTTCATGCGGAAAGGATCATTGAGCCGTTCGGAGATGATGCTGAGCAGCCGTAACCATCAACGGAGAGCGTAATAGGGCGATGATAACGAATTTTGTTACGCCAATTTTGAATGCTAACGGCATGGACAATTTTTGGTTCCAATTCCGAAATATGCTGATTATGTGCGTGGTGGCGTGACGACAACAGTTGATTTATCTTTTTTATGTAGTTTTGGTGAAAACCTGTATTGTTTCCTTGTTGGCTTTTTTGTACTAATTCTTCTGTACTAATGAGCGAAGTAGAGTATATATTCTGTTCTTAATCTATGGTATTGTCAACATCTATACCATAATAGAGTAATTACGTATAGAGACGCCAACTCTCTCAGAAATATTTATGACATTTGGTGTGTTGTAGATAGGCGGTTGGAAGTTATAAAGTATTGCTTTAATAATACCAGATAGAGCCAATTGCTCAAATCATCCAACAATAAATCAGCAACAGCATTTCGATTTGTGCGTTAAAATTTTTGGGTAAATAGACCACAATATATACTAACAATAAAATATATCGAACAAAACGTCCAAAATACTACAAAATTCCACTGTTTTTCATCAAAAGGACATGAAAAAATGTAAGTCAACAATTTTTGTAATTCCACCTGGTGTAAATCAATTTACGTCAGATACCTCTGTATCGCACCGACCGACCGCACCACAAATAGTGTGAAAGGAAACGTCAGATGAGAAAAGTGGCAGCTCTATACGTCATTACTCTATGCATGCCATAGATTAAGAATGTAATAGAGAATCCATTCGCACAGGATTAGCGTTAGTGCAAAACAAACTTCAAATACAAAATCGAAAATGTAGTAATTCTGGTTCCACAGAAATAAAATTTCGTATTGATTTTTAATTGCAATATTCAGAATTTTATACATTTGCTTCGATTATGCTTCGATTACTTTATTTGTTTTCGTTCCTCCTCTATCAACCGCTTTAAAACCATGGCCGCAGTATGGCCATATTTCAGTTCTATATCGTCCCAACAGGTAGGCGTCTTTAATATAGAAAAAGTGAACAAAAAGTTTATGAGCTGATGATATACGATATAACTGACAAATATAAATGTACTTACAGGCTGAATCCAACAAGGTTTTGCTGGTCTAAACTGTAAAGTTGAGAAAATATTACTGTATTATTTTCATTAATTACTAACTGGAATAGTTTGACTTACGGGTGGAATAACAATAGGCGAGTGATACCAAACGTTTTTCTTCTCGGCTTTGTCTTGAGCAATAACGACGCAGATCAAGACTGCAGCCAACATGAAAAGTGTCCAGAATTTCATATTGATTAGAGTTTAGTAGTACACGGAGTTGGGTAAAAGTTTATGGCAAAACTGATGATAAGCATTAGAGGAACAGCGCTATTTATAGCAGACCCGAACATTTTAATTTTTGACGTAGACAAATATTAGACAGAATATTGGTTAAATAAATGTGCAGATACCGTAGAAGACACCACCAAACGACTGTAAATATTTAAATATCTCAAGCAAACGGAGTGGAATGCGAAAACAACATTGGCTTTAAAAAAACTGTTGTTTTTGTCAACAAAAATGTTTTTGATATTATTTGTGGAAAAAATTCAATTCATGTTCCATATGTGGGAAATACCCACAACTACAAAGCAGAAACTTTTAACTTGATTGTATTTTTTAATGGTAAGGTGGGTTTGCCCACCTTCACAATACATTTCGTCGGATCTGTTGTCGAACAGCAATTTTCTTCAGATATAATGTGTCTTATAAAATTGTTGGGAGGTCTATTAAGGTGTCCTGAATAATAAACGGTATATTATAGGGTGTTAAGATATCAAAACTATGAATCCCTAGGTGCACAAATATACAGTAGGGTGATGACTTTTATACAAACTCGTTTCCCTGTATCATATTTAGATGAGTTTTTATTTAAGATTGGATAAAATCTTACATATAAGGTGATTCGATAAAAAAAAAAACATCACGCACAAAATGCTTTTAAAATTTTTATTTATCAGCAATTTGGGCAATTTTTTGAAGTCACTGTAAGAATATTTATAATTGAACACAAGCTTTAGAGCCACATATATGTAACATTACATAGGATCATCAAACACACAAGGAAGTTAAATATTCACGTTGCCATTGGAGAGGATGAATCTGAGTGGGAGGTTGTCCTTGTTGCGGCAGGAGTAGTATAAGTCTTTTTGATTTTGATCGCACGCTCACAGCACTGGTTGCTTCGGGCAATGTTGATTGGAGATTCATCTGTTTTCCAGTGGGTCTTAAAGTATTTGAGAGCTGTTGGGTAGTCATTCGGAGCTACAGATAGTTCTTCAAAATCTTCAGCGCGGAACAATTGACTACTGAACCGATGATCAGCCCATGAGTAAGAAATGAATGAACAGATTTTACGCAACCTGTTACGGGTTTCAGGCATCAGAATAAACGCAAGAAGAGCTAGAATGGCACGAGAGTTCCAGCGTGCATTGCAGATGTTTGGGATCTGCTTAAACTTCACAAAAGGGATCTCACTCCTCTCAGTGAAGTGACGGAAGACACGATTGAGGTGGAAGAGAAACTGCATGTCGTCTCTCCAGCCGCCTGTTTCCTTAAGCTCAGTGTTACGATTGCTGAAGGCTGCTTTCAATTGATCATAATTGCTTACCAAATCCTGCACAAAGAAGTACTCGATGTTTGATTTAGTCGATACATGGAGATCATCGTCCATGACAACGCGAAGATCGCGATCCAGCACATGGTGCTGGCAACTGATGAACTTGGGTTTGGGGTGACCTTTCTCTTCGAACATTTGCTGCAGTCTAACTACAACGCCTGTCTTTTTGCCGGTATACACGCTTGTTGTATCGGCAACAATCATCACAATTGATCCCCACAGGTTGAACTCATCTAGCACATTCTGGAGTCCTTCTGCGATTGTTTGAGCTTTCCCATCTTTCAATTTGAGCGCAGTCAACTTAATTTCTATAGATTGATTCTTGAGGATCATGGCCTGATATTCAAAGCTCTCAATGTGTTTGCCGTCAAAGTGCATGCTCCACTTCTCCAGATAAAGCGTGCTTACCAAGTACTTCTTCACCCGAGCAACTTCCTTATAGATAGCCTTGTGGATTCCTGACTGACATGGGGTTGGGATTTCAATGCCCACAGCGAAAAGGTGGTGGCAGACCGTTGCTGCTCCGTGGGACGACAGCTTTAAGCTTGTAACAAGGCGTCTTGCAATGTCTGTTGGGTTATGCTTCCTTTTGCTCGTTGATGCTGCATTGTCATCCTCCCAAGAACTATCTGTACTGTTGAATGAGTCCTTGCTACTTTCGGAACAATCAGGTATCGCTGAGCTGGTAAGTGTGGACACAGTCGCTTCCATTGCCCTCTTTCGCTTGGATGGGTGGATGGTATTGGCACCATCAGTTTTTCCGCTGGCCTTTGCTCTCAATTTGCAGTTTGTAGAGGTTCTCATCCTCTTTGCACATCCATTCGCCTTTTACCTTGGTCATGTCAAACAGTTCCTTCAATGAACCAAAGTTTTGTTTTTTTCTGCAGCGCTCGTAGTCTTCCAGAAGTTTTGTTAGTGTTGCACAAATGGCTTGATCAGATATATGCGGGAAGTTCAATGGTTTGCTCCATAGGGCTTTAAGCTCTATAGCAATTACGCCGATCCGCTCTCTCCGTACTTTGGCAGTGGACTCAAACAATTTGAAGCGTCCAATGACGTGGTTTTTCAGTGGCATGCGACTCCGTTCACTCAATGGTGCTTCAACAATTGCCACATTGCCTCTTCTTGATGGCACTTGAAACTGGACTAGGTTCTTTGTCCAGGTTTCCTTGTTCTTCTCCGTGTTAAAAGAGCTCTTCTTGAACGACGTGTTGTATTCTACTCAACAACTTAAATGGAAAAGGCCTTGCCGTTATTAAAGGCCTTAATTATAATTTCCGAACTCACTTTTAAAAAACTAAACTACTTGTACTCTTCGTGTTCGTCGCCACTTGTTGAATGACACAAATCGACCAATGAACACCTATTTATACTACGTATTTTTCAATATTTTACTAACAGGCACTTATGAATGGGCGCATCTTTTTTTACGGTGGTTATATACCTGATTCAGCACGTGTGCATTGTAAATTTTACAAAACTTTCAAAATAATGACCGCTCATAAATGTGGTTTCTAAAAAAAATCATTCTAACAGGTAGCCAACGGAAAAACACACATTAATAAAAAAATTCACTTTCCTTTTTCCCCTTAAATTGAATGTAAAAGGAGTAGCTACCATAAAAGAACCCGAAGAGCAATTCAGCATAAAATTATGAGAGTTTATTAGTTTCCAACCACAATCATAATTCATTTTCTTTAATTCTGAGAATCATAAACAAGTCGTCAACGTTTGTTCCAAAGAGATACATTCGATTGAAAATGATATACCTTCCTTTAATTGTAAATAAAAACGAAAGATGCTCATCGATTTCTATAATCAATGTCTCATTTTGTTCATAGGCTCATAGGCTTTTCGTGAAAGTTATAAGACTTGACACTTTTTTCCGTTTTGGATTTATGTGATTTAAAAAAAAGAAAAAATTCAAATTTTTTCACAAAAAATGTAATTTCAAGTGGTTTGTACGTGACCGTTTTCAATATTTAAATGGAATAAACGTTATTTTAGTCATTAATAGGCAAATATACAAAATGTTATCGAAAACAAATAAGATCTCCAGCTCCCTCAATATACTGCCACGATTCAGCCGTCGTCGGAGAGCTGATTTATCTGCATCTGCAACACTGGCCACTTGTCAATGTGCCCACGACTAAGGCTCACTGGCTTGGGCGGTTGTACGTTGAAAACATATGAAAAACAATCTTTACTAATTTATTTGAACCAGTTCACACTGGAACAGCAATATACTTTTCCGGCTAAAAGCCTTTAGACTTATGATAGCTTGATAAAAAAAAAGTACTAGGATTTTCGGGATTGGCAATTTCAAAAATGGTCATAAAATAATACAACTCAAAATGGCGGATCCAATATAAAAACAAAATAATAAATTATTTCCCATTACATCGCATGAAGGAATTGGGGAGTGGTTCTCACAACCAAGCTGTGCTCGTGCTGGTTTTACACTCCTACAGTTTTACTCCGGTTCCGAACGGTATTTTTGAGCCTTTTCATGGCTAAATACTCGATAGTGTCGCTGTCACTAACCGAGGTGTCTGAGCAGGGATCGAACCCACGTACTCGTGTACAAGAGCCGCGCTCGCTACCATTGCACAACCGACGGCCGCGACGGGATCCAATATGACGGGGGAAGTTTTTAAAAGTGGTACCATCCGTCAATAAATTAGTATCGATATTATATTGAGGTGGCTGGCTGAATCCATTTCGAGACTTTAACTTCTAAAAATCAAAATGGCGAATGTAATAAGGTGACGAGTATTTTGTATTGTGCTCCCGTAGGGAAAAAAATACGTATACTGATTTATTCAAAAACGCATGAGCTACAAAAAATATTTTTCTTTTGTCCCGGGGTTGCCAACTGTAACAAATGGTAACACTAGGCAAGCACAGCTGAATCACCCTGTACCTACACTTAACCACAAAAAATGTATAGACTAGCAAAATATATCCACAGAAAACGATGTACAAGTAGACAGTCAAAATTTCTCTTCACTCGAATGCCAACACACAAAACGAGTGAAACCAGGGCGATTCTATGAGACAGCTGATCGGAAAGGTACTAGGGAAATGATGTAGAATGAGAGACCAAAGAAGACAGGAACTAAGTTTAGTGTTTATTGATACTAATGACAGCTAAATTATGTTATATGTTATTTACATTGAACGAAAATATGCATTCCTTTTGATTTCTGACTGTTTTATGTCGAAACAAAGTGTAAAATTGGTAAAATACAGCAGCAAATCGAATTCGATGAAATGGCCTACTACCTCGTCGTCAGTACATCCGATGAAGGGACAGGGTAGAGCTTCTCACAATCACTGAGCTGTGCGCTTTCCAGTTTTCACTCACTGATTGGGACCTACAGTTTTACACCGATTCCGTACGGTATTTTGAGAAGCTTTTTCATGGCTAAATACTCGATAGTGTCGCCGTCACTATGCAAAGTGACCGCCGCTGAAACAAATTGTTTTTAAGGTGGTCAGAGCAGGGATCGAACCCAGGATCTCATGTACAAGAGGCCACACGAAGAGAGTAATAGAGGCTCTTAAAAATGACTCTATGGTGAAACCTTAACCCTTCTCTGGTCTCTCTCTCTTTTACTCACTGCATTGAATATTTCAATTGTTGAGTAATTCTTTAAAGACAGAAAATGTTACTTATCTAACGTTTTCTTTCACACTCTTCGTGGTGCGTTCGGTGTGATAGAGAGATGTTTGACGAAAAGTGACTTATACCAGGTGGAATTACAGGAACTGCTGACTTTAATTTTTCATGTCGTTTTCGTGAAAAACGGTGAAATTTAAATGTGTTTTAAGGGACCATTAGACCTGTGGATAAGTTGCTCGACTTCAAGTTGACATCAACTTCGATAACTAGACATCAACCTCTTTTTTGCCCTTACACCCTCAAACAAGTTGTGGCAACTTCAGTTTCTTGTCAGATGTCGAAATGAAATGTGGTGAGGGCACTGCGAAAATATCACAAATTTTACGAAAAACTCCTATTGTTATTTTCTTTAAATATTTATAAATAACACTAGAAATCATATTTATTCAGTTTATATTTTTCCGATGTTTAATTTATTTATTTTTTAGTTCATTTATTTACATTTTGCCGATTATGTTTCCTCATGAACGTTTCTCATCGAAATGCGTATGAAAGTTGATGCAACTTCCCCTTTCACTGATGGATAAGTTGATATCAACTTAAAAAAAATTCAAAATCGCTTTGATTTTACATCAACTAGTTTGTACAAACCGCCAACTTCCCCAGCGGTGGAATTTGCGAGGCCTTCCACGAATAAGGCATGCGGAATCATTCTTTGGTAATGACTACTTTAATAATGCCTGCGAAATGCATGAT
This sequence comes from Phaonia tiefii, assembly GCA_963931995.1. Classification (NCBI taxonomy): domain Eukaryota; kingdom Metazoa; phylum Arthropoda; class Insecta; order Diptera; family Muscidae; genus Phaonia; species Phaonia tiefii. The sequence goes on from OZ008367.1 coordinate 46,871,399, forward strand.
TTTATAAGGCTTCCACAGGCCTGTTAAAAGAAAGCCAGAAGACGCTGTTGTTCATGAAACTCTGTCTTTCCACATGTTCGCAATTCGTCGTTGCAAAATCATAACATCCGATAGCCCAGTAGATAAAGCGTCCGATTGTAAGCTCTAAGGTCATGTGTTCGATTCCTGTGGCTGCAGAATTTAAAAAAAATCATTTATAAGAATTACAATTGGCTAAAGTATAAATCTGAAATATGAAGCTATTTTCCATATATATTTTTTTTTATTTTTACGTAAGTCCTTCTAAATCTACTCTTTTTGCAGGCCTTCTAGTAGAGAGGGATGGAAGGCCTTGCCTCCCTATCTCACGCAATGTTAAAACGAAAGGAGGACGTAAGGTGTAGGGAAGGTCTGTCGTATTTTAAAGAACGCCTGTTCGGTCATGATTTCAGGCCTTCCAGGTCATGACTTCCGCCGCTGGGTCACCTTACACCATGGATGAGTTGATGTCAACTTGAAGTCGCTGCAACTTATCCACAGGTCTAAGAGCCCCTTTACACTCTTTTATTTACAGTTATTGTTTGCATACATTTGTGTTGTATTTAACCACTGAGCAATATAAAAGAGCTTCTATGCCTCTCTTTGTGTTCTCTTTATGACGACGAGGTAGTAGGTCATTTCATCGAGTTCGAGTTGCTTTGGTAATTTACTCTTTGGTTGGCATAATACGGACAGAAATATAGGGGAATGCTTATTTTCGTTCGATGCAGACATAACTACACTGTCATTAGTATCAAGCAAACACTTTTAATCATAGTTTCCTGCATGGTCTCTAATCTGTAGGTCTTCTTTGGTCTCTCATTCTACATCTTTTCCCTAGTGGCTTTTCGATCAGCTGTGCCATAGAAACCCCCTGTTTTAACACAATAATTTTAACTCACAATACGAAATACCGTTATTGTTATTTTGTTGGTTGATTGGAAACATTACCTCTATCTGGTATTTTTGAAGCAATTCTTTACAACATACAACGTTCATATCACACAAGACCAACTGTCATAAATTTGCTGAGAGAAATCTTAAGTCCATACATCAGAATTAGTCTATGAGTTCAATACAAAATCAGCTCATTGATAGTGTTGTTGTATATAACTATACAAATTCCAACAATGTTGAAGTAAAATTACAGAAACTATGAAATAATATTATTTGAGTAAATTGTTACCACTTTTTGGTTCTATTTTACGACGGTTGCCAAATTGTGCACATCTTCTGGTCGTCTACTACTGAATCGTCTTCGGTGTAAAACGCAATCTAGGGTTATACGAGGTTGCATTTTATGTTTCGGGATTAGAGAACAAAAAAAATATTAATCATCGAAAATCACTTTATTGTTTTTCAAAATATTCCCCATGAAGATTTATACACTTTTGCATGCGTTTGTACCAATTGTCAAAACACTTTTGCCACTCTGATTGAGGTATCTCCAAAACATGCATTCTGAATGCAGCAGCCTCTTCTTCAGGTGTCGAAAAAACAACGTTGACCTCTCCGTTTGTTTTTTACGTACGGGAATAAAAAGAAGTCATTCGGTGCCAAGTCAGGACTATACGGCGGATGAGCCATCAAATCGATGTTTTGGGTGCTCAAAAATGCTGTTGTTTCAACCGATGTGTGAGAGCTCGCGTTGTCGTGGTGAAGAGTGATCCGTCCTCGGCGGTTGGTTTTTCTGATTTCTTGGAAGACAACTGGGAAAAATAAATGGTTGTGTACCACTCAGAATTCACTGTTCTGCGTTGGTCTACTGGTAGGGTTGCGACATGCCCCGTTTTTCCGAAAAAACAGGCGACCATTCGCTTGGAAGTGTTCGGGCGCAAACAACTTTTGTTGGATTTGGCTCATCTTGAAACACACATACAGTTGGCTGCTGTTTACTTTCGGGCTCATACGCGTAAATCCAGTATTCATCACCTGTCACGATGTCATAGACGTGTTTCGAAGCACCGCGATCGTATTTTTGGAGCATTTCCTTCGACCAATCGACACGAGCCTTTTTTAAAGCGCGAACAACTTTTGTTGGATTTGGCTCTTCCTGAAACACACATACAGTTGGCTGCTGTTTACTTTCGGGCTCATACGCGTAAATCCAGTATTCATCACCTGTCACGATGTCATAGAGGTGTTTCGAAGCACCGCGATCGTATTTTTGGAGCATTTCTTTCGACCAATCGACAAGAGCCTTTTTTTGAGCGATTGACAAATTGTGTGGCAATTTGTTCCAACGCGAACAAATTTTTTTGACAGTCAAATGTTTATGCAATATTGAATGTATGCTGGTCCCACTAATATCTAAGGTTGTCTCAATCTCACGATAGGTCACATGACGATCTTGCAAAATCAGTTCGCGCACAGCATCAATGGTTTTCGGAACAACAGCTGATTTTGGACGACCTTCACGAAATTCGTCTTGGAGTGAACTACGACCACAATTGAATTCACCATACCATCGATAAATACTGGTCCTTGATGGAGCTTCATCGCCAAAAATTGAATTAAGTTCATCCATGCACTGTTGCTGAGTTAATCTACGTCGAAAGTTGTAAAAAATAATCGCAAGAAAATGTTCACGATGTAATTCCATTTTTGGGCCGAGATGAATCTTTTAAGTTACTGAAAACAACACAAATAGCGCTCGTATGTCAAAACGTTCTGAGTACGGATAACCTAAAAAATGTCCAACTTTACGATAGAGCTGTCAGTTGCCAGATTGCAACACTAGGGTTGCAAAATCCCGAAATATAAAATGCAACCCTCTAGTAACATATTGTCAAAAGAATAATTAGTCACTGTCAAAGTTATGGCACAGGGTGTATTGTCCCTTCTGGATAACCGAAATTCCAAGTTTTCTCTAGTACTGCACTTTGTTGATGGACTTATGAAAAGAGAGAGAGAGAACCCAAATCCAACGTGTGCCCAATTTGTCGTGCCATTATCATTATATTTTGTTTGTTATTAAAAAAATGTATAAACATTTCAATTTGTGGACTGAATTATTATTTTGAAATTTCATTTTAAACAAACGAATCTAAATACATTAAATAAATTTTACGCAAACAAATATCGAAACTTCAAAAATGCCATAATTGGGTTTCTATCACTTCGTATGTGGAAATAAAGTCATGGACTTATTCCTCAATGTGATGGGGGAAATGGCTTTATAACACTGCACCGAACATAAAAAATGAATTTTGAAAAACGGATACATATTTGTTTGTGACTTTGAAAATACTGAAAATGAAATTAAGAAATTGAGGGTCTCTAAATCTAATTTTGATTTTAATGGAAGTTTTTGGTATTTCCCCCACTGTTCCAGATAACCAGCTTAAAATTTGCTAGCAAACAAACAAACCTTAATAATTCCATTACAAATTACAAACCCATACAGATTTGCAACACCGCGAAATACCACAACATATATTTACACACACACACATACATGCATCCGCAGTAACTCAACACACAAATACACACACCCACAATACAGGACGCAAGTTAGTATCAACGTCACGGAACGTGTTAGTCTGAGTAGCTGTATTTGCAAAATCGCACGGAAATTGTTCACCTTACCGCAATCGTACATCCTCACAGTCGCACGCTCGCAACCTCTCCCTCTGCCTAACCATTACCGGAAGTCATGTTTATAAATAAAAATTAAAACTCCATTGATTAGAAAATTGTTAATGCATAGAATTCTATTTCCTTCACCGACCTCCGAAATCCTATCCAAACGCTCCTCTTTTCCTACGTCGATTTTGTTGTGGTGACTGTCCAAAATGTGGTAACGACGAATTGAGCACATTTGTTGCAGATGCCAGAAACCACCATCAAATGGGCTGCTACAAAATAACAATTCTTTGTTGGAAAATTGGTTTAACAACAGCACGGATGTTTGTTGTTTAGGCGATAGCCCAGATCTGGATGGGGAGTGGAAGGAAGATGGCGTGAAAGGATGCTAAGTGAGGAAGGAAGGATGTTTTAATTTTTATTCCTGTAAAATCATACGGCAAAATCTCTGATTTGCATAATTTACAATTGTTCGTGCAACTGGATGTACTGCAGCTGGAGCTGGTGTTAGTGTTGCCAGCGAACGGACGCCGGCATTGGTCCATTGAATTGTTGCTGCTAATCTTGACTACGATTTAAGATAGAAATTTGTGTGGTTTTATTTATTTCTTTGTGTGTGTGTGTGTGTTACATTGTTGGGTATATCAATATTTTATGCCAATTAAGTGGAATAACAAATATATTTGAATACGACGAGGAGCCCAATTAAAGTTATCGCGGAAAAGGATAACAAATTTGGGGTTACATTTAAGCAGTCATATAAATTCGAAATAATTTATTAATAAAGGATTGAGTTCCTCTCATAAATGCTGTGCACGATATCACACAAAAACATATAAGTAAATATTTTCTCACTGAATCCTGGAAAGGATAAAGGGAGCTTCTCACATTCTAATCTGAGCGGTTTTCAGTTTCTAGATCTGCCTTATCAGTCCACTCATTACACGGTGTTACAAAAAATAGGTTTTTTTTCTGTCCTATGAACCAAATGCACATATTCGGAAAGAGGCGAAAAAATATAAATACACGTGTATCGTCGATTTTCATGTACACGTCAGAATTTTTTTTTTTTTTAAGTTTGAAATATAAAGCTCGTAGTGGCCTGTGTGAAAGCCTTTGGACCGATTTTTAAACCTTTTTCAGTGATCCAATCGAGCTGATTTTTTGCAGGCAGACTCGTGGAAATGACTGTATCATGTCAAATTTTTTAAAAACAATTTTTATCAATTCTCAGATTTTCCCCAATTTTTATTATTTTTGTAAAAAAAATATTTTTTTCGCTTTTCTTAGCATAACTTGAAGGGACTCCAAATTTTTAAACTACTTAAGCGTTACGAAAAACAGTGGTGACTTCGTTTCAGAAAATATTTAAGACTGCTTATGTTCCTTACTTGTGGTATACTCCGGAAGTCGTGTGCGACTATTGCTATAGAAATTTGTGCAAGTTTACTGATGGAAGATCAACAATAAAGTACGCTGTACCAACAATTTGGCTACCACGCACGGAGCACTGCACTAAATTGTGCTACTTTTGTGTAACTTTTGCTCAAACAAAAGGGTACCAATCCATTCACCGCAACAAAATTCGCTACGCTAATGTAGAATCGGTAATTCCAGCAGTTCTATACTCACCAGAAGAGTGGCGGCTGATTTTAAAATATAAAAAGCGCTTTAAAGGAAAAGACATTACGCATATGCTTGGCGAATACTGTTGGTCTATTTGTCGCGATACTGAAGCAAATGCTTACAACCGCAAAAATAAAAGGCCTAAATTTCTTTAAAAACATTAAAATTTTTAATGTAACAATTCTTTATTTTTATAAAACAATAGTAATAAAAAAAATTTTTTTTTAACGAACTGAAACCTTAAAAAAAACGATAACCATTTAAAAAAAAAAAAAAATTTAGGAAAATCTGATTGATAAAAATCTATTTTTTTAAAAATTTGACGTGATACACTCATTTCCACGAGTCTGCCTGCAAAAAATCAGCTCGATTGGGTCACTGAAAAAGGGTTAAAAATCGGTCCAAAGGCTTTCACACAGGCCACTACGAGCTTTATACTTCAAACTTAAAAAAAAAAATTCTGACGTGTACATGAAAATCGCCGATACACGTGTATTTTTATTTTTTTATCCCCTTTCCGAAAAAGTAAATTTGGTTCATAGGACAGAATGTGTGTAACACGGTGTTATTACACCAAATCCTGAGATAGTTTTGCAGGACTAGCTACCTGATAGCGTTGCCGTCATTGATCGAGGTGACCGTCCGCGAAAGCATTTAAAGTGGTCAGAGTAGGAATTGGACACGCCACGTGGTGCACCCACAGACCTAAGTATTTTAACAGGAGTTGTAGCAACCGTACATTCGGCTGTTGCTTCCGAATTGAGGTACCCTTAACCGAATTGATGTTGTCACGACTGAACTTAGCCTCCACCATAGAGCTGTCAAAATATCGAAAGCACTATCGATAGTATCGATAGTTATTTTTTTGAGCGAATATCGATAGTTTTTAATCACGCAGATACGTATGCAAACACGTCGGAACGTAAAAATGCGATTGACAGTGCCTTAATGTGTATGATGGCTTCCGATGTCCAGCCATTCAGCATTGTCAATGACAAGGGGTTTGGGAAATTTGCAAAATGTTTAGACCCTCGCTACGATTTGCCATCTCGCAATGCTTTACAAAATGTGCATATGGCAAATTTGCTCAAACAAATCAACCATAAATTGCAAGTAATTCTTAATGAATTGGATTACTGCTCAATAACTACGGATTGTTGGACATCTCGTGCAAATGAAGGTTACTTGACTGTCACGTGTAACTTAATCACTAATGAATTCACCTTACCTAAATGGTAAATGGTTTCCCATTACATCCCATGAAGGGACAGGGGGAGCTTCTCACAATCACTGAGCTGTGCGCTTTCCAGTTTTCACTCACTGATTGGGACCTACAGTTTTTCACCGATTCCGAACGGTATTTTGAGAAGCTTTTTCATGGCTATATACTCGATAGTGTCGCCGTCACTTGCGAGGTGACCGCCGCCGAAAGAAATTTTAAGGTGGTCAGAGCAGGGTTTGAACCCAGGATCTCATGTACAAGAGCCGCGCACACTAACCATTGCACCACCGATGGCCACATTCACCTTACCTACAGCTGTTTTATCAACAAAAAAAACTTCTTGTGGCCACCAATCACGGTTCAGATAATATTGCATCTTCATTGCGTGATGTTTTCAACGAATGGGGTATTATGGAGAAGGTAGTGTGCGTCGTTACAGATAATGACAGCACGATGATTAAAGCATGTCAGCTGATACAGAAACGTTTTCTTCCTTGCTATGCGCATACAATAAATCTTGTAGTTTAAGACTGTTTAGCCCAAACATTTATAAAAGAAAATGTTTTAGCAAAGTGTAAGCGAATCGTGACATTTTTTAAATCCAGCACAATTGCCTACCAAAAGTTCAAAGACGCACAAGCGACCGTTAAACCGTATAGGCTGCTGCAGGTGGTGGCCACTCGATGGAATTGCGCATACAGGATGATTGAGAGAATTTTGCTTACAAATGACTTTTTTTCAACTGTACTATTAGCAACATCAAAAGCTCCATCGCCTGTGACTGCAGATGAAATTGACTTCTTAAAGGATCTTAAAGAAATTCTATCGCCCTTTGCTAATGTCACAGTACAGACGTCATTGAGTTCCTCTGTATCGGTTTCCTTACTAATACCATTAACATGTGACCTCTTCCAAAGTCTTGAGGAGCTAAAAGGAAAAATTAAGACATCGGAAGGACTCCAAGCGTGCCTATTCTTGATCGAGCGGATAAAGAAGCATTTATTTCCTTATGAAGAGCGAACGGCAGCAAGATTAGGCACATTATTAGATCCACGGTTTAAAAAAGAGGGATTCCGATCTGTGTGTAATGCAGATCAAGCATCAAAAGCCCTTGAAAAGGAAATAGCTGCTATATGCAAGGTACATCCTTCTTCAACTGTAGAACCGTCAACTTCACAAAGCATGCACATTGAACCACAACAGCCACTCCTTAGATTTATGCAAAGTAAAATTGCTAACAGAGTAAGAACAAGCCGAGTTGATGCAACAGTTTTTACTCGACAGTATTTTGAAAATGATAATGCCCCGAGAGTAAGAATGATGCTTTAACTACACAACATATTAACATAACATTTGGTTTTACAGTATAATGCCAATGACATGTCCACACTTAAAATCTGTGCGACACGTTATCTATGCATTCCAGCCACTTCAACCGAATCGGAAAGGATGTTCAGCAAAGCTGGTTTAATAATTTCAGAGATCCTAAAATCCAAAAATGTTGACATCCTACTTTTTAAAATAAAAAATGACTGGATTACCCAATAATTTTCACTGAGAAAAGAGTGTATGCTTCGATACCAACATTAGTATCGAAGAACACAATTTTTTCAATTGTATTGATTCTATTGAAAATCAAAGAATACTTTTCGGAATTCAAAATTTTTACTTAAATTAGAAAGTCATCCAAAAGTATTGTTTTATGTTCCAAAAAATGTTTTAGCCCTTTTATGAATTCAAAACATTTTATTTTAATTGGAACTTCAAAAAATGTATATTAATATTGAAAGAAAATTTCAATTGTGATTTGGGTTTCAAAAAATTCCATTTGAAATTAAAAAGATTACATTTGAATTTCAATTAATTTGCACTAGTATTTTTCAAATTACATTGATTTTTTTTAATTGCTAATAGAACTCATTTTAATTTCAAATGTAATTTTATGGATTCACCATAAAGCACTATATTTACATTCTATGATCTCAGGAATTTCCTTTTTATATTCTTGAATAAAAATGTTATTTTGATGTTTAAAATATCTTGGTAATCTGTTCTTAAGGAGAAATAATACTCATTGGTAAATAATCAGTAAACATGATTTAATCTAAGGAAATTTGTAATCACCTGGAGTGGGTGGGGTATCATATAGCCTTCCCGGCCGACTTTAGCTGGCCCTATACCACTGCGATATATAACTAAGTGCTGATGATTGTAACACCTGAAAGAAAGACCGATGATATACCCAACGTTATTTATACGAATCCGAATCTGTCCATCTATTTCTTGTATGACTTCTGATCCCGACCAAAATTGACATAGTAAAATACTAGTCCTTCTAACAACTGTGCCCTAGTATTCTGCCTCTATACAAAAGTCCTCACGGAAAAAATTCAAATTGAAAAATTGAATTGAAAAATTGGAAATTGAATTGGTGAATTTTTGCTGAGGAATTTTTTCAGTGAGGATTTTTTATTCATAATTGCGCTGGTTATATATCCGATACTATCGATAGTTTTAAAACAAACTATCGAATGGGACGATTATCGATAGTTTGACAGCTCTGCTCCACCACTAAAATTCGGTTGAAACAATCTCGTTTCCAAAGTGATTCGGTTGTGACGACTGAATTTCCAATTACATTCATTCTATAAACAAAATGTTCTATAATTCTGCTTGCAACAACATCTTTGGTACCACTTCGGTTGCAAGAACAAAAGTTTCTACCAATTCAGTTCCATCAACCGAATGTGGCACCGATTCGGCATCGCTTCGGCTGCAACTAACGAATTTAGTACCAACTCAGTCGCCATTTGGTTTTAAGACGATTGCAACAATCGAATTTTGAGTTGATTCAGTTGCGACAACCGTATTTATGAAAACTGAGGTTGCTGCAACCGAATATCTCATGCATTCTGCTGATGCAATTGTATTCATTTTCATTTGGGTTAACACAATAAAATTTTAAATATCGTATTTCAAAACTGACAATTATTATATTACAAAATAAAAAGAACCTAGAGGTATTGCTGTCGCGGTTATAACAAGATTTTTGGACTGAAGTTCCTTATCGCACGTTGAGGAATGGGGGCTAAATGAACAAAAATTAAACAACTTTTGTTTTAACACTATTATGGCACATCCCAGTATTATCAACTATATTGGTTACTTTTGCTTTGGTTTCTGTCTAGATTCACTGTTTGGATCACAGAGAAAGAAATTAATTAGATGTCTCACATATGTTGAAAAATTTCTTGTTTAATAGGAAGTTTTCTAGGTGGAACCTGTACCCATATTTAGTATATATTGTAGTTTTGAACCTAATAAAAAGTAAATTTAGAAAAGCCAAAGTGAAAGAAGTTGAAAAAAAACATTTTCTTAAATAAGTGTCTTTTCTTAAAAAAAGTAAACTTTCTCAAAAAGAATACCTATTCATATTCTTAAACAAAGTACGTTTTCTTAAAAAAATACCTTACCTTTCCTTAAAAAAAATAAATTTTCGTAAAAAAGTACCTTTCTTAAGAAAAGTATTTTTTAAATAGGTACCTTTTCTTAATAAAGTAGATTTTTTTTTTACAACAAATTGCCTTTTTTTAAAACTACCTTTTCTTTAAAGATCACCTTTTTGTGAAACAAAATAACTTTCTGGAGATAAGTACGTGGGTTCGATCCCTGCTCAGACCACCTACATTTCTTTCTACGACGGTCACCTCGCTTAGTGGTGGCGACACTATCGAGTACTTAGCCATGAAAATGCTTCTCAAAATACCGTTCGGAATCGGTGTAACACTGTAGGTCCCAATCAGTGAGCGTAAAACTAGAAAGCGCACATCTCACTTATTGTAAGCTCTCCCCAATCCCTTCATGGGATGTTAAGGGACACCATTTTTTTTTTTGAGATAAGTATCTACCCTTGAATATGTACCTATTCATGAAAAAAGGACCATTTCTAAAAAAAACTCAAATTTCTTAAAACAAAATCTTTTCTTCAAAAAATACCTTCTTTTCTTTCAAAAATTCATTTTCTTGAAAGTACCTTTTCTTAAAAATAAAATGATACCATTTCTTTTCTTTTCTTGAGATACGTAGCCTTTCTGAAAATAAGTAAATTTTCTTAAAAAAATAACGTTTCCTAAAAAGAGTACCACTTCTTTAAAAAGTACCTGCTCTGAAACAATGTACTTCTTTGTAAAAAAATTCATACCCTTATGGTTTTTTCTTACAGAAAGTACTTCTTCTTAGAACCATACATAAGTAGTACCTTTTCTTAAAAAAAATTAGGTTTTAATAAAAGAAGTATTCTTTTTTAAAAATGACCTTTTCGGGAAAATTTAATACATTTTCTTCAGAGCTTGCAAAATATGCTCAACCAAATTTTTCTTCCCGGTCTGCTCACTCAAAAGACCGAAAAAAAATGAGAGGAATCGCTCAGTGTCTGAACAGCTACCATCTTTTTCTTTTCGTTGGTGTTGTTGGTCTCGGAGTTCGGGTTGAGCATAATACACGAATCGGTCTCTTACTGATAACTCGATACGAATAGAACCGTTCGTCGCTCAGCTACTGAGCGTCAGTAAGTGATTTTTTTGTCAGAAACGTAAGTTAAAAAGTGAAGGTTAGGTTAGTCAGTCGATTGAGCGATTCATGTAGACTTATTAGTTCATTGTAATACCGCTGGCTAATTAAATTACGCACTAACCCCACCAGAGAACCATTTATTTTGTTCTAAGAAACTTGCGATTCTGCCTACGTCTATCACAGCCTTTACACGATGCCATTTTTTAACCATGCAATTTGCGTTTGTTGATAAAGGGTGTAGAGAAGCAAGAAGGGAGGAAAAATGGCACGAAGCGCCACCGCACCGGGTTTCATGAAATTTTATTGCAATTCTCTTTGTGCTCTTTCCGTATTTATTATGATTTTGACATTTGATGTTATTGTTTCTTTCATTCTAGTTTTCCGTGTGTTGTGCTACAGTTTTAGAGGTTACGTGAAATAATTTAACAGAAGTTTAAAAAAGAGAAAAAGAAAGCTATATATAAAAATTAATTAAAAATAATAAAGAAAAATGTCACTTCTTCCTTCGAAAAAATAATTTTTAAACTTATGTAGAACAAAATTTGACCGCTTACAAAAATGAACAACACACACAAGAACACTCACTAAAGAGAAATGTTAGAAAAAATGGCAAGCACTAATATCATGAGATGGCAACGTGTAAATGCACGAAGATTTACGCTGCAATTTCAAAAGAGAATTGATAAAAATGGCAGCTAAAAATTGTATCGTGTAAAGATGGTGTATCTGAGATAATTCTCGTATATGGGCAAATCCTGCGTGTCGTACGTTATGTTCGTACGTTTATATTCGCAAATTTTGACCTGTAGAAAACTTTTTTTTAGAAAGATATAATAGAAAAAATGTCGCAAATAAAAAGCAATATTGAATGTAAATTAAATAAAATTTAATTTAGTCTGACTTACATTTATAATGAATTTTTTCATTTGTGTTCGTACGTTATAAAAATAGAAGTCAGTTACAAACTAAATTTTTAAACGGACATTATCAGCGAAATGACCATACCTTCAAAAAATTGTATATAAGAAAAAACTTAAAGCAATAACCAAACAAAAAATTTGAGATGTGAACATTTTTGTTATTTTAATTTTTTTCAGGCTATGAAGATTTTGATGTGTTCGTACGTTATGTGTCGTACGTCATTACTTTTTCCATTATGTTGTGACAAAGTTCTTATACCACGTTTCTTATATATAAATTAAAATACAATGTCAACAAAATGTACATATATCTAAAATTAAATTATAAGTTTTCCTAAGACTAATTTAGTTTTCACAGATGTGGCTGTGCGAGATAAATATATTGACCTATTATCTACATATGAAAAACTATGGGCACGTTGCAATGCAGGAATGTTTTTTACCTTTTCCCATCTTTTACAAAGTGGTGTTGATTCCTTTTCAATTTGATCGGAACTGAAGTACATCATATTAATATTGGCTAAGTGTTGATTGGCACATTTATAAAAATCAGAAGCTGTGTGCAAAACAATGTTTGTAGTTCTCACCACCTCCCAGACCTTTCTTTTAACTACAGCCCCTACTCCATCAACTGCCCCTTTCCCGTGGGAAGTGGCAAAGAAGTTCCATTCTAATTCGTTTACCATCAGTTCATCAACTAAGTTCGGAATACTACTTAAAATATATTTATTCTTAAACTGACTGGCGCATCCATCGGAAAAAATTGAAATTTTGGTTACTTCTTCTTGTTTTTTGATTTTTTTTATAATTGTAGTTAAAAAGCAGTACACATCAAACTTGTTGTGTGTAAGTTTGTCACTTACAACTGCAAAAGATCTTACTTTACCGCACAGCCAAGCTACGCAGGTGAAAATTGTTACTTGGGTATAATTGAAATGCGCTGACTGGACCTCATTTTGGGTAGCAAGCCGGTAATTTTCGGCAAAGTCGATTTGCAATATGAGATGACCAGGCTTAATATTTCTTTTGATATTTTCGAAGTACTTTTGCTGAGTCTGTTTAATGAAGCAATGCAGTTTGAAAGACGGCAATTGCGCTTCTAAAACAGAAATTAGATGGAAGACTGGAGACTCTGATTGGTTTAATGTCATTCGATTTTCGATGGTATTCCAATGTTTCCATGCAACATTGTCATTAAGTTTGGTAACGCAGTCCAGCGGAATTAATGCATCTGTGACATCTGATGTGCAGTTTTCGCATTCTCCACTCATGCATTTTTCATTTTCTACATCGCAACAAAGACTTTGTAAAAAAACATAAAATTTCGATGGAAATTGCGGGATCACTTTAGAAATGCTCTCAAGCAAAAAGCAGAAGTTTGCGTGACACTTACAAACGCACATATTGTGCGGCATGTCCCTAGAAAGCAAAACCGTTTTAGGCCTGTTTCTGTAAAATTTTGTCCTTGAAATAGTAGAGGAAGGAAATTCTGTTTTGAACAGTTGATACGCCTCATTAACTGTTAAAACCATGAACCGCTGAGAGACTGGAGTACTGTTTTTATTTGCAACTTTGGTTTGCTTCCGACCTGCACTTTGGACAGATATATCGTCACGAACAAAGAATTCCTGTACACGTGTCGTTTCTTCATCATCTGTTGGTTCAGAATCTAGGGTTGGCTCTTCAGCGCAAAAATATTTTTTATAAAGTTCTCCTATTAATTCTTTTTTCTTCACTAGATCTTTTGGCAATGCACGTTCTACTTTTTTCAAAGCTTTTCCAAATGTTTGCTTGCATGTGTACCCCTTATGGGCTGGTGTTTCTTCTTCTTTTTTCTTTTTTTTTTCACTGAATCTCTTTTGACGCTCTCGACCTGCTAATTTAATTATATTTGCCAATTCGCTATCGTGCTTAACTTTTTCCTTTAGTTTTTTCCGGTAAACGCGTAACCTCTCCGCTTCCTTCTTACGGAACTCGTTACCTGCCACATTCCCCTGCATTTTATTCCGCCAATTTTTGCATCGCTCTGCAGTTGTTTTCATTTGTTTAGGTTTCATCTAAAAAAAAAAAAATTTTTCACATGAATTTCATTGGCGGTGTTTGCGCACATCCCGTTCGTACACAGCGCGTTCGTACGTTACTTACTTTGCAGTGATTACAAAATTTTAAGTCCTTATCGTTTTGATTCGAATTTTTACCAGATTATAATAAACAAAGAACTAAGTTTAGAAAACAAACAGTATCTTCAAAAATGTTAAATGAAAAGATGCTCTCCTTCTTAAACGTCAATTTTCGTGTCGTACGTCATTTATGAATCCAATGTTTTGGTTGGTCTAATACACCGTTATAATCATATGTTGCAAAGCTTTTAAAGCTTATATTTGAGTATGGTAATGCTCTTAATATAAAAAAAGCTTTCATAGTAAAATCTATTACTTAATTCCAATTTCTTTCAAACAAAGAAAAAAGCTTTAAAATAATTAATAAGTGCTACATGACATGTTGAATGAACAATCTCAAAATTTATAAAGAAAGAACTAAAATAAAATAGAATTAGTTTTAAGGATATGAAAAAAGACATATTATTTTATACAAAAAAATTTTAAAATTGCAAAAATCACAACAAAAAAATTTTTAGACTCGGTTGACCATTTACAGGATTTGCCCATATCTCTAAATATGTAGGAGGCCACAAGACAGTCTCCTGCTGGTTAGTGGCGGGCACGCGCAGAGGAGATGTTCAGAGGATTCCTTATCGTTAAACCTACACTCAGAGAAGTAATTGTTAGAAAAGAGGTTGTAGCAACCGTAAATTCGGTTGTTGCCATCGAATTGCGGTTGCTACAACCGAATTGAGGTTGTGACGATCGATTTTAGTCCCCACAACCGAAATTCGGTTGAAGCAACCTCATTTCATAATACATTCGGTTGTGAAAGCTGAAAGTTCAATTATAGTCGTTCTGTCAACTAAATTTTCTAAAATTTCGGTTGGAAGAACCGAATTTGGAATTAATTCGGATGCAACAACCGAAATTGATACCAAATTCGGTTGGAGTAATAGAATGTGACACCATTTCAGTAGCAACAACCGCATTTGTCATCAATTCGGTTGTATCTATCGAATTTGGTAACAATTCGATCGCAATAATCGAATTTAGGCTTAAGTCGGTTGCAACGACCGAATCTGGCATCAATTCGATTGCTGTAACCGAATTTCTATTGAATTCTGTAGGTCTGACCGAATTCATTCTCAATTCGGTTACCACAACATAATTCGATGTATTTCATACCTGACGTTTAAAATTATAAATAGAAATATTATATTCGAATAAGCTAAGAATGAATAATTGTTGCCATCGCGGCTGTATTAATTTTTGTTTTGTGGTTTTTACCAAAGGTAAGTGAGAATATTGTAATTATATTTCATGTCTTAAAACGTATTTTTTTTTTGCAGAAAATGCTCAATCAAATATCCACTGTTTTGCAGTTTGTCGAGATCGGTCGTTTGAGACGCACGTCAGAATTGGTGCGGTGGCCCATTATGTCCATGACTTCAAAAAAGGTCGGAACTGGCATGAATAAACAATCCATAACCCTAAAGATTTCCCTATATAAATGACTTTTTCTCCATTTGTAATTTTTTTTGGAAGAATTTAGGAAAATAAATCATCAGGTAATAATTAAAACTAATTTCAAAATTATTTTGTGACACTATCGAAATTCGATTGTAACAACCTCTAATTCGGCTGTGACAACCTCTAATGCGGTTGTGTCAACCTCCATTGAGGTTGTGTCAACCTCCAATGAGGTTGTGTCAACCTCCAATGAGTTAATTTCGGTTACGGCTAATTCGGTTATCTCAACCGAATTTTTCTGTGAATTCAGTCATTCATTTCCGCTGGCATTTAGCCTCGGCACAAATCAACCAATCCGTCTGTGTCTCGTCAAAACTGAAACACAACCTGATACATTGGGCCCGACTAGAGACAGAAACTTCATGGATCTCCTCCTATCCATTAACGGCCATATTTGTTTTACCGGTAAACTGTAAGAATATGTGACCCTCATTCACCTCTCCTGCATCATGACATGGGAACGTTATTGCGTGATATGCTTCCAAGTCAGTATGGACATGACAACACGTCCCAATTACTGTGGAACATTTAGGGTAGTCGCAAGTTTCAACATCTCACCGCTTTGCAGTAATAATGTAATATATGAAGTGATATCCTTAAGACCATAAAATTCTATTGAACTATTGAAGCGAATTTGAACAACGCCACTGAATTATATATGTAAGTATAAACCCCTTTTATGATTCTTAAAATACCTTACAATTTTAAATAATGACTTAATTAATTTTAAGGCTTAAATAAAACTTACCCATATATTCAGCCGACTTCACTATGTAATTTAAGAATAGATATTTAATAATTCGTAATCATTTCCATATTGATTATCTCTCTTTTAACCAGATCACTTTCACAAATAACTGGCTTACGCTCTCTCTACACATCTCTCCCACTCTCTTTTATTTAACACAATAACAACATTCACAAATATTAACTTTGTTTACCTTTTGTTTTCTTAATTGGTTTTTTCATATGCGAAACTTTTCACCGATTTTGCAAAAACTTCTTACTTTCTTTTTGTTTAAGTTTGATTGTTGTTTTTGATTTAAATGTTTAAATATCCGCGTTGCACACACTTTGCACTGTATGTTGATGTAAGTTTAATACCGATAAATGGAGTTGAATAAGAAAATTTTAGATTTTAAATTCAACTAATCTTAATCGATTCTCAATCACGTGTTGCTTCGTCAAGATTTCATTGCGAACTAATGAAGAGATTACATTGCAAATAAAGGAGTGAATGGTACAAAATGAGATGATATTTTTATAACAAATACATATTTATGATTTATGATGACGGTAAAACTACTGTTATCACCAGAGAGGAAGGGATAGGTGGACATATTCGGTGAGTTCGCTCGCTGTTTATTGAGGCCAACAAAATTTACAACACTACGTTATTCCGCTGTGGCAACAAAATGGGGATTGTAGGAAATTAGATACCCACCACTACAGTGTTGCCAGAAGCCGTCAAAAAAATTATGCAAATGACCAAAAAAATTGTGCAAAATGGGAAAAATTATGCTAAAAAATTTGTGCAAAATCATGATTTTTATTCACAATTTTTATAAACAAAGAAAAACACATTTTGAAATCAGAGGTGTGTATTTGTACAAAAAATTCCATAAAAACATTAAAATAAAAAATCAATTTTGTTTCAAAAATGTTGTTTTTTATAAAACAACAGCTCCGATGATTTATCAGAAGTTCCTTGGGTGTAATTTTAAGACCATTTCCATTTTCGGTTTTTATTTGTAGCTAAACTTATTAGTAGGAAGGTCTGATATTTTAATCTGGGATCTCTGCGGGAAAGTTGTAGCTCAAAAACTGTGAACATATAAAATCACAAAAAATGTACCTTCAAGATCAAAATCGCTCTTTAAAAAATTATATTTTTTTTCTACCTTTTTTCCCCTGTTCAGGTCCATTGGTAGTAAACTGTTCAAAATTCAAGGAAACAATCAACTACAAAAATGTACCTTGGATCTCAATAAACAACTTCCTAGAACATATGAACTTCCTATGAATGATTCTTAACACTTCTTTATGAAAAGAGCTACGACTTTACCTCAGAGAGTAAATCAAAATTCCGAACGGTTTGCAAGATATGAGCCTGACAAATGATCACTTTTTTTCTAAAATGACACCGAGGCCCCAAATCTGCATAAAAGAAAGTGCATGACTTTGGGCAAAACTGGGGGACATGGATCTTTTTTTTTTTGGTCTTTTATCACGTAGTGGTGTCCGTATATGGTTATGTTTCCATGACTTAAAAACTTACACACTGCGTTATTAGTGTTTAATTTTTGTTTTGCCAAAAAGATTCCGGAGTTATTACATCCAAGAGGTCACTATACCAATTTTGCACGAAATGTAATGTAAAAGTGTGATATAAGTAGCATAGAATTAAATGTTTCTTAGGCTTAAAGTTTTATTAATGGAGCGGGAAAAATCCGCCTCCAAGGCTGAAAACACAGAATCAGCCAAATTGTTTTTGATCCATGAGGCAAGAAAATGTATTGAAAAGATGAGTCGTTTCTCATCCTTTGGTGTGTGTTGACTCATAAGAAAGAATGTATTCTTGCAGGAATCAAAATATAAACGTCCGGTGTGTTTTCAGCCTAAAGATTCGATATTTATTCATGTTATAAACATGAAAAATTCAAAAAAAATTTAATGGAAAATTGTGCAATATTTAAAAAATTATGCCAAAAATTTCATGCAAAACATAAAAGTTTGGAAAAATTTGGTGAAAATTATGCTAAAAAACATTTAACATCATATTGCAAAAAAAATATGCTGACGTCAAAAAAATTATGCTAAAAAAGCATTAATTATGCTAAACTGGCAACACTGCACCATTATGATCCGAGCAAATTTTAGCAGGACATGTTGAGATTTCTAGAGGTGTATAAATTCGAGGGGAACTCGCTTCCAGAACGAATTCCCGAAAAGGAAATAGTGCAGCTTCCGTTTGATTTGACTGTATTAGCTCTTACTCATTAATTTTGTATGTTCCGATATTTTATCGTATTTTGCCTAATTCTTTATACAATTCATTATATTTATTTACATACTTCCCTTTATTCAGTTTATTAAGTCCACTTTATTTGCACATTTACTCTCTTGCAACTTGTTTTTCCATTTAATTTAAATTTCTCGGATCCTTTTCAATCTCGACTTCATGTAGATCTTTAAATCACTTATGTAGTTCATTCAGATATGTTGCTCTTATCCGCCGCCCTATTAATTTTTAAAATTAAGATCTCGAAACAACGGCCATGAATCAGGGTTCGTCTTATGTATAAATACAGACGGAAACTTAGTCACAGATGCACAGACTATGTAGGGGACATGAAGAGAAAATTTCTCTGCTTTACTTGTCCCAATCAGTGAGTGAAAACTGGAAAGCGCACAGCTCATTCATCATGGGATGTAATGGGAAACAATTTTACTTGTCCCATGGGAGAATCCACTGCAATTGAGGATGTTGAGTAAATAGAAGACGATGGTGTCGATTGCACCCTCCCTATTCAAGACGAGTTCAGCACCGGAATTCTGTAACTTTTTAACGACAAAAATCTGCAGTTCAATTATCAAAATTCGTAAAAATTGAATAAAAAATTTCCCAATTTTGCCAAATTAACAACCGATTTTTATTATTAAAAAGTTACAGAATTCTGGTGCAGAACAGCAGTTTGCTGGTTTAAAATACCAACGCCCATGTGCTGATGGACTACCACCGCCTGAGCTGTTGAAAGCTGGCGGCGATGATATATCATGGTGCATGCTCCAGCTCATACACATAAATGTATTTAGCCGAATAATGCAGTCCCGTCGATTGGAATCTTTGCGTAGTGTGTCCTGTATTTAAAAAAGGTTACCTGATAATAAAAGGTTACCTGGAATAAACCTTAAACCTTTCGAGCATAAAACCAATTGCTGCATACCTCATTGGACCTTATAAGTACGTCTTTAGACCCGGTAAATGTCGTATTCACATTACGACAAATCCTGGAAAACACTCACGAAAACAAATAGCCTGACACGGGGAAAACTTCTCGAACCTATGTATGTCCGAGCTTGGTATTCCTACTAAATTGACACGCCGTTGCAGAATGACTCCGACCGACATGTAATCTTCAGTGAAGGTTGGTAAAAATCTTGCCGAATCATGTAATACTAGGCGAGGCCTCAGGCCTTATTTTAATTGAGATCTCAATCCGATGCAAAAATGACAAACAGTTTATAAGATTATTAGTTTCATAATTGGTAAAAAGCTTTAAAACAGTATAACTCAGGAACAGTAAGTGCGAATTCCACATATTTTTACTAATTCAAGACACAACGTACTCGAAACTGTTGCTGCAGCAGAGATTAGCGTAAACTTTTACTTTTTTTTAAAAAACCGGACAAAAATCACTCGTACTTTTCGCGTTCGTAGACACTTGTTGAATGAGAAAATTCTATCAATGAATACCTATAAATACTACTTACTTTTTTAGGCACTGATGAATGGACGCTTACTTGATTCAGCATCCTGATACAAGAGTTCAGAAATTTTTATTACTGTGCGTTCAGTAAGCATCATTTATGGCTTTGTTCACGCACGTGTCCGTTTTAAATTTTTCAAAACTTTCCAAATACTGACCGCTCATAAATGTGTGTGGAATTTCTGTAAACAAAACATCAGTTGCAGGTAGGAAACGGAAAATTGATTGCGTGTGAACGGATTAGGTATCATACATTTTTTTAAATCTAAGAACCATAGGAGACTCATCATGTGTGGGTGGTTATTTAGAAATTGCCCTAAAAGAAGCCCAGAGATTTGTTTTCCTTTGTGTTTGATTCTTCAGCCAAAAATTTCAGTAAAATAAAATCTAAAACGTGTTCATTTACAAAAACAAATAAATGTGTGCTGTTATTTCGCTTCCAAAAACAAAAACAAAAATTTTTGCATTTCAGTAAAATGGTCATAACTTTGGAACGGTAAGACCTCTGGGCTTCCTTTAGGTCATTTTGGAAAGGTAAGAGGTATGGCTATTTTTCACCGAAAAAAAAACATAAGTTACCTGCCG
The DNA here is from genome assembly GCA_963931995.1 of Phaonia tiefii. Classification (NCBI taxonomy): domain Eukaryota; kingdom Metazoa; phylum Arthropoda; class Insecta; order Diptera; family Muscidae; genus Phaonia; species Phaonia tiefii. The sequence continues at coordinate 46,892,052 of OZ008367.1, forward strand.
TTTGGCTGAGAAAATAGAGGTTATGTGAATTTTTTTTTCCGACAGCTCTGTATCTCGGCGATTTGACTTTTTTCTACTTTTCCGACCACTGGCTCAGAAGTTAGCAACTTTACCCTCCGACCGCCAATCCGAAAATTTTGAACCGTTGCCATTTCACACCCTTGCATTTGCATGGTCCTAGTGGGCTTTTCTTCATGAAATAATTCAAGGAATACGCTGGAGAAATTTGTCCGGAACCCTGTATATTTGTTAATGCACAAAACGAAATGCCGTTGCTGATTTAGTGTTGGTTGGTTTGAACCAGTGATTCTATCTGGTATTATTAAAGCAATACTTTCCAACATCCTAAGATGAAAACTCATCATGTGTGGGTGGTTATTTAGAAATTGCCCTAAAAGAAGCCCAGAGATTTGTTTTCCTTTGTGTTTGATTCTTCAGCCAAAAATTTCAGTAAAATAAAATCTTAAACGTGTTCATTTACAAAAACAAATAAATGTGTGCTGTTATTTCGCTTCCAAAAACAAAAATTTTTGCATTTCAGTAAAATGGTCATAACGTTGGAACGGTAAGACCTCTGGGCTTCCTTTAGGTCATTTTGGAAAGGTAGCCATACCTATTTTTCACCGAAAAAGTATTCGGGTTTTTTAATTTTAACCCTTTCCTTCTTGAGGAATATTGTCAATGTCTATATAATTTCCGATATTTTTCTTGGAATTGATAATGTTCAATCTAATTATAAAATGCCTAAAGTTTAAAAAATTCCACTCACTCTAAGGTTTCCAAATCTGTGTTTGAAATCAATGTCAGTTTTTGAAAAACGTGAAATTTCATGTCATTCAGTTTTTTGTCTTACAGAAAATACATTTAGATGAACTGGAACATCATTCTAGCGATAACTGTATTAATGCTGAAGTCTGTACCAATAAGGTATAACAGGCCCAACTTTATCGATGATTTCAGGGTGAGATGGTTGGTCAAAGTATGGTACCTCGTTGAAAAAGCGTCAAAATGGCTAAATACGGTTTTTAAAACAGTAATAAGTTGAAATATGAGTGAGAAACAAATCTTATGTACTCCGCCAGGTTCAAAAAAAAATAGGGTTCGACGATTAGATGCAATAACCGGTATTAGGAGCCGGTTTCAAGGCCCGGTTTCCAGGGACGGGTTTAGAATTCGGTTCCAAAATATATTCATATAAACAGGTATAAATCCGGTAATTTTTATTTTAACCCTGTTTTATTGATGGGAACGGTTCTATTTGGAACCGGTCTCTAAAACCCAGCCTTGATACCGGGTTTTAAAAATACATCTGGTCTAGGGTTCAAATGCACTTATCTACATAACTCGCATCTTTTTCAAATATCTTTTTTACACCGAACGAACTCGTCACTCTGGGTTCGAACTCAAGAAAGAACTTTCCAGTCAGTTCCCGAGTTGCTGGCCCCAAAATTTCGGAAATCGCGGTAAGGTATATGAGCGCATGCGCATTTTACAAAATATTTTAATTAACGTGGTACTGTTGACAGCATGATTTAAGAGTTCTGGCAAAACAGGGCGAATCGCCATGAATAAAATTATAATTTCGGATTTCTCGAAAACTAGGCGAAGTATCAAAATTTTGTATTTTCTGCTGTTGCATGTATTTTTTACTGTTGCATCTATTTTTTTTTGGGGGATTTTTCCATTTTATTGAGGTGCTAGACAGTGTTTCTAATGTCGTTCTCAAAAAATAATGTTTCACAAATTTTAATTATGTTAATTAATTATTGTAACGAAATTATTTATCTAAAACTGGCATACCAGTCCGTTGGATTAACGAGCTAGATGATGCTGAAGATGATGCTTCACAAATATCGAAACGATCGCCAAGTGAAGGTGAGTCAAACCAAGGTTTGCTACCATATTGTCTGTGTTCGTAAGATATTTTTAACATAAAAAACTCATTTTCCAGCCCTTTGAAGGAGAATTGATTAGAGTGTTCAGAGCTGAAACCGAAAACAACCCGTCGTTACCGATTACCGGCCTTTTTGCAACTAACCGTGAGCAGGATTTAAAAACAAAAACGTAATTTTCAAATAAACTGAAATATTGTAGGTTTGAAAATATACTACACCATTTCCAAATGATATTTAAGAAATATCAATTTAATTTTCAAAAATATCAATTGAAATTGAAAAATTCTATTCGAAATTCAAAATATATCAGTTGGAATTTAAAAATTCCATTTGAAATTGGAAATATATCTATTGAAATTAAAAAAAATAAATTGAAATTTAAAAGACGTCATTGACAACGATTGTATATAGTAGATTTTTAAATTTCAAATGATGTCTTTTAAATTTCAATTGATGTGGTTCAAATTCCAATTGAATGTTAAATTTTAAATTATGTGTTTTAAATTTCAATTGATGTGTTTTAAATTTCAATTGATGTAGTATTTTTAAAGTCAAATATAATTTTTAAATTTCAATTGCAATTTTTCAAACTTCAACTGGAGATGGTGTCGATTGAATTTATTATTAAACAACAGTAGTCTGAAAGGAATTGCATTCCATAGACGAAATAAACAAAAACATAAATATCTAAACACTAAAACCGGTTATTTGACGTCGCCTACCGGTTTTTACTCAAGTTGTGTTAAATATCATTACAAAATTTAAAAATTAAACAAAACGAGATATGATGATAGTACTAGTTTACAATTTAAAGTACTACAAAAGTTAAAAATAAATAAAAATCAAACAAAAAATACAAAGAATTTCCAAAATCATATTTGAATATCGTTTTCTAATTTATATGATTTTATATGAATTTGAATTAAACTTATCAATTCTATATTAAAGACACATTCCGAATTGGAGTGCGATTAACATTTTAATTTGAAAATTACACGTGATTGTAGAATTTAAATACAGATATGTAATTTTGAGATTTATACAATATTAAGAATAATCAATGAATTCAATTCAATTCAGTGGCAATTAATTCACTTTATTTCAAATCAATGAAACTAAATTTAGTTGAATTCAGTTCAGCTCAATTTAATTCAATTCATTTCAATTCCATTCCATTCAATTCAAATCCATTCCATTCAAGTCAATTCAATTCAACTCAATTCAGCTCAGTTCAATTCAATTGAAATCAGTTCAATCCAATTCCATTAAATGAAAATAAATTCCAGTCAATTCTATTCAGTTCATCTCAATTGCACTCAATTCAATTCAATTAAATTAAATTCCATTCAATTCAAGTCAATTCAATTCAATTCAATTCAACTCAATTCAATTCATTGCAATTCAATTAAATTTAATTCAGTTCAAGTCAATTCAAATCAATTCAATCGAATTGAGTTTTATTCATTTCAATTCAATTCAATTTAAGTCAATTCAATTCAAATCAATTCAATTCAGTTCAGTTCAGTTCAATTATATTAAATTAAATTCCACGCAATTCAATTCGAATCGTTTCAACTCAATTCGACTAAACTAAATTGAATTAAATTCCATTCGATTCAATTCAATTCGGGTCAAGTCAGTTCAGTTCAGTTCAATTCAATTCAGTTCAATTTAAGTCAATTCAATTTAATTCTGTTCAGTTCAATTTAATTCATTTCAATTGAACTAAATTAAATTACATCCAATTCAATTCATTGCAGTTTAATTAAATTCAATTCAATTAAATTAAATTCCATTCAAGTCAATTTAATTCATTTCAGTTCAGTTCAATTCGATTCAATTCAATTCAGCTAAGTTCAATTCAATTCAATTCAATTAAGTTCAATTCAATTCAATTCAATTCAATTAAATTCAAGTCAATTCAGTTCAGTTCAGTTCAATTCAATTCAACTAAGTTCAATTCAATTGCGTTCAATTTAATTAAGTTCAATTCAAATCATTGCAATTCATTTCAATTCAATACTGTTTAAGTCAATTTAATTAACTTCAACTCAATTCAATTAAATTAAATTCAATTCAAGTCAATTAAGTGCAATTCAATACAGTTCAATGTAATTCAATTCCCTTGTATTCCATTTAATTTAATTCAATTCAATTAAATTAAATTAAATCAATTCAATTCATTTCAAATCAAGTCACTTCAATTTAATTTAATTCAATTCAAGTCAATTCCATGCAATTCAATTCAGTTCAATTCAATTCTATTACATTTAAATATTTAAATTTAAATTTTAAATTTTAAATTTTAAATTTTAAATTTTTAATTTTTAATTTTTAATTTTTAATTTTTAATTTTTAATTTTTAATTTTTAATTTTTAATTTTTAATTTTTAATTTTTAATTTTTAATTTTTAATTTTTAATTTTTAATTTTTAATTTTTAATTTTTAATTTTTAATTTTTAATTTTTAATTTTTAATTTTTAATTTTTAATTTTTAATTTTTAATTTTTAATTTTTAATTTTTAATTTTTAATTTTTAATTTTTAATTTTTAATTTTTAATTTTTAATTTTTAATTTTTAATTTTTAATTTTTAATTTTTAATTTTTAATTTTTAATTTTTAATTTTTAATTTTTAATTTTTAATTTTTAATTTTTAATTTTTAATTTTTAATTTTTAATTTTTAATTTTTAATTTTTAATTTTTAATTTTTAATTTTTAATTTTTAATTTTTAATTTTTAATTTTTAATTTTTAATTTTTAATTTTTAATTTTTAATTTTAATTTTAAATTTTTAAAATTTAAATATTAACGCTGGATATATGTTTCAAGATATATATTATTTTGAAGCTATTTTGTTTTTGCAACAAACGGCCTTCATGTGACCTAGAATTTATTGCTCCATACACTGTTTGTATAATATATTTTTGGGTTTTTAATAAAATTGTATCTTCACAAGTACAATCAAATATTTGTTTTGCCTCTACTGTTGTTTCTATTGAATAAAACAGTCACTACAACAATTGGCGCAAACATTTGAATTTTCCCTACTGCATCGACTGAATATAATAAATATCAACGTTAAACTATGTTTTTTTTCGACTATAAAAGACACTTCAGCTTCGTTATTCTTTAGTTTCTCGTCAACGCTGCTTAACTAAAGAAATATGAAATTTTTAACTATTTTCGTACTTGCAATTGGTTTGGTGGCATCGGTCTTGGCTGATCAGCCTGTTAAGGATGATACTCCATACGAGGAAAAAGGAGTCCTTCGCAAAAGGGCGCACGCACTATTTACACCCATGCCAGTAAGTTTTTTAGGTACACGACATGTACAGTGAGTTTAAAAAATCGGGTCAATTATTTAAATTTAATAAATTGAAATTGAATTGAATAAGAATAAATATCGAAGAATAAAATTAATTGAAAATACGACCAAACGCTCGAACAATTGAATTTTTGAAGTCAATTATTTAAATAAATTTTCTTTTCAGAGCCATATATTACTTAAGTGTCCCCCCGAATTGATTTCGTCGGATCCAGTAAGTATAATTTATACGTATGTAAATTAGTGTTGTTTTCGGATCGTCTGTGGAGAAATGGTAGGTGCGCGTGATAAAGTATACTCGTGTACTTAAAGCACGGACATTTCGCCTTGTGCCATTCCTACTAAATGCCCTCCGGTTGGAATTGAAACGAAGTGAAACTGTTGATGCTGATCCATGAGGATTAAACTAAAAATTCACAGAATTTACTGCTTGACAGAGTTTCTTCCCCTATCCATTCAAGTGATGAAAATCATATTTATTAATTGTTTTGTTAATCAGCAACTTCTGTATTTCAGATTAAATTACTTTATGCAACAGTCTACTGTCTTAAAAAAACTAGTGGTGCAGCAAAGGTAAAATTTCTCTAGATTCTTGGGAGAAGAGACAATTGGCAGCGCAAGCAGCAAAGCAATAAGTTACCTCATGTAACTTTGAATCAACGAAATCCAAATATTGAAAATTTGTGAAAAATTAAAATTTTATTAAATTGAAAGAATAACAAGAATTATTATTTATTGCAAATCCGTTCGAACAAAACGAAAGCAAGTTGGTAAGGTCGACAGTGAACAGCAGCTAAGGTGGAAGAAGCCAAAGATATTACCGGCTCTAGATGACAATATTATATCCACACCCAACAAAAAAAATTTCGCTATTAACAGCAATCAACGTTTGCAGGCAAGTTACCTGATACTACATCAAACGTACTGCCATAACAACAATCAATTTCCAATGTTTATAAAATATCTGACAAACTGTTTGCTAAAACAACAAGCATATGTTTGCTATAATAAAAACCCCTGTTTGGTTGGTGCAATTTGTATGGAGGCCTAATCAAAATGTGGGCCGACATATCTCATTTCCAAACTGATTATCCTTATACTAATAAGAACTTATAGTATGAAGAAGTAGAGTTCGTTTTTGGCCCAATCTAAAACTAGCTACAAAAATTTGTTCAACTCATTTCGTATTTGCGAGCTGTTCTTTTAGCACAACAATTAGAATGTTCAAAACCCCCGACATTTTCGAATAACTGATTGTCGGTTTATTTGAAAAATCACTTTTTGGAAAAACAGTTTTCGGTTTTACAGAATGACAAGACTGTTGAAACTGATTAATATTTGATTTTATTGCATACAAAAAGAAAATTATGTATATTTGCGAAAAATTAATACCAAATCAACACAAATATTTGTATTTCGTCTCTCTTTTGGATTCAAAACCCGTAGAGTAGTTTCTCTCAGTAAATTTACGAAGTTTGTTGTGATTGCACATGGACATTGCATGTTGAAAAATATTGCTTTAATAATACCAGATGGAGGCAATGGTTTAAACCAACCAACAAGAAAGTAGCAACGGCATTTCGTTTTGTGCATAACATTTTTAATGTAAATACATCACAAATATAAACTAAATATGAAAGATAACGAAAAACGTCCAAATACGTTTAAATTTCAAAGTATTTTATCAAAACGACATGACAAATTTAAGTCAACATTTTTTTAATTCCACCTGGTGTAAGTCAATTTACGTCAAATAACTCTCTATCGCACCGACCGCACCAAGAAGAGTGTGAAATAAAATGTCAGATGAGAAAGATGGTGCCTCTAGGTGTCTTAACTCTATGGTAAAAACGATCATTATTATATTGAAAGTGATTAACCAGATATCTATACTATTTGTACTTTTTTTTAATACACTCATCACCAGCTAATATTTTCCTTATGCTGTAGACAGACGACAGAGTTAATTTGCATTATCTGTGTTAATGCAAATTAACTCGTGCATTTAAGGGCATTAGCGTTGATATAAATGCACGAAATAATACTGAATTTATGCTGAATTTAGGTATTTCAATATGGCAACACAGTATGAAAGTGCTGCCCTCTAGCAAGGAAAATTTGCAAAATGTTAGCTGCTACCAAAAATAGCAACCGATTTCCTGGCAATTTGTTTACCTTTTTGACTTGGTAAACCATAAATATTGAACCAGCACAACACAACAAATTAATTGAATTCGATTGGAAGTCACAATGGATCAGAAATCAGCAAAGGTGAGTTATTTTCATTGTTTTTAGAAAATTTTCTACTTGAAATAATTTATTTTATATCTTCATACTTTCAAGGCAGCAAAGAGGCGGCGCGTGTGGTCCGAGGGGGATACGCAGCATCTTCTTGAGCCTGGCAATTTTCGCTTATGTCGACTTAAATAATTACAAATACAAATAAAAATTTTATAATAAATAAAAAGAAATGAATTTAATTCCGAATTATAAAATAACAAAGTGAGTAAATTATTAAATAGAATTGGATACAGGAAAAATATTTCAGAGTGTCCCACAGCGATTCCAAGTTCGAGAAACACGTTCCGATTTATGGTTGCTAGTGCATGTATACGTTTTACATTATGGACCAGTTGTAGCAAAAGCAATTTCAGTTTTTGTTCAATTAAATTGTTATTATTCACAAGCAGTATAGCTGCTAATTGTATTTTCTGCCTTCTATCCATTTGATATCGATGTTAATGTCAATAAAATTACAACAAAATTCTTCACGATGTAAATGACAATAAAATTAGTTCACAAACGAACAGCTGTTTACAAACAAACAGCTGTTAACTAAATGCAGAAACCCGTCTGTCAGGGGTAAATGTTTAGTTGAATAAATGAGCATTTAATGCAACTAAACGCTGTCGTCTGTCTACAGCATTATAAAGATATGAAGAATATCACTTAATTATATTTGATTGCGTCGAATTCACTTATCTTGAATTAACTTGAATTGACGTAAAGTGAATTGAATTGAATTGAATGGAATGGAATGGAATGGAATGGAATTGAATTGAATAATAAAAAAATAATAACAAAGCTAATTAACAGCAGTCTAAGAGAGTCAAAAATACCAGAGTTATTTAAAACTTCTATTATCCGGCCAATTTATAAAAATAGAAGCAAATCGGACTTCAATAACTACAGGCCAATTTCAATTCTTCCAGTTGTGGAAAAAGTGCTAGCAGAAATATTGGTGAGGAGATTGAACGACTTTCTGGCTAAATATAAGGTAATAAGTCAAAATCAGTACGGGTTCCAAAAAGGAAAGAATATAAACCAACTTCTAGGATCGTTCTCGAACTACGTAAATCAAAGTCTAAGCAATAAACTCCACTGTCTTGTCTTGTATTGTCTTGTACTTTAGGAAAGCATTCGACACCCTACCACATGAAAAGCTAATTGAAACACTGGAAAGGAATGGAATACGAGGTACGTGCCTAGAATGGTTCAAAGACTACGTACAGTGTAGAACATTTCGAGTCAAGATTGAAAACTATCATAGCGAAAACACCAATATAACACACGGAGTTCCACAAGGTTCCAAGCTTGGGCCGCTGCTTTACTTAATATATGCAAACGCAATGATAAACCAAGTTAAAGAAAGTAAAGTATTTGCATATGCAGACGATACTGCAATAGTCGTATCTCACGGATGTATTCATACTGCTATAAGAATTATGCAAAACGATCTAAGCAATATATCCAGATGGTGCCATGACAGCGGACTGATAATAAATGCAAACAAAATTAAAATAATGCACATAAGATCGCGACATACCCAACCCACAGATATTACAGTGACCTTTCACAACACTGACTGTCTGCACAACACATATGCTAGCAACAACTCTCCTTATATTGATGACTGCTCTACGAAAATCGAAGTGGTTAGTACATATAAATACCTAGGTATACATATAGATGTACACTTCAAGTGGAAAACTCACATCGAGAAACTTCAGATAAAGCTACGTCAATCCACCTTTGCATTATATCACTTAAGTAAATGCTCTCCGTACACCGTTCTGAAGCAAGCTTACTTCTCGCTGGCGGAATCCTATTTACGGCACGGGAACAGCGACATACTGCAGGACACTTCAATTAACGCAAAATAGACTCCTTAAATTATTATATAAAAACCAACAACATAAAACAAACTACATAGACCAAAACATAAACATCCACACAACTAACAATACCGAAACGATCAACCCAGCCAACCAAAATAATAACGCACACTTAAATCGCTACCAAACCTCGCACAATGATACCAATTTATACAAGTACATATCTCCAAATTCTGAATATTGAGGGAATATACAAAACCTCAATAGTAAACGATTTTTACAACGATCCAAACTTGCTTGAATGCATTGATCACCAACAGAACACAAGAAGAAGGGCACAAGGGCGATATAAAGTACCGAGTTTCCGAAATGATTATGGAAAGAAGACATTAGCCGTAACTCTACCAACAACTCTTAATAATATGCCAACAAACCTATTAAGCATACATAATAAGATAAGTAGAAAGAAATTAATCAAAAAACACTTCCTAAATTAAATTAAATTAAATCTTTCGAATAAAAAATAAGAAAACATAAATTGAATTAATTAGATTTTATATTCAAATAATTTTTATGAAATACATATGTATAAAGCTGAGCTGAAATAAGCATAATAGTATGAACATTGTTTTACACAACTATTTGTTATCCTGCAGACAAGCCGAAATGGCTTCGCGGGAATATGAATTAGGATGAAATGTAATAAAATATTTATTGTTCAATAAAGCTCAAAATCTTGAAGAAAAAAAAAATTGAAGTGAATTGAATTTTTTTTTTTTTTTTTTTTTTTTTTTTTTTTTTTTTTCAGTATTTTGAGCTTTATTGAACAAAAAATATTTTTTACATTTCATCTTAATTCAAATTCCCGCGAAGCCATTGCGGCTTGTCTGCAGGATGATAAATAGTTGTGTAAAGCAATGTTCATACTAGTATGCTTATTTCAGCTCAGCTGTGTGCATATTTCATGTATATTAATTTAATATAAAATATAATTAAATTCAATTTGGTTTTCTTAATTTTAATTCTAAAGATTTAATTTAATTTAGGAAGTGGTTTTTTATTAATTTTTTTCTACTTATCTTATTATGTATGCTTAATAGATTTGTTGGCATATTATTTAGAGTTGTTGGTAGAGTTACGGCTAATGACTTCTTTCCATAATCATTTCGGAAGCTCGGTACTTTATAGCGCCCTTGTGCCCTTCTTCGCGTGTTCTGTTGATGGTCAATATGTTCAAGCAAGTTTGGATCATTGTAAAATTCATTTACTATTGAGGTTTTGTATATTCCCTCAATATTCAGTATTTGGTGTTGCTTGTATAAATTGATATCGTTTTGTGTTGTTTGGGAGCGATTTATGATTTGAATTGAATTGAATTGAATTGAATTGAATTGAATTGAATTGAATTGAATTGAATTGAATTGAATTGAATTGAATTGAATTGAATTGAATTGAATTGAATTGAATTGAATCGAATTCAATTGAAATGAATTAAATTGAATTGAATTGAAATGAAATGAATTAAATTGAATTGAATTGAATGGAATTGCATTGAATTGAATTGAATTGAATTGAATTGAATTGAATTGAATTGAATTGAATTGAACTGATTTGAATTGAATTGAATTGAACTGATTTGAATGGAACTAAATTGAATTGATTCGAATTGAATTGAATGGAATTGAATTGAATTGAATTGAATTGAATTGAATTGAATTGAATTGAATTGAATTGAATTGAATTGAATTGAATTGAATTGAATTGAACTGAATTGAATGGAATTGAATTGAATGAAATTGAAATGGAATGAATTGAATTGTACTGAATTGAATTGATTTGAATTGAACAGAATAGAATTGAATTGAAATGAATTAAATTGAATTGAGTTGAGTGGAATTAAATTAAATTGCATTGAATGGAACTAAATTGAATTGATTCGAATTGAAATGACTTGATTGGAATTGAATTGAATTGATTTGAATTGAATTGAATTGAATTGAATTGAATTGAATTGATTTGAATTGAATTGACTTGAATTGAATTGAATTGAATTGAATTGAATTGAATTGAATTGAATTGAGTTGAATTGCATTGAATTGAATTGAATTGAATTGAATTGATTGGAATTGAATTGATTTGAATTGAATTGAATTGAATTGAATTGATTTGAATTGAATTGAATTGAATTAAATTGCATTGAATGGAACTAAATTGAATTGATTCGCATTGAATTGAATTGATTGGAATTGAATTGAATTGATTTGAATTGAATTGAATTTAATTGAATTGAACTGAATTGAATGGAATTGAATTGAATGAAATTGAAATGGAATTTGAATTGAATTGAATTGAATTAAATTGCATTGAATGGAACTAAATTGAATTGATTCGCATTGAATTGAATTGATTGGAATTGAATTGAATTGAATTGAATTGATTTGAATTGAATTGAATTGAATTTAATTGAATTGAATTGAATTGAATTGAATTGAATTGAAATGAATTGATTGGAATTGAATTGAATTGATTTGATTTGAATTGAATTGATTTGAATTGATTTGAATTGATTTGAACTGAATTGAATTTAATTGAATTGAATTGAATTGAATTGAATTGAATTTAATTGAATTGAATTGAATGGAAATGAATTGATTGGAATTGAATTGAATTGAATTGAATTGAATTGAATTGAATTGATTTGAATTGAATTGAATTGATTTGAATTGAATTGGAGTTCTAGCCTTCATTGCGAACGGACGTGTCTTTTAGTTGCGCGCATAAAAATCGTTTAAACAAACACTCGTGAGTGGGAGAGTCGAAATGGCAACAATGCAAGAAACTAGTTGTGCTAAATGCTTTCAAGTGTTGACTAGCAAGCATATGAAATGCAGCGTGTGCAGTGCCTGCTTTCACTTTTCACCTTGCTGCCCAGTACAACAAACAACCTACAATGGTATGAATGCTGAAAAAAAGGCGGCTTGGAAATGCAGTACATGTAGAGAGCGTAAGAACTCTGCATATCAAATAATTGTATCAGACTCTGGTACTCAAAAGCAAAAAAGACATGAAGACGAGGACGATGATGATGTCGATGACGTTTTCGACGACAATAACAAACGGTTCAAAGAACATATCTCGCAGCGACCAACACAACAACATCAACAAACCGCTGAAATAAATGAAACTATGAAAATAATGATGCTTAACATGGCAAAGATGACAACACAACTTACATCCATTAGCGCCCAACTACAAATTCAACAAACAACACTCACACAGATAAACGAAAATGTTTCTAATCTCAGCAGTCAGGTCATTGAGCTGCAGCAACAAAATGTGGATAAAGATAAAAGGATGAGCGAGATGGAAATGAGAATTTGCAAATTAGAGCAGAAGCTAATAGAGAAGAACATTGAAATAAATAACATAAACAACGAAGATTTGAGTGCGGTCGACGTTGTTAAAAGAATAGCAACAAATCTGAATTTGGAGTTGAAGGAAACTGATGTTGAAAACGTATACCATACAAAAGGAAAGAAAAAAGTTGTGGTTGAGCTTAGCTCTCTCCGGAAGAAGAGAGAAATTATGAGTAAGATAGAGCGACACAGAATTGATGCAGATGGTATCAACAATGATGATGGCAGTGATAAACATAAATATTTATATATTAATGATCAGCTGACTGTGCAAAAAAGACGATTGCTTTGGTTAGCAAAGACAAAGGCTAAAGAGGCCAATTGGAAATTTGTCTGGATCAGTAATGGGGAAATATATGCGCGAAAAATAGAGAAAACATCGATTGTAATTCTGAACAATGAATCCGATATAAAATTAATTTGTTAATAAAAAATATAAAACAATAATAATAAAATTAAAAAATAGAAACATAGTGAGAAAGAGACTCGTAATTATAAAGCGATTTAAAATTTATACCACAAAAGCCTAATCAAAATAAAGAGCACCACAAAAAATTAATTATTATTAATAAACCTCTTAAAGAGAAAAATAATTAAACATTGAATTGTGTGAATTTATTATCTTGAATTAAAATGAATAATCAAACCAAATCTCTATACAACTTTAATGAAATTAATGACAATTTTTTGAATTATCGATTGTCATTTGTGTACATGAATATTCGTTCCTTACGAAAAAATTTTTCAACTCTACTTGTATATCTAAACAAAATTATTAATTCAATCGAAATTATAATACTGGTAGAAACAAATATAACGGATGAGGAAAATTGTTTCTACTTAATTAATAATTTTAACAGTGTTTTCCTAAGTAGAGAAGGCACAGGTGGTGGCATTGCTATATATATAAAAGAAAATATAAATTATACAACAACATCATTAAATACACAACACTATGAATCACTACGCGTCGATTTAACTTTCGGTACAAAAACAGCAACCTTTCTACCTGTCTACCGTCCACCGCGGTCGAACATTAAGTGTTTCATAAACGAACTAGAACAGAGCATAAACCAAATTCACAAAAACAGTGCAATGATAGTAATTGGTGATATGAATATTGACATTGCAAAAGAAAAAACCAAAACGACAAGAATGTACATTGATATGATGTCTTCTAATGGACTACAAAGTATGGTAAACGAAACAACGAGAGAAGAAGTGAGTAAAAACAAAGGCACTTGCATTGATCACATGTATGTGCGCAAAAACAAAACAATAACTTTCGCATATGCAGCTGTGATTTTGACTACCATCTCTGACCACTATTCGTTGTTTGGCTGTGTAGGAGAAACAAATAAACAAAACAAAACAAACGTAAATGACAACCAGGGTACGGAAAAAACACTATATACAGGAATAAACACTTACAAAGTAAATAATTTAATCAATAAAACAAATTGGAATAATACCGCAATACAAAATCAAAACTGTGATGAGAAATTTAAATTTATATATAATAAATTTACAGAAATATACCACAATGCTAAACAAACAAAAATTAAAAACAAAAAACGAAATGACTATCCTTGGCTTAATGATCAAATACTAAGCTATTGTGAAGTGCGAGATAAACTTTATCAAAGACATAAAAAAAGCGAAAAAAATTTAAGTAAAGCGAGAGAATACAAAATTTTCAACAATAAACTTAATCAGATAATTCTGAAAGCAAAAAATGATTATCGTCGAAGGGAATTTATAAAAAACAGACACAACATGCGAGGAACCTGGATATTAATAAATGACATTATTGGCAAAAAAGTGGATAATCTTGATGAAACTATTAAAAAAAACTTTGTTAAACAAGATTTAAAAATTGTAACTGAAAATTTTGCCATTAAGTTCAAAGAAAATGTACAAAACATTTTACATGATTGTAATATAAAAACACTGTTTTCGTCTGAAATAAGAATAGAAAATACAATTTATGTCGAACCAACAAATGAGGAAGAAATTATAAACATAATAAATACACTGAATTCAAGAAAAGGAGCAGGAGTAGACGGCATCCGACCTAAAGACATAAAATACAACGCGGAAACACTTACCCCAATAATAACCCATTTTATAAACGCAAGCCTAAATGAATGCACTATTCCCAAAATTCTAAAAACTACAATTGTAAGACCGATTTTTAAAAGTGGCTCTAAAAACGAATACAATAATTATCGTCCAATTTCAATTTTACCGGTAGTAGAAAAAATACTTGAGGAGATTATTGTTAGACGTCTTAATGCATTTCTCGTCAAGTACAAAATAATCAATAAACAACAATATGGCTTCCAAAAAGGAAAAAATATTAATAAACTGCTGGGCCATTTCTCCACCCACATAAACAAATCTTTGAATGACAATATGCACTGCTTGGCACTTTTTGTTGATTTTAGCAAAGCGTTTGATACGCTGTCACATAAGAACCTTCTCTGTATTTTGGAAAGAAATGGGATACGCGGACAGTGCCTTAACTGGTTTAAAAACTACCTTGAATTCAGATCTTACAGGGTTAAAATAGATGGAAATGAGAGCAAAGAAAAGTATTTGGATCATGGCGTACCACAGGGATCTAAGCTTGGTCCAATACTCTATCTAATATATGCTAATGATATGTTAAACCAACTAAAAAATAGCAAAACTTTTGCCTATGCTGATGATACGGCTATCCTAGTATCACATGAGGATCTTGAAACCGCGGTACACTCAATGCAATTGGAACTTAATGTGATCACAAGGTGGTGTCACGACAACGGCTTGGTAATTAATGCCAATAAAACAAAATTAATGCATATCAGATTACCACATATTCCAAGGAGTATCATAAACATAAAATTCCACAACACAGACTGCCTACACAAAAACAAACTCTGCCATAATTTCGATAATGACCAATGCGACACTGTCATTGAATTAGTGGATAACTACAAATATTTAGGCGTTATAATAGATCAAAATCTAAGCTGGAAGGACCATATTTTAGCGTTGAACAAAAAGCTACGTAAGGCCTCCTATGTGCTTTACCATCTAAAAAACTGCGCCCCATTAACAGTCACCAAGCAAGCCTATTTTTCGCTGGCTGAATCGTACATGCGCCACGGAATAACAGCATTTGGAAACGCCTCACATTGCAATATTCTACAAAAAACACAAAACAGAATGGTTAAAATTTTAATGAAAAATAAAGAAAATATACAACGTGAAATTAACACAACACAACTAACAACTAACAATTCAGAAACTCAAATCAAATTATTCATGCAGCAACAAAATATACTAAATTTTAAGAGCATATATAAATCAGTTTTACTCAACGAATTCCAAGATGAGACCATTTTGGAAACAATAGACCATCGATATAGCACGAGAAGAAGAGATGAAGGAAGATTTAAAACACCAAAATTTAAAAACAAACATGGGAGAAGCACCTTGGATGTACAATTACCAACTATATTAAATGCAATGCCTATAAATATTCTAAATGTTTTAAAAATACAAAATAAATTTAAGCGTAAACCAACAATTAAAAATTATTTAATAAATTCGCAATGAATGAACATCGTAACTAACAGATGTAGAAGTTTTTATAAGATCTGTAAATTTGAATTATAATTTTTTTTTTATATTTTTATATATACTTCTGCATATTTGTATATCCCTGCATACAAGCGTAAGGCTTCGCGGGGGAATAAGCATTTGTAATGTAAATTATATTTTATTATTCAATATAATAAATAAATAAAAAAAAAAAAAAAAAAAATTCAAAAAAAAAAAAAAAAATTGAATTGATTTGAATTGAATTGAATTGAATTGAATTGAATTGAATTGAATTGAATTGAATTGAATTGAATTGAATTGAATTGAATTGAATTGAATTGAATTGAATTGAATTGAATTGAATTGAATTGAATTGAATTGAATTGAATTGAATTGAATTGAATTGAGTTGAATTGAACTGATTTGAATGGAACTAAATTGAATTGATTCGAATTGAATTGAATGGAATTTTTTCTTTCTTTCTTTATTGATTTACTATATTGTTTCGTTTACATTTCATTATTTCCCCCGCGAAGCCAAAGGCTTGTATGCAAGGATATATATTTAATTAAGTGTAAAATTAATATGTTTCATAAAAAAGACAATTAATAGAATCTATTAAGGCAATTTAACATTAATTTTTTATCTCCGCTTCATTACGAGTTTATAAGATGATTTTTGATATTTTTTTTACGCTTAAATTTATTTCTTAAATGCAAGATATTCTGTGGTATTGTGTTTAGAACGGTTGGCATTTGTACATTTAAGGTGTTCTTTCCATGCTTATTATTGTGCCATGGTACTTTGAATTTTCCTTCAGCTCTTCTTCTAGTATTGTATGGATGATTTACTGGTTCCAGGTAGTGTTCATCAAGAAATTTATTTATTATTGTTGATTTATATATGTTTTTTACATTTAAAATTTTGTTTAGTTTAGAGAAATGTTTAGTTGTATGTCGCGAGTGGTTATTTAGTGAGTTGTTTGCGTAGGCGAGATTATTAATGAGATGAATAAATAAATAAATATATGGTTTCCCATTACATCCCATGAAGGGACCGGGGAGACCTTCTCACAATCACTGAGCTGTGCGCTTTCCAGTTTTCACTCACTGATTGGGACCTACAGTTTTACACCGATTCCGAACGGTATTTTGAGAAGCTTTTTCATGGCTATATATTCGGTAGTGTCGCCGTCACTAAGCGAGGTGACCGTCGTCGAAAGAAACTTTAAGGTGGTTGGAGCAGGGATCGAACCCAGGATCTCCTGTACAAGAGGCGCGCACACTACCCATTGCACCACCGACGGTTAGATGAGTGTTACTTAAATTGGAGTTTGTGTTGACATTGTTGATTTGGCGGGTGTTGTTTTGCATATTAATTGAGAGTTCGCGTTGCATGGCGTTTAATCGAGTTCTCATCAATATTTTAATTAGTCGATTTTGGGTTTGCTGTAATATTTTGCAGTAAAACACGTTTCCGAAAGCTGATATTCCATGGCGTAGATACGACTCAGCGAGAGAAAAGTATGCCTGGATAGTTACTGATAATGGTGCACAGTTACTTAAGTGGTACAGAACATATGAAGCTTTGCGAAGTTTCTTATTCAGCGATATTATATGATCCTTCCATGTAAATTTGTTATCCACAATAACTCCTAAGTATTTATAATTGTTAACTTGTTCAATATATGTTAGGCAGTTATCATTATCATTGTATGTTTGAACGTTTTTATAATTGAACTAAATTCAGTTGAATTTAATTGTAATGGTAAAAGTCGTGCTGGAAATGTCCGGGCTGGAACTGTACAGACTCGAGTTTTGCCAAAATTAAAAACAACAACGTCAGCCTGGGGATAAAGACAATTGTGATTGAGACAATTGTGCTTGCGAATAGATATTATTTTTGGCTTTAGAGATAAAGCCCTCTGTGGGGTAACAAAGATCCAGCTACACCAGACTCTCATACAACCTGTCTTGCTTTATGACACAGAATCCTGGCTCTTATCGCAAGCAGACGAAATATCTGTAGGAATCTTCGAGAGGAAAATACTCCGAAAAATGTATGGCCCTATAGGGCAGAACGGCGAGTATTGGCGGCGCATGAACCATGAGCTGTATGAGCTACATCCCGACATTGACATACATAGTTAAGCTGATGAAAATAACGCGATTGCGCTGGCTAGGCCATGTCAGTAGAATGGATGAAGACGAACCAGCACGAAGGTTTTCGAAACCGAACTCGAACGAAGACGAAAAATAGAAAGACCGAAAGGAGGTTGACGAATCGAATCCCTGCGTACACTTGGTATTGCCAACTGGAGAAATAAAGCTAATTATCGAAGTGGTAGACAAAATATGTTATCTTCGATTTTTAAGATCCCTGTACCGCCGTGGTTGTTCGAGACCGGATAAGTAAGTAAGTAAATACCGAAAACCAGTTTCTTAAAAAATTGAAACCGAAAACTGTGGTTTAAAAAATGCCTATTTTTTGGACACTCTAGTTTCTCAAAACTGTGCGTTTGTTGAAAATAACTTTTGGGCGAAATGAAGCTCCCACCGCGTTTACTGTGCAGAAGTCTGTGCAAAAAGTTCGTGAGACTGACGTGTTACAGTCTCAGTGGACAACACTCATGGTCTCCGTCGTCGTACGGTGCGTACCGACGTTAATGTGGCTGCTGAGGCCCAAAGTGTCCAACTCAATCCGAGAACAACGACTCGCCATCGATCTTAACAACTCGCCATTTCACGCAGCAGCATGATGAGAATTTTGCACAAAGATTTCGGATTATTCGCTTACAAGGTCCAATTGACTCAGCAATTGACGACAAAAGACCTTCCACTTCGTTATGACATTTGAGTTTGGGTCTTACACTGATCAGTCATATAACTTAGACGAAAACTAATCCTTTCTGGCGTGGGCATTTTCATCTCGGCGGCTATATGTCAAGAAAAAAAATTACGGAAAACAGGCGCGTCATTTTCGAGCAGCCAATACATCCACAGAGGGTGTCAGTTTTGTGCGGATTTTGGAGTGGCCCATTTTTGGTCGAAAATGCTACTGCAAACACCATTTCAGTCAACGGCGAGCGCTACAGAGCCATCATTACTGTCTTTTTATAGGCTGAGCTGGGAGATGTAAACTTGGATAATCTTTGGTTTCAGTAGGATGGCACACTATGTCACACAGCTCATCCAACAATCGCTCTTTTGCGCACTTAGTTCGGTAAACGTGTTTTCAGCCAATTGGCCGCCTCGGAGCTGATATTTGACCCTTTTAGACTTTTGCTTGTGTGGTGCCGCTAAAAACCGATGCTATGCGAACATTTCAGAAACGATCCACTCCCTTAAGACCAATATCGTTCAAAGCCATCCAACAAAGTCTTAGAAAATTGGACTAACAGGATGAGCTATGGCGTGTTCCATAAATAATGGGAATATTTGTTATTTATAATAAAGCCATACGATACCAAACGAAATTACGTTTATTTAAATTTTTTGAATTTTTAATGCGAGTATTTGGACCACCCTGTAGTAATTGTAAAAGATTCCCATTCATATGTTATTAATTTTTAAAAACATTTTCGTTCAGTGTAATAATGCGTTTTTAGTTTATTGACATAATCAATTTTATTATTTTTCCTCTTTTGTTTTAAATCTTGCCGGTGAAAACAGCGCGAAAAGTCCTTATACAAAAAGTGTTTGTCGAGAGGTTTTCCTCGACCTTTTGCTGCTTCTACTACAACGGAAAAAGACAATCCTTAAGGTCCAATGACTGTCGGAATAAAAGTTGTTGATAACAAAAACAAACAAACAGTTTACTGAAGTGTGGTATTCCACGAGATCAACTTACTTCTCTGAGCGTCATATGAGGACATTTTCCTATTTGACTTTTCTAAAGACAAATTATATGGATTAATGTGATTTGAAATGTTGATATTAAATTATTCAGTTTAACTTACGGTCATCCTAACAGCTGGTGAATGGAAATCTTCACTATTATTCTGAAGAAATCGTATATGGGGTTAGTGCATGTTCAAATTCGAGGATTCTTGTGAAACTTACATTCTTTTTAAAACTGCCTTTAATCTTGTCTATAAATTCCTTCACCCCTGGATCTGGAGCCGGAGCGGCCGAAACCGAAACCAAGAGAATTAATGCGAAGACAACGATGGTTAGGAACTTCATATTTTAGTGGTAAAAAGTTCGAAGATTTCAAACAAGTTTTTAAGCGCGACTGTTGAAACGCAATGCGATCGTACCCATTTTATAGTCAGATCAAAACATGTTTATGAAAAACCCGGCTATTGTGTATGTCTTTGACGTGTTATAAGATATTAGAATATTTCGAATATTTGTATTAGAAAAAGGTGTTTTTTTTAAAACCCAAGGAATATACAGAAAGAGTTCAACAATTCACAACCATACACCAATGGATCACAACCATACATCAATGGGAACAGATTCTGAAACCTGAAGTTTAACGAAATATTGGGTCTTTATTCTCTTGCCAAAGGCTAGGGTATGTGAAGGTAACCAACGCCCAATTCTTGTTTGTCGACAATTAATCCATTAAAACCTCCGCTCCTACGAGTTTTACCTTTGCTTTTGCACTGAAAATATCCCTTATGGCCAGTTTTTAAGTGGGTAGTTAACTATCGGATTATTTAATCTTAATTCTAAGTTAATTAGAGGTTAACTTTGCATTTTGTTTTTCAGTGATGAGTTAATACTGTAAGTCGCCATATTGTCAACTAATATGGCAACCCTTGTATCCTTATTGGAAAAAACGTGTGTTTTGGGATAAATACCAAAACAACAAAGGGGAAGAAACAAAATGGAATTATGTAACATAAGAAATAGATGCATAAAATCGAAGTCATTTAAAGAAAAATGTGTAAAAAACTATATAGGAGCAACAATTTAACGATCTAGACTCAACGAATGTGTACAAATACGCAAATCTGAAACATGTATTTTATACAACCTTCATTTCTCACTTTGACAGTCAGTAATTTGATTGTCATAATCATACGGTTCTTACTATAAGTTAACCAACCAACATTGGTTGGTTAAATCATAGTTAAACAATGACTAAAAAACACAATTCGATGTTTATCCACAATTTAACTAAGAAACGAAGATCACCACTGACTGAAGAACTGGCCATTAGTGCAACAGAAACCACATTCAAATATTAATCCTATACAATTTTCGATTATAATTCAAAAAGTTTATATTTAAATTCAAAAATTAAAAATTTACATACCCTACACCCGCAAACAAATATTTCGTTCCCCACAAAAGAAACGTTAGACCACTAAAACTCCTGCGGAATTTAACCTAAAACTCAGAAATTAGGATTAAATTATTTATAGGTAAAACAAAGGTCGAACAAAGAACTACCATCATTGATTGAGACCAGTGATGCCCAAATTTTTAGTTTCCATAAAACGCGTGTTGGACATCAAAATGCTGTTTCTGCGCGGTTAACCCACGTATCGTATGTCTGGGGTCACACACGGCAATTTTACTTGCGCAATTCTTGAGTTTATGGGAGAATGTAATCTCTTCGTCTCTCTCTCTCTCTATGTTAAACCACAGAGCAATGGAAAAGAACCGCTATGCCTCTCTTCGTGTTATCTTCATGACGACTACGTCATTTCATCGAGTTCGAGTTGCTTTGGGAATTTACTCTTTGGTTGGCATAATACGGACATAAATAAAAGGGAATGCGTAATTTCTTTGGATGCAAACCCCACAAAACATAATTTAGCTGTCATTAGTATCAATCAAACACTTTGAAACTTAGTTTGCTGCATGGTCTATAATCTGTATGTCTTCTTTGGTTTCTCATTCTACATCATTTTACTAGTACCTTCTCGATCAGCTGTGCCATAGAATCCCCTTGGGACGAAGCAATTGCCTAACTTATTTTCTTTTTTATTTACAACAAGAAAACAAATAAAAAAATTTGAAACTGTGACGTATTTGTCACAATACGAGTACGAGTAGAAACCCCCTGGCTGAACCCAAAAATTGTACGCTAAAAAATCATTAATTATGCCAAACTGGCAACACTGCTACTATAAATAAATAAATGGTTCCCCATTACATCCCATGAAGGAACCGGAGAGAACTTCTCACAATCACTGAGCTGTGCGCTTTCCAGTTTTCACTCACTGATTGGGACCTACAGTTTTACACCGATTCCGAACGGTATTTTGAGAAGCTTTTTCATGGCTATATACTCGATAGTGTCGCCGTCACTATGCGAGGTGACCGCCGCCGAAAGAAATTTTAGGTGGTCAGAGCAGGGTTCGAACCCAGGATCTCATGTACAAGAGCCGCGCACACTAGCCATTGCACCACCGAAGGCCACAGCAACACTGGTACTACCTCATCGTAATGTAAAGAGAGGGGGGATAGAAACTCTTGTATATTTCTCTATGAGTAAATCACTTTCATTATTCTCGGCTAATTGTTCCAGCTCAAGGTCTCTCCAGATTTCATAAAACTTTTCGGTTTTTTTTTCGATATTTCGATTTCCTTTGGAAATCTTCTTCAGGAAAATTTTTAAATCACTTTCAAAATTCATTGTTTATTATTTATTAATAACAATATCGACATAGGCACTCATAAATAACTCGAATGAATACAGCCACAGAGCAATAGAAAAGAGCCGCTATGACCCTCATCGTGTTCTGTTAATGATGACGAGGTAGTAGGTCATTTCATCGAGTTCGAGTTGCGTCTGTAATTTACTCTTTGGCTGGCATAGTACGGACAGAAATAAACGGGAATGCAAACAGAATAAAACATAATTTAGCTGTCATTAGTATCAATCAAACACTTTTAAATTTAGTGTCCTGCATGGTCTATAATCTGTATGTCTTCTTTGGTCTCCCACTTTACATCATTTCCCTAGTACCTTTTCGATCAGCTGTGCCATAGAATCCCCTTGGGACGAAGCAATTGCCTAACTTATTTTCTTTTTTATTTACAACAAGAAAACAAATAAAAAAATTTGAAACTGTGACGTATTTGTCACAATACGAGTAACGGACCTGCGAAATGCTTAACCTATAATTCTCACAACCGTGCAGAGGCCTAAAGCGGTGATTACCCGATACACCTGATTTACAATCCTTTAGTGTATGTGTAGACTGATGCTTTGACAAAGACGGTACATCAATTTTCTTCATTCAGCCATTTGTCGGCACAGTGACCGCGATTGTTCGTTGACGTGCAAAATTTGAACTGCTATTGGCCTTGCTATACTTCACATACATACATATATTCGTGAACATACTCTCTTCTCAGTTATTTTCTTTTAATTATTTTCGCAAACATGTTTTCGCGTCAATTCGGTTCGTTTACGCGATACATCATGCGTTCATCACTTTGCTTCAATCATCTCAAAAACCAAACTCATTTTGATAATAAATCGTGTATGTGTGACGCATTCGCACTTATTTTCACTACTCCATATAAAGATGATCATACAGTGTTGCCAGAAGCTATCAAAAAAAACCCTGCAAAAAAGTGAAATTTGAAAAAAAGTGCTAAAACCGAAGCAATCAAAAATTGTATTACTGCGGACACTTTAATCTTTATATTCGATAAAAAACACAATTTCGTAGACCATACATATTCGAACACCCTCTCTCATAGCGATGGGAGCATGTGTCATTTGATACCGAAAAGTGTAACGCATACGAACGATCCCATCGCCGCCAGTCACACCCGCCCCAACCGACCCAGGGGCCTCATCCCTATGACGTAGGGATAACGTACACACCACAGACCGATCCGTAGCGGGGAGTAACTGAGAGGAAAACGTGTAACGGCAACATAAAAATGCACAGCCGATTAAAGCAATACCAGTTAAAAGAGGAATAAAATGTACAGATTACCACCATACACTTATTGACAAATAATAAATCTTAAAACATAAAACCATAAATTATTAATACAACATTAATACTCGTACATAAAATACTACACACAAGCTATTTAGATGATTTATAATAAAAGACTTTATCGTGTCCGGTGATAAAGAAAAGTCAATAACCTGATAAACATCATTAAAATCTGTGCACATTCTCCGAACCGGTTCATTCCAAGCATAATTATAGCGTCGAAAACTAATATACAGGGGTTTATAGTTCCTAGAAGTTCGCGAAGGAACATTTATCGAAATACGACCAAGACGATACTCAGAGCGTATATCGCCCCTGAGAATCTTATATATTGTAATCGAATTAAGCATAGTCCGTCTACTGGCCAGAGTAGGTAATTTAATTAAAGACAATCTACTGACATATGGAGGAAGATGGACGTTAGGATCCCATCTCAGGTTCCTAAGACAAAAAATAAGGAATTGTTTCTGTACCGATTCTATCATATTCACAAAAAAGTCATATTGTGGATCCCATATCCCATCCATATTTTAATATGGGCCTAACAAGGGATGTAAAAAGATTTTTCGTGATATATAGATCCGAAAATGCCTTCGCCCAGCGCTTAATGAACGAAAGTACGCCATAAGCCTTATTAACAGTAGGAATAATGTGACTATTGAAAGACAATTTCCTATCAAGTAAAAAACCTAAATCCAAGAATGAATTGACCAATTCTAATGTAGAACCGCCTATAGAATACCGGGAGGTAATCATACGTGATCTGTAAAACGCCATATGTTTACATTTACCCAAGTTTAACTCCATAAGGTTAAGATTGCACCAACTCCCAAACCGATCCCGATCATTTTGAAGTAGAATATAGTCTGAAGCATTTTTATATGACATACAAATTTTCACAACATCCGCGTACATAAGCACATTAGACTCAGCTATCGAATTAGGCAAATCGTTGATAAACAAGAGAAATAAAATAGGACCCAGGTGACTTCCCTGAGGAACGCCGGAAGACACTTGGATAAGTCTAGATAACGAATCCCCAAAAATTACCATCTGTTCGCGACCCGTAAGGTAAGATGAATTCCATTCAATAATATTACTATTAAACCCGATAGTACTTAATTTACTCAGTAGGAGGCGATGGTTAACCTTATCGAAAGCTTTACTAAAATCAGTGTAAATAACATCGGTTTACATTCCTGAAATAAAACCATCAATTACGTGACATTTGAGAAAACCATGTTGTCTACAGTCAATAATAGAGGAAACTTTGTAAGATATAATGTCAGTGACCAGTTTCTCCAGAAGTTTTGGAATCGCACTCAGTTTCGCAATACCTCTATAATTTGACACATTTGTAATGCTACCCGACTTATGAAGAGGGACAATATACGAGCTTTTCCAGACCGCCGGAAAGTAGCTACATTTCAAAGATGCATTGAATAGTATAGTCAATGGTGTAGCTAATGTCGTAGAATAATATTTTAGCACAAAATTAGGGATACCGTCAGGTCCATAAGTGTTCGTGGGCTTCAGTGACGAAAGGTTCTTCTGGACCCACGTATCACTCATAGAAGTGATCCCGAACGGATCTAATGACCGAATATCATAAGGATAGTCACAGGTAGTTGAGACTGAATTAACCGAGTAAACATATGAGAAAAAGTCAGCAAAACAATTGGCAATAGATTCAGAGTCTATGTATTCGACATCATTCATCACAATTCGAGAAGGTCTTGATACGGACTTACGCTTAGTGTTAACAAAGTTGAAAAAACTTTTAGGATTGTTCCTAAAATTCTTACCAACCTTGGACAAGTAAGATTGATAACACTTGCGAGATTCTTCCTCATAACGACATCCGGCAATAGTGTACTTACTATAATCAAAAGATCTACCTGATACCCTAAACTTTTTATGTAATCTATTCCTGACATTTTTTAACTGCTTTAAATATTTAGAAGAGCAAGGAGGTGAGCAATTCTCATCTCCTGCAGATACCCTTGGCACAGATTTACGTATACTCCTCCACATTACATCATTAAAATTAATTAAGCTCCCATCAAAGCTCTGGCGATCCTCATAATCTAATATTGACCTCCAATCGACAGATTCAAAAAGACTATTCAGTAAGACAAAATAATCACGTGAGAGATAAAAAGTGTTCCTAGTATATTTTGAATAGATTGAGCTTTCAGTCTGGAGATAGAAACGAATACAAATTGTAGGATGGTATGAGTCGTCGGTGGTGCAATGGTAGTTTGCGCGCCTTTTGTACATGAGATCATGGGTTCGATCCCTGCTCAGACCACCTTAAAATTACTTTCGGCGGCGGTCACCTTGCATAGTGACGGCGACACTATCGAGTATTTAGCCATGAAAAATCTTCTCAACAAACCATTCGGAATCGGTGTAAAACTGTAGGTCCCTATCAGTGAGTGTAAACTGGAAAGCGCGCAGCTCAGTGATTGTGAGAAGCTCTCCCCTGTCCCTTCAGGGGATGTAATGGGAAAACATTTATTTATTTATTTTATGAGTCCTCGGGCAAACTTAGGGGATTAACGCGGGAAACTTCAAAATTATCAGAATTATTAACAATTACAAGATCAAGTGTCCTATTCACAGCATTAACAATATCGTTAATCTGAGCAAGATTCAGAGAAGAAATGAGTATAACAAAATCAGAGTCCAGTCGCAAGGAGTTAACGGAGTGAGATGTTTAGTATCAGGTAAGGGTAACCATGATACCAAAGGTAAATTGAAATCACCCAATATCAGTAAACTGTTACTGTCACCAAGCTTCCCACACACTTCAGAGATGGCATCCAAGTGCATTTCATAAATTCCAAACCCTGACGAAGGTGGAATATACGAACAAGTTATATAAAGTTTGTCAGCGCCCAACCTTACAGAGAATGCTAAGAACTCTATATCAGTAATGTTCGTAATCACAACGTCATAAGACAATGATCTGAGCACAGCGATTAATACACCACCGCCAGATTTAACCGCGCGATGTCTTCGGACTATTGAAAAATCTATCACATAAGACCGTCGGTGGTGCAATGGTTAGTGTGCGCGGCTCTTGTACATGAGATCCTGGGTTCGAACCCGGCACTGACCACCTTCAAATTTTCTTTCGGCGGCGGTCACCTCGCATAGTGACGCCGACACTATCGAGTATCTAGCCGTGAAAAAGCTTCTCAAATTACCGTTCGGAATCGGTGTAAAACTGTAGGTCCCAATCAGTGAGTGAAAACTGGAAAGCGCACAGCTCAGTGATTGTGAGAAGTTCTCCCCAGTCCCTTCATGGGATGTAATGGGAAACCATTTTTTTTTTTATCACATAAGACTTCTGAATCGAGTACATTGGTTTTGAGATGCGAGTTTTTCGGAATGCGCGGAGGTAAGCTTATAACTCGCTATAGAATCCGTGTTATTCAATTTAGATAATAAATAAAAATTAATATCATTCACAGTGGTTTCCGGTGAGAATCATGAAATAAAACTTACCCGCCTAGCCGGAACTACAGTCAGCTCTCTAGCCTGTAACCTGGAATAACAAGGGTCAGAGTCAACGACTGAACCATTTGACACGGTGCCCAATCTATCAGCACCAAATGGTGCGGAAGAAACGCTGACTTTAGCAAACGTCAAGCCCCCAGAGTCAACAATCGAATTATTCGACAAGATGTCCCTCGAATTATTGTCCCCGGGTTGCACCAGCTGGGACTGTAATTCACCAGCACCAGATGGAGGGGAAGGTTCCAAAATATCAGCACCAGTAGCCACAGAAGGAACTACGACCGACCGGATAACAGAGTTATCAGTAGCAGCCATAGGCGAATTATTGTCCCCGGTTTGCACCCGCTCGGACTGTAATTCACCAGCACCAGATGGAGCGGAAGGTTCCAAAATATCAGCACCAGTAGTCACAGAAGAGGCTACGACCGACCGGATAACAGAGTTATCAGTAGCAGCCATAGGCGAATTAACCTCAATTAAACAAGACGATGAGTTCACATTTATCAGCGGAATTAATTTCCTCGATGATTTCTTGCGTTTGGGAGAAGATTCAGATGGAGGATTTATGCACTTCTCCAAATCAGGATATTCCTCAAACATTTTCGTAAATTTAGAGAAACGATACGAGAGCGCAGACAGATCCCTTTCCATTCCAGAAAACTCTGACTGCATGCTCTTAAAAAAACGATAAAAACTATTTTCAATATTTCTACACTTAGAACAGCACCAACGAATACCCTTATCCCCATTCAGACAATCATTTAATATGACATAGATTGTCGCATAACCAACACGACAACATACGTTCATTATCAGATTTTAAAGAACAATTTTTATTTAAACACGTCATTTCAAATAAACCCAAGAATCAAAAAAAAATTTAAAAATAACAAAATAAATCGCTAAAAATAACAAAATAATCGCTACAATAGACAACACTGCTAAAATCTGCAGAAATCGCTAAAATAACTATATTCATTTCCAATTGATATTTAAAAAATGCCAATTTAATTTTCAAAAATATAAATTGAAATTGAAAAATTCTATTTGAAATTCAAAATATATCAGTTGGAATTTAAAAATTTCATTTGAAATTTGAAATACATCTATTGAAATTTAAAAAAAATAAATTGAAATTTAAAAGACTTCAATTGACACCGATTTTATGTAGTAGATTTATAAATTCCAAATTTCAATTGATGTGGTTCAAATTCCAATTGTATTTTAAATTTTAATTGATATGTTTTAAATTTCAATTGATGTGTTTTAAATTTCAATTGATGTGGTTCAAATTCCAATTGTATTTTAAATTTTAATTGATATGTTTTAAATTGCAATTGATGTGTTTTAAATTGCATTGATGTATTTTAAATTTCAAATAGAATTGTTAAATTACAATTGACATTTTTCAAACTTCAATTGGAGATGGTGTCGATTTTATTTATTATTAAACAACAGTAGTCTGAAAGGAATTGCATTCCATAGATGAAATAAACAAAAACATAAATAAATAAGCACTAAAACCGGTTATTTAACGTCGCCTACCGGTTTTTACTCAAGTTGTGTTAAATATCATTACAAAATTTAAAAATTAAACAAAACGAGATATGATGATAGTACTAGTTTACAATTTAAAGTACTACAAAAGTTAAAAATAAATAAAAAACAAACAAAAAATACAAAGAATTTCCAAAATCATATTTGAATATCGTTTTCTAATTTATATGATTTTATATGAATTTGAATTAAACTCATCAATTTTATATTAAAGACTGATTCCGAATTAGAGTGCGATTTACAATTTAATTTGAAAATTACACGTAATTGTAGAATTTAAATACAGATATGTAATTTTGAGAATTATACAATATTAAGACTATTCAATGAATTCAATTCAATTCAGTGGCAACTAATTCACTTTATTTCAATTCAATGCAATTAAGTTCAGTTGAGTTCAGTTCACCTCAATGTAATTTAATTTATTTCAATCCAATTCAAATCCATTCCATTCAGTTCAATTCAATTCAAATCACTTCAAATGAGATGAATTCACTTAAATTCAATTCAATTAAATTAAAATAAATTCCAGTCAATTCAATTCAGTTCAACTCAATTCAAGTCAATTCAGTTCAATACAATTTGATTCAATTCATTTCAATTAAATTCAGTTCAGTTAAGTTAAGTTGAATTTAATTCAATTCAATTTAATTTCATTCAATTCAATTCAGTTCAAGTCAATTCAAATCAATCCAAGGGAATTGAGTTTTATTCGTTTCAATTCAACTCAATTTAAGTCAATTCAATTAAATTCAATTCAAATCAATTCCATTCAATTCAGTTGAGTTCAGTTCAGTTCAGTTCAATTAAAATCAATTAAATTAAAATAAATTCCATGCAATTCAATTCATATCAATTCAACTCCATTAAATTAAACTAAATTAAATTCAATTCAATTCAATTCAGTTCAATTCAGTTCAATTCAGTTCAATTCAGTTCAATTCAATTCAAGTCAATTCAAATCCATTCCATTCAGTTCAATTCAAATCCATTCCTTTTCATTCAATTCAATTCTGCTCAGTTCAGTTCAGTTTAATTAAATTTAATTCAAATCCATTCAATTCAACTCAATTCAGCTCAGTTCAGTTCAATTCAATTCAAATCAGTTCAATCCAATTCAATTAAATGAAAATAAATTCCAGTCAATTCTATTCAGTTCATCTCAATTGCACTCAATTCAATTCAATTAAATTAAATTCCAGTTGTTTTTAGATCCTCGTCATATTTAAAGTTGTAATTTCCTTTTTAAGGCTAAGAGATCATATTTTCTCCGGTTAGTGAAAAAAATGTAAATGCCGCGGGAGGGATTCGAACTCACATTCGCTGGACGATCGTTGCGATGTCATCTTCAGCACACCGCAGTGGCTTAACGGGCTAGACGCTGCTGAAGATGATGCTTCACAAACATCGAAACGATCGTCCAGCGAATGTGAGTTCGAATCCCACCCGCGGCATTTACATTTTTTTCACTAACCGGAGAAAATATGATCTCTTAGCCTTAAAAAGGAAATTACAACTTTAAATTAAATTAAATTAAATTGAATTGAATTGAATTGAATTGAATTGAATTGAATTGAATTGAATTCAATTGATGGAATTGAATTGAATTGAACCGACTCGAATTGAATTGAATGGAATGGAATTAAATTGAATTGATTCCAATTGAATTGAATTGAATTGAATTGAATTGAATTGAATTAAATAGAATTGAATTAAATTGAATTGATTCCAATTGAATTGACTTGACTTGACTTGAATTTAATTGAATTGAACTGACTTGAATTAAATTGAATTGCGTGTTCCATAAATAATGGGAATATTTTTTATTTCTAATAAAGCCATAACATACCAAACGAAATTACGTTTAATTAAATTTGTTGAATTTTTATAGCGAATATTTGGACCACCCTATAGTAATTGTAAAAGATTTCCATTCATATGTTATTTATTTGAAAAAATATTTTCGTTCAGTGTAATAATGCATTTTTAATTTTATTATTTTATTTTATTATTATTTTATTATTTTTCCGCTTTTGTCTTGTTCTCGTAACGGCTGGAAAAGTCCTTATAGTCCGGAAAGAAGACAATCCGGAAGTTTTATTGTGTCAATAATACATTTTTCTAATTGATCTGTCTGAAGGTAAATTATATGGGTTAATGTGATTTGAAATGGTGAAATTAAATTATTTAGTTTAACTTACGCCCATCCTAACAGCTGGAGAATGGAAAACTCTGCGTAAATATTTTTGCAATTCTTCACCAATATTCTGAAGAAATCGTATATGGGGTTAGTGCATGTTCAAATTCGAGGGATCTCGATTCTTGTGAAACTTACATTCTGTTTAAATCTGTCCTTAATCTTGTCTTTAAATTCCTTCACCCCTGGATCTGGAGCTGGAGCGGCCGAACCGAAAACCAAGAGAATGAATGCGAAGACAACGATGATTAGGAACTTCATGTTTTAGTGGTAAAAAGTTGGAAGATTTCAAACAAGTTTTTAAGTTCAACTGTTGAAACGCAATACGATTGTGCCCGTTTTATAGTCAGATCAAAACATGTTTATGAAAAACCCGCCTATTGTGTACGTCTTTGACGTATTATAAGATATTAGAATATTTCGAATATTTGTATTAGAAAAAGGCATTTTTTAAACCCAAGGAATATACCGAAAAAGTTCAACAATTCACAACCATACACCAATGGAACTTATGAGGGAATTCAAATTTGGGTTTTATTGTTTATTAATGATGCCACGTACAGTTGCTTTTGAAACTTGGAGTTTAGCGAAATATTGGGTCTTTATTGTCTTGCCAAAGGCCAATACTTGTTTGTCGACAATTAATCCGTTCAAACTTCCGCTCCTACGAGTTTTACCTTTGCATTTCCACTACAAACAGCCCTTAATGCAACAGAAACAACATTCAAATATTAATCTTATACAATTTTCGATTAAAATTCAAAAGGTTTATATTTAAATTCAAAAAATAAAAATGTACTTACATATACCGGCAAACAAATATTTCGTACCGCACAAACGAAATGTTAGACCACTAAAACTCCTCAGGAATTTGACCTAAAACTCAGAAATTAGGATTTAATTATTTATAGGTAAAACAAAGGTCGAACAAAGAACTACCATCATTGATTTAGACCAGTGATGCCCAAATTTTTAGTTTCCATAAAGCGCGTGTTGGACATCAAAATGCTGTTTCTGCGCGGTTAACCCACGTATCGTATGTCTGGGGTCACACACGGCAATTTTACTTGCGCAATTCTTGAGTTTATGGGAGAATGTAATCTCTTCGTCTCTCTCTCTCTATGTTAAACCACAGAGCAATAGAAAAGAACCGCTATGCCTCTCTTCGTGTTATCTTCATGACGACTAGGTAGTAGGCCATTTCATCGAGTTGAAGTTGCTTTGGGAATTTACTCTTTGGTTGGCATAATACCGACAGAAATAAAAAGGAATGCGTAATTTCTTTGGATGCAAGCCCCACAAAACATAATTTAGCTGTCATTAGTATCAATCAAACACTTTGAAACTTAGTTTGCTGCATGGTCTATAATCTGTATGTCTTCTTTGGTTTCGCATTCTACATCATTTTTCTAGTACCTTCTCGATCAGCTGTGGCATAGAAACCCCCTGGCTGAACCCAAAAATTGTACGCTAAAAAATCATTAATTATGCCAAACTTGCAACACTGCTACTATAAATAAATAAATGGTTTCCCATTACATCCCATGAAGGAACCGGAGAGAACTTCTCACAATCACTGAGCTGTGCGCTTTCCAGTTTTCACTCACTGATTGGGACCTACAGTTTTACACCGATTCCGAACGGTATTTTGAGAAGCTTTTTCATGGCTATATACTCGATAGTGTCGCCGTCACTATGCGAGGTGACCGCCGCCGAAAGAAATTTTAGGTGGTCAGAGCAGGGTTCGAACCCAGGATCTCATGTACAAGAGCCGAGCACACTAGCCATTGCACCACCGACGGCCACGGCAACACTGGTACTACCTCATCGTAATGTAAAGAGAGGGGGGATAGAAACTCTTGTATATTTCTCTATGAGTAAATCACTTTCAAAATTCATTGTTTATTATTTATTAATAACAATATCGACATAGACACTCATAAATAACTCGAATGAATACAGCCACAGAGCAATAGAAAAGAGCCGCTATGACCCTCATCGTGTTCTGTTAATGATGACGAGGTAGTAGGTCATTTCATCGAGTTCGAGTTGCGTCTGTAATTTACTCTTTGGTTGGCATAATACGGACAGAAATAAACGGGAATGCAAACAGCATAAAACATAATTTAGCAGTCATTAGTATCAATCAAACACATTTAAACTTACAGCCAAAGTCACGATGTCGAAAGAAAGCCTAAGCGAACGACAAATTGGTAGTCACTATCTTTCCACTTGTCGTTCTCATGGCCTTACGTGTTGTAAACAAAAGCATTTAACCATTGTCAAATGACAAAGCTACCAGATCAAAAATTCCAAAAAAAAGAGGTTAATATCAAAAACGCTACAATCGTGAAAAAACGCTACAATTTTTTAAAAAGTTACAAAAAAGTACATCTCTGTATCACTCAGCTGGAAAAAACTGACAGCAAAATGTAAAGCAAAACAAACAAAAGATTCATATGCAAACAAACCAAAAATTTTTGATGTGTTAACAACTATACGCGCGCCTCTAGGGCAGTAAACTATCAAACTAATACATACGCAAGTGTTAGGTTTGTACGAGTAAATCATCGTTTGTTTGTTCGTTGCTTGGCAGTCGGTATCGAAAGTGATTATTGGGCGATTTTCATATAATTTTCCCACGCGATTTTCTCCGGAAATTCATAGCCGATTTTATTAATTTTTGGATTAAAAAGCTAGTGCGGGTTTCGACGAAGAGTTTAGGCCAAAAATTAAGGCGATCCGATATCGGCGAGCCGAGATTTAAGTGTTTTAATTTGGAGTATTAATTTGGAGTAATATTAAAAAAGTGTTTTATGTTGATCTTCGGTTATATCGTACGAATATAACAATGTATGTATGTATGTACAAGTGTCTGTTGCTTTGCATTCTTTGACTTTTGTGGGAATAAAACAAAAAGTATTGAGCAAGAAAATAATGACACATGTGCTTGCATTGGGTCTTTAAATAATTTTAAGTATTAATATTATTTAATTGTAACGTCATCATATGATTGAACGCTGTTTTTTATTTTTCAATGTAACATTTACGAATGTGTTCATAGAAATCGAACAGGTACCGTGTAGCAAAAAGGTGTTAACACCTCGCCCGTGAGTTCGAACACTCATTGGATTTTTAATTAAGATTGGGTTTTTGATATAAGTTTGCAATAAATGATGAATTTATTTGCTTGTTTTATTGCTATTTGTTTATTATTGTTTTTTATTTATTTGACATGAACTTCTTAATAAAATACTGCCATTTTTTTCACTGCTCCTCACAGTTTTGAGCCTCCAAAGACTGGCGTTCCACTAACGAACTCGGGATTCCCCTCCATATATCTCACAAATGTTTGCAGCTGCAGAAACTTTGACTTTTTTATGCTGAAATAGATAAACATATGTACAAACAATAATTACTCTAATAAAACAGAAATGATTAACCGTTTACTTACCATTTATTTTCCATTTTGTTGAATATTTTATAAGAATTTTAAATTCAATTGTGTTTTTTTTTAACTACACGAAAACAAAAACACAAGTGAGTGTTTTTGACATTTGTGTTCGCACAGATGACAGCGAAAATAATTAGTCGCTACCGATTTTGTACTGAAATGTTTACGTTTCGTTCGCATAGATTTTCATTCGACTTGTCGTTCTGATGAGTGTTACTGACTTCGAAATCAGCTGTTTGTCGCTTAGAAAGCATGCGAACGTTAACGTTCGACATCGTGACTTTGGGTTTTAGTATGCTGCATGGTATATAATCGCTGTCTTCTTTGGTCTCCCACTCTTCATAATTTCCCTAGTACCTTTTCGATCAGCTGTGCTATAGAATCCCCCTGGTACGAGGCAATTGACTATCCTATTTTTTTATTTATTTACAACAAGAAAACAAATAGGAAAATTTGAAACTGTGACTTATTTATCACAATACGAATAACGGACGGGCGCAATGCGTAACCCATAGACGTAAATATTGTTACGAATAAGTAAAAGCTTTTGCTTGCTGTTAATGACTCTACTAACAGCATGTAAATAAAAGGCGGTTAGTGCTGCGCCTGAAAGTATGCATTATAACAACGTACCAGCTCGCTAAACCAGTAGCATGAATTCACCTCAGTAAAGATAGTTCTCCGCCATTCGCGATTGTTCTACAAAGATAAACAACTACACACAATGTCTAGAAGGTTCTTGAATTCGCTAGATCTACCTTCATTTGAGTATAGTGAGTTGGTATAAAAAGCGGAGGTCTTTGGAATGGTTAGTTCAGTTTGTGATTAAACCCCGTAAAGTAAGCAACGCGAATTGATAGTAAAATACAAGACTTTTTAAGTGTTATAAATAAAGTAAACTGTTGTACTATATAAGTAAAATAAAAGGAAGTGAAACCGTTGTAATTATCGTAATTTAAAACGAACCTTGTTTTATTATTGGGAATAAAACAGTGCAAAAAGGACGAATCAGGAAATTCGTAACATTGGTGTCAGAAGTGAAATTACGAATTAAGGACAACGATGAAGTTTGAAGAACTCAAAGTTGAACAACTAAAAAAGGAGTTGAGTAAAGTAGATCAACCGACAGCTGGTAATAAGGTAGAGCTGCAGAGGCTATTAATAGAAGAATTCAAGCGCCGAAACATTGACATTGACAAATACCAGTTTGAGTGTAAAGAAGAAATGGAGGTATCTGCAAAGGAAGCAACTGGTAATGTGGATGTTTTCCATTATGGAAAAATTTAACGAAAATTCTGGAATTATTAACGCGAAGCTGGACGATAATTCGAGAATTATGAATGATAAATTTGGCGAGAATTCTAGAATTATTAACGGTAAATTTGGCGAGAATTCTAGAATCATGGACGCTAAATTAAGCGAGAATTCTAGAATCATTCAAGAAACATCAAATGCCACAAATGAGAAACTGCAAGAAATCTCCGAAGTTGTGAGCAATATGGAGATTCAAGTGAACGATAAATTCGAAAAGGTTGAAGAAAAAGTCAAGGAAATGGGGCAGAAGACTGAAGAAGTCGAACATAAATTCGAGGAAGTCGAACGGGAACTAAAAAATGATGTAAGCGAATTGCAAAGAAAAATTAGTAAACTTCAGTTGCAAGAGGGTCCAGTGCGTGTATTTTCTGAAGGCTCTAGTAGATTGAAAGCTCCCAGTTTCGATGGCTCTACAGCATTCGACGTTTTCAAATTCCAATTCGAAATGGTCGCAATTAAGAAGTTGTGGAACAGCAACGACAAAGCAGTAGAGATAATTTTAGCACTGAAAGGCAACGCAGCAGAAGTCCTTCAGAGCATTCCCATCAGTGCCAGAAACAACTACGAGGATCTACTGGCTGCGTTACAACGCAAGTATGGTGGCGATCACAAGAAGGATTTATATCGTATGGAACTAAGAGGCCGAGTGCAAAAGCATAATGAATCACTTCAGGACTTCGCAACCGATGTGGAACGCTTGGTGTTGATGGCATATCCTAGAGAACCCCAAACTTTCTTAGAACAATTTAAGATAGAGGCATTTGTTAGGGGCATTAACGATCCTGACGTTAGATATGCGGTGTGTCCCTCACAAAAAGCTACATTCGCCGAAACAGTTTAATTTGCTTTGGAGAATGAGACGGCGAGGGTTGCTTTCAGTCAACAGACACATTATGTGCGAAAGGTAGAAACGGAAGGCAAATCAAAAGATTTGAAAGGCGCCGTTAGCGAACTGAGAGAAGTGATTAGGATTCTCACGAAAGCGCTATGGCAACCAACAAAATTGAAAGGTGACAATCATGGCGAACGTGGCCGTATAGGGCGGGACTGTAGAGACCCGCGAAAACGGTCAAGATCTCCAGCGATAACGGCCGATACCGGACGAGTAAATGACCGTCCACATGTAATCGACCGTAAGCAGGATTCTAAGGCTGAGATAAAAGAGCAAATTATTGGCGTCCGATCCCTGAGAATTGAATCGGACAACGAGTGGTTCACGGCACAGAGAAGTGATCCTGTATTGCCAAAAATTATTTTGGCAAAGGAAGACGATAGACAATTAACGCGGAATGAAATCGCTTCAGAAAGCCCCGTTTTAAAATCATATTGGGCCCAGTGGAATAGCCTGAGATTGCTAGATGGCTGTCTATACCGTGTATGGGAAAGTGAAGATGGAAAAACGGAGAAAAATCTAATTGTGGTACCTGCCTTGAAAGTGAAAGAGATAATTGCAGAATCTCATAATGGTCCGAGTGGTAGGCACCTCGGAAAAGGCAAAACTATGGAGAAACTAAGGGAACGTTTCTATTGGGTTGGTCACCAAACAGCTGTATCCGAGTGGATTGCAGGCTGCACCCAGTGCTTGACAACTAAAGGACCAACGCGGAGGAGTTGCGAACAGAGACATCAGGAGAGCCCAAGTGCTCCCTTCGAGCGAATATCCATGAGTGTGGCTGGTCCATATCCAACAAGTAGCTCTGGGAACCAATATGGCCTAGTCGTTATGGACTACTTCAGTAAATAGCATACCGGTCGGCCACCCAGGATACGACTGCCCGAACACCAGCCAGTGCCGTCTCCGGGACAGAGTTAAAACTCCCTAGAAATTTGGAGTTTGGCAACTGCCTAACATCCGACAGTGGGGAGAATGATGGTATCCCAAGAGAGCTTAGCGAACTTAACGAGTTTGTTCGCAGCAGAATGAAGTTGGTCAGTAATAAGATGAAAGCCAGATACGACCAAGCGGCAAATTCAGAAGGATTCCATGAAGGCCTGCTAGTTTTACTGTTCAACCCACAGCGCAAGAAAGGTTTATCTCCAAAACTTCAGACTCACTGGGAAGGCCCTTACAAGGTTGTAAAACGAATAAATGACGTGGTTTATAGAATCCAGAAAAGTCAAAGTCCAAGAGCTAAAATGAAAGTCGTGCATTTGGAAAGACTAGCTCTGTATGGAAAACGGAGGGTTGAGCGTGCTCGACATGAACAGGCTTAAGTGGGGGGGGCAGTGTTACGAATAAGTAAAAGATTTGCTTGCTGTTAATGACTCTACTAACAGCATGTAATAAACAGGCGGTTAGTGCTGCGCCTGAAAGTATGCATTGTAACAACGTACCAGCTCGCTAAACCAGTAGCATGAATTCACCTCAGTAAAGATAGTTCTCCGCCATTCGCGATTGTTCTACAAAGATAAACAACAACAAACAATGTCTAGAAGGTTCTTGAATTCGCTAGATCTACCTTCAATTGAGTATGGTGAGTTGGTATAAATAGCGGAGGTCTTTGGAATGGTTAGTTCAGTTTGTGATTAAACCCCGCAAAGTAAGCAACGCGAATTGATAGTAAAATACAAGACTTTTTAAGTGTTATAAATAAAGTAAACTGTTGTACTATATAAGTAAAATAAAAGGAAGTGAAACCGTTGTAATTATCGTAATTTAAAACGAACCTTGTTTTATTATTGGGAATAAAACAGCGCAAAAAGGACGAATAAGGAAATTCGTAACAATATGTAGGTGTAGATACATTTATTCTCTCATCTGACGTTTCATTTCACACCCTTCATCGTAGGTTTGTGGAAATGAGAGCAATTAAATTTAAAATTAACCTACACAAGGTGGAGTTACAAAATATGTTCACTTAACTTTTTCATATCGTTTTGGTGTAGAACTGCAAAATTTTAATGTATTTTGCACTTTTTTGTTGACTTTTATCTTTGGTACACATTTGTATTGTATGTAACACAACTAGTTTGCCACAAAAACTCGAAATTCGGTTGTTGTTCCTTTGTTGAACGTTGTTTACCATTGCCTCTATCTGGTATTATTGAACCCATGTTTTCCAAATTCCAATGTTAAAGCTTGAAACACATAGACGACGCACAGTGGTCGATTTGGGTCGAAAAGGCGCGCATGGGGTATTGGTGGCCCCCAAAAAGCTTTGGCGGCATCTTGACTTATCAAAACCCATGGAAAAACCTTGAAGGATCCTTGACCAAGGTTGGACGTCAATACGGAGACATTATCTAATAATGTATATGGCCAATTCCACGGCAAAAATGTCTATTCAGATTAAAGGTTCGGAGAATTTTTTCATGATATTTAAGCAAATAATTAGTGTTTTTGATGAGCTTCAACGAATTTATTGTACCGTTGCGAATTGAAGATCTCCTGAGAGTTTGGTACTGATGTTTTGTTGTCTTACAATCAATGCTGAGGGCTAATGCTTCATCAGCTGTAAAAGGTCTTTGAGGCCTGTAAGATTGTTGCTCTTGGATGGAGTATCCGCGGAAAATTCTAGCGGGTCTGCCGGGAGATTTGAGTGCCTCCTGCATGAGGCGCACCATAGATGAATTACCTTCTTTCCTATATTTTGATTGTGCGGAAAAACAATTCTGCTGCATCGTTTTGCTCACGTAAAACTGGAGAAGAAAGAATGTCACAATGAATTTTTGAAATTGTCACACAGAAAAACCTGAGTTTTTTTTAATCACCAGTTGTCCGTCTTCTCTTTTGAGGCAAGCTCAGATTTTGGAAAGGCTTCAAATTCTTGGGAAAGGAGCAAGTGGGAAGCACCGGAGTTTCAAATTGCTCTAAATCGGTAGCCAACCATGTCTCGAATCGGGAATCCATATAAGTTTGAGATCTTTGGCATTGTATCCACTTTCTTTTCCAAGAT
Organism: Phaonia tiefii; assembly: GCA_963931995.1. Taxonomy (NCBI): domain Eukaryota; kingdom Metazoa; phylum Arthropoda; class Insecta; order Diptera; family Muscidae; genus Phaonia; species Phaonia tiefii. The sequence continues at coordinate 46,932,256 of OZ008367.1, forward strand.
TTAACAAAATTAACGATCCTCGAACGGTCAAGTTTTTTTCCATTAACTTGATAGTGATCGTGGATTTTCTGGATGACCATTTGGTCAGATTGTGTCTGGTTTCCTTCACAAACGACAAACAGCCTGCCGATTGACCTCCGAGTCCAGTCTTGAAACAAGGTACACTGTACGTCATGAAAGGCTATAAAAACTAAGTTTTCTTTTATTACCTGCGTCAGACATTTTCAAAATCAATGTGATGAAGTTCACTGCGAAAAATAGAAAAAATATACAATTTGTGTTTTCTGTTCCACGATTTGTCACCCAGCTGTTGCCCAAACAGTGCTGTAAAGTTATTGTGGACAACAATGATGCCAAGTTCTTAATTACTAAAAACATTATTGACTCCAACGTTAATTTATATAAATCTATGAGTCGCCCCGTTATTACAGCAACCCGCTGTGTGTTGTATGTGTAACCCTGTGTTCAGCCCGGAAATCTTCGATATCTTCATTAGTAGCAACTTGTTGCAACCAGAAGAAGTGACAAAGTGTAACCAAAGGATCTACCTTTAAGGTGAAATTGGTTTCAGAGTGTTCCGAGATGTTCCAAATTAGTGACACATGTTTGAAAATTGTCAAACGGGATTTTTCAGTCTTCGACGAATGCTTTCGGGGATTTTCGGGTTGCAAAATAAAAATCGACCCTCCAAATAGTGGAATTATCTGTGAGGAATGTTTAAAGAAGTAGAAAAACAATCTAGAAGATCGAAAGTGACCAGTGACGTATTGCATTTCACACTTTTCGGGTTAGTGTAGTTCACCGAATTTACGCCGGAAAAAAGCTTCCCTAAAACATTCGACCGCGGATTATGGGTTAATATTTAGCTATGGGGGTGCACCAATTTGGTTTTGGACTACCTTAGACTATCAAGGAAAGGTAGACATAGTTAGAAAAAGGTTTCTGGAACTTCCAAAAATGACCCTCATGCGCGCCTTTTTGAAGGAAATCGACCACAGTGCGACGACAGGCTACGTGAACACACGACTGCAAATGCCGCTGACTGCAAATGTAGACGTGTGGCAGCTACTGAATTATTTTCAAGACGGGAACTGCAAAGTAAACAACTGATCTGTAATGTTGACGTTTGTGTTATTGTGTTATTTGTGCTAAAAGAAAAGAAAATGTCTGGAGAATATTTAATAAATATTATTACAAACATAACAAAAATTGTGAAAACAGTGTATGAAGTACGTAGTGAATTGCAGACGAGTAATAATCGAAGATGGTGGGTTCGTCCGGTGAATCTAACTCGGGATCAGGAGGGCTTCTACCGAACGTGCATTCAGCAGCTAAAACAGAAGGACGAGGAACACTTTTTTAAAGCATTTCGGATGTCCGTAGCAAACTTAAATTTATGGCTGACTCTTCTAGAAAACAAAATGGAACGATTTTCCAATAGAAAAGCTATAGATGACGAAATGCGGGTGGCAGTAACAATGACGTAAGTAAACTTGCGAATTATTTATATTTTTGTGTTAATAAGCTTGTAATTTCAGTTACTTGGCGCAGGGATGCAATATCAATGTTCTTGCTTGGGCTTACAAGCTGGGAATTTCCACTGCAAGGAAAATAATTTACGAAACATGCGAAGCAATTTGGGATGAGCTACATGATGTTTATTTGCCACCTCCAAAAGTTACCGAGTTGTATACAATAGCTGAGAAGTTTTATGTGAAGACTAGAATGCCATATTGTTTAGGAGCCATTGATGGCAAACATATACGCCTAGTTTGCCCCAGAAATAGCGGCTCTTTATACTACAACTATAAAAAAACCTTTAGCATAATATTAATGGGAGTTTGTCATGCTAACTACGCCTTCGCATATGTATGTACGTAGACGTTGGGGCTTTAGGCAGCCAGAGTGATGGTGGTGTACTTTTTCGTAGTGTTTTTGGAAAACAATTGTTAAATAAAACTTTGGAAGTTCCTGGCTTCGCTGATTTACCAGGTTCTTGCATCAATTTCCCACATTATTTTGTAGGAGATAGCGCATTCCCATTTAAGAATAATTTGATGCGACCGTATCCCGGACATCATTTAACGCCAGATAAGGATAAATTTAATACTTTACTTTCCAAAGCTCGAGTGCATATAGAAAATGCTTTTGGAATTTTAGCTAGTAGATGGCGAGTATTGCACACAACAATACATATGATGCCAAAAAATACAGACAAAATTGTCTTAGCCACTGTAGTTCTACATAACTTTTTGATGTTACAAAATGACAGGAACTAGTTCACTCTTGAGCTTGTTGACCATTCAGTTGGCAATCAAGAAATTCAAGGTCAGTGGAGGGAACAAATAAATCCTCTGGCGTCAAATCGCATGAGATCAGCAAATCGTTGCTCCGGAACTGCCTTCCAACTGCGGGATATATTAAAAGATTTTATTCAAAATAATTCTATCTAATCCACGTGAATGAATAAGATGTTCTTGATTTGGAAAGGTAAAATTGTTCTTATCTGGCGGTAAATTATATCCGGGCAACGGGAAATCTTCTACAAAATTAAATGGGAAGTTGATGCAAGTTCCCGGTAAATCAGCATAGCGAGTAAATTCCAAAGTTTCATTTAAAATTAGTTTCATTTAATAATTGTTTTGACGTGACAACGTCTTAAATTAGGTTGCGGCTGGGAGTCACTTATGAAAAAGTGTAACGCCCGGTAACGTTACGATGAGTCACCGAACGAGAGAGAGGCCCGCCGAATGCCTTGCGTCTCTCTCCCACTCAATAAATAATTCTGTGTGTGCGGATGTGTGTGTTTACTTGTGTGCCAGAAACGATTTGCTTTGCTGGCTTCTAGTGGCTGTTGGTCGGTGGTGTGAGTGTTTTTGTTTTTTGGCACATCATATATATGACGACTGAGCAAGTATGCATGTGCGTATATATGTGCGTGTGTATGAATATTGATTTAGATCAGTCTGCATTGGATAAGGTATTATTTTTTGTTTTTTGTTTTTTGGCTTTATGATATGTGTAGTGTATGTTTGTGTGTAGAAATTTTCATATGAATTAGGTAGCCAAAACGAAACAGAGAGCTGCGGTCGGCTTTAAAAATGATATGCGAATATGATGAATTGAAATACTTTTTGGTTAGTAAATTATTTTCTTTTGTTTTTAATAAAAGAAATGTTTATTTTTTATAATAAAAGAAATGTTTATATTTTATAATAAAGGATATGTTTATTGTTTATAATGTCACATTTGATAATGTGTTCATAGAAATCGCACAGGTACCTAGATGGTGTTGAAATTACTTCTATTTTCCTAAACCATAAGTTTCAATAAATGTTAAAACATCGCCCGTGAGTTCTAACACTCATTGGTTTTTTTTTTTATTTTACAAATTTTAATTAATTTCAAATTTATTTAGCAAAAATTTGAACCTTCGATCTGAATAAATGTTTTGATTTTCGAATTGATTCTTTAAAATTACAAATATTAAGAAAAAGTGGCAGATATAAGAAAACTTGATTTAAACTGTGTTGAGCAAGAATTTTAACATCTAATCAATATGAAAATCAAATCAATCTAAACAAAATATATTTCTATAGTTAAAATTTGTGCAATTCTTATTTTCATTCAATTCCTTGTTCCTATTGTGCAATTTAATTATATTCATATCAATAAATATTCTACCGAGAAAAAGACGTTGTCACGTAAAATCTTCGCCCGTAAAACCGACTTTACAGGCAACAATTTTTTTTTACAGTGTTTTATTTAACTTGCAGTGTTGTCTGTCTGTATTGTTCAAATGTAGTAACTCATTTTTAACACAGTTGCAGTTGACCAATCGAACTAAAATTTTGCACACTTGTCAGATTTGGATGACAATACATGAATATGAAAAAAAATTGAAAAATTAAAAATGTATTTACTAAAAACTTAAAAATAAAAAAAAAAAATTAAAAAAACTTATATTGCGACAAACTTTATTTTCCTTATATAAGCCAGATAAATATTGAGATAAAAAAGTTCGAATCCCACCCGCGGGCCGCATTTAAATTTTTTTCAGTAACCGGAGAAAATTTGATATCTTAGCCTTAAAGGAAAGTATAACAATTGAAATTTGAAACACATCAATTAAAATGTAAACCAATTTAATTGGAATTTAAAACACTCTAACTGAAATATAAAAGAATCAATAGAATTTTAGATGACGTCAATTTCAATTTAAAAGACATCAATTGAAATTTTAAATCCTAATATATAAAATCGTTATTATTTTTGAATTTTAACTGACGAATATTAAATTTCAATTGATGACTTATATAAGTACATTTCAATTGATGTGTTTATAAATTTCAAATGATGTCTGTCAGTTGACGAAATTTAAATGTTATTTACTGTCTTTTAAAATTCAATTGATTTCTTTTCAATTTCAATTGACGAATATTACATTTTAATTGATGTGTTTTAAATGTCAATTCATTCATGTCAGCTTAATTTCAACTTTTTTTTAAATTTCATTGGATTTTTTTAAATTTAAAATACAATTTTTAAATTCCAAGTGATATTTTTCAAAATTAGATTGATATTTTTGTCTATTGGAAATGGTATAGATATAATCATTTTTCTATATATTGTGCAATCCATCCCTACGAATACTCTTTCAATTAAAAATTAATATCAGAACACGCCAAATAATTTCGCTTTTCTTCTAGAATAAATGAAACACAAATATGTATGTATGGAGAGTATATTCAAAACATATGAAATTCATTTTAATTATATATTTATCAGTATATGCGTGTATGTGGCAAAATAGAATTAATTAAAATTATTATTGATATATAGAAATCGAACATTAAATAATTAACTGTTATACACATAAATTAATGATACATAAAATTATTTAATAAAGAAGAAAGAGTAGGGAAAACAGCGAGTGAGAAAGGAGAACAAGAGCACATCGTTTTTGCTTTGTCGATTCAATTATTAACATTCAACAAATGGAGGGAGAAATCATAAAATAATATAGTATATAAAATAAAATAAAATCCTGCATATTAACTTAAATAGGGAGTAGTTTGATAATTTTGTAGAGGTGACTCTGGTTATAAAATTGAAAAAATATTACAATACATTCTGTGAAAATTCACCTTTTCTATATTAATTTTGGTTTTCGAATTTTCTTTTCATTATCAAATGTATTACGAGAAATTAAGATCTTAATTTTTAAACGGATTTGGTCGAGCTTTGGAAGTAGTAGCTTTTCGTTATTCCCCGATGCGCTCTTCCTCGCGTCTTTTGCGTTCTTCCTCCTCCTGGAAATAGAAAAATTGAAAGATTTAATTTATATATAAATGTTAATACATGATTACGTTGTTAATTATTTACATATATTGTCTATTCTACGTTTTCTACATACATAGATATAAGTCTAACGTATTTTTCTATTTGTTAAATTATAGCTGCTATTGATAATACTGACCGAACGTCATCCGATGACATCGGCCCCCCTTTCTTTTCAATTTGTTCTGATTTAACAATTTCAACTTAACCCATTTGTTTAGTTGATAGTAAGCTGTCTTTAAAATGTCTACTAGATTATTGTAATTGAGATGTAGCACACCAATGAATGAAATTTTAAGTTCTTAATATAAAATTTATATTATAAAGACCATAGGCTGATCAGTCAAAAAATTACTTTATCTTAATTAATCTTAATTACTTAATCTTTGGATGTTTATCTTTGGATGAGATCAGAATAAAATTACTGCTGCTGCGAGAAATGATGGTCTATTTCCGCAAAAACAGAAGCAGCCAGCTTTGCTTCCAATCTGTTCAACACACTTGGTGGCATGTTGGCTGCCTTAACTTTGGCTGTCAAACCTGCAAAAAAAGATCGGTGGCGTCTTCTTTTTTGTGTGCAACAGCCCCACACGTGTCGGCAATGCTTGACGCTGCAAAATCCAGAAACTGTTGGAAGTGTTGACTATCGGATTTGTAAAAACAAACATTTTGAAATAATTATAATATTTTTCAGTAAATCTCATATTTTTATACTACATACTTTTGTTTCGCGTATGTTGCTTGAGCAAGGCAAAGATGACACGTCGTCGCTTGAATCATCAAGTGCATCCACAACATATTCCTCCAACGAGGCGCAGTTGATATTTCCAATAGTGCTGAAAAGTAAAACAAAAAATTAATTACAAACTTCAATTTCACTGACAAGACACTACTTACTGCCTGGAACTTGTCACATTGTCCACAAATGACATGGCCTCAAAATACTTCCAACACTTTCTGGGTTTTTTGGCGGCACTGCCAGCAGCAATTTGCTCCGCCCTCTTACACCGCTTATAAGAGTCACGAAGACCCTTCCATCGCTTCTTGCATTCTTCTTCTGTAAAAGTAATTGCAATTGGGGACAAATTATATTATACTCTTACTTACCACCCATTTTCATAGCAGCAGCTACTACTCTCCACTCGTACTCCTTTTTCTTTATATTTTTATAACCCGCTTGGGACAGGTCATATAGAATTTCTCGGCTACGCACTTCCTCAATCAGCTGCTCGTCAATGTCCATTTTAAACTATTAAATTTGAAATGCAAAACTATAACAAACAAATATTAATAATAAATATAACAACAAATACTTACCTACTTCAATAAACAAACAAAAAGAAAAATTAGAACAAAAACAACCAACTGTGACCAATAAACAGCTGATTATTCTGTCAGTGGTGCCACCAAAAACGATGTACAAGTAGACAGTCAAAATTTCTCTTCACTCAAATGCCAACAAACAAAACGAGTGAAACCCTAGTACTTTTCTACTCTCTCTCTTACTCTCTTCATTGAATATTTCAATACACGAGCAGCTTTTTGATAGTGTTATTGTATATAACTATACAAATTCCAACAATGTTGAAGTAAAATTACATAAACTATGCAAAAAGTATGAAATGAGCAAGATATGACGCGAGAGAGAAATGCGTTTGAGTGAACTCCTAGTACTTTTTGGTTCTCTTTTAAAAGGGTTGCCAAGTTGCGCACATTTTCTGGTCGTCTAATTGTAAATCGTCTTTGGTGCCACTTCAGGCATTGACAGCTCTAACCTGTTGATTGTCGCCCACACAAATAAAAATTAGTTTAATTCAACTACAGCTACATAAGTAGCATAGACAACAACCTGCAGTCGTGTCGCCTTGCAGTCGTTAAAATATTCACTTCCATATAAACGCATGTATTTTATTTTTGGCAGGTTGTGGTCGGTAGCCTGTCGTCGTCTATATGTTTCATGCTTTACTTTCCATCGTACCAATGACGTTTAATTTATTGAGCGAATAAAATTATCTATGTATGTATGAATTGGTCTATGGGCCTAAAGCATGAAACACATAGACGACGACAGGCTACATGAACACACGACTACAAATGCCGCTGACTACAAATGTATACGTGTGGCAGCTACTGAATTATTTTCAAGACGGCAACTGCAAAGTAAACAGCTGATCTGTAATGTTGACGTTTGTGTTATTGTGTTAGAAGAAAATAAAATGTCTGGAGAATATTTAATAAATATTATTACAAACATAACAAAAATTGTGAAAACAGTTGATTATTCTGTCAGTGGTGCCACTTCAGGCATTGACAGCTCTAACCTGTTGATTGTCGCCCACACAAATAGAAATTAGTTTAATTCAACTACAGGTACATAAGTAGCATAGACAACAACCTGCAGTCGTGTCGCCTTGCCGTCGTTAAAATATTCACTTGCATATAAACGCATGTATTTTGTTTTTGACAGGTTGTGGTCGGTAGCCTGTCGTCGTCTATGTGTTTCATGCTTAAGAATTGAAAACGATAACTGAGAACCGATGCAGAGAGTGCTTGTCAGTGTTGCCAGAATCTATCAAAAAAAAACATGGAAAAAAGTGAAATTTGAAAAAAATGCTAAAACTTAAGCAATCAAAAATTATAGTACTGCAGGCACTTTACTCTCTATATTCGATAAAAACACAATTTCGTAGAGCATACATATTCGAATCCTCTCACTCATAGGGGCCATATGCCATTTGATACGGAAAAGTGTAACGCATAGAATGAGTCATATTAGACCTAAGGTATCTATGGACTAAATTCGAATTGGAACTTTTGAGTCATGCCCGTCTGTCTGTCTGGCTAGTTTGGTCAACACGGTAACTGCCGTAAACCTCTTTAACGATCACAATGAAACGTTGTTATTGGCAATTATATTACTAAACTGAGTTAGGTATTGCAAATGGGTGTTATGACCCCATTTATGACCCCCCGTTATATGAATTAAATAGTGAACATTTTCGTGCGATTATTTTTTACAACTTTCGACGTGGATTAACTCAGCAACAGGGCATGGATGAACTTAATTCAATTGTTGGCGATGAAGCTCCATCAAGGCCCAGTGTTTATCGATGGTATGGTGAATTCAAACGTGGTCGTAGTTCACTCCAAGACGAATTTCGTGAAGGTCGTCCAAAATCAGCTGTTGTTCCGAAAACCATTGATGCTGTGCGTGAACTGATTTTACAAGATCGTCATGTGACCTATCGTGAGATTGAGACAACCTTAGGCATTAGTGGGTCCAGCATACATTCAATATTGCATAAACATTTGACTGTCAAAAAAATTTGTTCGCGTTGGATCCCACACAATTTGTCAATCGCTCAAAAAAGGGCTCGTGTCGATTGGTCGAAAAAACATGCTCCAAAAATGCGATCGCGGTGCTGGATTTACGCGTATGAGCCCGAAAGTAAACAGCAGTCAACTGTGTGGGTGTCTCAAGATGAACCAAATCCAACAAAAGTTGTTCGCGCCCGAAGCACTTCCAAGCAAATGGTCGCCTGTTTTTTTTTTGGAAAAAAAAGAAATCAGGAAAACCAACCGCCGAAGACGGATCACTCTTCACCACAACAATGCGAGCTCTCACACATCGGCTGAAACAACTGAATTTTTGAGCATCCAAAACGCCGATTTGATGGGTCATCCGCCGTATAGTCCTGACTTGGCACCGAATGACTTCTTTCTATTCCCGTACGTAAAAAACAAAAGTGAGAGGTCAACGTTTTTCGACACCTGAAGAAGCGGTTTCTGCATTCAGAATGCATGTTTTGGAGATACCTCAATCAGAGTGGCTAAATTGTTTCGACAATTGGTTCAAACGCATGCAAAAGTGTATAAATCTTCATGGGGAATATTTAGAAAATCAATAAAGTGATTTTCGATGATTAATATTTGTTTTTGTTCTCTAGTCCCGAAACATAAAATTAGATAAGATAGATAGGTTAGATAAAAATCGATGGATGTGAGTCGCTCTTATTCACAATTTAGTGAAAGTATCTCATTTTGTCATGACTTGTGATTTTTTGCTTGGTTTGCATATAGGGTGCACAAAAAACCGGCATTTGTTAGAAACCGGTTTCGGTTTGTTCGAAAAATCAATTTCTCAAGAAACCGTTTTCCGGTTTGTTCGAAAAATAAATTTTTCAAGAAACCGGTTTTCGGTTTTTTATTTTGCCAAAACCGGTGGCAACGGTTAAATTACACATGTAGAACTTGCAATACATTTGTTTAACGACCATTTCTATACATATTCGTATTCAAAACTCAACATTTCACAAATGTATTTAATTAATTACGTTTTAATTTAAAATAACAACTATATATGTATTTGAAATTAAAATGATCGAGCGTTAGGTCTATTTGAAATTATTTTATTCTTCAATATTTCGCTTAACATTTGGTAGCATCGTCGGGAAAATAAAGACAATTAATAATTTAAAATTAAATAATAATAATGAAATTAAATAAGAATGAAATTAAAAATAAATTTTTAATTAATAATTATGCTTATTTTCCTGACGATGCTACCCAATGGGTAGCGAAATATTGACGCATAAAATAATTTAAAATAGACCTAACGCTTGAACATTTTAAGTTTTAAGATAATACGAAAGGTCGAATAAATCACATAAATCGAATAAATTGTGGCCGTCGGTGGTGCAATGGTTAGTGTGCGCGGCTCTTGTACATGAGATCATGGGTTCGAACCCTGCTCTGACCACCTTCAAAAAAAAAAATTTCTTTCGGCGGCGGTCACCTCGCATAGTGACGGCGACACTATCGAGTATATAGCCATGAAAAAGCTTCTCAAAATACCGTTCGGAATCGGTGTAAAACTGTAGGTCCCAATCAATGAGTGAAAACTGGAAAGCGCACAGTTCAGTGATTGTGAGAAGTTCTCCCCGGTCCCTTCATGGGATGTAATGGGAAACCATTTATTTTTTTTTTTTTTTTTTTAAAAAATAATTATCATACTCCAATTTGGAATGCGTGTTTAATATAAGATTTAAAAACTTTATTCAAATTCGAAAATCATATTGAAATTTGAAAAAGATTTTCATGCATGAAAATCGGCGGCATGTCATAACGTCCATGGTCATTAGGTCCATGGACTTTATAACACATTTCCTTGCGTCATAAGGTCCACAACCATTGTGACATAGAGTCTATGGACTTTATGACACTTCTGTTTGTGTCATAAAGTCCACGATTTAACAAAATACACAAATCCACTGAAATAACAACCGTAATTTGCGATCGAACATAGAAGATCGTGTAGAAGAAGTGATTCAGCGGACTTGCGTTTTTAGTCAGTAGGTGATCTTCAACGAGAGTGGAAGAATAAAATAACAAGTGTTGAAAAATTGTACCTGTGTTGGAAGCAAAACTATTAAAATGGAAAGTTTACGGTATATTTATGAATTTATGTCAGGATTTCGTAGAAATTCCAAACTTCTCGTGCTTACTCACTCAAAACAAATATTTAAAAAAAAACATATTTAGTATAAAGAGTACACTCGGTACATAGGCTACTTTGATGAAGTCATGACCTGGAAGGCCTGAAATCATGACCGAACAGGCCTTCTTTAAAATACTACAGGCCTTCCCTACACCTTACCTAATCCTTTCTTTTTAACATTGCGTGAGATTGGGAGGCAACGCCTTCCATCCCTCTCTACTAGAAGGCCTGCAAAAAGAGTAGATTTAGAAGGACTTACGTAAAAATAAAAAATATATATGGAAATTAGCTTCATATTTCAGATTTATACTTTAACCAATTGTAATTCTTATAAACGATTTTTTTTAATTCTGCAGCCACAGAAATCGAACACACGACCTTAGAACTTACAATCGGACGTTTTATCTACTGGGCTATCGGATGTTATGATTTTGCAACGACGAATTGCGAACATGTGGAAAGACAGGGTTTCATGAACAACAGTGTCTCTGGCAGTCTTTTAACAGGCCTGTGGAAGCCTTATAAAATCATGCATTTTGCAGGCATTATTAAAGTAGGCATTACCAAAGAATGATTCCGCATGCCTTTTTCGTGGACGGCCTCGCAAATTCCGCCGCTGGGTAGCTTTGAAAAACGATGGTGTTTGTGAACAATTGACTGACGACTTTCATCATAGCCATACTCCTTCAGAAGATTTGGTGAAGAAGTTAAAATATTGGCCAAGTAAAAAGTGGAGGCAGTAATGAAAACTCAATAAAATGGAAAGGTGTACGGAAAATATTTGAGGAAGAATGTAGGAAAGACCGTGAACTTGCCGAGATGGTGTCATTGAGCAGGATTCCTAAAAATCCCAATATACCCGAAGTAATAAAATTGATTTTCGCTGATTCTCAATTTTGTGCAGAATATGGAAATTCTAAGCATATTGACAAACCATTTTACCGGGAAACAGTCATTGAAGAGGGATTTTCTTATAGCGTTTTCATATCTCCATCAATAGCGGCTATAATAAAAAACAAAACAGGAGACCGTCGGTATTCGATAGACGGCACATTCAAAACTGTACCAAGCTGCGGTCAAAACTAATTGCTGATAATCCAGTTTTACTATATGGATTACGTAAGTTGACTTAAGTTTTTATAAGGTTACAAGCACATATAATTTTCGTTTATTATGATTATGATTATGAAAAGTCTCTAAGGAAACCTTTGAAATTGTTTACCCCACTGTGGCCTTAAAAGGCAACTGGTTTCATTATTGTCAGGCATTCAAAGTTTTATTAAGAGCAACGAAGACTGCAGAATATGCAATCGCAAGTTTGTGAGCCTGCCGTTGGTAAGCCCGAAACACATAGATGAAATGTTCATCAATTTGAAGAAGGATTTGGGAGATTTCTCTCGGGATCAACGGGAATGCCTTAAAGTTTTCGTAATATAATTTGAGAAGCAGGTAAAGTTCCATGAGAAGAATTATTAAAGGCAATCGTGTATAATCTATAACACTGTGAGACAAATGGTAGGGGTCAGTGATAGGGAAGGGTTCAAAGTACCGGGGAAAGTTATATCGGTAAAAAAGAAGTTATTCGTGTCCCGGCGTTTCGCTGGGTCACGTCTAGGAATCGACATATATCGATTTGAAGTTAGTAACTATCGTATAGGGGAAATTGTCACCTTTGGTGGTCTTTTTTTTGACATAACTCGAGAACCACTAGTCCGAATTTGCTCAAACAGATTTAAAAAATTACAATTCCTTTAACCTGTTAATATAACGTTTTTCTATATAATCAACAGTTTTGCCGGTAAAAATAAATGTATGAAGAAAAAAAATATTTTTTGCCTAAAATATTAAATTTTTTTATTTTTTAAATTCATAAAAAATCAAAACGGAATAAAAGGCAAGTCGTATTACTTTCACGCAAAGTCACATAACCTTTAAACAAAACGAGACATAGACCATGAAAATCGATGGACGCGTTTCGCTTTTATTCACAATTAAGTGAAGGTATCTCATTTTGACAAGAATATTGATTTTATGTTTCAATGAATTTGGATAATATTTATTATATATTATTTATTATTAACACGTAAAATTAAAAATTATTACAGGTAATTATTAGGTTATTACATAGAAACATAGTTATAAAAATCGATGAACGCAAAACTTATTTTCGTTTGTTTGCGCCCTTTACTTTCTTGCGTGGTGGTTCGCCCACTTGTCTTCGATATCCGATGACTTTGACATTAGGCTCCAAATTGTTGCCTTCTTTCAAAAGCTGGGCAAGTTTTTCTGCTTCACGTTGAGAAAGGTTTAATTCTGCAACAATCTTGTCCATTCTTGCTTGTGATATTGGAATTATTTTGTTCGATGGGCCGGCTTCTGGTGTTGGTTTATACGTGAAATCCGATTGATCCATTGTTTCAATAGAAAAAGAAGTTTCTCTGTTAGGACTTGGAAGCGGTGGAATTGGTATTTCATCCGAATGCGGTAGAGGTATTTGTGCACTTTTAACAGATATGTAAACTCTTCGTTTAAGGCCTGTACGATTTACTCCACATATTTTGTTTGCGCAAGCGTAACAGTTGTCGGAATTGTGCTCTCCTGGATCAGTCTAAATCACTGGTACACCAAAACGAAGTGAACTGCGTTGCCCTTGGATCCACATGTTAAGACCATTGTAGCACGTTTTACAAATTTTGTCTGGGACCCACGAAACACCGCGAATTATTTCGGAATCAAAATAAAGTTTAAAAGCGCGCCCCACTTGCTCAGTGAGTCATGCAGTATTTGTTGAAAAAGGTCTTTTGCCACAAACGTAACAAAATAAATTGATATTTTCTGGACAATTTGCACTCATTTCGGTTTTATACTTTTATTACTTTTTCATCACTTTAAAAAAATCGTACTTTACGCGTTCGGAGACACTTGTTGAATGACAAAAATCGATCAATGAACACCTATAAATACTACATAAGTTTCAATATTTTTCGAAACGTTCTAAAACATGACCACTCATAAATGTGGGTGCAATTTGTGTAACAAAATCATGCAGGTAGCCAACGAAAAAACCCAAATAATTAAAAAAGTGCACTTTCCTTTTTTCCTTTTAATTGTCCACGCACATTTATGACCGTTTTTATGGTGTAAAAGTCAAATAACCTTTTGTTTATATCTTTTTTTTTAAATCTGACAATCATAAAACAAAGTCATCAATGTTTTTTCCAAGGAATTTTGAGAATATCTCGAGCAAATTTTTGAAATTCATACCTTTACTTAATTTTGCATAAAAGCGAAACGCATACATTGAATTTCATGATATATGTTTAAGTTTGTTCATAGGTTATGTGACTTTACGTGACACTTTTTTCCGTTTTGGATTTTTTATGAATTAAAAGAAAAAAATTTAATTTTTAGGCAAAAATATTTTTTTTTTCTTCATACATTTATTTTTACCGGCAAAACTGTTGAGTATATAGAAAAACGTTATATTAACAGATTAAAGGAATTGTAATTTTTAATTTTTTTAAATCTGTTTGAGCAAATTCGGACTAGTGGTTCTCGAGTTATGTCAAAAAAAGACCACCAAAGGTAACAATTTCCCCTATATGATGGTTACTAACTTCAAATCGATATATCTCGAGTCCTAGACGTGACCCAGCGAAACGCCGGGCCACGTATAATTTGTGTTTGACCGATATAACATTTCCCGTTGGTTTCATCCCATCCCGATTTTGACTGTCGCATAGTGTAATTATACCTATAACCTGTAGTCTATAATCAGCAGCAGATTTTTGTTAATTACCTTTACTTTAACTTCATTTCAATCAAAAAATATGATGTGAAAGGGAATGTAGGAAAGGGGAGGTAATAAAAAATCGGCGCCGATTTTTTTGCTGACTGATTTCTTTAATTATATCATTAACACGGAGAATAATATCTTTCAAAATAATGGAATAATTGAAGAGGATGGGGGACAAGATGCATCGGAAGTAGAAGATACTGAAGACGACAATGAGATCCATCTAAGTCAGCGGATAGAAATTTTAAATTGCATAATTTGTATGGCGAACCCCAGGACTATTCTCCTTCAGCCATGCAAGCATTTTAAAATTTGCTCAGGCTGTTTCGAAAAGTTAGAAGTTAAATGGAAGGAAAACAAATTGTTGAAGCTAACTTACACATTTTCTAATAAACTGTTACCAAAATATAATTTTAACATTGTCTTCTTAATTGCTAGTGTCTTAACATGCATGGACGTTAAGAGACTTTCGGTTGTGTCAAAATGCCATAAAGTCAAACAAAAGTGTCATAAGGTCCTTGGACCTTGCGAACATGGACGTTAAGACATGGCACCGGAAAATCTTATTATGTTGAAAACATTTCGTTTAAAACGCTTAGTTTGAAATTTGATAAAAAAAAATGTTTGAAAAGCTTAATTAATTTTAAATTAATTCTAATTCAAATCATAAAATCATTTTGAAAAAACCATTGTTTGGATTTGTCATTTAGATCATAGTTCAAAATGGAAATCATGTTTCTTAATTCTAAAATTTGACTAAAATTCGAAAATCATATCATTGATTATTAATTTTTTAAAGATATTAACCGGCTTCCCCGGTTTTTCGGTTTCGATTTTGGGCACTCTAGTTGCATATGATGAGTAATATAATTCTTGACAAATTGGGTTATCTCCACTAAATTGAGGATAAGAGCGAAACGCGTCCATCGATTTTTAGGGTCCATGTCTTATTTTTTTCATAGGTCAAGTGAGTTTAGTCACGGGTCCACCAAATAACTTTTTTTTTGAAAATGCTATAAAAAAAAACTACTGAATATTTTCTCAAATTTCTTTTTTTATTTGAAAGTACAATCCTTTCGGTTAATAATGGAAAATAATTTCATTCAAAGGCTGCCTCGGCTGGCCATGCAGTAGCCTACACGATCGGTCCAATTTTTAAGCACATTATCGATTGTGTGCAGCTGTATTTCACCAATGGCTTCACGAATATTGTCCTTTAAAGCGTCAATTGTCTCTGGCTTGTCGGCGTAACACTTATCTTTGAGGGCATCCCAAAAATAATAGTCCAACGGTGGCAAATCGCAGCTCCGAGGTGGCCAAACGACATCAGCTCTGCGGCTGATAATGCGATCTTCAAAAACAGGGCGCAAAACATCGAGTGTAGCTTCGGCTGTGTGGCACGTAGCGCCGTCCTGTTGAAACCAAATGTTGCCAATATCCTCCTCTTCAATTTTTGTGAACAAAAATTCGTTCAACATGGCCCGATGACGATCGCCATTGACTGTAACGGCCACTCCTTGCTCATTTTCGAAGAAAAATGGCCCAAATGTGCCTCTGGACCAAAATCCGCACTAAACAGTGACTCGTTTTTTCTTTTTTCACAAGATAACGAACATACGGAGCTGACGGTGCGGTGCTTCTCTTCTTCCAAAATCCGTACGCAATTTTCGTACACATTGTGCAACATTACCATGATTGTCAAAGTAAGGTCGCAATATTCCCAGCGTTGTTCAAGCGTATACACAACCATATTCGTTCAGCGGAAGGATAAAACTAATTATCTGTCAAATCAGACATGAGCTAAGTGTTACCATTCACGAAATAAGCACTAGTTGAAAAAAAAACGTTAGATGGCGGACCCTTTATAAACTAACAAAACTTTTTGCCGTTTCTTATGTTTCATGTTTTTTTAATAATAAAAAATTTGATTTTTTTAAGCAAAAATAATATTTTTTTCACCATTCTTTTTTTAAAAACTGCGAAACTGTTGATTACATTGAGAAATAGCATACGAATATATTAAAAGTATTGTAATTCTAAATTTTTTTAAATTTATTCGAACAAAATCGGACACGTCATTCTCGAGTAATGATGACATATACTTATACATACAAATGACCATTTTCAAACTACAAAGTGGCCTTTATGAGCTATTTAGGGTGACTAGACAGGTTCAGATTGTATTGATGTGTTCACAAAAGTTGTTCAGCTTTACTATGGCTCCAATTTTCCCAAATATTGTGAGTGCAAAATTTTGAGTTCCTTGAAGTTATGCTGCAAATCTTGGTCAAAATCGATTTTTTAACAAATTTGACGTGATACATACATTTCAGGGTACCGATCAACTCAGTGGGCTTGCCTTTAACCGATACAATTTACTATAACGCTAATAATAAGATTTTCGACTTCAACAGTGCAATCGGTAAATTTATACTTAACTGGAGAAAATAGGCGAGGGCACTCTACACCCTCTAATACAAAAGCTGGGCGGCTAACCGGGTTATCTATATGATAACTCGTGTCAAATACTTCCGACCTTAGTGAAATTTGTATTAGGCTTCATTTCGTAAACCGCCAAGCACTCACTAAAACAATTATGATCTTGCCACACCCATTTATGTACCTCCCATATAAAACATGGGCAACTCTTCGGTTGACCGACACGATATCTCCAGTAAACAAAAATCGATCTTAGTGAAATTTGCTACAGTGTCATTGAAAATGTTTGTGCTACCCATTTTCAAACCTCTCATACAAATTTAGAGCGGACAATTACCTGGTAGTCAGGATAAATACTCGTTCCCCAACTACAGAACACATCCTAATGAAGTTGCCAATAAGATAATATTTTGAAGATATCACTATGCTATTGAATATGGGAAAATTTGTCCAGGGTAACTGAAGGTTGATCTGCTGCCAAAACAAAAATATGAACCTTTTTTGGTGGAACTCGGACCCAAAGGCTAACTAAGGGTGGGGCTATGTTTCAGTCGGTTCACCCAACTGAAATTTCTGTACATGTTTCGAGTTAGGATTCATAACTAATATCGTTTCTTAAATTGCGGTTCTGGAATTGGCTTATAAAAACGGCATCGGATAATACTCTGTGTATTAAAATTTTAAACACGTACTCAAATTTTATGTTTATTTTAAAATTACATTTATTTAAAATAAATTGTTTTACCAAATTTTGAAAAATGCAACTTTTAAATTCATATGTAAAATTAATAATTCAGATTAAGTGGCACATTTTTGTATAAAATTTAATCTACGAAATCCATACTTAAATTAGAAAATGTATATCATTTCAAGACTAAAATTGAAAAGCGGTATTCAAATTTGAAATACTCAACCATACACAGAAAAAAAGACGACTGTAAAACTTTAACAAAAAAATTGGTACGTGAAAAATCTCAGCACTCAATTACATTTTTTTTATTGATATACTGACAAATTACTCATATATCGAAATGAAAATCGATAAATGGTAACAACAACAAAATTCATAAGAAATACTCCAATATTTAACGAAGTAAATACGATACGAACAACCACATACCTCCAGTTGGAGATATGTTTGTACAGGCAGTCGGTGGCGTAACGGGCGTAATGCTGCCCGAAACGACGCTGTTCACAAACATCGAAACAATCTACCAGTGGATGTAAGTTCGAATCCTACCGCGGCTGTTTAATTTTTTTTAAATAAGCAAAAATTTCTAAAAATACTTCGGCTCGAAGACAAAACGAAAACTGAGATACAATTTAGTTTGTTAATATGTCAAATTCTTCATCGAGTAAAAACGAAAATATTTTTGATAAATAACGTACAAATATTTTCGTAGACGGGCGAAATTTTGTATCGAATGAGAAATAATATTTTTCCAATAAATAAAATATGGTAGCTGATGTGTGATTTTTTTTATCACAGGATTTTCAATTAATATTTTGTTTGAAGTTTCGAATTTTTTAATTGAATTGAAAAATTATTAAATTAACCAAGTAACCGCTATAATAAAAGCTGTTCTCGTTTTTTAAACGCATTAAAGTACTTAAGCGGTAGAATCGTCTATTCCATTTTGAACAGTACCAAACTTGAGGCAAAATGAGTAAAAATTAATGAAATTAATAGGATGTATGGACCAGCGTCATTTTGCTGTAACAGACTTTTTAAATGCCAACTAACGTACATACTTAACATCGACACCTGTGATAATTCTATATACATATGTTACAATTCCTCGTTTGAAAGCACTATTTCAGAGTTCAGTTCCGAAAAATAGATATACTTTATAAAAAAATTAAATTTATCGACAACAAATCCTAAAAATGGAGCCAGAAAAGTCAAAAGTTTGCAAAAATTGTCCAAAAAAGTGATAAAAAGCATTTGGCAAGTTTTTTTTCAAAAAAAAGTGCAGAAGCAAAAAAAACTTAGGCCTAATTTTAGAGTGGAAAATCATCTTTCCGTATATGGTTATATTTTTTCGTGTTGCACTGTGTAATTAAACTCACAATTCACTTTTTAGGTTAATAGTTAGTTGCTGTTTAAACAGCCAACAATGGGCATTTAAACTATGATCAAGTGACCATATGATTTTGACAGTAACCAACACGAAGAACAAACACAAAGCTTCTTTAATTGTTAATGTGAACAATTATATTCACCATCCTAGTTGAAATTACAATACAAAAGTATCATTTAATTCGTAGTGCAGTTAGAATTTTATTTCTGCTCAAATATTTTCCAATTTCATTAAATATTTTATATTTTATCACTTCACTTTTCTTTTGCAAATATCGGCAGTTTGATGCATTGTAACGAATGGCCGATAAATGTATGAATACCGGTTATTTTTTATAGCTTTTGCCACTGTTGCCACATGGTAGTAATATTATTTGACAAGGCACTGAAAAACTCTTTTCGTATTTAAAGTCAGATCAATCGTAAATCAAAATCAACTGATTACCAATTCACATAACCAATTTAGGGCCTTAAAGTGCTAAACTGGCCACACTGGTAGTTGAATAGCACTGCCGTACGTAGCTGTGTGTCCCCACTCCGAGCGCTGCGAGAGAAAGAGAAAGGCATTGTATTGTCGTATACACGGAAAAAAACAGAATTGGTAAATCAAATAATTACAATTCTATGAATAAAATTTCTGGTACTCAAATATTCATTTCTTTAAATTGAAGAAAAAATTCTTGAAATCAATATATGTACTTAGTTTGCTATATTTTCAAATTCAAATTATTTGATTTTACAACAAAATATTTTTGCTTAATCAGCTAAATGTTTCACTGTTAGTTCAATTAAAAAGCTTCATTAATGAATTACTAAAATCAATTCAAACTTTAGAATTTTTAACCACCTCATATTTACTGAAATTTTATCTCGAAATATATGATTTTTCAAACCATTGACGTGATGAATAACTCATCAAGCCTACGAGAGAATTTTGTGTTTGATCATACTTAGGGATCTTCGATCGATACTAATTCGCATATGTAAATTGCATAATTCAATTTGTATATTCGCGATTGATGATCACCCGATGGTATCAATTAAGGCACAGTTGTTAGTCGTATGATCATGAACTTGTCACGGAGTCCTGCCAGTGAGTGTGCTTAACAGAATTGTCTATTATTCCAACAAAACCCAACCATTTTTCAATTAGAGAAATATTCCTGACCTTGCAAGCTTGTAGTATGAATTTCTCAGACATTAACAGAAAACTAATGCAATCTGTTATAAAATTCAATTTAAAAACAATAAATATTTGCTCAAAATTATTCCAGAAAACAAAATAAGTTTAAATTAAATTGTATATGTATCCACCAAAAACACTTGAACATTGTATGCATTAATTGAACAATTTACCAATTTTTTCTTCAATACTGAGAAAAAATTTCTATAAAAGACAGAAATATTTCTTTAATTTGACTCATTTTAATTTTTGTTATTCGTTGAATTTTCAAAATTTATGAATAATATTTCTAATTATAATTCGTTAAGCAATACATAAAATTAATTAAACCAAGGAATGTTTTTGTTGAATCAAAAATTGACAAATAGAATTCTTTGAAAATAAGAATTAAAGGTTTGTAATATTACAAATTTTTTCTTGAAACTAATGAATTAATTTTCAGTTTTAACAAAACCCGTAGGATAAAAACAACAAATTTTGTTTTGTTACATCAGATAAACTATTTCTATGACTGAAAATCTTCGCAAAATTAAACAAATAATTCATTGAAATCGGACGCGACATTGTCCGATATCATAGACAACTTTCCGAGTGGTGAGGAGAGAGCGGGAGCATGCTAACGTACTATAGCAAAAGAACCGTGACGGTTTGAGTTGTTGCACTTTTCCAGGCATAGACCCCATCCCGTAACGTGCGATAAGGAACATTGTTCCAATAATGCGGTGGACAAGGCGTATCATTGCCTAACTTCGGCAGATCGGGTGAAAGCGGTTCTTTCTTTCAATTAAAACGAACTTTATATTCCGCATCGCTGTACACTTCCCAAATCATAGATAATTTGTAAAAGTAGACCTAATTGAGTTTCGGTGTAAACTGTCGAAAGATTGTTCCATATCTACGAAAAATTACAGGAGGTGTCAGGGAACACACAGTGGTTGCCATTTCATACAAAGAGCGGCCAGAAATAAAAGAAGTTATCTTAGGTGAATAATATTTGGCACATCTTACAATCTATCTAACAAGGTAACCAATTACACATCGTCGTGGGTAGCTACCCATTATTTCCCCATTTCCCTGAGGGTAATGGGTAATCGTGATTAGTAATTCCCCATTGTCGTTGGTAGCTACCCATTATTTTCTCCATTACTCTGTGGGTAATGGGTAATCCTGATGGGTAATTCCCCATTTTCGTGGGTAGCTACCCATTAGTTTCGCAATAGCCTGTGGGTAGTGGGTAAACGATCGCTACCCATTCCCCACGACAATAATAATGGGTTACCCTGGGTTACCTAGCTCAGTGCTGTCAAACCAAGACAGGTGATCTCAAGCTAGAGGAGTGTTCTCACCGAGTGAAGCAGTTGATGCTATTTCTGTAAATCAAAATACTTTGTAAAATAAATATCAATAAAGAATCTGAATTCGAACCCCCCGAAAAGGGTAAACTATTATGTTCTTATTTCGAACGGTTGGGTGGATCCTAGCGAAAGACTCTGGACATGGCTGAACTTACCTCAGCCCTCGACAAAACCACGTTACAATATATCGATGCTTCGTTAAACTCGTTTTCATCATAAGCGAAATAACCTCAGTAGTGCTTGCAGGCGAAATGTTTGTGCTGTTTACCTCAGTAGCAAATCGCAATCAATCAGCAGCAGACTCATCCATTTCGGCTATCTCAGCTTCGCCTACTCTTTGTTTGTCTTGAGCATTCAGAGAAATCGAATTTGGGACGACCACGTTCAATATTATTTTCAGGTCTTTGTACATCACAATTGAAAAAAACGATTCGTTTGTTTCGCAAAACGCTTGATCTTGTTCGATTGCATTCACACCAATTTATTGCAATCCTTTTGCAGTTGTAATTAACTCGTTCTTTCAATTCCCCAAATATTTGGCTCCTACCATACAGGGTGATTCAGGAAGATTCGGACAAATGTCTCCAGCGTATTCCTTGGCTCATTTCATGAAGGAAAGTTCCGAAAATGCAGGGTGCGAAATTTCAGCGGGTTCAAAATTTTCGGATTGGTGGTCGGAGGGTAAAGTTGCTAACTTCTGAGATAGTGGTCGGATTTTTTGGGCTTGTTGGAAAGGTCTTTAAGAGACCTTTCAGAATTGATTAAAAAAGGATTAGGAAAAAGTCAAATCGCAGAGATACAGAGCTTTTGGGGAAAATGGGGAAAAAAAACCACATAACCTCAATTTGCTCAGCCAAATGGCAGGTAACTTATGTTTTTTTAAGCCATACCTCTTACCTTTCCAAAATGACCTAAATGAAGCCCAGAGGTCTTACCGTTCCAAAGTTATGACCATTTTGCTGAAATGCAAAAATTTTTGTTTTTGTTTTTGGAAGCGAAATAAGAGCACACATTTATTTGTTTTTGTAAATTAACACGTTTACGATTTTTATTAGACAAGATATTAAGATATTTTATTAGACAACATAAATTTGATTGTTAACTTAGATTAACTTGCAACTAAAAGTCTAAGTGACATTTAAGTTTACACACGAGTTAGTACTGAAATAGGCACATATATTACATTAATTTCTGAGACCGTGTTAATTCTTCCTTTACAATATAATTAAATATATTTAATTCTTCCATTGTTCAAGCAATCTCTTTTAAAAATGTTTTTATGTTTTAAGCTCGACCTTAACTTTTAAGTAACTCATGCAGCGAAACCAAATTAATTTCATGCTCTGCCTTTATGCGACAGGTGGAATAAAGCACGAACAAAGTTATTTGAAAAAGCTATATCTATTATGAGATAGTGTAGCCACAGTTCTAGCCAGAATCTTGACTTTATTTTTTTTTTTTGGTTTTTTTGGCCTATGGGGACGACCTCTGCGGGACACCCGGTTGGAAAGAAGTTCCTTTCACTATATATTATGTACTATTATGTATAGTAATATTATGCACTAGTTAGTTCTTTAAGAAAATATACTTTTTGTAAAATGATACATGTAGCATATATTTTCTTTTTTTAAAAAATTTATTTTTAGGTCCTTTTTGTAAGAATATGTATCCTATTTTCGCGAGAAGGTACCTTTTTAAAAAGAGGTACTTCCATTATTCAAAGCTAATGTTTTTTTTAAGAAAATGTAGTATTTTTAAGAAGAAGTACTTTCTGTAAGAAAAAGCCGCAAGAGTATGATTTTTTTACAAAGGATAACTGTTTTTTAAGAACAGGTACTTTTCAAAGTAGTGGTGCTCTTTTTAGGAAAAGGATATTTTTTAAGAAAATTTACTTAGGCTACTTGTCTCAAGAAAAGAAAAGAAAAGGTATTATTTTATTTTTAGGGAAATGTACTTGTAAGAAAAGGAATTTTTTTAAGAAAAGGAATTTTTTAAGTGAAGGTTTTTTTTTGGAGAAAAGGTTTTTTTAAGAAATGGGATTTTTTTAGAATTGGTCTTTTTTTCAAGAAAAGGTGCATTTTTAAGAGTAGGGCCTTATCTCATGAAAAGTTATTTTGTTTCACAAAAAAGGTACTGTTTGAAGAAAAGGTGTGTTTTTTTTGTTAAAAAAAAAGGTATCCTCTTTTTAAGAAGAGGTACGTTTTGTAAGAAAATTTACTTTTTTTAAGCAAAGGTACTTTAAGAATTGGTATTGTTTTTAAGAAAATGTACTTTATTTAAGAATATGAATAGGTATTTTTTTTTTGATAAAATTTACTTTTTTTAAGAAAAGGCACTTATTTAAGAAAATGTTATTTTTTTAAACTTCTTTCACTTTGGCTTTTCTAAATTACCTTTTTATTGGGTTCAAAACTACAATATATACTACATATTGGTTACAGGCTCCACCTAGAAAACTTCCCATTACACAAGAAATTTCTCAACATTTGTTAGTCTAGACACAAACCAAAGCAACAGTACCCAATACCATAGATAAAGTAAACAAATAGATGAAGCACAAGTGTTGGGAAAATTTTAGTGTAATGGGTAATTTTCTAGGTGGCGTTGAAAGCAATAAATGGGATTTTTTTGTTCCCAAAAAAAGTCAATAAATATGACAATAAAAATCTAAAATTTCATATCAAAAGAAAAAATAATTTTCACCAAAAATATCGAGAATATAAGAATACAACACGATACTTAAAATAGAATATCTGATGGCCATCGAATTGCAAAGCTATGTCACCTCCGTATATGTCCTAATAAAATGGTTCTTCCCCCGGTTACGCTACCATTCCTTGTTGAGAGTCCTCATACACTCTAACGGTTTTTGGCAGCTGCGACCAGCTGCTACAGTTTTTGACCGGGGAAGTTTTTATATTAAAAAGGCGTTCCGGGATGTTCATCTTTGGGCGGTCTTACGGGTTTTCTCCTATTGATACCCCAACACCGGCCTCATGGCTTTGAAATAGTTTTTTACATTAAAAACAAATGCTTTTATATAAAGTCACATAAATTTTGTCACATTTTCCATTGTTTAAATTACATTCACAAAAATTTCCCACAAATTTGGATAAACGTCAATGAGAATTATGGGAAACGTCAATGAAAGTGACAGTAGTAAAGGACTGCATCTAGTGTACAAAGTTGACAACGGTTGCGCTATATCAATTACACTGTAAGTAAAATTTGAAAGGACACACAAAAACACCGATACACCCCAACTAATTTTTGGGTCATAGAATCCAGTGGTATACTCCGTTTTAAAAAGTTCGCTCAAAATAACGAGATACTTCGATTTTAAATTTGTAGTAGATTTAAGGTGATTTTTCATTTTATTTGAGGGAAAAACCTGCAAAAGCTCTTGTTAAATCAATTTATATATTTTTTTTCGACAAAGTGTAACCGTTGAAATAATAGACATCTATTTGGAAGAGGAATTCGTTAACCTCTTACAATTTGGGGCCATAATAATTGTAATAATTTTGTGATTCGGGATTTTGGGATTGGCATCCCTATTCGACGACATTTGGGTGAAGATGCCCTCAAAGCTTACAATCAGTATTTTTTGGTTACCCCTGCTGAAGAATTGCGAAATGTTGATCATGCACCTGCATTTACGTTCATCACATGTTTTAGTGCATTAAACAAATGTTGGAAATTACGGCGATATTCGATGCCATTTGGACTTCCAATGATATGGACCGATCCAGGGGAACATGATACAGAAAATTGCTACGCGTGCAAGAACGATGTAAATGGTCTCAATCGAAACAGCAAGTTCACTTAGATAGACTATATATGGAATACACAATAATTTATTCCTATAGAGAATGATTCGGTTTTATATACAAAAGGTGTGCGAAGTGCTCACGTACCAGTTCCACACAGTTATGAATTACCTGCCCAGTACATCCATCGATATACCAATATGATACTGCGTCCTATGAAGTACAATCACAGACGTCAGCAACATTATTACATCATGCTGATTCTGATTACCTTCAGCCAGTTATAAAGGGGTTTTCAATAAGAGCGCTACAAAAGTTTTTTTTTAAATAAAACAAAACCGGTTTTAGCTACCAATGAAATTCTTTATTCCTGTGAAAGTATGTTCGATGCCATTATGTATGGAACTCGATTTCTTTTGCTGGGCCACCACGGGCACGCTTGCAGAAGTCCAGACGCTGAACCCAATTTTCGACGGTTTTCAAGCATAAATCGGCCGATACTGTTGCAATTTCACGTTCGATATTCGTACAAAGTTCATCAATCGTCGCTGGCTGGTTGGCATAGACCATAGACTTGACGTAGCCCCACAGGAAATAATCTAAAGGCGTCAAATCGCACGACCAAGGCGGCCAATCTACTGGGCCATTTCGAGATATAACACGTTCACCAAACTTGGTTTCCATTAAATTTATTGTGGCATTGTGGCGCCGTGCTGTTGGAACCACGTGTCCTCCAAGTCCATATTATCCAATTGGGGCCAAAAATATTCGGTTATCATTGAACGGTAGCGATTCGCATTCACAGTAATGTGCCGGATTTGATCATCACGGAAGAAGTACGGCCCAATGACGCCGCCCGCCCATAAACCGCATCAAACCGTAATTTTTTTGGGATGCAATGACAACTCATGGATTACGTGTGGATTGCTGTCTGACCAATAACGCATATTTTGCTTATTGACGAAGCTATTCAGCCAGAAATGAGCCTCATCGGTGAAAATTATTTTCCGATGAAAATCCGAATCATTTTCAAGTTGTTGCTCAGCCCAATTCACGAACATACGACGCTTATGGTGGTCAAGCGGCTTCAGTTCTTGCGTCAATTTGATCTTGTAAGGATGTAGGCCAAGATCTTTTAGCAAAATTCTCCACAACGACGTCACAGAGATGCCCAACGCTTGAGAACGACGTGTGAGAGACACATTTGGGCTTTCTTGAACTGAAGCCTCAGCGGCAGCAATATTCTCGACACTACGGGCACTTCTTTGTCTAACTGGCACGGGAACATTTTGTACTGTGCCTGTGGATTCAAATTTTTCCACTAGACTGTTCCACTCAATTGTTGATCTGGTAGGACGATTATAACGACCATAAATTGGACGTAGCGCTCTTAAAGTTGACTCCAAATTTCGGTAGTAAATTTTAATAATTTCGACTCGTTGTTGGCTCGTATATCTTTCCATGATGAAATGGCAAACCTTACTGAAGATAAATGTCAAAAGAGCGGGAAAAAATATGGCGCCGTTTGCTGTCCCTATCGATTTACTTTTGTAGCGTCTCTGTTGAAAAACCCTTTATAATGTAAAAAATTCAATACAATTTAAGGACAGGATAAAGAACCAGAAGATTAATAGTAATGCAATTCTAGTTTTGTTTGATGTAGTAGCTCTATTCCCGAGTGTTCCCGTAGACTTAGCTATCAGTATCATAGAGGAAATATGGAACACATTAAAGCAACATACAGACATTAATAAATCTTTATTTTTAGATATTTTAAGATTTTGTATAGTGGATAACCGATATTTTCAACATGATGGGAGGATATATTTGCAACAAAAGGGACTCCCAATGGGTTCACCAGCTTCTCCAATTGTTGCTGGCATCGTTATGGAAAATTTACTGGACTCTTGTATCGAAAATTTGGCTATAAAACCAAAAATTTTAACAAAATATGTAGACGATTTATTTTGTGTCGTTTCAGAGGGTGAAATAAATACAATTTTGGAAGATTTTAACAATTTCCATTCCAGTACTAAATTTACAATGGAAAAAGAGTCAAATTCAAAACTTCCCTATTTGGTCACATTGGTGGTCAGGAGACGAGAAAATTTACCAATTAATTGGTATCAGAAACCAAAGTCTTCAGGCAGAATAATCAACTTCCACTCGAAACATCAGAAACATGTGATTATAAATACGGCGAAGAATTTAATAGAACGCGTTTTGACTATAAGTGATGTAGGATTCCACAAGGTCAATAAGGAAAGGATAAGAAGCATTCTCAAGGACAACAACTTCCCGAACCATCTTACCAACAGGGTCATAAGGCAATTTGAGGATAAAGTAAAACCTAACAGGGTTACTACAGATGAGCCGAAAATTTACAAGTCAATAACCTACATACCTGGAATAACTGATAGGTTGGCGAAGTCAAAAATATTTGACGACAAGAATTATAGGATATCACACAAAACATATAACACAATAGCTGGAATATTTAGTAAAACAAAGGATAGTTTGGATAAATTTGATATGTGTAATATAGTATATAAAATACCATGTAAAGGAAGTTACAATGAGGTTTGTAACAAAGTATATGTAGGGACTACAAAAAATAAACTAAAGACACGAATTGCAGGACACAAATCAGATCAGAAATGCAGGCACATTTCTACACAGAAAACAGCATTAACATCCCATTGTGCTAGATTAAATCATTACCCAAATTTTCAGGATACGGCGGTTTTAAATAAAGAAAACAATTACATATAAACTTCGTTATACACTCCGCTTCTAGGTAATACATTTTTAGGAAACAAAATCACGTATAACTTTTTTCATGGTTCTTTTTTCAAGTTGGTTATGATTTCGTTTTTAAGGATATGTAATAGTTAATTAAATTAGTAAAAATCAAGAATGTACTCTGAATTGTTTACTTTTTATTTGCATTTTTTCGAAATAACTTAAAAAAAATCCTTTAAATTTCGATTCATTAGAATAGGTAATCTAACCTGAAAACGCGAAATATGTCAAATAATTGGTAGTTTTCGAAAAGAAATAAGTAAATTTGTAGTTTTAGTAATGAGTAATACCTCCCTTACTCTTTATTGTTTCAAATAATCGATTTGGCATGCTGTCGTATAAACTTTTTAAGTAGTTTAGGGATACTTGACTCGATGGTTCGTTTATGGCGGCTATCAGGGTATTTTTATCTTCGAATTGCCGACCAGATTCATAAATTTTGCGAGATAGCCAACCTCAAACGTTTTCCATTGGATTAAGGTCCGGTGAGTACGCAGGCCACTGAAGCAAATTTATATTTTGTTCGCTAATCCAATTTTTAACTATTCTTGTATTGGTGCATTGTCATGTTGGTAAGTCCAAGAAATTGGTCCAAAAATGTCCGAAAATTTCGGAAAAGCCCTTTCCAAAGTCTGCTTATAGGAAGCTGAGGTAATTTTTGCCGTCTGAAACTCGAGTTCAATAGTTCCATAATAACTTATTGAACCCCAGACCATCACACCCCCTTCACGGCTATGATGGCGACACAAAAAATGTTCCTCTTTTATTAAATCGGGAAAATAATAGTTAAACCCATCAGGGGTATCAAAATTAAATTTCTTTTCATCAGAGAACACCACTTTCTTCCATTCGTTCTGCCAAGACATGTACTCTCGACAAATATCCAAACGTGCCTCCTTTCTTTGTTCATTGAGTGGTGGCTTCTTTTGGAGTTTCTAAAGGACTAAATGTTTTGAACTATTCAAGACTCTTCTCACAGTTGAAACACTAGCGTTTACACCACTTTTTGCTCGGATTTTCTTCGCACAGTCACTTGAATTGGACGCCACTCTTAGAATCAACCTTCTATCAGCTTCTGTTGTACGTCTTTTTCGTCTTCCTTTCATATATTTCCCGTAAAATGTTATGTCGCCCAAAAAATTGTAGACAACGTTCCAGCTTCTGCCAAGTTTTTGTGCAATTTCATATCCGGAAAGACCCTGGCTTGCGAAAGCTTCAATTTTCGCTTTTTCGGCTAAAGTTAATGCGGTTGTACGTCCCATATTGAATCAACAGCAGCTAAAATTTAAAGATTAATATTCAAATTAATCCTAACAATAAAAACATTGTCCTTTTTAACTCATATTTGTGATAACAATTTACCTATTCAAATGACGCAAAATAAATTCAGTTTTTTCTATGAGAATGTAGAACATTTTTATTTTAACGAAACGTCAAGAGCAAATTCTTCTTCTGCTTCACGTTATTAATTCACATTTAAATGGCCTTTCGAACAAAACTAACAGGTACTTTTTGTCACCTCTAAAACTAAAGTTATAGGCCTTTCTTTCTATAAAAAATGTATTACCTTTTTCAAGTGAAGCGGAGTGTATGTTAGAAATGCTACAACTAATTAATACAACAACATTAAAAAGAATTAACTATAACTATCCCAAATTTACACAGACATTTAATTAGTAAAAACTAGAACCATTTAAGCACAAATTGTTTATCAATCTAATATTTTTCTTTGGGTTAATTTATATGAAGTTTTTACGTACATTATTTTTGTTTGTGTAACTTCAGAAAATTTTGAAAAAGGCAGGAAAATTTGTTTGAACATTTTTAAATTGACTTAATCTTCTCAAAATTGTTATTTTGTTTTAATTGTTAAATATTTTGTATATCTCCTGATGAAGCTACACAATGGAGTAGCAAAATATCGAGGAAAATAAAAACAAGAACAGCAAATCTGACTTCAAGCTCGAAGAATAGCCTCGTTCTTTTCGTCCAGTATACGCGTTTCACCATACAAATGAAAAGTGTATACGTTACAGTCGATAATTTTCCACTATAAGTCGAGCAGTGGATAGTAGAGTTGTCGGGTTTCAAAAAAAGTAAAATAAATGAAAATGTGAACTTGTCAACATTTTTTAGTTCCCAGATTTTCAGCGTTCCCTGAGACAGACTCAAATTTTACTGTACTCAGTATTGTCGCGCCGTTTGAAATTTAAACGTGGCATGATGGGTAGCACATGCAACTAACAACCGCGAGATTTCGGTTCGAATTCTAGTTATGTCGCATATCTGTTTAATTTTATGTTCAATTTTTAACTATATTTTAATGATTTAATTTTTTTAACATTGGTGGCAAATGAGTTATGTTAAAAAATAGAGTAATTAGTACGAGAAATAATTAAAAAAATATTGTAATTTTGTGTCTTCCCTAAGGTTTGAACTCACGTTCTATCGATTTGTAGGCAAAAATGTATGCTCTAGGCCAGAAGCTCTGACACAGCTAAAGTGACAAATAAAGAAACAAATACATTCGGGTAAATGTCCAATATTTCTATTTTCCAACTGCTACAGTTGACAGTCGACAAAAGTGCTGTCAAATTAATTTTGCTTAAAGGCGATGTGTTCTTTTCGATCAGTATACACTTCTAGTATATACTGGACGAAAAGAACGAGGCTAATATTGATTATTTATTAATTTAGAATTATTTAAAAATAATTCAGCCTATCCGTCGATTGCATTTCATCCAAAATTGCCAACTACTTATAAGAAATGAAATGCAAAATACATTCATCTGCCCATCCTCGATCGAAATTTTTCTTTAAATTCACAATTTTTTCAAATAACGCGAGGACAGCTGAAGTGATCAAAAACGTTGCGCTGCGTTTTCTAAACTACCTATGAAATAAAGTAACTCAACAAAGGTAGTCACCGAACAGCTGTAACGTTTAATTAACTACCAAAACAGCAAAAATAACGCGAAGCGACTGACTCACGAGTTATAGAATACTCGTATCACCCTAAATAAACATAATCCCAAAGGAGGACCAAAGTTTTTCATTCATAACAAAATAGCAGCTATAGAACATCGCAAGACAATTCAAATTGTTATCATGGTACTTTGGTGAATTAAATTGTACAAGTACAATTGTACCAACTTTACCCTCGTCCCTGATTTGTCCTACTGCTTCCACCTGGTATTATTACAACTATGCATTGCAACACGCAACATATCTGTACAACCATGCCAATAGTCAAAATCAAGTGAGTTAGCGGACGTCTATACCCTCGATATTCGAAATAAATTATACACGCCAATTTCTACATATGCAGGGTGTTTCAAAAAAATATGACACCGAGGCCCCAAATCTTTGGGGTCTAAAAAAAAACGTCCATAACTTTGGGCAAAACTGGGAGACACGGGTCTTTTTTTTACAAGATGAATTTCATGTAAAAATCGAGATGCATTGAACCCGACCCCCTCAGATATCGATGAAATTTTGTTTATAGCTAAATTTGATCAATACAAACAAAAACTCATTTTTAGAAATGACTGTTTTGCGATTTTTTGGCCGTGGCCCAGTGGGAAAGTTTTCGAAAAAAACGCGAAAGTGGTCGAAAAGAGCTCCATTTAAACTACAATAACTCAGAATCGGCTGAACCGATTTCCATGATCTTGGTATCATTAAAAAAATATTTTAACAGGCTTTATGACACGTTTAAAAATACACTGTAAAATACACTACACTGTAAAAAAACCCTTGATCTTTTTGGTTTTTTCGTTAGTTAATATTTTTTTTGTTATACAATTTTTTAAAGTGTATTTTTGTATTTTTTTTAAACGTGTCATAAAGCCTGTTAAAATATGTTTTTAATGATACCAAGATCATGGAAATCGGTTCAGCCGATTCTGAGTTATTGTAGTTTAAATGGAGCTCTTTTCGACCATTTTCGCGTTTTTTCGAAAACTTTCCCACTGTGCCACGCCCAAAAAATCCCAAAACAGTCATTTCTAAAAATGAGAGTTTGTTTGTATTGATCAAATTTAGCTATGAACAAAATTTCATCGATATCTGAGGTGGTCGGGTTCAAAATTTCAATTTTATCTCGATTTTTAAATGAAATTCATCACAAGAACTGTTGACTTTACTTGCAAATTAAAGGTATAGAACTGCGAAATTTAAATGTATTTTCTAAGTTTTTGTTGACATTTACCGTTGGTATATATACGATTTTATTTAACACAACTATTTTGCCAAACAAACACGAAATGCAGTTTTTGTGACTTTGTTGGAGATTATGTGTTATTGTGTCTATCTGTTAGTATTGAAGCCATGCCTTGAAACATTCAACGTTTACATGCAACCAAACCTATGATGTTAAAATTATTGAGAGAATACAATGCTTTATTATAATTTGCTCTATGGTGTGCCGGCAAAACTTTCAAATAATCTATCACGAGTAACGTTATCGATTCGAACCGGGTTTAAACTAATAATCTCAATCAATGTGATTAAAACCAGATATTGCTGAATATAAAAATCATTTTTATATTTAAGTTCAATGCGACGAAGCTTTGTAATTTCTCTGAAATGATGTCAAATTTTCCGTACCAAATCGAAATTCTAAATGAGATCATTTCACTGAATTCGCCATTGAATTGAGCATCAAACTTCAACTACCAGACAACCTCTGTACCAAGTCAGGGGGTATCCATACCACAGCTGATTAGCATGTTAGTTGGCATTCGATAGCGAACAGAGTATATGGGAGAATGAGCGATAAACTTGAAGAATTCCTAGAACACTGGTTAATAGCTGTAACTGCCCCACTGAATTGCTTACGTAGATGGGACGTCTATTTAATTGCGCGATAAACTGCAGGCAAATACACCCTGAATCGTAATCGTATGTATATATTCCCTTAACATTAAGGATCATATTCATAATACTTATAAGGATTTATTAGATTCGATTTTGTCAAATTGTTTTCGGTTATCCTGGAAGTGTTGGCGATAGTACAATTTAGTACAATAACTACGGCTGAGTACGTTAATATACAGGGTGTTTCAAAAGTGACCACCCTATTGGAAGATGCTCTTATTTTTTCAAATGGCCGCCAATGTCAAATCTGTTTTGACATTTGTGGACTAGACAGATGTAGAATACAAGTAAACAAGCCATGGAGTGAAACACTCCCCAAGAACGCGGAATAATCGTGTCTATGTTTTTGCGTAACAATTCGTCTGTGGTGTTGGCGCAGCGCGAAAACCGTCGCCGATTCCCCGGCCGTCCGACACCGACTGCGCAAACACGGCGACGTGGGACCACACGAGACGTTGCCAGGAGTGGCCGGCCCCGGAGCGCCCGTTCTGCCGAGACTATCGCCGCTGTTGCCGATGATGTCGAGCTATCGCCGGAAACATCGACCAGACGCCCTGCCTCGCAATTAGCCATCAGCCGGTCGTTCCTATGGGGAATTTTGGTCAAAGACCTGCGCATATTCCCATACAAAGTCCAGTCCGTGCATCAGCTGCTGCCTGTCGACCGCCAAACGCGTGTAAAATACACCCAAGCCATCCTTAATCTAGTGGACGAAGTGGACGATTTTTCCACCAAAATAATAATGAGCGATGAGGCTCATTTCCACCTCAGCGGGTACGTGAACAAGCAACACTATCGCTTCTGGGGCACCGAAAGTTCACGAGTGATGCACACCCGCTCAAAGTGACTGCATGGTGCGCTCTTCACGCTGGAGGAGCCATCGGGCCATTTTTTTTGAGAACGCCGCTGGTCAAACGACAACAGTGAACGGTGCGCGCTATAGGGCCATATTAACCGATTTTTTTCTGCCGCAATTCGACGAATTAGGACTGGAGGGCATGTGATTCCAACAGGACGGAGCAACACACACTGCACGAGTCACAACCGATATTCTGAAGGCAGCATTCCCGGGTCGCCTCATCTCTCGTTTTGGCGATTTGCACTGGCCCGCAAGATCGCCCGATTTAACCGTTCCAGATTTTTTTGTGGGTTTGTTTTGAAGTCCCGTGTTTACGTGAACAAATCCGAGACCCTGGAAGCTCTCAAGGTTAACATTCGACACGAGTGCGAGAGTCTGTCGCCCGAAGTTCTCAACGAAGTGATGAAAAATGTCATAAAACGAGCCGGTATGGTAATCAATTGTGACGGCGCCCGTTTAACCCATATCATCTTCTCAACTTAATCAATAAAATTCTAAAGGTTCAAATAAACATAATCAAAAAACAGAATCGAAGTTTTTCATTTAGAAAAAAAAATGAGAGCCAAACAACATCGGATGACTTCTTTTGAAACACCTTGTAGTATCGCCAGGAGGAAACGTGTCATATGTATAAATACTACATACAACATACAATAGCCAATTGTTAAAAAGAGAAAGATATGTAGTTTTCTGATTAATCACTTCTTCATTTTATTAATGAGTTATTTAATATGATAGCTGCCACTATTGACGACAAACTCCGCACGTATCTAAGTGCAGATATTTAGAGCTCTTCGCATTACTACCGTAAGGTTGAGGGACATTCACGGTCAAGAAGTATATACCCTTAGACTTCTCATCGGCAGCAAATCCCATAGGCGCTTTAGGACCAGTACATGATCTATCATGTAATGCTGTTAAATTCTCACATTGAGTTCCAATAAAGTTATTCTCGTTACCACGATAAACTGATTCAGTGAAATAATCAACACTTCTAACGTGTGAACATATGGGAATAGGGACATCATTACAGCCAGTTTGATTAGACTCCAGTCCACCTGGATAGAAATCTGCGTGGCCAATTACTTCTTCTGTGCCCATTTCGTAAGTATTTGAATGAATTATGTCGACAAAAGTAGCATCATCAGCTGACAATCTTCTAAAGACTGGGGGGGTTCCTATGAAACATGGCCTGGCAGGATCAAAACCAGTGACTCGTCCAATTTTGTTGCCGGTTATCGAGGCAAAATGGCGGGCAGCACTGCCCATAACGTGAGAACCTAAGCTGTGGCCCATTAGGTGAATGTCCTTGCCGGGTATGTTCAAAGTCTTAAGTCCCTCCGCAATAAATTCGCCAACTTTCCCAGTGAGGTAGGCGGAATCAGCATAGACGATTCTTTGCGCATTTGCGGAATTTACCATCTGAAATATAAGCAAATTCATTTTACTCTGATTGCCACTTATAATTGCGATAAACTTACGATAAAGTTATAACCACCTCGGCAAAGATATGCTTTTGTCAGACTTTCTGAGTACCAATCATCAGAACTGGAAATCCATCCGTTAACCATAACTACTGTCTTTCGGTTAATATCGAAATCTGGTGAGCTGAGCAACTTATTCGCTTCGGTAACAGGATACCGAGTGAGATTACAAGGTGACCTTAGTTCGAAAAATATCTTTTCCATTTTGGGAAGAGTAATAAAGAGGTTTTGTCGGAAAATTTTACCTGTAAGTAATAAACCCATTGGCATATTTAGGTTTTCAATTTTGTTCTCCACTTACAGTTGCTGTGTAATGCGTTTGAAACATCCCGATATAAACCAGCACTGGTAAGGGTGCAGAGCGCGAGCAAAATTGTTCCTACTATGAATGTCATCTTCGATAACTCTTAGCTGCTGGTAGTAACTACTGTATCCAATTTATAAATTCTAAGCCCTTTATATAGCCAAGTAACAGCAGCCATCACACGTCCTTAGTTTTGTTTGCCTACAAGTCTTTGAATTTCTTTTGCAAACTGAAAAATACGTCAATTGTTTTATTATATAAAAGACATACATACACATATTACTCTGTATACTCTTCGACAATTAAATGCAAATAAGTTCAACCAAACCAGTTGAATATACATGGGAATACAAGAATATCGTCTACGGAAAAATAAATAGTTGCGCGACATCGCAGTTACTATATGCATTAATATATAACATAAACACCGCCCACGTTTAATCCATATAATTGAAAATATTATTGAAATACATAATATAATAATTACATATAATTGAAAAATATTTTCGAAGAATTTCTTCTACTCAATTGGACAATTGTGAGTAAGTTCTCGGAACACTACTACCGTCGAAAATGGCACAGCAGATTGACAACTACACTTACTTTTAAATTTAGTTGTCGTAAGATCCTCGTTATTTTCAAAGTTGTAATTTCCTTTAGGCTAAGAGATCATGTTTTCTCCGGTTAGTGAAAAAAAATGTAAACGCCGCGGGTGGGATTCGAACTCACACTCGCTGGACTATCGTTTCGATGTTTGTGAAGTATCATCTTCAGCAACGTCTAGCCCGTTAAGCCACCGCGGTGTGTATTCCCACTAGTCACTAACCGAAGACATTTATTGTGCAGAGTGATTGTTTGTCGCTACTTACACATTGCTTTCCTACTTACACGCACTGATGCCGAAGTTTTGAAAGATCTATTTATAGTACGCACTATTCGAATTGTAGTTGTCTCGTTCTGTTTTGGTCTGGCCCTACCATATGGTTCAAATTTAGTTGTCTTAAGATCCCCGTTATTCCTAAAGTTGTAATTTCCTTTAGACTAAAAGATCATGTTTTATCCGGTTAGTGAAAAAAATTTAAACGCCGCGGATGGGATTCGAACTCACACTCGCTGGAATATCGTTTCGATGTTTGTGAAGTATCATCTTCAGCAGCGTCTAGCCCGTTAAGCCACCGCGGTGTGTATTCCCACTAGTCACTAACCGAAGACATTTATTGTGCAGAGTGATTATTTGTCGCTACTTACACATTTCTTTCGTACTTACACGCACTGATGCCGAAGTTTTGAAAGATCCATTTATAGAACGCACTATTCTAATTGTAGTTGTCTCGTTCTGTTCAAATTTAGTTGTCTTAATATCCTCGTTATTTTCAAAGTTGTAATTTCCTTTAGGCTAAAAGATCATGTTTTCTCCGGTTAGTGAAAAAAAATTAAATGCCGGGGTGGGATTCGAACTTACACTGGCCGGCCGATCGTTTCGATGTTTGTGAAGCATCATCTTCAGCAGCATCTAACCCGTTAAGCCACCGCGGTGTGTATTCCCACTAGTCACTAAC
The DNA here is from genome assembly GCA_963931995.1 of Phaonia tiefii. Taxonomy (NCBI): domain Eukaryota; kingdom Metazoa; phylum Arthropoda; class Insecta; order Diptera; family Muscidae; genus Phaonia; species Phaonia tiefii. The sequence continues at coordinate 46,969,602 of OZ008367.1, forward strand.
CGAAGACATTTATTGTGCAGAGTGATTGTTTGTCGCTACTTACACATTTCTTTCCTACTTACACGCACTGATGCCGAAGTTTTGAAAGATCTATTTATAGAACGCACTATTCTAATTGTAGTTGTCTCGTTCTGTATTGGTCTGGTCCTACCATATGATTCAAATTTAGTTGTCCTAAGATCTTCGTTATTTTCAGAGTTGTAATTTCCTTTAGGCTAAGATATCATATTTTCTCCGGTTAGTGAAACAAATGTAAATGCCGCGGGTTGGATTCGAACTCACACTCGGCGGCCGATCGTTTCGATGTTTGTGAAGCATCATCTTCAGCAGCATCTAGCCCGTTAAGCCACTGCGGTGTGTATTCACACTAGTCACTAACCGAAGACATTTATTGATTGTGCAGAGTGATTGGCTGTCGCTACTTATACACTGCTTTCCTACTTACACGCACTGATGCCGAAGTTTTGCAAGATCTATTTATAGAATGCACTATTCTAATCGTAGTTGTCTCGTTCTGTATTGGTCTGGCCCTACCATATGATTCAAATTTAGTTATCTTAAGATCCTCGTTATTTTCAAAGTTGTAATTTCCGTTAGGCTCAGAGACCATGTTTTCTCCGGTTAGTGCAAAAAATGTAAATGCAGCGGGTGGGATTCGAACTCCCATTCTCTGGACGATCGATTCGATGTTTGTGAAGCATCATCTTTAGCAGCGTTTCATTGTTTGATTGACTATTTTACAACCTCATGAGGTCAGACGTCTTACACATATTAATTAAACAAACAAATTTCAACATATTCCTCCAACTGGCTCTATACTTCGCCGTTTCTCGCCAGTGGGTAACCACAAGGACATACGGAGGGATTCTTCTGCCTGATTTTTCCAGCGGAGTCTTGGTCGTCCTCTTTTCCTGCTTCCATCGGGTACGTTATCGAAAACCTTTCGCGCTGGTTCATCTTCATCCATTCTGATAACATGGCGTAGCCACCGCAAATGGCGTTATTGGATTCGCCTAGCTATGTCTTCATCAGAATATAAATAATATAGCTCTTGGTTCCAGCGACGTCGGTACTCGCCGTTTTCCCTAACAGCACCATATATTTTACGGAGAAGTTTTCTGTCGAATACCCCCAGGTGTTTTTCATCCGCCTGCGACATGACCTAAGTTTCGGAGCCATATGTCAAGCCAGGTAAAATGAGAGTCTGATATAGCTGGACTTTAGGCCGTCGAGAGAGGGCTTTGTTCTTAAACTGCTTGCTAAAGCCCAAAATAGCATCCATTTGAAAGCACAATACTCCTATTTATCTCCAGGCTGAAGTTGTTGTCCGTGTCCACGGCGGATCCAAGGTTGACAAATTCATCTACCACTTCAAAATTAAATCGGTGTGAACCAAGTCGAGAGGTTTCTCTAGTCGTTGACACCATCAGTTTTGTCTTGCCCTCATTAACAGCAAGACCCAGCTTCGCTGATCCTTCTCGATTCTTGAAAATACTGCAGTAACCTCTCGCAAATTTCGCCCAATGATGTCTCTGTCGTCAGCATACGCCAGCAACATATGGCTTTTCGTGTTAATGGTCTTGTTCGTATTTACTACAGCTTTTCTCATTATTATCTCCATTAATATGTTGAAGAGATTGCTCGAAAGTGTCTCAGTCCTCGCTTGGTACAGAATGTTTCACTGAGGTCTTTCCCCACTTTCACTGCTGATTTGGTATTGGTCAGCGTCATTCTACAGAGGCGGATCAGTTTTGCCGGAATACCAAGTTCAGACATAGCTTCGCACAGTTTTCCCCGTATGGGGCTATCGAAAGCAGCTTTGTAATCGACAAAAAGGTGGTATGTATCGATTTGTTTTTCGTGGGTCTTTTCCAGGATTTGGCGTAGCGTGAACATTTGTGTCAGTTGTGTACTTGCCTGGTCTAAACCCACACTGGTCCAATCAGGTTTTCAATAATTGGCTTTAGTCTTTCACATAATACGCTCGACAACACTTTACACGCGATGGATAAAAGACTGATACCGCGATAGTTGGAACAGACACACGGATCACCCTTGTTGAATACAGGACATAATACACTGAGACTCCAATGTTCAGGCATTGATTCCCCCAACCATATACCGCATATAAGTCGATGCATGTGGGTTAGCAGTCATTCGCCACCTGCCTTAAAAATCTCAACGGGTAGCCCAACTATACTGGTGATCTTAATAGGAGACCGCTTTCAGTGAATATGATTCCAGCTATATACATATGTATCAGCGATGCCAGACAATAATTTGTAATGTGCCTACTACGCAGAACGAATAAATTCGAAAAATGAATGCAGAACGAAAAAATACTCGCAGTTGTGCACTATCGGGCCATCAATTTTTCGGAGTATTTTCCTCTCGCAGACTCCTACAGATGTTTCGTCTGCTTGCGATAACACCCAGGATTCTGCGCCATAAAGCAAGACAGGTTGTATGAGAGTCTGGTATAGGTGGACTTTTGTTACTCGAGAGAGGGCTTTATCTCTAAAGTGCTTGCTTAGCCCAAAATAACATCTATTCGCAAGCACAATCATCCGCTTGATTTAAAGGCTAACGTTGTTGTTTTTGTTTACGGCAGATCCGAGGTATATAAATTCGCCTACCACCTCGAAATTATAACGGTTACCAACGTTCACGCTTTGGTCTAATCGCGTGGAGGCCCTGCTCGTTGAAACCATTAATTTTTGCTTGTCCTCATTTACCGCCAGACCCACTTTTCCTGACTCCTTCTCAATTCTCGAAAACACCGCAGTAACTTCTCTAACTGTGCGTCCAATGATATCTATATCATCAGCATACGCGACCAGCATGTGACTTTTGCTGCTAATGGTTTTATTCATGTTGACAGCAGCTTTTCTCAGAATAATCTCTATTAAGATGTTAAAGAGATCGCACGATAGGGTGTCACCTTGTCTGAGGCCTCGCTTAGTTTCGAAAGGTTCGGTAAGATCCTTATCAACATTCACTGCGGATTTGGTGTTCGTCAAGGTCATCCTGCAAAGGCGTATGAGTTTTGCAGGAATACCAAGCTCAGACATTGCTTCATAGAGTTTCTCCCGTATCGGGCTACCGAAGGCCGCCTTATAATCGGCAAATAGATGATAGGTGTCGATTTGTTTTTCGTGGGACTTCTCCAGGATTTGGCGTAGCGTGAAAATCTGGTCGGTTGTCGATTTTCCAGGCCTAAAGCCACACTGGTATGGTCCAATCAGGTCAGCGATAATTGGTTTTAGTCTTTCGCACATTATACTTGACAGAACCTTATATGCTATGGATAAAAGGCTTATTCCACGGTAGTTGGCACAGAGACTCGGGACGTCGGGCAATCGACGTCGTCGTCCAAATTTAGATCGATTGTATCGTCAGTGGATATCTCAGGTACCAGTAGCGCAGATAAATGATCTCTCCATATTGTCTTTACAGAAGGGTGGCCCTGCACCATGTCTATTAGTTCCGTTTTTGACGTTTTGGTAGAATTTTCGGGCTTGATTATTCCTTCTGTATGACTCAATTTCCTCACTCTCGCGCTTGCAGTGGACGTTTCTTACGCCTAAAGATACGGTTAACCTCCTTTCTTTTCTCCCAGTTTACCTCCTTTCTTTTCTCTCAGTCGCAGCTCGCGTTGCAATTGACTGAAGCATTGCCATGCGTGCAGTATTTTTTTCCAGCATTTGCAATGCGACACTCTTCATCGTACCATGGTTTGTTGTTGATTTATCATACAATAAACGTCTCTCAAATCTCTTATAACGTTTTATGAATAAGTCCGATACTTTTTAAGAAAGTGTATGTAATTTATGTGATTTAATTCATTTCTGTTCCCTTTTTAAAAAAAAAAACAAACACATTTTTAAATTGCAAATAACACTTAACAAAGACAAGAAAATAACGATCAAATCAGTCCAGCATATATTAATTAGACAGATCTATTCAATTAAAATAAAATATTGCTGTCTAATCATATAAAGTTTTCGAATCAAAAATTTTGAAATGATTATGGTTCCATTTAAAAGCCGTGCATGTGTTTGCATCAGTTTGTAATGCTGGACGTACAGGGTGGGCCAAATAAGACATACCAATGTAAAATACGTATAAGTCTTGTAATAATATTTTTTTTTTTTTATTTTTTTTTATATATTTAATACATTTCATGGAAATTTAGGGGGACTATGTATGAAATATGACATCAGATAAATGCCCACCATTTTGCTGCATACACACATTGGCTCTTTTAAGCGCGTTTTCCATAACACCACGTAACGTTTCTGGTTGCAGGCTCAGTATTTGGTCTCGAATATTCTGCTTTAGCTGTCTAATTGTCTCTGGCTTATTGGCATACATTTTGTCTTTTAAATATCCGCATAAAAAAATCGGGCGCAGTTAAATCCTGCAAACGAGGTGGCCAAGGGAAATCAGAATTTTTTGAAATCAAACGTTGGTGGTTCTGCGGATTTGAATTTTATATGGATGCATCTTAAGATTTAACTTTAAAATTCTCCGCAATGTTGTTCGGGTAATGCCCAACTGGCTGGAACGACAACGAGTTGAGGCATAAGGATAATTTGCAGCACTTTGCCGCACAGATTCCACATTGTCTTCAGTACGAATACATCGATGGCGACCTCTACCAGGACAGTCGGCCACTGAAACCCCTTTCCTCAAAACGGTTGATCAAATTCCTTATCATGAAGGCTGTGGGAGCTAATCTTGAATTAAAATGTTGACGATACTTTCGCTGCGTCGTAACTATTGATCTTTGACAAGAAGAAACAAACTTCGATAATTTTAACAAGTTGTTGTTTACTGTATCTATCGATTACAAATTTCCAAGAACTCAATTATAACCTGCAAAGAAAAAAATACAATTATATTGGAAAACAAAAAAGTAATTCGGGTTTAACATTGGTAGGTCTTATTTGGCCCACCCTGTAGTAAACAAATTGCGCTTAAAATATTATGGCTCAGTTTATTCCACATGTTTGTTGGTACATTTTAATTACCCAAAAAAAAATCCTTTCCGCATGGGCATTTGCATGGCGCAGGGCAAATAGAAGTTTAACTAATTTACATAAATTAGGAAACAACAAATTATTGGCGAAATCTTTACTTTTAATTATTTTGCACCAAAACTGGATAACTGGAAATGGATATTTCCTAAAATGAATTGATTTCGTTTTTTGAAAAATTTAACTCTTGAGTAAGCTCACCCAAACTGACATCGTATTTTTGGCACAATAATTTGAATTTAAAATTATGTTTGCTATTCCCAAAGGCGGCTTTATTATTTAAAATAACGATTTTTTTAAATATTGTTTCCGATTTCATTTTATTTCCCTACTCACTTTACACGCGCTTCTCACAGAGCCCCCTACATCAGTTACAACAAATTTGTATTAAATTAGGCTGTTTTTTATTCCCTTAAGCTATCGCCACTTACGACTTTCCAAATAAAACGATCCACACTTAATACTACGCAATGTGGCAACATTTGCTGTAATGGGTGAAAAAAATGCGATACGGCAACACGTTTGTAGCCAGTGCCTACAAACACATAGTAGCAGCGGATGTTGTTGTAATTGTAAGCAGTAACAACAGGCATTTTAATTTTCGTTCATTCGTTTCAGTTGTTAAACTCTACACATATATATAACAACAATACAAGAATACAAAAAAGGATAAAATCAAAATACATAAGATTTTGACACGTGAAACGAAAAATGACATGGACAAAAATTTCATCAGCTGTTTAAACGACTATACCTGGTAGATAATTCTACCATGATCAATATGTATAACATTTACCGATCGTTGTTGTGAACAATTTATTTCCAATTTTGTTTTCTATCGGAAATAAAAGTCTATCCTTCAAACTCAGAGATGTAAACAAAATAATTGTAACGAACTTAAAATATGTAAGTCATTTTGCAAATTTCTGCTTTTATGTATCTCCTTGATAACATTTTCATTCGCAAGAAATGATAACAAAATTTATCTAAGATAACTTTTTGTTGCCATTTCTTGAAATTTAACATGTGGCAACATTGTCATTGCACAAGTGGGAATTTAAGTGGGAAATTGAAATGCCACTTAATTTCGCTTAGCTGTCCCGTACAAATTAAGCTATAATTAACTTTAGCGGGGTAAAGAAAACACACTTATTGTCATATGATCTTCACTTCATACACTCTGGTGGCATAGGATAGTCTCACTTGAAATTACATATTAAATTCCGCACGATGATTTTCCCTCAAATGCCACTAAAAATGTATTACTGTCATTGGAGAGAGAATTTTCTCTTTTTGTAATAACAATGAAACCAGTGGGCTCAGTTGAAGTAAACGGTATTTTCACCAGGGGGTTTCTATGGCATAGCTGATCGAAAAGCCACTATGGAAATGATGTATAATGCAGCAAACTAAGTTTAAAAGTGTTTGATTGATACTAATGACAGCCAAATTATGTTTGCATCGAACGAAAAGAGAGGGTTGAATTTTATGTTTCGGGATTAGAGAACAAAAACAAATATTAATCATCGAAAATCACTTTATTGTTTTTCAAAATATTACCCATAAAGATTTATACACTTTTGCATGCGTTTGAACCAATTGTCGAAACACTTTTGCCACTCTGATTGAGGTTTCTCCAAAACATGCATTCTGAATGCAGCAACCGCTTCTTCAGGTGTCAAAAAACGTTGACCTCTCAGCTTGTTTTTTACGTACGGGAATAAGAAGAAGTCATTCGGTGCCAAGTCAGGACTATAGGCAGATGACCCATCAAATCGATGTTTTGGGCGCTCAAAAATGCAGTTGTTGCAGCCGATGTGAGAGAGCTCGCATTGTTGCGGTGAAGAGTGATCCGTCTTCGGCGGTTGATTTTCCTGATTTCTTGGAAGACAACTGGCAAGCAAATGGTTGTGTACCAGTCTGAATTCACTGTTCTGCGTTGTTCTAGTGGTACGGTTCCGACATGTCCGGTTTTTCCGAAAAAACAGGCGTCCATTTGCTTGGAAGTGCTTCGGGCGCGAACAACATTTGTTGGATTTGGCTCATCTTGAAACACCCATACAGTTAACTGCTGTTTACTTTCGGGCTCATACGCGTAAATCCAGGATTCATCACCTGTCACGATGTCATAGACGTGTTTCGAAGCACCGCGATCGTATTTTTGGAGCATTTCTTCCGACCAATCGACACGAACCTTTTTTTGAGCGATTGACAAATTGTGTGGGATCCAACGCGAACAAATTTTTTTAACAGTCAAATGTTTATGCAATATTGAATGTATGCTGGTCCCACTAATGCCTAAGGTTGTCTCAATCTCACTATAGGTTACATGACGATCTTGCAAAATCAGTTCGCGCACAGCATCAATGGTTTTCGGAACATTTCGGTTTTCACGAAATTCGTCTTGGAGTGAACAACGACCACGATTCAATTCATCATACCATCGATAAACACTGGTCCTTGATGGAGCTTCATCACCAAAAATTGAATTAAGTTCATCCATTCACTGTTGCTGAGTTAATCCACGTCGAAAGTTGTAAAAAATAATCGCACGAAAATGTTCACGATTTAATTCCATTTTTGGGCCGAGATGAATCTTTCCAGTTACAGTAAACAACACAAATAGCGCTCGTATGTCAAAAAGTTCTGAGTACGCATAACCTCAAAAATGTCCAACTTTACGATAGAGCTGTCAGTTGCCAGATTAAAACACTAGGGTTGCCAAATACCGTTTTATTTCTGTCCGTATTATGCCAACCAAAGAGTAAATTACCAAAGCAACTCGAACTCGATGAAATTGCCTACTACCTCGTCGTCATTAAGACAACACGAAGAGGCATAGAATCAGTTTTCTATTGATCTGTGATATAGTACATACATACAACGTATGGTAGGATAAGTAAGGTAAACTTGTTAGAACAGCTGATTTGAAAAGTTTTCTTGCATAGGTGTTTCTCTTATGCCAAATTCGTATGTATTTTGTTTAGTTTTACAATAGATACACACATGTAGAAAATTTGACAGATTATGGAGACCAAACAAAAACAAAATGCCTGATTTTGTTGCCTAGAATTACAACAATTCCTACTGCGTTTACATTACTTATTTTACCATGATACAATGCTAACACGGGGAATCACCAAATATAAAATGCTTATAATAATAGAAACAGTGAGCCTGTTTTTTTATTCCGTACTAAACTAATTTTTCGACCACTTTGTATGGGGAGCTAAGCGATATTAAGCGGCACCCCATACAAAGTCGTCGAAAAATTAGTTTAGCAGGAAATAAAAAAACAAGCTTAGTGTGTTCTCATTTCTTTTGATCTCTCTCTTGAACCAAAAATGAGACACAGTACCAGTGATAACAACACTCTTAACGGAAAACTTTATCACAATTGCGAAAAATCGCATAAACCGCAAAAATTCAAATCCGCATAAAAAGAGAATCACTCAATCGATTTACAAACCAATTCATGCGTTTTACGCACACTTTTGTGATGGTGAGTTTTCCCCATATAAAATGTGTGAATTCATTAGTGGCCATGACATCATTGAAGACTTTTGTCAGCAGGGCGAATTCAGCCATTTTTAAAATATTTTCCAGTGCATCATATGTTTCTTTCGTTTCTGTACTATAGGCGATTGGAACTGAAGGTTTTTTATTGGTCTTATGCAGTAAAACCGCCTTCAAGCTGAGTTTTGAACTGTCAATAAATAATCTCCAGTCATCTGCTTCATATTTTATTTCCATTGCGTCCATCAATTTTCCTACATCCGGGCAATATGCAGAAGTTTTTTCATCATTCACAAGGAATAAACTTTGGAGTGTTGCCTGACGACTTCGATAAGCTGTGACTTTCACACCGGGTGCCAACAAATTGTTTGATTACAAAATGGAAGCCAGCTCTTCCGATTTATGCTGTGTTAATTCCAACTTGGCAACAATTGAATCAAGCTTATTTTGATTTATTAAAATTGGCTCATTGGATACTGATGGCTCATATGGGGGATCATCACGTGCATGATATATCGGAGCAGTCGTAGAAGAGAAAACATCTGGGCTAGAAGCTTTTGGCACAGGAATGTGGTCCGAATGAGGCAATGGTGTTGCGGCACTTGCAACACCAACGTAATTATACGATTTTCTTATCCTTTTTGCGGCTCCTTTATTTGCACATGCATAGCAATTCAATGGATTGTGACCTTCGCCAGGATTAGTCCAAGTTATTGGGATACCGAATGGCATACTTTCACGTCTTCTATTTTTCCAATCCATTAGATGGTTGTAGCAGCTTTTACACACTATATTTGGTACCCAATTTTCGTTCACTATAACATTTTGGTTGAAGTACATCTCGTATGTTTGAACAAAATCAGTACTGAAATTTCCCCTTTTTTATCACAACCCGGGTTTTAACCCGGTTTTTAAACAAATTTTTTAAAATTTATATAAACCGAGTTTTAAACCCGGTATTAAACTCGGTTTTTTAAACCCGGGTTTTTAACCCGGTTTTTAAAACCGGTTTTTGTAACCACCTGTCACATCAGATTTAACAGAATCGGTTTGAGCACATAGCTTCAGTTTCTAACTTATTATTTGAAATTTTTATAATATGGTACCCTTATAAGGCCATCTTGGCGATTTTTCCTCGAGATAGCCTACGTTGCCGCACGATAACACCATGAAACCGTTGCATGAATATATCGTGTTATAGCTTATTGGAAGCCCATAGACTTCTGCTAGAAGATATTGGAATCCAAGTTAAATATTTTGTTCATTTCGATAAAATTTTTGGAAAGAAACCGAAAAACCCAAATTTTCATTTTTGTTAAAAATTACAAATTTTTTCAAATTGAAAGTTAGAACCCTTATAGTGGTCGGAATTTACTCAAACTTTAACCAGTTTATATTCAGCTCAAACTAAATTAATGTGCAAATTGTTCTTCAAATGCATCAAGGAATGAAGATTTTCTAGTGTATACGAATTTTCACCCAAAATGCCAAAATCCGAAAAGTTTGACTAAAATGCGGCACATCTTAGAGTTGTCCGATTTGGCTCAAATTTTCACCAAGTCAGTTTTAGACTATAAGGAACAAGAATCCGCCTGGGGTTTATTAAAATTCGAAAATATATTTTCCTCCATACATTTCATTGCCACCCTAATGTGCATACTATATATTCATTTTTTAATATAGGAAAACCCATATTTTGACACAAATAAAATAATTGAACAATATATGCAGGTAGATAAATAGATGGATGGATATTTATAACTAAGTACTGGGTATGTTTAAACATTTGCAGAATTTGTGTCCACAAATTTATAGTCCATCAAAACAATTCATCTTTCTCTTCACGTCTTGAGTATTAATATTCAGTTTAAGTCAATATTGATACAAAATATAACAGCCTTATATACAATAGAAGTCTAACTGCATGGACCTATCAGTTTTGCCACTTATTATAAATTTTGTAACGATTTTAATTTTATTTCACATATTTTGAGTTCGTATTTCAATCCACATACATACGTTATGCGTATTTTCCTAAATATGGTTATAAATACACTTTGTAGTATTTCCCATGACTGTTGATATTTGTGCAAGTTTTTTATTTTTGTTCTTCAATATTTTAAATATTTATTTATATTTCTATATTATTTCAGCTTAATCAAACGAATCTGGATTTCCCAACAGAGTTTTGAATGTTAACTAAGTAAATATAGGCAAATATTTAAAATGTAGTCAATAGAATTATGAAATTTGCTAATCGTATTTGGCATTGCCCTGGATTTGGTAGTGGATTATAAAGCTTGAATATAAAGTTAATCAATCCTTTATAATATATTCGATTAAATGTGTACTTGCGTTGACTAAAAGTTAATCAAGAATTTAATTAAGTTTTCTATTACATCCGTTTGAGTTTATATTATTCAATCTTTCAGTTGTTAAGTTTTTAATAATTGTTCGGTTCAAGATGTTGAAAAGAAATGCGTGAAATTGATCATTATGGTGGATGGTTGGGAATATAGCTATTTCAATGCCCACCAAGGCATATCATCAGCTCCCTTCACCACAAGTATTTAGGTATATCATCACACATTATAGGGATAAATAAATCTCAAGTAAGCGAGAATTGTCTAAACTCCTACTTGTGCGAAAACATTCACAACAATACTTTGCAGTAACCATCTATATTCACAACATTTCGAAAGCCATTGCATAGATGTTGTTGTTTCAAAAAAGAAACAATTCTATTCAAATGAATTTTTTCATAGAAAAAGTATTTTTTAATAGTTATTGATCTTGAACTGAATAATTACACTGTGTGTAATTTTTTAAGTCATGGCAAAATAACCATATACGGACACCACTACATGATAAAAGAGCAAAAACAAAATACCCCTGTCTCCCAGTTTTGCCCAAAGTCCTCCAGGTTTTCTTATGGGCCCCCAAAGAAGTGGGGCCTCGGTGTCATTTTTGCAAAACAGTGATCATTTTGTCAAGCTCATATCGTGCAAACCGTTCGGAATTTTTACTCTCTGAGGCAAAGTTGTAGCTCTTGTCATACAGAATAAAAATTGTAAACATATAAAATCAAAAAAACTTCATCTTCAAGGTCAAAATCGCGAAAAACTTTAAAAAATGAGCGAACAATCGCCCAAAAAGCGTTTTTTTTTATTTTCCGCTTTTTCGAACAAATTTACTTTATGAAAAATGCGCCATCTTTCTTTGGCCTGGTAGGGCTTACAGCGCTGATTAAAACCCGAAAGTTTTTTTAAGGAGGCCGATCCAACTTCTTGAAATGTAGGCCATTATAGCTTGAGTATATAATCGGTTATATTTCACCCATTTCTTATCCGATCTGGTTGAGATGGGTATCATTGAGAAGACCTTTGAAAATGCTATAAACCTGTATATAAATATGTTATTAACTCATTGGGGCAAATTAAAAAAAAAAAGATTTTTAACCTCACTTTTTCAATAAAAATCTGGTTTTCTCAAAAAACAGCCCTAGTAAACATATTTCTTCCTAGACTCAGTAAAAGACAACACTTCAAGCTTTTTTTAAGGTATAATACTCCGCATTAACCCTTCTAAGACCGGAGATAGTGAGGGTTTTCTAACAAAAGTACTTTCTGGGAGCCAAAATTTCGCTTAAAAACAATTGAAGTGTAAGAAAATAAGGGATTTCTTAAAAAATGTTGATTTCCAAACCTGTAATCGTAAATAATTGTCAGTGAGCAGGTCGAGTGTGTGAGTGCACTGTACCTTCACTGATAGTAAGTGGATTCTAATAAAAATTCTCAAGCTGGTGGGTGAGTTCCCATGCCCAAACTATCAAACAACTACCTGGAACCAAACGTCTGCATTGAATTCACATAAAAACAACCCAAAATATAAAAAAAATACCTGGAAACACATTGTATCTCTTGTCATAAAGATGAAATTGTGAACATATAAAATCAAAAAACTACCTGGAAGCAAACATCTGCATTGAATTCACATAAAAACAACCAAAAATATAAAAAAATACCTGGAAACACATTGTAGCTCTTGTCATAAAGATGAAATTGTGAACATATAAAATCAAAAAAACTTCTATCAAAAAACTACCTGGAAGCATACATCTGCATTGAGTTCACATAAAAACAACCCAAAATATAAAAAAATACCTGGAAACACATTGGAGCTCTTGTCATAAAGATGAAATGGAGACCGAATAAAATCAAAAAAACTTCTATCAAGAATCTACCTGGAAGCATTGAATTCACAAGGGACGCAGCACACAATATAAAAGCTACACGACGCTCACGTCGAGGCATTACACAGCGCGACGTCAACGAGAGCTCAGCGGTGAAAGTTATAAAGTGAAAGTGAAAGTAAAAAAAGTGAAAGTGCTGCAGCATAATTCGCACGCAACACTGGCAACTGACAATTTCAATATGCAGTGTGAAAATATTGTTATATTTTGCTACGTTTGCGGTCATCAAATCAGAAAAAATAGTTCTACAACATTGCAAAAGGAAGAGAATCTTTTAACTAGTGCATTCAAGAAAGCATATAAGTTGTTTTTCGACGAAGAAGACTTGACCGGTGAAAATTACACACTTAATACAGTGTGTCGCCAATGTTATAACAATCTCATGGCATAGCAAACAGTGGAGGCAAATATAGTATGAAGTATTGTAAGCCGGTAAACTGGATTAATCTCCCAGGTGATCGTGATGAAACCAGTTGCTATGCATGCGTAAATTACACATGTGGTCTAAATCGATATTCTGAGAGGAACAAATGTTATAAAGCAACTGTTTCAGTGCTTGCACCTGAAAATTTTGTATCACCAAGGCCGCCAACACCAGATCGTAGTACAGAATATACAGGAATGACTCGAGCAAGTGGTGATACTTATGAAGATCCATTTGATATCGATTATAAGCCCCAACAGGGAAGAGATGGACCACAACTAATAACACAAATGGAAATGGATTTCATTGTGGCCATATTGGGACTGTCGAAGCGACTGGCCATATTTTTGACAACGTTTTTAAAGCAAAGAAAACTCACACATTGTAATGTGGACTCTACGGCGTACCGCAAACGGCAAGCTGAATTTCAGAGCCTCTGCACTCTAAATGATGACAATTCGTTCGCTTACTGCAACGATGTAAAAGCTTTGGTGGTAAAAATGGGAATTAACTACATCGCCAGTGAGTGGAGATTATTTATTGATGGTTCTGTTTCAAGCTTGAAAGCAGTGTTGTTGCATGTGTCGAACCGAAAACCTTCCATTCCGCTAGCAATGGGTATTAACATGAAAGAAAGCTATGAAACATTGAAAGATATAATGGAAAAAATCAAATACTACGAAAATAAATGGAAGATTTGCTGTGATTTGAAGGTCATCAATATTTTGCAAGGGATCATCGATAAGGGCGGCTTCCAAAATTCTTTTGTTTTCTTTGTAATTGGGATTCGCGCTCAACTCTGAATCAATACCAATGTAACTCGTGGAGGCCAAGAGGAAGTGTGGAGGAACAAATGAAACAACATAAACTGAGAAACGCACCTTTAATAGACAATACTCAAGATATCTTGCTGCCACCGCTCCACAAAAAATTGGGAATTGTTAAAAAAAACGCATTCGGCTATTTGAAAAGCGTTTTCCCAAAGCGTAGCGATGACAAAGTTAAAAAAGGTATTGTAGTAAATTTAAAACGAATTTTTGTTCACCTCATTGTACTATTTTCACTTTGTTAATGTTTTCTTTTCTGTCTTTATTTTTTGTCTTCATTTAACAGGCGTACTTAATGGCCCTGACATTAGAAAGCTATTCAAGAGCAACTTTGAATCATCGCTTCATGATTATAATCATTCAATGGCATGGATTTACCTTCAACGTGTATGCACCACAGTCTTGGGAGGGGATCGAGACGCGGAACCGGAAGCAAGATAATGGGTGAAAGAAATGCTGTATTATTTTGATAAATTCGGCACATCGATGATATTAAAGCTGCATTTTCTTCATTTTCATTTTGACGATTTTATCAAACAACTCCCTACCGAATCCGATGAGCAAGGAGAACGGTTTCACCAAACCACAATGCCCATGGAAAAACGGTACAAAGGCAAAAAACTCGACGCATTGCTTGCAGAGGTAATATCAATTTTATTGATGCATTGTTTTGCATTCCTTTTTTGATTTCTTTTCTAATTCATTTCAGGTATGTTGGTGGAGTCACAAGATCACCCTGTATGATGTTAATGAAGTATCTGAAAAAGAAAAAGATGATGATAGAGGGCAGTCTGGAAGTAACGTGCCTGTGGACACCATAAATTCTGAATCAGAGTCAGATTCGGATGACGATTTGGATCCACAACTTAAGAGAGTGCGATTTGCAAATATAATTTTTGTAATAATTAGCATAGTATTGTAGTGCCATCCCTGCTGAGACTACTAATCCCTGCAACACTGAATCATTATTACTAAATATCCATGATACTACTCTTTGTTACAACCCTAACTCTAAATGTCAACCCATACCACCTAAGGACTAAGAGTCCAGACAGAACCAGACACGCTTCAGACGACGACGGAAAATATCTCTAGCGTCTAAACGAAATGGGAGAGAGAGCGTCTGGCGACTTCGGTTGATTTTTTCTCTCTGCGTCGTAAATTTTTGCGGCTCTTTTCTGGAATTTGTTTGAAAATAACATTATAGTTGTATAGGAATAAAATAGTTTGTACTGTTTTTATAAATGTATTCACTTTTATTGTATTGTGTTTAACAATAAATTATTTTTAACCCTTTCTTTAATTTTCTTTTGCATTCACATGTGCGTACTAAATGTCTGCACAATTCCATTTGTATATGCAGAGTACACGTGCACTGACGACGTAAGAACATTTATTCGTAGTGTCGCCACAAAAAAGTTACACATTTTTAGCAACAACAAATTCTGCGAATAACTTCTTGTTGTTACTCTGCTGTGGCTGCTGCCAGCGAGTACACATTCCTCTCTGGCTCTCATTCAAGCTTACTCAGCGCGATCATGTCGAGTATGTTGCGATAGCGAAACTGCAGTATGTACTACATGTACAACGTTCAGTTTTAAAAATAGTAAGAACAGTTGCTCTGCATTCTATTTCTTTTTATCGGCTTTCGGTGTTACAATTAAATTCTGAATTTTACGCTTATGTTAATTTATACTACACAACAATGAAGACTGAAATATTTCTGAAATTTTTGTTATTTGATTTTAATTAGTTTGTTTATTGTAATTAGTTATTTTAATTCGTTTTTTGAAAAAATAAAATACTTGTGTTTGAAATCAAAAAGAAAAAGTATTAAAAAAATCGTTATCGTTTCATTTTTTAAAAGGTTTTTTTTGGTAAAAAATGAACATGTGAAATAACTTTACATTACCATACAAAGTATGTACCTACATATTTAAAAAAAAATATATACGTACATACATATATTTTTTTATGAATATAACAGCAAATTCCAATATTGCTTATTGAAAATCGAAAGAGCTGAAAATCCATAAATAACATATGTACATATATGTACATACAAATACACATTTTAATACCAGTAAAATTCTAACTCGACTAAAAAAGTCTTTAATGATGACTCATTATAATACATTCAGCTTTGCTTCGCACACACAGATGTATGTATGTATGTAACAGAGAAATACTCGAGGTACCACGTGAAGTGAACAAAATTCATACAGTACTGGTGCTCTAGTATTTACATTTTTATATGTTCTCTTTTTTGGGAACACATTTTGCTGCGCCTAATTACTTGTTGGTATTTGACAAACAACTGTTCTCTTCGCTTCACTACTTGCGCTCTGAGAGTGAGAGGAAGTATGTACTAGAATCGACAACGAATTTCATACATGCAGCGAATAGTTATTCGATGCAGCCCTCTAGTGCGTACCATCGTATATATGTGTTGGTTTCTCCTATGATTTTCTTGAATATGTGGCAACTTCATTCTCTCAATTGAGAGATTTCGTGAGAGCGCCGCCAAGAAATTAGAAAAGATTCTATTCTAGCGGCGAGTCGTCAGCCGCAGCGGATTTCAGTCACGTTTTTCCCTGCCATAAGAAACCTATGTAGAAAAAATGTCGTCGTCTGTAGCGTGTTTTATTATGTTTAGACTCTAATGGCCAGTTTTTACGTGAGTAGTTAACTATCGGATTACTTAATGTTAATTTTAAGTTAATTAGAGGTTAACTTTGCATTTTGTTTTTCAGTGATGAGTTAATGTAAGTCGCCATATTGTCAACTAATATGGCAACCCTTGTATTCGTATTGGAAAAAACGTGTGTTTTAGGATAAATACCAAAACAACAAAGGGGAACAAACAAAATGGAATTATGTAAAATAGGAAATAGATGCATAAAATCGAAGTCATTTTAACAAAAATGGGTACAAAAACTATATAGGCGCAACAATTTAACAATCTAGACTAAACGTATGTGTACAAATACGCAAATCTGAGACATGTATTTTATACAATCTTCATTTCTCACTTTGACAGTCAGTAATTTGATTGTCAAAATAATATGGTTCTGACTATAATTTAACCAACCAACATTGGGTGGTTAAATCATAGTTAAACAATGACTAAAAAACACAAATCGATGTTTAACCACAATTTAACTAAGAAGCGAAGATCACCACTGACTGAAAAACTGACCATAAGATTAATAAAATCAGTAATAGTATAGCAATGAAACCTGCAACATGCGTTTTCACTTACGGGAGAAGGCTTTATAGTATCTCAATTACCTCGTTTACACGACACTTTAACACGAGTGAACTCGACTCGTGTGAGTTCGATACGCAGACATAAACACATGCCATAACCGTATCTAAAAAATTGAGCGTGTCGACAAGAATCAACTTTTACATTCGTGTTAACGAATGTCAACTCGTGTTCAGTGTCCAAATAAACGCATCCTTTGCCAATACGCATTCTAACAGATGCTTTTTGTTTATGCCTTCTTAACCAGGGTACCCACTATAAAAAAACTTTTAAGCGCTCCTGTTTCAGTTTACGAAACATGAAATTGGAAATTTTTCTATTTTATTACAATTTCGGGATAAATGTGGATTAGCTACAAATCTCTGGTTTACACTAAACTTTTACCATCGCCAAAAGTTTCTGAGCTGAGTCAAAATGTTTATTTTTCCACTTTTTGACAACGTTTGACTACGACGCTAAGCACATTTTTAACGCCGACATTCTGTTTAGGTGAATACCAACTGATACAAATGGAATGTAGGCAACATTCTGTTATCAGCTGTTTTCTGTACGTATTCAAAGTGACATACCATATGTCTACTCAACACTGTTTTCTTGAGTTGTATAAACTGGCGGGTTTTTTGCGTATCGTACTCACACGAGTCGAGTTCACTCGTGTTAAAGTGTCGTGTAAACGAAGTAAATGTTGAAGTAAAGAAAAAGCAAATGGAATTAAAAAATTTTCGGGAAATTTTTCACTTTTGCGGCTGTCTAAGGGCTACCTAAACGGTGTTATGAATCATTCGTAGGAAGTTCATATGTTCTAGAAAGTTGTTTATTAGGATCATTCTTGTGGTTGATTGTTTCCTTGAATTTTGAACGGTTTGCTACCTATGGACCTGAACTGGGGAAAAAAGGTAAGGTAATTTTTTAAAGTTTTTTGCGATTTTGACTTTGAAGATGAAGTTTTCTTTGATTTGATATATTTTTGTTCTTATGACAAGAGCTACAATTTTGCGTCAGAGAGTAAATCAAAATTCCGAACGGTTTGCAAGATATGAGAGACGGGGGTCTTTTTTTGGTCTTTTGTCACGTAGTGGTGTCCGGATATTGTTATTTTGCCATGACTTATCAAATTACACACTGTGTTATTTTTGACTCGAATTAAAAAACACAAAAAATAGCTAACATTGCTTGCCTTTTAAAATAAAATTAATTTTTGTTACGGTCCCTGATTTAAATCAGTTTAAAGTGAATTTGAATAAAACATTTAAATCTTATAATAAACACGTAGTCCCTTTGCTGATGAAATTTTTATAAAAATGTGATTGCCAATGTTAAATAGAGCTCTGAAATGTTGAGGTTTAGACACCAATAAATAGATGAAATCCTCGCCAAACAAATGTATTGTAAGTGCTACACGTGTAATTTAATTAAAAAAAAAATCCAATGAGTGTTCGAACTCACGGGCGATGTGTTAACACCTTTTTGCTACACGGTACCTGTTCGATTTCTATGAACACATTCGTAAATGTTACATTGGAAAATAAAAAACAGCGTTCAATCATATGATGACGTTACAGTTAAATAATATTAATACCTACTTAAAATTATTTAAAGACCCAGTGCTAGCACATGTGTCATTATTTTCTTGCTCAATACTTTTTGTTTTATTACCACAAAAGTCAAAGAATGCAAAGCAACAGACACTTGTACATACATACATACATTGTTATATTCGTACGATATAACCGAAGATCAACATAAAATACTTTTTTAATATTACTCCAAATTAAAACACTTCAATCTCGGCTCGCCCTAATTTTTTGCCTAAACTCTTCGTCGAAACCCGCACTAGCTTTTTAATTTAAAAATTAATAAAATCGGCTATGAATTTCCGGAGAAAATCGCGTGGAAAAATTATATGAAAATTGCCCAATAATTACTTTCAATACCGACTGCCAAGCAACGAACAAACAAACGATGATAAGACAAAACCGAAGATCAACATAAAACACTTTCTTAATATTACTCCAAATTAAAACACTTAAATCTCGGCTCGCCGATATCGGATCGCCTTAATTTTTTGCCTAAACTCTTCGTCGAAACCCGCACTAGCTTTTTAATCCAAAAATTAATAAAATCGGCTATGAATTTCCGGAGAAAATCGCGTGGGAAAATTATATGAAAATCGCCCAATAATCACTTTCAATACCGACTGCCAAGCAACGAACAAACAAACGATGATTTACTCTTACAAACCTAACACTTGCGTATGTATTAAATTTATAGTTTACTGCCCTAGAGGCGCGCGTATAGATGTTAACACATTAAAAACAACAGCTCCCACAATTGAAACACGAAACAAGGTGTCCTGAAAAATTGATTTTTTGAAAAATCCGAAAACCGTCTTTTACAAAATTCTTGTATTTTGACACTCTAGTTGGAACACAGCACGTGTTGCCATAACATACCAAACGAAATTACGTTTAGTTGAATTCGTAGAATTGTTAAAGCGAGTATTTGGACCACCTTGTAGTAATTGTAAAAGTTTTCCAACACATTTTCGTTCAGTGTAATAATGCGTTTTTAGTTTATTGACATAATCTATTTTATTATTTTTCCGCTTTTGTTTCAAATCTTGTCTGTGTAACGGCTAGAAAAGTCCTTATAGAAAACGTGTTTCTCGATAGTTTTTCCCAGTCCTTTTGCTGCTTCTTTTGCCGCGGAAAAAAGGCAATCTTCAAGATCCAATGTCTGTTGGGATAAAAGTTATTGATTACAAAAACAAACAAATGCATTACTGAAATACGATATTCCACGACATCAACTTACAGCTGCGAGCGACTTAGGAACACATTTTTCTAATTGTTTTGTCTAAAAACAAATTATGTATATGGGTTAATGTGATTTGAAATGTTGAAATTAAATTATTCAATTTAACTTACGCCCATCTTAACAGCTGGAGAATGCAGAACTTTGCGTAAATATTTTTGCATTTCTTCACCAACATTCTGAAGAAATCGTATATGGGGTTAGTGCATGCTCACATCGAGAAGTTTTGATTCTTGGGAAACTTACATTCTTTTTAAAAAAGTTTTTAGCCTTGGCAAACATTTCCTTTACACCTGGATCTGGAGCTGGAGCGGCCGAAACCGAAACCAAGAGAATGAATGCAAAGCCAACGATGGATAGGAACTTCATATTTTAGTGGTAAAACGTTCGAAGATTTGAAACAAGTTTTTAAGCGCAACTGTTGAAACGCAATGCGATCGTACCCATTTTATAGTCAGATCAAAACATGTTTATGAAAAACCCAGCTATTGTGTATGTCTTTGAGGTATTAGAAGATGGATAATATTTGTATTAGAAAAAGGTGTTTTTTAAAACCCAAGGAATATACAGAAAAAGTTCAACAATGGACCACCATACACCAATGCATCTTATGAGGGATTTCAAATTTGGGTTTTATTGTTTATTAATGATGCCACGTACAGTTGCTTTTGAAACTTGGAGTTTAGCGAAATATTGGGTCTTTATACTCGTGCCAAAGGCTAGGGTATGTGAATGTAACCAACGCCCAATACTTGTTTGTCGATAATTAAAGAATTAAATCGTCCGCTCCTACGAGTTTTACCTTCACTTTTTACCACATTCAATTGTCGTTACTACAAATATTCCTTAATGCAACAGAAACCACATTCAAATATTAATACTATAGGGTAATTCCAAAAACAATCGACACAAAAATCAGAATTTTCGAAACCGACCACATTCGATTGGTATAAAATTTGGACAGTAGTTTCATACGAATCGTATGACACCAGAATCAAAATTCAAAGTAGTTTTTGTTTTATGGTTCGTTGAAGTAGGTATTGTAGGGCACTTTCTGAAAAAAGGACCTGTCTTAAAAATGGCATAAGTTTTTTCAAAATGTTGATTTCAAAATGTTGGATATCTTTGTAAAGCTTGCAAAAACCGCTTTCATAATATCCCATACGACAGACATGTCGTTGTGGTTCAATGATATTGAAAACTCCGAAGTATCTTTTATTCTTGAATATCCTGGCATAACGTATCTTTACTGTTTGTTACTGGGGAAATCAAAAATTAAAGATACGTTAAGGATAAAGGATACTTTGGAATTTTCAATATCATTGAACCACAGCGACATGTCTGTTGTATGGGCTATTGTTAAAGCGGGTTTTGCAAGCTTTAAAATGATATCCAACATTTTGAAATCCATTAACGTATTCCAAAGATATGCCATTTTTCAGTGAGGTCCTTTTTTCAGTAGGTGCCATACAACACCTACTTCAACGAACCATGAACAAAAACTACTTTGAATTTTGACTTAATTCTTAAGAGTTCATATGGACGAGGAGAAACTTCTGCCCAAATTGCATACAATTCAATAGGGGTTGGCTTGGACTATGTCGAAATATTTTGGATTTACTCTATACTATTTCCAACAAAAATTTCAAAAAGTTTATATTTAAATTCAAAAAATAAAAATGTACATACATATACTTGCAAACAAATATTTCGTTCAGCACAAACGAAATGTTAGACAACTAAAACTTCGAAGGAATTTGACCTCAAACTGAGAAATTAGGATTAAATTATTTTTGTAGGGAAAACAGAGGTCGAACAAAGAACTACAATCACTGATTTAGACATAGAGACATAGATGAGAGTTTGTATACCTCATTTACGTTCGCTCGTTGACGCGAGGTAGTAGGCCATTTCATCGAGTTCGAGTTGCTGTTGAATTTTACTCTTTGCTTGGATATAATAAGGACAGAAATAAAAGGGATTGCGTATTTTCGTTTGATGCAACCAACATAAGACATAATGT
This sequence comes from Phaonia tiefii, assembly GCA_963931995.1. Taxonomy (NCBI): domain Eukaryota; kingdom Metazoa; phylum Arthropoda; class Insecta; order Diptera; family Muscidae; genus Phaonia; species Phaonia tiefii. The sequence continues at coordinate 46,991,765 of OZ008367.1, forward strand.
AGCTGGCTTAGTATCAATCAACCACTATTTAAACCTAGTTTGCTGCATGGTTTGGTTCGGGTTGTTTATCGCTATCTCGCCTATCCATTCTGTTTCCTATCGTTTTCCTACTACATAATCGATCAGCTGTGTCATGGACAGCCCCTGATTTTCCCCATTGTTACTCATAGTTTTATTTTCCACAACACGCGTGGTGGACAGCAAAATGCTGTTTCTGCGCTGTCGTCCCACGTATCAGCCAATGACAGAATGCCAATTAAGAGTACTGTTGAAGTATTAGTGGCCAAACATGTACAAGTGTGAAGAGTATCCGATCAAACCAGACACCATACGCAACGTATTTGTACCAACTGTAATTTGAACACGTAGAGTACTCTCAGTACATGTGTACATATCGCACCCTATCTACAAAAGAGTCATAACTCGAAATTTTCAGTAGAGCCAAAAAACTGATGTTGTTAATTAGAAATATGTATGAAAATACTGAATTATAGACATATTCATACGGGACTTTTTTGACGAAAGGGAAGAGTAAACGACGTCAGATTTTTACAGCGGATAGAAATGATCCTTGGTTATTGTTTTTAAGCAAAAAATTAAAATTTGAAAATCTTGAGTTATGACTCTTTTGTAGTTAGGGTGCGATATGTATATAGAACAACGATTGGAAAAAAATAGTAATAATATTAGAACATTTCGTAATTAAAGCAGTGATGTCATATTGAAGACACCCATAGGTTAAAACCTCCTATGAAGGCACAATTTTTATTATTTTTTCGATTGGACGCACCATTTCCAATTTATAGCCACATTTTATTTTAGCGATTTTTGAAAAAAAAATCTTTCATACGAATTGGACCACTTTATGAAAAACCCTTATGGCCAGTTTTTAAGTGGGTAGTTAGCTATCGGATTACTTAACCTTAATTCTAAGTTAATTAGAGGTTAACTTTGCATTTTGTTTCTCAGTGGTGAGTTAATGTAAGTCGCCATATTGTCAAATAATATGGCAACCCTTGTATCCTTATTGGAAAAAACGTGTGTTTTGGGATAAATACAAAAACAACAAAGGGGAACAAACAAAATGGAATTATGTAAAATAAGAAATAGATGCATAAAATCAAAGTCATTTTAACAAAAATGTGTAAAAAACTATTAAGGCGCAACAATTTAACGATCAAGACTCAACGTATGTGTACAAATATGCAAATCTGAAACATGTATTTTATACAATCTTCATTTCTCACTTTGACAGTCAGTAATTTGAATGACAAAATAATATGGTTGTGACTATAAGTTAACCAACCAACATTGGGTGGTTAAATCATAGTTAAACAATGACTAAAAAACACAAATCGATGTTTAACCACAATTTAACTAAGAAACGAAGATCACCACTGACTGAAAAACTGGTCATTAGAAGCCCGCAAAAATTTGTTATTTTTTCGATTGGCCACTCCGTTTCCGAGATACAGAAATTTATTCTAACTTTTTCATATTTTCGATCAAAAATGGGGATGGGTTAAGTCGTGGGTAACGTTAATTACACATTCCCCACGACGATGTGTATGGGTTACACATGGGGACGTCAATACGAACTCTGTATTAAAGCGACAAAAACCTGCTTTGTTGAAAACTACCATCCTACTGAATGAAGATTTTCTATCTGTTAAGGTCCAATTAGTCTCGACGGTTGACGTTCTACTTAATATTGCGCGGTTAGTCATAACGGTTAGACGGTAGAAAGACAAAACAAAACCAAAAAAACTGATCGAAGAGCATTTGTACAAAATATAATTTGCATGCATGAGTTTTGTGTTAAAAAGTGATTGTGTCAAATAAAAAAATGAAAAATAAAAAGAAAATTGTGGTTGCCGTGTAATTGTGTATTGCCACAATAACAGCTGATCGGTCTTGACGGCTGACGGATGATTCTGCAACCTGCAGAAGTCTACCGTCGTAACTTACTTACTTACTTATCCGGTCTCGGACAACCCCGGGGGGTCAGGGACCTTACAAAACGAAGATAACATATTTCGCCAACCAGTTCGATCTTTTGCTTTATCTCTCCAGTTGGCAATACCAAGTGTACGCAGGGATTCGTCAACCTGATCCCTCCAGCGGAGTCTTGGTGTTCCTATTTTTCGTCTTCCTTTGAGTTCGGTTTCGAAAACCCTTCGCGCTGGTTCATCTTCATCCATTCTACTGACATGTCCTAGCCAGCGCAATCGCGTTATCTTGATCCGCTTAACTATGTCAATGTCAGGATAAAGCTCATACAGCTCATGATTCATGCGTCGCCGATACTCGCCGTTGTGCACTATAGGGCCATAAATTTTTCGGAGTATTTTTCTCTCGAAGACTCCTACAGATGTTTCGTCTGCTTGCGATAGGACCCAGGATTCTGCGCCATAAAGCAAGACAGGTTGAATGAGAGTCTGGTTGTCTCTCTCTAACACACTCAAAATGCAACCCCAATTCAAACAGCTGATCGCTTACCGTCAACCGTCAAGACTAATTGGACCTTTATGCTCTTTATCAAGAGTTGTGTTGCCATTCGTGTTGTGTACGAGTGAAAAGACGAATATGATCGGACACTGGTGGCTATGAGGGCCGACCGCTGGTGTAAAGTAGGCATGCAGAATTCAACGAGTGTTACAACTTGTATGAAAGAAAATAAATTGGATATGTATCAATAATGTCGTTTATAATTATGAAGTACATACATACTTGTTACAACCCAAGTACAAGTGTTGGAGATACTCGTGGTGCCACAAGTACAAGTGTTTACAAGTTTTTTCCGAGTACTCGAAGTTATTCTCTGCCACGTATAGTATGTCTGGGGCCACACACTGCAATTTTACTTGAGCTATTCTTTAGTTTATGGGAAAATGGAATCTCTTCCCCTCTCTCTCTCTCATAAAAACTCAAGCCTTGCGTAAAGGGGCCTGTGGATAAGTTGCTCGACTACAATAGTGATTAATTTATTTATTTTTTGGTTCATTTATTTACATTTTGCCAATAATTTTGCATCATGAACGTTTCTCACCGAAATGCGTATGAAAGTTGATGCAACTTCCCCTTACACTGGTGGATAAGTTGATATCAACTTCAAAAAATCAAAACGGCTTTGATTTTACATCAACTAGTTTGTACAAACCACCAACATCACCTTACACCATGGATAAGTTGATGTCAACTTGAAGTCGCTGCGACTTATCCACAGGTCTAAGGGCTCCTTAAGTAAAAGTGCCGTGCGCAGACTTGCCAACTATTTATAACCAAACCACCCCGGGAACTTTTTCGAACCGTGCTGAAAAGCGCTAAATTAAATTTAAAAAATGTTTTGTAGTTTGAGCTCATTGATAATGATCATTTTCAAGGATCTAACATAAGAAAACCACATAAATTTTATAAAACATTAGTGAAAACAGTAAACACACAATTTTTCATTCATGTACAGTATTGTCCCAAAAAAAAATATTTTCCCGTAACATCCCATTTAGGGATTAGGGAGAGCGTCTCACAACCAGTGAGCTGTGCGCGTTCTAGTTGTACACTCACTGATTGGGACCTACGGTTTTACACCGCTTCCGAACGGTATTTTGAAAAACTTTTTCATAGCTAAATAGTCGATAGTGTCGCCGTCGAAAGAAATTTAAGGTGGTCAGTGCAGGGATCAAACCCACGGTCTCATGCACAAGAGCCGCACACGCTACCATTGCACCACCGACGACCGACGGTCTGTTAGAGATTATTGAGTAGGAAATCACAATAATATAATTACACTGTGAGATAGCAAAAATTATACGTCGTCTTTGTCGCAAGCTTTTGTCAACTTATTTGATTTTTCCGCCTAAATTTGGCAATTGTATGTATGTAAACTTGTGCACATTATTCCGTATCGCAGTTGTAGTTGAGTCTTTTCTCAAATGGAATGTCAATAATATGCAGCACTTCCTGAAAGAGACATTGTTACTAAATCTTCTCTTCAGTTACAATTTTCACTTCGTCAATGTTTGGCCTGTGTCCAGTTAACGTACAGTGGGTTGCGAGTGCTGTTTTTTGTTCCAAAGGATTATAATGTGCCTTTTGGTCCGATTTATGTGATGAAATTCTCGTCTTCAGTTTAGTCATCGTAGTAGTTACATATACACATGCCCACATTTTGGCATATGTTGGTGTTGTCTCCGTTGCACTTTATTTCGTATACCACATTTGGCATGTCATCCGTATCGATTCTCGATTTAGTCCTACTAGAAAGGCGATTTCGGGTAAAGTTAGACTTTGGAGCTAAATGTTATTTCTCCCTGTCATAAATGTGTAAATGTTGGATGCTTTCAGAGTATCCCGTCACAAACGTTATGGATTTATGGTTCGGTAAGTTCCCTACCAACTTTCACTGCGAATTTGGGACATGGGACTGTCCGTGGAGGTGGAAAGTTTGTGATACATTCACTTGGGAGTGGACAGAAATGATTCCGTCAGTGGTCAGTCCAAGCAGCTCACTACTTCTACGCAGTATGTCCTGGGCAATGGCTTTTCGGAAACCTCCGTTAGCTAGCTGGAGTGAGAAGTCGAAACAAATGAGCAGCAAATCCGATTTAATAGGTGAGTGAGGTCACTGTAGCCCATCAAACAATCGGGCATATTCTTTTGTCCTTAGAAGGCGGATGAGCCAAACATACGGGACAACGGTGGATAGAAACCATAAGAAGGACATCCAGGTTCAATAATTTGCATCCTGGTCACCGTCTGACCAGGTCACCGTCTGACCTGCAATCAAATTATCCGGGCAGTAGGCAAAATGCAAAAACCCAGTGGACTGGGTTTGCATCCCGCCACCGGTCATACTGGCAGTGTATATACAGAAACGAAAAAAAGGACTACGGTTTAGCAGCAAAAATAATAGGAATGTTCCCCACAATACAATAAGCAAGGGGAACATTATGAAAAACACTAACCAAAATGCCTAACAAACTAACACTGATAAAACAAACAAAAAAAATACAACACTAATCAACTAAAACATGCATAGGGTAATTCATATACCTAGAGTAACGATTTCGCTCTGTAAATTTACGAAGTTGGATGGTGGTTGCATATGCATAGGGAGGTTTGAGAGTATTGCTTTAATATTACTTTATAGATGCAATTGTTCAAACCAAACAACAAAAATACAGCAAGGACATTTAGGTTTGTGCGTTAAAGTCTTTGTGCAACTACTACATACATTATATCTATGAGCCAAAGCACTGTGCGACGCTTCCTCCCAACAAACTATCAAATCTGTTCGAAATGTGTGTAAAGTTATGAAATTTGTTCGCAAATCGTTGTCATATGAGTCGACACATTGTAGGAGTCCTTCAAGATGGACTGGTTGCCATAAACATGCGCTTATATTATATTAATCGACTAATTGCACTGATTTGTTCGAGTTAATCGTTATTTAATTATTAAAATGTTCGGTTAATTTTATAGCACGATTAAGTGAATGGTTACCCTAGTAGCTACCCACGACGATGGATAATGGATTACCCAGGGTAACCCATCCCCATTTTTGATCGAACATATGGAAAAATTAGGAAAAATCCCTATATCTCGAAAACGGAGCGTTCAAATAACCAATTTTTTCCGGTTTCTAAAGGGTCTTCATAAAGTAGTCCAATTCGTATAGAAGAATTTTGTTTCGAAAAATCGCCAAACTAAAAAAATCGCTAAAATAAAAAAGTTGCTGTAAATCGAAAAAAAATTGCTACTATATTGAAAACATCCATTGGTTAAGCCTGTAAGCATTGTATTATTTTTTCGATTGGATGCACCGTTACCGAGTGATTAGCTACCCATTATTTTCCCCATTTCCCTGAGGGTAATGGGTAATCGTGATGAGTAATTCCCCATTGCCGTGGGTAGCTGCCCATTATTTTCCCCATACCCTGTTGGTAATGGGTAAACGATTGCTACCCATTCCCCGTGGCAATAATAATGGGTTGTTACCCTAGGTAATGGAGGGTAACACATTACCCACGAAATACGAACGCTGCTGTTAGTAACATAAAACAAAAAGAAAAGGAATCAACCTATTTGGATTTTGGCTTAAATAGAGCAGACATTACATAATATTTGGCTGTTACTTATTATTAATATTTTCAAAACTATAGAGTCTGCAAGCATCCACAATTTTTGTCTGTTTTTTTATTTCCTTTAAATTTTCAAATAATTGTAAACTGCCTCCAACAATTTAAGCTATTGTTTCTTTTTCAATTATAAGTAGATGATAAATAATTTTAATTGAAATATACGTATTCTTTGCTGAATTTTATTATCTTTCAAACTTTCTCTGACATTGTACAATAAATCAGTTTTAAGAATGGAATTTTGGATAATATTTATTTCACGAAAAGTTAAGGGAATTCCCAGTTAGGGTGGAGAACTTGGGCCATCAATGAAAATTGCCACATATGGCAGGATGGACGGGTCTAGACTTAGTGGAGGAACTTTCATCCAATTCTCTCACTCACTCTTTATCCTCACACCAATTTAGGTTTGTATAATGTCCCTACTAACTATTTGCATCACGGAAAAGATATCGATTAGCTACCTACTTTAAATTTTATGGTAGTGGTTCGGGCTATTTCTGAGGAGAAAGAACACCGTCATTTCTGACTTAAATTATACGGTTCCTAAATGAAAAAATGTGTAAAAACATCTCCAAAGTTGAAAAATAGCCAATTTTTTTTGGAAAAGTTAGTTGGCTCGAGGAATACACACAGATGTGTCAATATTACTTAAATATCATTCTCATATCTTCGAAATGGCTTAGTTTCTTCTTACTAAATCCGTTGAGAAATTCAAAATCAGTTCATATTCAACCCGGAAACCCCGGTTTTTTACCCGTAACTCAAGATTTTAGAGGGTTTCGCAAATTTCAAGGGCAGAGTCTTGTTGTACTCGACAAGATATCTGCATTTAAGCACAAAAATTATTTTGGCCGCCCAGATCGTTGAAATACCTCTATGTGCGCTGGATATAAGTAGCAAGATGTGTGTATATTATGTTGAAGTTATTTTGTTTTTGCAACAAATGACCTTCATGTGTCCTAGAATTTACTGTTCCATACACTGTTTATATAATATTTTTTGGGGTTTTTAATAAAATTGTATCTTCACAAGTGCAATCAAATATTTGTTTTGCCTCTACTGTTGCTTCTATTGAATAAAACAGTCACTACAACAATTGACGCAAACATTTTTATTTTCCCTACTGAATATAATAAATATCAACGTTACAATTTGTTTTTCTTCGACTATAAAAGACACTTCAGCTTCGTTATTCTTTAGTTTCTCTTCAACGCTGCTTAACTAAAGAAATATGAAATTTCTAACTATTTTCGTACTTGCAATTGTCGTGGTGGCATCGGTTTCGGCTGCTCCGCCTGTTAAGGATGATACTCCATACGAAAAAAAAGGAATCTTGCGCAAAATGGCGCACTCACCAATTACACAATTGACAGTAAGTTGTTTTAGATACACGACATGTACAGGGATGTTTAAAAATCTAGTAAATGATTTAAATAAATCTTCCTTACAGGGCCAAGCATTAACTAAGTGTGTCCCCGAAATGGTTACAGGAAATCTGGTAAGTATAATTTATACGTATGTAAATTAGTGTTGTTTTAGGATCGTCTAAGGAGGAACGGTAGGTGCGCGTGATTAGGTATACTCGTATACTTAAAGCGCGTTCATTTCGCTTTTCTGCCATTCGTTTCTAAATGCCCTCCGGTTGGAATTGAAACGAAACGAAACGAAAGTGTCGATACTGATCCATGAGGATGGTACTAAATAGCACACAACTTACTGCTTGACAGGGTTTCTCCCCCTATCTATACAAGTGATAGAAATCATTTTTATTATATTTATTAATTGTTTTGTTAATGAGCAACTTCTGTATTTTAGCGGAAATTTTTTTCAGCAGGAATAAACTGTGTTGTAAAAGCTGGTGGTGCAATATTTAATGGCGGAAAAATATCGCTAAAGTCTTTGGAGAAGAGAAGATTGGAAGCGCAAGCAGCAAAACAATAAGTTACCTCATCTAACTTTGAATCAACGAAATCCAATTATTGACATCATTCTGCGTTTGAAATTTTGTGAAAAAATAAAATTTTATTAAATTGAAAGAATAACAAGATTTATTATTTATTGTGAGCAGGAGCTAAGATGGTAGAAACCAAATATGCCATCGGCTATAGACGACAATATTATATTCACACCCAGCAAAAAAATAAATTTCGCTATTAACAGCAATCAACGTTTGCTACGTTTCAGCAGGCAAGTTATCTGATACTACATCAAACGTACTGCCATAATAACAATCAACTTCCAATATTTATAAAACTGTTTGCTAAAACAACAAGCATAAGTTTGCTATAATAAAAACCCCTGTTTGGTTGGTGCAATTTGTATGTACGCCTAAAAAAAATGTGGGCCGACATACAATCCGGTTCACTTATTTAAAGGCACCAAAAATTCCATATTCAGCAGCCTGTATCTTTTGCAATTTGTAACCGATTGCAGAATTTTAAAATGGAAATGGAAGCTAGACATCTTGAGATATAAAAAAAATCATGAACTAAAGAACTTGTTTTGAGCAATTTATAAAAAAAAGTCCAAACATATGCTATTTTTTTTTTGGTTCACTTGAATAAAGAAAGGCACTTTAACTAATTTTAATGGAAAACAGTTTTTCTGGTTTTTTTTTAATTTAGATTACTTTATTCAACAACTATTAGTAATGGGTACAACCCCCTTTGTTTTTAATAACTTCAAATATACGGGTTTTCATTGAGACAAAAAGAGAATTTGTGTAATCCAACGAAATTTGATTTCAAGCATCCTTAATGTCCTGAATTAGTGGCTGCTTGTCATAAAATTCTCTACCTCCTTCATAGACCTTACGAGATAACCAACCCCAGACATTTTCGATAATGTTTAAATCTGGCGAATAGGGTGGCCAGTCAAGAATATTAAAATTTTAGCTTGCAGTGAACTCCTTTACTACTCTGAAGTGGTGTATATCCTGTTGCAATATCAAAGATATGGTACCAAATAGTTCACTGAACTTCGAAAAAGCCGATTCCAATAACGTTTTATCATGGAATGCAACCCACACCATAACGCCGCCCTCTTGACTGTGATGTCGGTTCAAAAAACGCTTTTCTTTGCGCAGATCATGGAAATATTAGTTGTAGCCATCAGGCCCATCCAAATTAAACTTCTTCTCATCCATAAATATAACGGTTCTCCAGTCATTTACATGACCTCTTGGCTGCACATCCCATACCATGTAGTCTCCTGCGAATTGAAGCCTCTTTTCCTTACGAGGACCATTAAGTGGCGGCTTTTTGTTTTTGTATTTTCAGGTATTTAAGATACTCACTCACAGCTCTTAATTACTCTGCGTACTGATGACTTGCTCGCTTCCACTCCAGCTTGAGCTCTTATTTGTGACAAGGATAAGGCAGAATTAGAAGCAATTCTGATGATTTTTCTTCTCTCATACGTAGGTAAAGACAATGAAACCCTTCCTTTAAAATTTTTCCCATACCCCTCAGGATCCTTGATGTAATTGTCGACAATTGTTGGGCTCCGTCCAATTTTTTTAGCTATTGCGCAGTTATAATATCCTTCAGAACGGTGAACATCGATTTTAGTTTCTTCCGATAGATTTAAAATTTTTTGTTTTGCCATTTTGATTCGTAAAATGATTAAGATGTAATAAATTGTATTAAACAAACGCACCCTACAAAAAATCATCGCTTACTTTAAAAATAATAAAGTGCCTTTATTCAAGTGAACCAAAAAAAATATCACATTTTTGGACTTTTATTTATAAATTGCTCCAAAAAAGTTCTTTAGTTAAGAAACCACTATTGCCATAATGTGTTTTATATCTCAAGACGTCTAGCTTCCATTTCCATTTTAAAATTCTGCAATCGGTTACAAATTGCAAAAGATACAGGCTGCTGAATATGGAATTTTTAGTGCCTTTAAATAAGTGAACCGGAGTGTAAATATTTGTATTTCATTTTCCTTTTGCATGTAAAACCGGTAGAGTATTTTCTTTCAATAAATTCCTCTAAGTATCATAACTCTATGGTAAAAACAATCATTATTATAATGAAAGCCATTATTAATCAGCTATTTATACTATTTTAATTTATTTTATTAAACCCAAACACTTACTTATATTTGATTAGGACGAATTGAATGGACTTCTCTTGAATTGACGAGAATTGAGTTGATTAAATGGTATTGAATTGAATTGAATTGAATTGTATTAAATTGAATTGAACTGAAATGAAATGAATTAAAGTGAGTTGAAGTGAAAGGAATTGAATTGAATTGAATTGAATTGAATTGAATTGAATTGAATTGAATTGAATTGAATTGAATTGAATTGAATTGAATTGAATTGAATTGAAGTGAATTGAATTGAATTGAAATAAAATGAAATGAATTGAATTGAATTGAATTGAATTGAACTGAATTGAATTGAACTGAATTGAAGTGATCTAATTGAATTGAAATGAATTGATTTGAATTGAATGGAACTGAATTGAAATGAAATGAATTGAAATTAATTGAATTGAATGAACTAATCTGAACTGAATTGATTTGATTTGAATTGACTTGAATTGAATTGAACTGCATTGAATTCAACTGAATTGAATTGAACTAATTGAATTGAATTGTAATGAATCGAATTGAATTGATTTGAATTCAATGTAATTGAATTGAATTCAATTATATTGTATTGAATTGAATTGAATTTAATTCTATTGAATCGAATTGAACTGAGCTGAATTGAATTGCATTTAATTGAATTGAATTGAAATGAATTGAATTGAACTGAATTCAATTATATCGTATTGAATTGAATTGAGTTGAATTGAAGTGAACTAAATTGAATTGAATGGAATTTAATTGAATTGAACTGCACTGAACTGAATTCAATTATATCGTATTGAATTGAATTAAATTGAATTGAATTTATTTGCATTGAATTGAATTGAATTGACTTGAATTGAATTGAATTGAATTGAAATGAATTTAATTGAATTGAATTGAAACTAAACTGAACTGAATTGAATGGAATTGCATTAAATTCATTTATATCGTATTGAATTGAATTGTGTTGAATTGAAGTGAACTGAATTGAATTGAGGTGAATTGTATTGAACTGCACTGAATTGAATTTATTTGAATTGAATTGAAATGTATTGAATTGAATTGATTTGAATTGTATTGAATTGAAATGAATGGAATCGAATTGATTGATTTGAACTGAGCTGAATTGAATTTAGTTGAGTTATATTGATTTGAATTGTATTGAATTCGATTATTTGTGTCTCCGTCCAACTCCGACTCTGGTACATGAGAACGTGGGTTCGATCCCTGCTATGACCAACTTACACTTCTTTCGACTACCTTCACCTCGGTTAGTGATGGCGACACTATGGAGTACTTACCCTCGAAAAAGCTTCTCAAACTACCATTCGGAACCGGTTTCAAACTGTAGGTTTGAAAGGTTATAAAAAGCGCACAGGTCACAGGAGCTCTCCCTAACCCCTTCATGGAATGTAATGGGAAACCATATTTTATTTTTTTTTAACTTGACAATCACGCGTTTAATTTTTAATTTAACCCGTAATTAATATTTCAATTTGGAATACGAATTTACTGTGAAATTGATAAGTTTAATTAAAATTTACTTCAAACTGTTTTAAATTTGGAAATCATATTTGAATTTGAAAGAAATTTTCTTGTATGAAAATTTTATAAAGTGTATGAAAGTAATTGTATGATAATTGAAATGATTATATTGTTAATTAATTTATAAAATCGTTTTGAAATTAAAAGAAAAAGATCCCACTAAATCATCAAATTACTCTCTATGGAAGAATACAAAAACGACGAAAAACGAATAATCCCATCAGAAAAAATGACAACTGCTGGAAAAGGCCACTACATTCGCAGAACATTTGGCGGTGCCATTCACTCCTAACGAAACTGGTCTCAACAACATCTCTATGCAATCACAACTATCCGACTTCCTAAATCAGACTCACCAACTTGATTTGCCTATTATAAAATTCTCCAAATCTTAGGTAAAAAAAGTAATAAGAAAACTTAAACCTAATAAGGCTCCAGGTTATGATCTCATTACTCCAAAAACTCTCAAAGAAATTCCTAAAGAAGGTATCTCTCTCTTATCATACTTATATCTATAACGCTTGTCTGTTACGCTGCTTTTTCCCATCTCAGTGGAAAGTGGCGGAAATCACAATGATACTTAAACCGGGTAAAACTCCAGAACACGAGTTTACTACCACTTCTTGGTAAAGTACTGGAGTCTCTCTTTCTAAACAGACTAATGCACGTGATAGATACCTACAATCTAATTCCAGACCATCAATTTGGGATTAGGAGAAATCAGGGTACAATTGAACAAGTCCACGGGCTTGTGGATACGATTAATCAGACCTTTGAAAATGAGCAGTACTGAACTGCAGCATTTCTTGATGTCTCAGAAGCGTTTGATAAAGTATGGCATGATGGTTTGCTCTTCAAGCTAAAGAAAGGGCTTCCTATGAACTATTATCTATTCCTCAATTCTTACATTCTAAAGCGGTATTATTACGTTAAGGAAACAGACGAATTCAGCTCAGTCTATCAAACTCAAGCGGGTGTACCGGAAGGTAGCGTTCTGGGTCCGACTCTCTGTCTGTTATTTACCTCAGATCTCCTTCACACTAAAGGTGTAGCAATTGGAACATTTGCAGATGATACAGAGCAGTATTGTCTGTAGATGCTGATCCCAATAAAGCCAGTCTATCTCTTCAAAAATGTGTCAACAACATCTCTTGCTGGCTAAATGATTGGAGAATCAAAGTCAATGAAATGAAATCAGTTCAAGTCACATTTACACACAAACGTGATTCTTGCCCACCAATAACATTGAATCACGAGTAATACCACAATCGGATGATATTAAATATCTCGGAATGCATCTCGATAAACGCCTGACATGGAAAGAGACACATTCAAACTACAAGAAAGGCTCTTGACATACGTCTCAATAAATTTAACGCCCTCATTAACTATAGATCTCCACTCTCACTCGAAAATAAACTACTAATTTACAAATGTATAATCAAACCCATATGGACATATGGAATTCAGCTTTGGGGCACGGCCTCAAACTACAATATATGTAGTAAGTTTGCAGCAGTTTCAACCCAAAACTCTTCGAAAGATCACAAACGCCTCATGGTCAGGGTTGTAACAGGAGTAATTTTTAAATTACCAGAACTTTATTTTATTTAGAACATTAAATGTTTATTTAAAATAATTCGTTACAGAAAATCATATTACATACAGACATCACTGATTGGGACCTACAGTTTTAAACCGTGCCGCACTGTATTTTGAGAAGCTTTTTCATCATCATACATCAATATAAAAATTAAAAAGACAAAACATAAAATATGGCATAACAAAACATAATCTTCACATTATTTGCATTTTATTGTCTTTCTATTGCAATACAAAATTATTTAGTGCACAAGTATTCCAACACTTCCAATCAAATCACAAAGAGTTCGTTAGTGCAAAAGTGACGAATATATTTTGTTATTTAGTTCGAACAACGACAAGCGCGTATTTTGGTTAGGCCCGTAATCATTCAATTCTCCCAAATAGTGTTGCCACTCCTTTATGTTTTCTTAAGTAAGTAACATTTTAGATGACATTTCGCCGTTTAAATGTTACCAATTTTGGTTGGATATTATCAACCGTGGCGACCGTGCCCATGGTATATAACCTCCAATCAATGGCACACTGACCTAAAACTTCCCACAGTAAAATAACAAATTAACATGATTCTCAGGTACAAAACTCGAAACGATGCTCATCCAAATCCCCTAGCAGTAAATCTGATGGCAAATACCATACCATTCAGAAGGCTTAAGAGAACAGCTCCCCAGGATCTCTTAACATAAAGACGAATAGTTCTCACTACTAATCTTAAAATCAGTAGCAAATTTGTCAGCAAATGAATACTTTCTGTAATTACTTATAATATAACATATAAAGTCTATATAATATAATAGAAAACTTAATTAAATTTTTGATCAACTTTTCGTTATCGCAAGTGCACATTTAATCGAAAATATTGTAAACGATTGATTAGCTTTATACTATATACATACTTTATAAATATATTAAATTACCAACCTAAAATTTTGCATACTTGAGTTAACAATTATCTTCATTTGCTAAAATCCAAACATAACAGTAATTGAGTTGACAAACCTCGTGTTTGATTTGAGTATACATTTTTGTCTGTGTACCTGGAGCAGCCAACATCACTACCAACCCAGGGCAATAACAAATACGATTAGAAATTGCATAATGCTATTGAAAACAGTACAACTATTTGCGTATATTTACGTAACTGGATGAATTCCATTTCATTTCAAAAACACTTTTATACTTAGTCAACATTCCAAAAGTCTGTTGGGATATCCAGATTCGGTTGGTTAAGCTAACACAATATTGAAATATAAATAAATATTTAAAATATTGAAGAACAAAAATAAAAAACCTGCACAAATATCAACAGTCATGGGAAATACTAAAAAGTGTATTTATAACCATATTTAGGAAAATTTAGGAATGAAATGGAATGAAAACTAGAAAATGTGAACTAAATTTAAAATCGTTCCAAAGTGTATCCCAAAATGCACTTGTAGTTGCATTGTTCTCGGGATGTACAACATGTGGAACCGTCTTGTTGAAACGTGAGCGGCATGTGACCCACATCTATGTCATGTAATTTCAGATCATCCAAACTAGATTATGACGTCGCCACATAGCATCCATAGAGGAAATCCGAATAGAGTAGTTTATTCTCTCAATATTTTTTTTTAGAAACCAGTTTTCAGTTTGTTCGAAAAATCAATGTTTCACGAAAGCGGTTTTACCGATGTGTATGAGCTGGAGCTCCGGAACCGGTGTGTCTGAGCAAGAGCATGCATGCATGGAGCATCAGCGGGTGGGCCATCAGCACCTGGGAGTTATTATTTTAAACCAGGAACAAGAGTTATGATTTTCAAATTTTAATGCATTAAGTAACACGATGTCTATTTTCAAATAAAATTTTATAGAATTACATATACAAAATATTTCGTAATAAATTAAGTGATATCCTCAAACAAAAAATTTCACAGGATGTACAACCATTGAAGAGGATTTAAACAACCAGGGGGTTTCTATTGCAAAGCTGATCGAAAAGGTACTAGGGAAAGAAGACATACATATTGTAGATCTTGCAGCAAACTACGTTTAAAATTGTTTGATTGATACTAATGACAGCTAAATTATGTTTTATGTGGTTTGCATGCAACGAAAATACGCATTCCCTTTTATGTCTGTCCGTATTATGCCAACCAAAGAGTAAATTACCAAAGCAACCCGAACTCGATGAAATGGCCTACTCCCACGGTTAACCCAGAGGGTTTCTATGGCACCGCTGATCGAAAAGGTACTAGGGAAATAATGTAGAATGACAGGCCAAAGAAGACATAAAGATTATAGACCATGCAGCAACTGAAGTTTAAACAGTGTTTGATTGGTACTAATGTAAGCTAAATTATGTTTATGTTGTTTGCATCGAACGAAAATACGAATTCCCATTTATTTCTGTTCGTATTATCTCCAACCAAAGAGTAAATTACAATAGCAACGCGAATCATAGAGATGTAGACAAAAGCCGTTATGCCTCTCTTAACGTTCTCTTGATGACGACGGGGTAGTAGGCAATTCCGAAAATGTTTAATTTTGTTCCACAGTGCTATTTCTACTTTGGCAAAACCCGTGACAAAACAAATGGTTGTCAGTAGCACGAGATTTCGACATAGAGATATTCACAGCGCTACTGAGTATCTTCTGATCCAGCGACGGACATCAAGATTAATCACCTGGAGGTGGATGGACGGCACACTAATATTGTCGTGGACTTAGGAGTGCAACAAAGTATCGCACAAGCGAAAGTCGTACGAAACCAGACACATAGAAAACTGAACACCGGAAAGAGGTAATTACCAGTCACGCCATACGCAGATAAGCTTACTCATCGTGTATCGTAAGAATCACACCACGCAATGGTTCTGAAGCGCTTGGGAAATTTCCCACTCTATAAAACTGATGCAGAAAGCGTCCTTGGTTATGAACAGCAGCAATAATAACACGATGAAGAGTGTCGCGTGGCAACTGATGAGAAGAACGCTGCAACCATGACAATGCTTCAGTCACTTGCAACGCTGATCGCGATATGAGGTATAAGGAGAAAAGGAGACACGAACGCTGTTTACTTAAGCGAAAATCGGCAGTGAAAAAAGCTTAGTGAGAAAATTGAAACATACAGAAAGAAGAACTGATGCCGAAAATTATACCGCAAAAGTAAGAACTCGAAACTCGAAACATGAATCAGGGTCCTCCTTGTGTATAGTAAATAAGAACGGAAACCCAGCCGTAGATATACAGAGTATGATGGGAATATGAAGAGATCATTCTTAGCTTTACTTGTCCCATGGGAGAATCCACTGCAATTGAGGAATTTGAGTAAATAAAAAAAGTCATTTCATTGACTTTGATTCTCCAATCATTTAGCCAACAAGAGATGTTGTTGACACATTTTTGAAGAGATAGACTGGCTTTATTGGGATCAGCATCTACAGACAATACTGCTCTGTATCATCTGCAAATGTTCCAATTGCGACACCTTTAGTGTGAAGGAGATCTGAGGTAAATAACAGACAGAGAGTCGGACCCAGAACGCTACCTTGCGGTACACCCGCTTGAGTTTGATAGACTGAGCTGAATTCGTCGGTTTCCTTAACGTAATAATACCAATTTAGAATGTAAGAATTGAGGTATAGATAATAGTTTATAGGAAGTCCTTTCTTTAGCTTGAAGAGCAAACCATCATGCCATACTTTATCAAACGCTTCTGAGACATCAAGAAATGCTGCAGTTCAGTACTGCTCATTTTCAAAGGTCTGATTAATCGTATCCACAAGCCCGTGGACTTGTTCAATTGTACCCTGATTTCTCCTAATCCCAAATTGATGGTCTGGAATTAGATTGTAGGTATCTATCACGTGCAGTTGTTGAGGCCACGTGTTCTGGAGTTTTACCCGGTTTAAGTATCATTGTGATTACCGCCATTTTCCACTGAGGTGGGAAAACGCAGAGCAACACACAAGCGTTATAGATATATGTTAAGAGAGAGATACCTTCTTCAGGAAGTTCTTTGAGAGTTTTTGGAGTAATGAGATCATAACCTGGAAACTTATTAGGAGTCTGATTTTGGAAGTCGGATATTTGTGATTGCATAGAGATATTGTTGGGACCAGTTTCGTTAGAAGAAAAATGTTCTGCGAATCTAGTGGCCTTTTCGGTGGTAATTTTAGACCAGCAGATATCATTTTGTGGCCGTCGGTGGTGCAATGGTTAGTGTGCGCGGCTCTTGTACATGAGATCCTGGGTTCGAACCCGGCTCTGACCACCTTCAAATTTTCTTTCGGCGGCGGTCACCTCGCATAGTGACGGCGACACTATCGAGTATCTAGCCATGAAAAAGCTTCTCAAATTACCGTTCGGAATCGGTGTAAAACTGTAGGTCCCAATCAGTGAGTGAAAACTGGAAAGCGCACAGCTCAGTGATTGTGAGAAGTTATCCCCAGTCCCTTCATGGGATGTAATGGGAAACCATTTATTTATTTTTTAGTTATCATTTTTCCTAATGGGATTATTATTTTGGGGTTGTTTTTGTATTCTACCAGTTATCTGACATAGTGAGTAATTTGATGATTTGGTGTGATCTATTTCAGACTCAGACTGGGTTTCATTTTCATTTCGGAGGTAAGTTTGTTTAAAGTGGTCTTGTCCGGGGGATACCGAGTTATCTGCCACTGCTTTCGAAATTTGCGCTTTTCTTTTAAGAAAGTTTGCTCCGGTGTGGGTTTCCATGCCGCTTTTTGAATGCACGAAGTTAAGTTCTCGATTGTATTTAAGATACCATCTTCAGTTTTGAATGAATTTTTCAGATTTAAAGACTCACTAACGAGTTCCTTATAGTATTTCCAGTTTGTTCTTCTAGAGTGATATGTACATTGGGTTTCCATGATATTATGTATGGAATTTAATATCAATAATACAGGCGAATGAATAGAGGACAACTCGGGAAGTATTTAGCATTTGTGAGATTCAGGACCCATACTGGGTGTTTAGCATTGTAATCACCACATGCTAAAAACCTGTGGTCTAGAGATAAGACGAACAAGTCATTGTCTTCCTTTTTCATGGAGTGTCTCGGGGGACTGTATAACGAGGATATGGCCATTATAGTCATGGATGACCACGTTCGTAGCCTGAATTTCCTTGGTGCACAGGTGCTGTCCTTCAATATGTTTAATGTTGTCTCTTATGAGAATAGCCGATCCACCATGAGCAGTGCCATTATGGTACATGGCATGATAAAACTTAATGTTGGGGATATTAAAGTAGTTCTTGAATCGTGAAATGAGTTTCTGATATTAGCAGAATGTCAATTTGATTTGCTTTTATGGAATGTTCAATTTCCGAGATATGTTGTGCCAAACCATTGGCATTCCAAAATGGTATTATCAGGTTTTTAAAATTGAACAAATTTTGACAAGATGTTCATAAGAAGGTTGGTCATTTGTTGCATTTGCTGCATAAGACTTCTTAGAGCATTTATCATGTCCAGATTTACATTTGGGTTCAATTGTTGATTGAGATTTGTTTGCGTATGTAGATTTATAGGTGATATAGTAATTGGTGCTAATTCTATTTATTTATTTCCTAAATTTTGCATACATTTGCAGGGAAAATGTGTTTCATCCAACTATTGACAGTTTCAGTCACAATGCTGACGGTTCCGACAACGGTATGAGACTGATTGACTTTGCCGCGGCAAAAAACATGATCGTTAGTGGTACAAGAATCCAGCATAAAGACATCCACAGGGCTACATGGGTATCCCCTGATAAAAGAACGAAGAACCAAATTAATCAAATTTATGGAAGGCACTCATCCAGTGTGTGGTGTGGTATGGTGTAGTTGTTAGAACGCCAAATTTCCATCCGAAGGAGCCCAGGTTCGAATCCCGGCGGACGGCAAGACGGAAAAATTTAAATTGTGGTTTTAGAGTTTTTAAAATATAAGACGGTTCAATCCCCTCGAGAGAAATCCATCCAAAAGGAACTCCCACACACCCTGACAATCTAACTTGCCTACAGAGAAAACGTGACGAGAAAATGAAAGTCAGAATCTGACGAATGATCAGAAAACGTCACTTACTGGGGGGAAAATGGCAACGCTAAGCAGGGATCATCACCAGGCAGCAATGTTCCTCACCACTCCACAATCACATGCAGGCGTTGTTTCTACGCAAAGACAGATGGCAGCACCGTCATCCTTGGACGGGCTACTGCAGACCATTGATAAAGGAAATAAGTAGATATCTGACAGGCGTTGTCAAGTACTGCCACTAGGTGCTGTGTTGTCGTGTTGTAACTTTCATTGACGTTTCTCATAATATTCACTGACGTTTATTCAACAGTGTGGAACATTTTTTCAGTACAAAAATAGAATCATTTTCCAGGTTATGCTATTCGAACAACTAATATAGTTGTTTTCCTGTCGTTGTGTTCCCCACTTTCTAATTCAAATGCATTTTTGTTATGTGATTTTTTGGAGTACTGTTATTGTTGGTATTCGTTTGCGTTGACTTGTACAGCATCGGCCCACTAAACAAAATCAAAATCCCTCTTGATGTTACCTACCACAACTATTGTTATCACCTGTTCTAAATACATCTTGCAAGGTATATTTTATTTGGGATCAAATGTCATAATTATTGCTTTCAGCTCCATCTTGAAAATATCCCATTGAACAAGAAATTTCCCAGGGCATGTGCGATATCTAGTTAATTCCTTTATCTATGGTCTGCAGCATTTTCTTGTTCACTGGGATATTTTCTAGATGGAGCTGAATGCAATAATTACAACGTTTGATCCCAAACAAAATATGCCTTGCAAGATGTATTTAGAACAGGTGATAACAATAGTTGTGGTAGGTAACATCAACAGGGATTTTGATTTTGTTTTGTGGCCCGTTGCTCTCAAATTCAACACAAACGAACACCAACAATAACAGTAAACAATAAGACACAATCAAAATAACAAAATTTGAACTTGAAACTGGGGAACACGACATAAAAAAATTAAGTTAGTTGTTCGAATAGCACAACCTGGAAAATTATACTTTTTTTGTATGTATCAAATTTCCCACTGTGTTGAATAAACGTCAGTGAAAGTTATGAGAAACTTCAATGAGAGTTACAAAACGACAACACAGCACCTAGTGGTAGTACTTGATAACGCCTGTGCGATATCTACTTATTTCCTTTATCTACGCTGCAGACTAATCATCTACTTAGCTTGAAATCAACTGATGAAAGAAACTGAAACAATGCAATATAATAATGGACAACAGGATAGGATGCGCATTGCGCAATGGAATGTACGAACTCTTCGTGAGGCATCAAGGCTTGCACAACTAGAAAATCAAATGTTAAGGTATAAGAACAAAGTCGGAGGGATCAGCGAAATGAGGCGGAATCACAGTGGCGATTTATCACGGCAGAAAGTGGAGTTGGAATAATAATATCGAAGAAAATCAAGAACGCTATTAAAACAGGGAAACCAATATCGGGCCGTGTGATAATGGCTCGCTTCAAGACTAGAGTTAACACACATTACCATAGTACAGTGCTATGCCCCAGCAGAAGACGCTGAAGCCACTAAGAACGATGAATTCTACGCTCAAGTAACATCTAGACTGGAACAGGTGATATCATCATTCTCATGAGTGATTTCAACGCGAAGATAGTGTCACCGCCACAGTACACAACGACACAAATGATTCCCATCTTAATTCCTCATCGCGAAGACATCGAGTTGGGTGCCAATTATGTCACCGTGCACTGCGCCAGATTGCTGAGATTTATTCAACGTCAATAACCTGCTGTCACACATCATTAAATGGCTTGCTTGGTATGCCATGCTTAAGCCTGGGCTGGTAAACTCGCCGGACGGGGGGGATCTTTCCACTTAATGACATCGACACAATCTGACAGGGCAAACATCAAGAATACATACCAAGGCTAAAAAAAACACACGAACCGAAAGCACACAATATCCTACGACATAATAAAAATAAAAAAACGGAGCCCGAACGGATATTTCGTTAGATGGATGGATAAACAATAAAAGAAAACAAAACCGATTCGAAATTACCATGTGATTGTTTGCTTTGCAGAAAATAAAAGATTTTTGCGAACGTAGGGTAAACTTATTTGTCATTAAAGTTTCACTGACAGATGTTGTGGTCAGTGTAGCCCACCCTCACGAAGTCCCTACGACTTCACCATGACTCTGCTTCACGTCCAGAGTCCCAAAATGTTAGTTGCCCCAAAGAGGCTTACCTGTTGTTTACCCCTATTACCATTATGGACTGCTTACTCAGCCATACCAAAAACACAATCGCTTCTTAAAACGTTACAAAATTTATTATTCCCTTACTGGAATATTAAGAAAATTAATTTTAACTTATCCTTCCTATACTTATTTCTACTCGAATCTTAATCATTATACCCGTTGACAGACCAATGGGTTGTATAGGCCTTGCTTAAAATTATCATTTACTTTAACAGATTTTCCGTAAACTTCATTAATTCTTACTTTTAGTTACTTAATATGCTCGTTGTAGCCTAAACCAAAAGCGTTATCCGGAATAAAAGGAGAACTTACTGTCAAGCCTCGAAAAACGCGAACCGAGTTTTCGGTTTTATGTTTTGTATTCCGAATAAAATTCTAAGTTTCGCCCGATATCATTTCCACATATTCGGTGGGCCATATAACCGATGGCTAAAATGCGTTATTTCGTACCGAATCAAAACGTACTACTACCGAGCTAGTTCTGGGATCCGTATCCCGATCGAACTCACTTTTGGCCCGAATTGGCCTATCGTATATATAAGTGCGGTATAAATCAATATAATTAAAAATGAATATATATATATATATATTGGCATATGTCAGTCATGAGGGTCAAAGTCACTGTTCGCTCCTTACTCTTTATACAAATTATCGCTTTTGTTTATGGCGAACGAATTATGCATTTACATTCTTTCTTTATATGCTATTACAAATCTTTTCCATTGGCCTTTTTCACTTATGACCGTATTTCTTACAGAACTAACTTAATTAATACAGGCGTTTCTATTGACCAATTTATTTTCCAAATTTCGCTTTCTGGTCTTTAACATTTCTTTTTAAGTCGTGTTTGTTTATTGCAATCGTAATTTGTGGTTGGTCTTTATTGATCTCGAACCATTTTATATTTCATACTTTTATTTTACTTTAATATTATCTTTTCCAGGTTTTATGTTGTCACTGTTTACAATATTTTACAGTCTGACTCTTCAGATTCTCGGAGTGACTAAACCTTTTCGATTTTCAACTTTTAATTTCCCTGATTTTCGGCCCTATCTTCGTCGAGGGTACTTGTAAGTCCGGGGGTGAAAATGAATCACGGACTTACCTTACTTGTCCTTTGGGGTGATGGTGTTTTACTTGCCCTATTGTTGACTTTGCTGGGTATACCGATATTTGAGGACCGATGAATGTTGCTGGCTGAAGGTAGGTGGATGCTGAAATGTCTTCCTGGCGAAAATGTTGCCTTGCTGGGTTGGTTATAACTTGTGACGGGCCTGAAGGTCACTGATTTTTGGCTAAGACCGAATACTCCCCGGGCACGACGCTTCCACCGCGTCTGTTACGACGGTTGGCACCTACTGGCGCCTGGACGAAGGGTGGGAAGCGCGTTTCCTCGGCGGCTCTCGTCTTGCAGGGGAAACTCTCGCTTGGAATTTTGGCAACGACGTTTTGCAGCACGGAATGTTGTCTACAAATTAGGTAGCACGAGTGGAGGCCTAACACCAACAGAACTTCTGTTACTTCACTAAATTGCTACGCAATAATTGGCTCCGACAATAGAGCGTCTGCAACTAATCTATGCAACACTAAATGCGGTTTTGATCACTAGTTTTTGGGGGAAAAAAGAAAATATAAGTAACTTCCCTCTAAATCCTCTCCTGCTGCATGCTCACACTTACCTAGTTCCGCTTCTAGTTCGACGGACTTTTAGGGGTGGAAAATAGGATGCTCCTACGCTGTTGTTTGGGAGCAGATGTCTCTACCAAATCGCTCCTAATCCTGGATGCTAAACTGACTATTTCACTTTTTCACTATTTTCAACTGTACCACTTTTATTTTAATTGAAGAAAGCTGTTCACTGCACGACTTGACGATTCGATGATGAAATTACAATTGAATGAAATAACTACGCTGTTGCTGTGACGTGATGTTGCCGGCCGTTATTTTGCATTCTTTCATGCATGTGTATGTGCGTATGTGTATTTCGTTTGCTTGTCATTCAGTGGTCGTGTGCAAAACAAACAGTTTGTGTAGATAAAAAGTGGTTTGGGCACATTCCACACATTCTTTGCAAATGATGCAATAATAGATGGGTCGTGTCATCGACTTATGTCAATCCTGTCAGATGATGTGTGGTTGCCAGATGGAAAGTGGCAATGAGGGAATTTTGGGTAATGACTTGGAACCGTCACAAACCCAACCATCTAGAAGACAGCAATGGCGAGCGATGGGAGGGAAAGCTAAGTTCGGAAGGCCAGTGATCATGGGGTTTTGTGGACAAGTTATCGCCACCTGAGGTACCAGAGACTATCCCTAGAGACGGTACTGGGTCCCTCGGTGGAGCGACTCTCGTGGACTTCCCCCTACACTTGGTCTACCTAGCTAAACCTCCTTCTCCTAATGCCAAGGTGGTGCAAACTGTCATATCTATTCAACGACGTGATCTTCTCGAGCCGGACTGGAGCTGGGATGTACTCGGCAAAAGCTCAGCAATTTCCTCCACTTGCTCGATGTTTCCTATTTCACGTGGGCTAGCTTCACCGCATAGGTGGATAATGACCTGGTCTTCCATGATCCGCATGTACTGGACACCTCTTCTACCCTTAATTCGAGTCCCTGCCTCCTTGTACAAGTTGGACACCGCTACGCTATCCTTGATATGGAGTTCGCGTAGAGCGGCGCGTCCACTATCTCGTAACTTTGGGAAGTTGGTAAGGAGTTCGAATTTTAGACCGGGAACCTTACATTCCCCGATCACTTGGTAGATTCCAGGCTGCGCCACCAATTGAGAACATGCGTGAATTTCGAAGTCTTGGGGAGCGTGGGAGATGCCTAACCGGTCCAGAATTTTCACAATCTGACCACGAGGGTCACTGGTCACAGTCTTCGGAAATCCCCTGATCGCTACTTTAGTATCAGCATACCCAATTTGCTTCTTCCGCAGGATGCTCTCCTTATACTTGCTTTTGGCTACTTCTTGCCCACGCGCATAGTCGAGGTTTTGCTTCTGGAGGTCATGAAGTTGGAGGGCGTGATCTTGCTGTTGGACTTTCAATGCCTCATTCTCTGTGCTCAGCGCGGCCAATTGCGCCTGCAACTGTTTCACACAGTGCTCCAATCCGACCACTCGCGAACGATAAAGACCGTCGGCCTCACTGACTTGACGCCTTAGAGCGGCGTTCTCTGCTTCGTATCGTGTTTGTAAACGACGCTTTTCCTCGCGCAGTTGTGCATTCATCAATTGCAATGACTCTTCTTGCCTGCGCCACGTAGTTAGGTGTAAATCATGCTGCACCCGTAGCTGTGCGTACGCATCCTGGTTACGGACGGATTCCGCCTGTGCCTGTGCACGTTCTAGCACGCTTGTGTGCAATTTTTCCCGAAGGGTCGCTATCTCTTGTGGAGTAGGACCAGGCTCTGCTGCGCCGTAACCCAAGTATATAGCTTGAACGCTGTAGTCTGGATGTCTGCATACGGGGCAGTCGGTGCGATCTTCAGCACGCCAGGTTTCGTGGCACCCACGATGAAACACGTGCCCACAATTGGACACGAAAACCTGCGGATTATCATCCGTCAATGTCGCCAGACAAATACTACATTCAGGCATAGATGCCATTTCTACTTGTCTCGAAAAAGAGTCTTGATAGTATTGCGCTGTAAGTATACGAAAAGAAAGATACCCCTAAGTACTTTGGAGCGACTAAACAGAGAGAAATACCATTATCTGTCCGGGCCCTATCTATAGAAACTTCCCTTCGCAAGCTGTTAACCAACACTATCCTCACAGGGCTTGAAAAGATGAGTATTGACGCGAATAATTTGGTAAATTGATCTCCACAATTCCTATGCCAATGTGTCTGCTGCTCTCGAGGATACTATGCGACACAGAGGGTAACACGTATTTCTCCGGCTTTGGTCCACATTGGGCCTAGAAAATATAAAGATCTAGGTTTGATTTACCTTCAATGAAACAAAAAAAAAAATATAAGTCAATACTGAACTTTTGATTAGCCTAAACTTCATTATATCAACAGGTGTAATAAGATGTTCTTCATCCTTTGAGTAAACATACGGTCAATTGCTATCTCACATACACTACTGCTTCAGGTCTTTCGCGTGAAATACGCCTAGACGTTTGCCTTTCAGATCTTCGAGCTCATACAAACTATTCCCGATAGGTTTCAAAATCCTGCACTTTATGAACTTTTGTGCCAACTTGGCGTTGAAATTATCCTTGAAAGAACTTTGTTGGAAATTCCGCCTGTAAACTTCCTGACCAGGAATGAATTTAACTTGCCTACATCTGGTATTATACGTCCGCTCGTTCTTCTCATACGCTCGGTGCAAGTTTTCCTGAATTTTGGATCTTATCAACTCTTGTGCCACCGACTTGGGCACTGATTCTTCTCCGATGTCGGTTAGACTCTGCAAACGTCTTGCCAGTTGATACATGCTTCCGTGCGTAATCATGTTCATTCCGAACAGAGCAAAGTATGGCGTTACTTTGGTTGAGATGTGTACTGAAGATCGTAGCGAGCATTCAATCTGGGAAAGATGGCGACCCCATTCGCGATGGTCCTCCTTCATGTATGATCTAATCGCTGCTAACACGGACTGGTTCACTCGTTCTGATGCATTTGCCTGCGGCGAATGTACCGCAGTACGATGGTGTTTAATGCCAAAATTCGTTGTGAAATCGCTGAACTCACGGCTAATAAATTGCTTGCCGTTATCGGACACTATTGTCTCCGGTACGCTGAATTTATGACAGATCTCGTTAATAAGGAAACGTATTACATTTTTACTGCTCGCCTTAGGCATTGCCTTGAGGATTACAAATTTAGTTAAGTGGTC
This sequence comes from Phaonia tiefii, assembly GCA_963931995.1. NCBI lineage: Eukaryota > Metazoa > Arthropoda > Insecta > Diptera > Muscidae > Phaonia > Phaonia tiefii. The sequence continues at coordinate 47,018,265 of OZ008367.1, forward strand.
TAAGATGATAAAAATGTAACTATTACCCTTCTTGGAACGCGGGTATGGTCCTAAGAAATCAACAAATATTCGCTGGAATGGTCGCTGAGAGATTATCTCCTTACCCATAGGTGGTCTTAGGGTCCTGTTGGCTGCTTTGGTTTCATGACAAATCTGACACGCGTCCACATAGGTTTTTACCTGCGCGTTCATATGTGGCCAATAGAAGTACTCCTTTATTCGTTTCAACGTTTTGTGGAAACCTCCATGTGCTACATGCGGTGGATCGTGAGCCTTTTCGATTATACTCGCTGTTAGTTCTGTCGGCACCCATACTTTCCATGCGAAGTCCTCATGTAAAGGTATGCCGTCATAAGGCATTGTCCTTTTGTACACTATGTTGTCAATCACTCTTACATCCGGTAACTTACTTGCGTTTTCCTCTACGGTTTTAGCTAGATCTGCATATTCGATACTCTTGAAGGATTTGTCTTCGAAGTCAATTAAGCGCATTACTTCAGCCGAGACTTCTTCCATTTCATAGCGCGATAGGGTATCCGGTACAACGTTGAGCTTCCCTTTTCTATGTTCTATCACGAAATCAAACGACTGTAGGTGTAGACTCCATCGAGCTAACCGCCCACTGAGATCACGGTGCGACATCAGCCACTTCAGGCTGCTGTGATCCGTGATCACAGTGAAGGCCATTAACTCGATGAAGGGTCTGAACTTCTTTATCGCGAGAACTACCGCTAAGCATTCACGCTCTGTCACGGTGTAGTTGCGCTGAGCAGATGTTAATTTGTGCGAATAATACGCTATTGGATGTTCTCCTTCATCATCATCCTTTTGAAACAGCACAGCTCCAATTCCAAGATCTGACGCGTCACATTGCACAAAAAATCGTCGTTGGAAATCAGGATGTACTAATACTGGACTCGACACTAATGCATTCTTCAATTCGTCAAATGCTATTTTTGCTTCTTCCGTAAAACAAAACGCTTTGCTTTTCTTCAGCGTATCGGAAATCGGGCTTGCAATCGTGGCGTAATCGGAAATAAATTTCCTATACCAACCCGTGGCGCCTAAAAAGCTCCTGACCTGCTTGAGGGTTTTCGGATACTTGTAGCCAATGATCGATTCTACTTTCGATGGATCTGGCTTAATTTGGCCGCCGCCGACGAGGTATCCTAGATATCTTAATTCACGGAAGCAAAATTTTGACTTTTGAACGTTGATTGTCAATCCGGCTTTTTCGAGGCAACTGGCAACTTGTTTCAACAACTCTAAGTGAGACTCGAAATCTGGAGATACCACCAGAAGATCATCCAGATAGACGAAGACGCGATCACGGATGGCGGAAGGTATCACTCTATCCATTAATCGGCAAAGCCTTTGAGCTGCATTACACAACCCAAATGGCATTACCTTAAAATGGTAGAGTGGCCTTCCGGGTACCGTAAAAGCTGTCTTCTCCCGGCTGGATGGCTCCAATGGTATCTGCCAGAACGCGTCCTTAAGATCGACACTGGAGATGTAATGTGTGTCACCTAACCTGCTGAGCAAGCCCTCTATATGAGGAAGTGGATACGCATCCTTTACCGTCAGAGCATTAAGTTTCCGCGCGTCCAAGCACAGCCGATTCTTGGCCCCCTTTCGTACTAAAGTTACGGGGTGGCTCCACGGACTTTCGCTAACTTCAATAACTCCTAGGTCTAGCATGCGATCCACTTCTGCATACAGAAGAGTCTGCACTGCCGGTGACACAGGGTAATAACGATCTTTAACTGGCACTGCATCTCCAGTATCGATCGAATGCGTCTCTAGTGTTGTTTTGCCGAGACCTCTCTTCGTGTAGCACGGAAATGTCTGCACTACTGCTTCTAGCGTTTCATTTTGTCGAGCTGATAGTACGTGAGTTTGGACCTCCTCCGAGGAAGCGACTTCTTCGCATAGGTCTACCCCTTGAGTGGCAATACTCTCTATGCTGGTCAATAATTTGAATGTCCTCATGAAATCTACGCCCAGATATAAGGCACGTTCCAGTGATGGTACCAAATAGAAGTTAATTTCCTCTGTCTGTTTATTAAAACATATCTTCACGCGTACTCGACCTAGTATTCTATGCGCGCTACCATCGGCGGTTTTGACTGATGAACCAAAACGGTGGATTTCTAGTCCGGCTCGGGCAACAAGTTCCTGGCATCCTTTGCCTAGGCATGTTACAGACGCTCCGCTGTCCACGAGCCCTTCGACTGCTGTTCCTCCTATGTTCACCTTAGCATAAAATCTATTATCATTGCCTTCGAACAATGTGGTAGCCGCAATTTCTCTTCGCACCAGCCGTCGTTTTTGGTAACGGATTCGCGCTCGATCAATCCTATCGGACGGCTCTCCGAAGATTCTTTCTCTTACTTCGCGGTATTCAGCCATACGCTGGTGTATTGGACGAATTTTCTTTAAAATCGGAATAGATTGTGGTACCTCCTCGCGGTTGTTGTTGCGTAGGATTGTCACCACTGCGTCTCCTTTGGGTTCTTGAAATTGATTGGTGTTGTCAATTGTTACGTTGTTATTCATTGTACTGCTGTCATTGTCCTCGATCAAATTTCCTACTATATCGTCTTCAGCTAGACTGTTGTCACTTTTGGTGTTGTTACTTGCGGTGCTGCTATCTGTTCTGTTGTTTCCAGCTGTGTTGTTATTATCGATGTTGTTATTACTGGTGTCATTTTTAACTATTCCATCTGAGGTCTGGTGTCAGTCTCCTGCAACTCCAATAGTATTCCAGGGCTGGTCCTTCCAACAAATGATGTAAATCCTTTAGCAGCTCAGATTCATCACACTCTTTGTCTTCACATGTAATATTCACACGGTATAGGAACTCCTGTACGTTCATTGTTTTCTTCGTACCGTCGAATTTTATGCCCCATTTCGTCAAATCAGCTCTTCGCACTCCCCGGCTTGAAGATTCTTCGCGGCCACCAAAACTCTGGCTACGCTGCTGATGAATATCATTCCTTCGTGGTCTATTGCCTGGGGGTGGTGTTGATTCTCGTGGAGGCCAGAAACGTGGTGTCGATAATGGTAAATTGTCTGACGGCCGCTGTTGTCCGGTGGTCGTCACTACCTCCATCATGGATACTAATTCTGGTCTGACGTTTCCTGACAGTCGCTCCGCCTCCAGTCGTCGTGTATAATTTTCAGCTGGTTCTGTGTTTCGCCTACTCCTTGTTTCCTGCTCTTGATATTCTTCAATTTCAGGTCGCCTACGGGTTCTATCCTCAAACGGAGTTAGCTCTCGATGTACCTGGGTTGGTATCATCGAGGGTGGTAATGTAGCGTCTGGTTGACTCCCCATGCTACTGGCTAACGATTGCCGAGTGGCTTCCACTATTGCTGGCAAAATACGACGTACTAATGCTTCATCACTTCTTTGCTGGTCGGTTTCCATTTCCTGATTCGTCTGCCGTTCTGGGTTAACTCTGGATGTTGCTCCCAACACGGATGGTGTTGCATCTGCCATTCGCGCACGTGCAGCAAGTGCTCGACGCGCTGTCAGCATACTGTAGTCTGGTGACACTGGAGATTCATCTTGCTCTGACATACCGCGGTCTCCTGTAAGCTGGTCTACGCTCGCAGAATAAATCCTATTTCTTGGAGCGTTGGTTGTTACCGGGGCTGAAGTCACGGCCGTAGTAGCTGTTCCTGCCGCTGTAGTGTATGTGAGAGGCACTGACGCTGCTTGTGTGAAGAAAGCCTCCACCGTGGACTCTAATGGTGGGTTACCCCCTCCAGTTCCTCCGGTGAGTGGTGATCTTCTAACAGGCATGATCAATTAGCAGAAAAACAAAATCAAAAATGAAACGAAAAGCGAAAAAAATCTTCCCCTAATTGGAAGTACAAGGTAACAACTGAATGTTGTTATTACCCCCTTTTGGGTAATCGAAATGAGAAAGCAAAAATTTAAATGTTCGTCGAGTGTTGCTTGTTAAGCAACAACTTGCGATGAAAAATTTAACTCTAAACGCAGAAAAGGTCGTAGTAGAATATAATGAAACACGCTGAAAATCAAGATGTCGTCGAAAAATATTGCAAGACAAACTGAAAATCAAGGGTTAATTAAGAAAACAAATGAAATCAAAAAGAAAAATATAATGTCAAAAACATGTAAATATAAATTATGGTCGAAAATCAAATACAATATTAAGCTCACTTCAAGCTTAGAAAACGCTGGTATGATGCGTTTAATATGAATAAGACTTTATCCGTCAGTATTCAACTGACGAATAAATGTGGTAAATCCGCCAAAAATAAAATCACAAATCAATTACAAAAAAAAATATAAAACTTTAAAAATTTCGATGATCAAAATATACTTAAGGATTTCTAACTCTAATCTAAAGCTATACTAAATCAGAATATCAAAACTAAAACTCAAAAACTTAATACTCAAAATCAAAAATGCGGGATCGAACACCCAATATAAATGCTACACTTGGAATCTTTCATCCAAAACTTAAATCAAAAACTTGGAGTCTTTCATCCAAAAATCATAACTCAAAAACTAAATCTCAAAACTTGGAGTCTTTCATCCAAAACATCATAACTCAAAAACTAAATCTCAAAACTTGGAGTCTTTCATCCAAAACATCAAATCTCAAAACTTGGAGTCTTTCATCCAAAAATCATAACTCAAAAACTAAATCTCAAAACTTGGAGTCTTTCATCCAAAAATCAAACTCAAAATAATACTATATCTCAAAAACTGAACGATGGTATATGGTAATTAGGGTAAACAAAAGTAAGTTACTTTGGGCAACTTATTAACAAATAAGGATCGCAAGAATTTACTTACTACAAAAACAAACTCAAAATCACTCGAATACTGAACTTGAAGGATTACTGCGAATCAAGACGAGGGCAAACGTTATAGGCCTGTGGCCACCTAACGTGTCTCACTCCTCCAGATTCGCCTGAACACTTTCACCGTATTCAGCCTAATCATTAGCACTAGTAGTAACCTTGAATTATAAACTGACTTTAAATTTAAATATTAACTCAAAAAAAATAATATAACCGTTTCCTCGTGAATGCCGTCACACAATTCGTCGCAACGCGGTTCGATTTAAAATCTCATCCGGGACTTACGCATTGTCCTCGGACACTTACGAAACGAAATGATTATTAGATGTAAACAAAAGCTTTGTCAGTCATGCACCAGGCAAAAACGTCGCAACGCGGTTAAAATTTAAAATTTCCCACCGGGACTTACGTTAAGACTGACAACGTGAACATGATCAAAACACAAAAATAATTGACTCTACTCTACTCTATCAAAATGGATCAAACAAAAATTTAAGTCTATTACCGATTATGAGCAATTGTCTCGGACTAAAACGCCAAGTCAAGACTTCACTAACCGAAAATAAACAAAAACATAACGAAAAGGTATCATTGCCCCGCAGCAAATCCGTCGCAACGCGTCAAGAAACTTTATAACTCCTTAGACGGGACTTACGTATCGCGTAGGAACAAAAAATAAACTTTTCAAACTAAACTACGGCTAACGAAACATAACCGCTCGGGCCCCACGTTGGGCGCCAATTATGTCACCGCCACAGTACACAACGACACAAATGATTCCCATCTTAATTCCTCATCGCGAAGACATCGAGTTGGGTGCCAATTATGTCACCGTGCACTGCGCCAGATTGCTGAGATTTATTCAACGTCAATAACCTGCTGTCACACATCATTAAATGGCTTGCTTGGTATGCCATGCTTAAGCCTGGGCTGGTAAACTCGCCGGACGGGGGGGATCTTTCCACTTAATGACATCGACACAATCTGACAGGGCAAACATCAAGAATACATACCAAGGCTAAAAAAAACACACGAACCGAAAGCACACAATATCCTACGACATAATAAAAATAAAAAAACGGAGCCCGAACGGATATTTCGTTAGATGGATGGATAAACAATAAAAGAAAACAAAACCGATTCGAAATTACCATGTGATTGTTTGCTTTGCAGAAAATAAAAGATTTTTGCGAACGTAGGGTAAACTTATTTGTCATTAAAGTTTCACTGACAGATGTTGTGGTCAGTGTAGCCCACCCTCACGAAGTCCCTACGACTTCACCATGACTCTGCTTCACGTCCAGAGTCCCAAAATGTTAGTTGCCCCAAAGAGGCTTACCTGTTGTTTACCCCTATTACCATTATGGACTGCTTACTCAGCCATACCAAAAACACAATCGCTTCTTAAAACGTTACAAAATTTATTATTCCCTTACTGGAATATTAAGAAAATTAATTTTAACTTATCCTTCCTATACTTATTTCTACTCGAATCTTAATCATTATACCCGTTGACAGACCAATGGGTTGTATAGGCCTTGCTTAAAATTATCATTTACTTTAACAGATTTTCCGTAAACTTCATTAATTCTTACTTTTAGTTACTTAATATGCTCGTTGTAGCCTAAACCAAAAGCGTTATCCGGAATAAAAGGAGAACTTACTGTCAAGCCTCGAAAAACGCGAACCGAGTTTTCGGTTTTATGTTTTGTATTCCGAATAAAATTCTAAGTTTCGCCCGATATCATTTCCACATATTCGGTGGGCCATATAACCGATGGCTAAAATGCGTTATTTCGTACCGAATCAAAACGTACTACTACCGAGCTAGTTCTGGGATCCGTATCCCGATCGAACTCACTTTTGGCCCGAATTGGCCTATCGTATATATAAGTGCGGTATAAATCAATATAATTAAAAATGAATATATATATATATATATTGGCATATGTCAGTCATGAGGGTCAAAGTCACTGTTCGCTCCTTACTCTTTATACAAATTATCGCTTTTGTTTATGGCGAACGAATTATGCATTTACATTCTTTCTTTATATGCTATTACAAATCTTTTCCATTGGCCTTTTTCACTTATGACCGTATTTCTTACAGAACTAACTTAATTAATACAGGCGTTTCTATTGACCAATTTATTTTCCAAATTTCGCTTTCTGGTCTTTAACATTTCTTTTTAAGTCGTGTTTGTTTATTGCAATCGTAATTTGTGGTTGGTCTTTATTGATCTCGAACCATTTTATATTTCATACTTTTATTTTACTTTAATATTATCTTTTCCAGGTTTTATGTTGTCACTGTTTACAATATTTTACAGTCTGACTCTTCAGATTCTCGGAGTGACTAAACCTTTTCGATTTTCAACTTTTAATTTCCCTGATTTTCGGCCCTATCTTCGTCGAGGGTACTTGTAAGTCCGGGGGTGAAAATGAATCACGGACTTACCTTACTTGTCCTTTGGGGTGATGGTGTTTTACTTGCCCTATTGTTGACTTTGCTGGGTATACCGATATTTGAGGACCGATGAATGTTGCTGGCTGAAGGTAGGTGGATGCTGAAATGTCTTCCTGGCGAAAATGTTGCCTTGCTGGGTTGGTTATAACTTGTGACGGGCCTGAAGGTCACTGATTTTTGGCTAAGACCGAATACTCCCCGGGCACGACGCTTCCACCGCGTCTGTTACGACGGTTGGCACCTACTGGCGCCTGGACGAAGGGTGGGAAGCGCGTTTCCTCGGCGGCTCTCGTCTTGCAGGGGAAACTCTCGCTTGGAATTTTGGCAACGACGTTTTGCAGCACGGAATGTTGTCTACAAATTAGGTAGCACGAGTGGAGGCCTAACACCAACAGAACTTCTGTTACTTCACTAAATTGCTACGCAATAATTGGCTCCGACAATAGAGCGTCTGCAACTAATCTATGCAACACTAAATGCGGTTTTGATCACTAGTTTTTGGGGGAAAAAAGAAAATATAAGTAACTTCCCTCTAAATCCTCTCCTGCTGCATGCTCACACTTACCTAGTTCCGCTTCTAGTTCGACGGACTTTTAGGGGTGGAAAATAGGATGCTCCTACGCTGTTGTTTGGGAGCAGATGTCTCTACCAAATCGCTCCTAATCCTGGATGCTAAACTGACTATTTCACTTTTTCACTATTTTCAACTGTACCACTTTTATTTTAATTGAAGAAAGCTGTTCACTGCACGACTTGACGATTCGATGATGAAATTACAATTGAATGAAATAACTACGCTGTTGCTGTGACGTGATGTTGCCGGCCGTTATTTTGCATTCTTTCATGCATGTGTATGTGCGTATGTGTATTTCGTTTGCTTGTCATTCAGTGGTCGTGTGCAAAACAAACAGTTTGTGTAGATAAAAAGTGGTTTGGGCACATTCCACACATTCTTTGCAAATGATGCAATAATAGATGGGTCGTGTCATCGACTTATGTCAATCCTGTCAGATGATGTGTGGTTGCCAGATGGAAAGTGGCAATGAGGGAATTTTGGGTAATGACTTGGAACCGTCACAATAGGTAGCGACAACACCAACATTCGCACCACCATGGGAACTCACAGTTGTGAAGTCCAAAACATCAAAGGCGGACGATTAATTGAACTGTGTCAGACATTTCAGCTAGTCATAGGTGGCTCCATCTCCCACAAAAGCAGATACATAAATATACATGGACATCCCCAAGCGGCAATTCACGCAACTAGATCGACCAGCCTTTGCTATCTAGGACGTATATTGTCTACAAACGATGGCGCAGATACAGACGTAATCAATAGACTCAATAAAGCCAGGGCGACATTCGGGAGACTGCAGCCAGTATGGAGAATCTCCCACATATCCAGACGAACTAAGCTCAGAATATTGAACTCATGTGGTAAATCAAGTCGTTTGTATGGTAGAGAAACCTGGCTCGTATCGCATAACACACGCAAAAGCTTTAGGTATTCATCTACAAGTGCCTAACACCATAAATAACACAGAACTGTGGAACATGACCAATGAGGAACCATACAGAAGCAGATAAAGAATAGGAAATGCACGTGGATAGAACACATCACCCTAAAAAAATCCCGACAGTATCACAAGGATGGCGCTTGAGTAGAATCTTTGAGGCTCAAGAAATCGTGGTCGACCAAGAAACACCTGAAGACGCACAGTAATCCTAGAACTAAGAAAGAACAATCTAACATGGGTAGAAGCAAAAACAACAACCGGTGAACCGTGTTAGATGGAAATGCCTTGTGGTAGCCAGGTGGTCCCAAGAGAAGTAACGGAGGAGGAAGATAGGGATCACTACCTGGTAGGAGCAAAGATTTGCAAAGATTACGTAGATTGAAAATAGTACGAAACCAGATGCAGAGAAAGCTAGACATCGGACAGCTGCAATTACCATAGGTAGCCACATCCTACTCAAGGAAGCCCTCGCAAGTTTTGGTACAGAACCCGCCTCCTCCCGATGAGGATCCTGAAGCGCAGTGGAAATCCATTTCTGACTATAAAAACTGCCGCAACAACCGTACTTGGTTTTGAAAAACCGCAACGCAACAAACTATGGTACGATGACGAGTGTCGCATTGCAAATGACAAAAGAACGCTGCACGCATGTTAATGCTTCAGTCAATTGCAACGCGAGCTGCAACTGACCGGTATAGGGAGAAAAGGAAGGAGGTCTCTGTAGGCGTAAGAAACGGCAGTGGAGAAAGCGCGACTGTGAGAAAATTGAGACATACAGAAGGAAGAACGAAGCCCGAAAATTCTACCAAAAAGTTAAAAACGGAACTAATGGACATGGTTCAGGGCCCCCCTTCTGTAAAGACAAGGACGGAAATCTCGTCGCAGATGTGCAGAGCATGTTGGGAATATGGAGAGAGCATTTCTCCGCGCTACTAATACCTGAGATATCCAATGACGATGGGACAATAGATCACAATATGGATGACGACGTCGATTGCCCCCCTCCTAACCAAGATGAGGTGATAACAGCTATTGCCCAGCTTAAGAACAACAAAGCCGCAGGAGCCGATAAATTACCGGCGGAGCTGTTTAAGGCTGGCGGCGATGAGCTGATAAGGTGCATGCATCAAGCTCATTAGCAAAATTTGGTTAGATGAATGCATTCCCGGCGATTGGAGTCTCAGTGTACTATGTCCCATATTTAAAAAAGGTGACCCGAGTCTCTGTGCCAACTACCGTTGAATAAGCTTTTTATCCATAGCATATAAGGTTCTATCAAGCATAATGTGCGAAAGACTAAAACCAATCATCGCTGACCTGATTGGACCATACCAGTGCGGCTTTAGGCCTAGAAAATCGACAACCGACCAAATTTTCACACTACGCCAAATCCTGGAGAAGTCCCACGAAAAACAAATCGACACCTATCATATATTTATCGATTATAAGGCGGCCTTCGATAGTCCGATACGGGAGAAACTCTATGAAGCAATGTCTGAGCTTGGTATTCCTGCAAAACTCATACGCCTTTGCAGGATGACCTTGACGAACACCAAATCCGCAGTGAAAGTTGGTAAGGATCTTACCGAACCTTTCGAAACTAAGCGAGGCCTCAGGCAAGGCGACACCCTATCGTGCGATCTCTTTAACATCTTAATGGAGATCATTATGAGAAAAGCTGCAGCCAACATGAATAAAACCATCAGCAGCAAAAGTCACATGCTGCTCGCGTATGCTGATGATATACATAGATATCATTGGGCGCACAGTTAGAGAAGTTACTGCGGTTTTTTCGAGAATTGAGAAGGACTCAGTAAAAGTGGGTCTGACGGTAAATGAGGACAAGACAAAATTAATGGTTTCAACGAGCAGGGCCTCCACGCGATTAGACCAAAGCGTGAACGTTGATAACCGTTATAACTTCGAGGTAGTGGACGAATTTATATACCTCGGATCTGCCGTGAACAAAAACAACAACGTCAGCCTTGAGATCAAGCGGAGTATTGTGCTTGCGAATATATGTTATTTTGGGCTAAACAAGCACTTTAGAGAAAGCCCTCTCTCGAGTAACAAAAGTCCAGCTGTACCAGACTTTCATTCAACCTGTCTTGCTTTATGGCGCAGAATCCTGGGTCCTATCGCAAGCAGACGAAACATCTGTAGGAGTCTTCGAGTGAAAAATACTCCGAAAAATGTATGGCCCTATAGGGCACAACGGCGAGTATCGGCGACGCATGAATCATGAGCTGTATGAGCTTTATCCTGACATTGACATAGTTAAGCGGATCAAGATAACGCGATTGCGCTGGCTAGGCCATGTCAGTAGAATGGATGAAGATGAACCAGCGCGAAGGGTTTTCGAAACCGAACTCGAAGGAAGACGAAAAATAGGAAGACCAAGACTCCGCTGGAGGGATCAGGTTGACGAATCCCTGCGTGCACTTGGTATTGCCAACTGGAGAAATAAAAGATCGAACTGGTTGGCGAAATATGCTATCTTCGTTTTGTAAGGTCCCTGAGCACCCGGGGTTGTCCGAGACCGGATAAGTAAGTAAGTAAGCATTATGTCCATATTTGCGGACGACACAGCAATATTGTGTTCTATCTTCCGAAATATTGTCTACCTTACAACTTGCCCATGGGGAATTGCTTGAATATTTCACTAATCTACTTCACTTGGAGATGTTTGTTCTAACAGGTGATACCAGTATTACGGCCAATATATCATGGCAACAATACAATATATTTTGTTTTCATGTCAAAGTTAACACAAATGTTTATCAAGAATAAAAGTAAGCCAGAAATTACAAAAAACAAATACATTTGAATTTGAGTTTTCATATAATGAACAGAAGGAAAAGCAAATCATTTAAGTTGTTCTTATAACACAACCTCTATTAGTTGCATCATGATTCAAATGTCACATCTAGGGTTGTATTTCGAATATTAAAAAATGTTAATGTATTTAAACATATTTGGTATTAAAAGATTCTACAGATAAAATAACGTTATATAATATGTCTATTAACACAAATGGGTTCAATTTTCATTGATGTTTTTAAGTTTGTAAATGAAATTCGAAGTACAACGCCATCTACCGCTTAATAGTACATTATTTATTCGAACAAATATGTTGCTGGAGTAGGAATAGATCAACTTCAGCGACAAATTAGAGTTAAATTTTTGCAAAAAAAACGAAAGGCCATTATGTGAAATTCTGTGTGTCAGAACGAGATAGCATGAAAAACGAAATTGTCGCTTGCATTGTGAATGCGGCTTTACAGTCTCAGTGAACAACACTCATGGTCTCCGTCGTCGTACGGTGCTTACTGACGCTAATGCTGCTGCTGAGGCCGAAAGTGTGCAACTCAATCCAAGAACATCGACACGCTATCGATATTAACAACTCGGCATTCACGCACCAGCATTGCACAAAGATCTTGGATTATTCGGTAACAAGGTCCAATTGACTCAGTAATTGTAGACAAACGACCATCCACTTCGTTACGGCTTCTCAGTTTGGGACTTACAGAAGCACATTAATCGGACATCTAACTTGGCCGACAAATCATCTTGTCTGGCGCAGCGCATTTTCATCTCGGCGGCTACGTCAAGAAACAAAATTACGGAAAACTAGCGAGTCATTTTTGAGAATCCAGTACATCCACAGAGGGTGTCAGTTTTGTGTGGATTTTGGAGTGGGGGCATCATTGCCCCATTTTTGGTCGAAAATGCTACTGCAAATACCATTTCAGTCAACGGTGAGCGCTACAGAGCCATGATCACGGTCTTTTTATAGGCTAAAATGGGAGATATAAACTTGGATAATTTTTGGTTTCAGCAGGATGGCGCACCATGTCACACAGCTCATCCATCAATCTTTTTCCCACAAGGCCCAATTTTTGACTAGTCAATCATCTTTGATCAACAATCAAACATAACTTAAACTCTGAATTAATTTTGTAGGTTAATAGTTAGTTGATTGCTGTTTAAACAGCCAAAGTTGGTCATTTAAACTATGATCAAGTGACCATATGATTTTGACAGAATACAACAAGAAGAACAACCACAAGACTTCTTTAATTGTTAATATGAACAATTATTATCACCATCCTAATTGAAATAACAATAAAAAGGTATCATTTAACTCGTTGTGCAGTTAGAACTTTATTTCTGCTCAAATATTCTCCAATTTCATTAAATATTTTGTATTTTATCATTTCACTTTTGTTTTGCAAATGGCGTCAGTTTGATGCATCGTAACGATTAGCCGATAAATGTATGAATACCGGTTATTTTTCGTAGCATTTGGCACTGTTACCGAATAGGTAGTAAGATTACTTGACAAAGCACTGAAAACTCTTTTCGTATTTAAAGTCAGATCAAACATAAATCAAAATCAACTGATTACCAATTTAAATAAACAGTCAAATATTGGGTCTAAGTTCGGTAATCGTGTTTTCAGCTGTCTTGGCGATGTCAATTGGCCGCCTCGGAGCTGATATTTGACCGTTGTACACTTTTGCTTGTGTGTTGCCGCTAAAAACCGATGTTATGCGAACATTTCACAAACGATCCACACCCTTAAGGCTAATATCGTCCAAAGCCATTCAATAAAGTCTCGAAAAAATTTAACTGACAGGATGAGCTACTGCTTGTTCCATAAATAATGGGAATATTTTTTATTTCTAATAAAGCCATAATTACGTTTAGTTAAATTTGTTGAATTTTTATAGCGAGTATTTGGACCACCCTATAGTAATTGTAAAAGATTCCCATTCATATGTTATTTATTTGAAAAAACATTTTCGTTCAGTGTAATAATGCATTTTTAGTTTTAAGACATAATCAATTTTATTATTTTTTTTATTATTTTTCCCCCTTTGTCAAATTCTCGTAACGGCTGGAAAAGTCCTTATAGAAAATGTGTTTGTCGATAGATTTTCCCAGTCCTTTTGCTGCTTCTTTTGCAACGGAAAGCAGACAATCCGGAAGTTTTATTGTGTCAGCAATACATTTTTCGAATTGAGTTGTCTAAAGGCAAATTATATGGGTTAATGTGATTTGAAATGGTGAAATTAAATTATTTAGTTTAACTTACGCTCATCGTAACAGCTGGAGAATGCAAAAATTTGCGTAAATATTTTTCCAATTCTTCACTAATATTCTGAAGAAATCGCATATGGGGTTAGTGCATGTTCAAAATCGATAAATCTTGATTATAGTGAAACTTACTTTATTTTTAAAATAAATTTTAACCTTTTCTCTGTAATTATCCATAAATGGATCTGGAGCTGGAGCAGCCGAAACCGAAACCAAGAGAATGAATGCGAAGACAACGATGGTTAGGAACTTCATGTTTTAGTAGCAAAAAGTTAGAAGATTTCAAACAAGTTTTTAAGCGCAACTGTTGAAACGCAATGCGATCGTGCCCGTTTTATAGTCAGATCAAAACATGTTTATGAAAAACCCGGCTATTGTGTACGTCTTTGACGTATTAGAAGAGTGCGAATATTTGTATTAGAAAAAGGTGTTTTTTAAAACCCACGGAATATACAGAAAAAGTTCAACAATGGACAACCATACACCAATGGATCTTATGAGGGATTTCAAATTTGGGGGGTTTTTTTTTGTATTAATGATGCCACGTACAGTTGCTTTTGAAACAGATACTGAAACTTGGAGTTTAACGAAATGTTGCGTCTATATTCTTTTGCCAAAGGCTAGGGTATGTGAATGTAACCAACGCCCAATACTTGTTTATCGGCAATTAAATCATTAACACCTCCGCTCCTCCGAGTTTTACCTTTGCTTTTCCACTACAAATATCCCTTAAAGCAACAGAAACTACATTCAAATATTAAGCCTTTACTATTTCCAATTAAAATTCAAAAAGTTTATATTTAAATTCAAAAAATAAAAATTTACATACAGCCGCAAAAAAAAATATATCGTTCCGCACAAACGAAATGTTAGACTTGTAAAGAATTTGACCTCAAACTCAAAAATTAGGATTAAAGGTAAAACAAAGGTCGAACAAAGAACTACAATCATTGGTTTAGACAAGTGATGCCCAAATTTGTACTTTCCATCAAACGCGTTGTGGACAGCAAAATGCTGTTTCTGGGCGGTCGACCCACGTATAGGATGTCTCGAGTCATATAGTATGTCTGGGTTACTTGCGCAATTCTCGAGTTTATGCTATAAACTCTCTCTGCTATAAACTCAAGCCTTGCGGAAGTAAAATTGCCTCGAGTGGCCCCAGACTATAAGCATCTTCATGTGGCCGATCGTCTCTTGCTTTGTTTACATTTTTTCCAAGGGGTATCGATGAGACAGCTGATCAAGTTAGTACTTGGAGTACAAATAGAGGAGACGCTGTCAAAGAAGAAAAGGAGATAGGTGACTGGGTTGCATGGTGTGATTTTCAAACTTTTGCAGCCGCGTGCGTGTCAAGCCAAAAGTTCAAAACACATCAACTGAGAGTAAATTTTGTCAATTAAATCGATTTAAAAAAGGGATATTCAGTAGACTTGTATCGAACTCGTTCACTAGTTCTCGAACTCGTTCATTTAAGGTGCCCGGACATGACAATCACGAACACAGTCGCCATATCGAACATGTGCATTACATACATACGTGAGGGTGGTGTCTGGTCACCCTAAATGAACTATGTAGTTCATGAACTACCCAACTCTAATATCACTATGCGACACCAAAAAAAATGATGGGGTTCTGTCAACGGATTCTGGTAGAAAAGTCTAAAAAAAATATACGTGTATCGGCGTTTTTCCACATCTGATCAGAAGTTTCCGCCCCTCGGAACTTTCCTGCAACATATCGGTATGCTCAATTGTGTGTTCCTTACTTCTGAGGTACAAAGTATGTTCAGAAGTTTTATAGAAAAGATTCAGATAAACATTTTTGTGGAACAAATTAACCCTCTAACTGTCACTTATAACCATAATTTTTACTTTGATTTTGAAAACTCGCTAAAAATTGCTACAAACTGACGGGGGGCGTGGTCAAAATGTTCTACAAAAATTATCACCATAAAATTTCACTATATGTGTCTGAACACTCCAAAACTCAAATCTTAGCCCAAGTGCTAGGTAATAAGCAACAACTAACTCCTTCTAAGGGTTAATAATGAATTTTGTCATTTTGCTGTTTCCATTAAAAATAGTCCACATAATATAATGAATTTTATCATATATCATCTATTATTATTTTTATTTTAGACCTTTCTACCAGAATCCGTTGACAGAACTCCATCATTTTCAAAAAATCTAATTTTGTCTCACAGTGTACTCAGTGAAAAAAAATCAAAATGTAATGAAGCGTTAGAGTAAAATTATTTGTGTACATCCCAATTAGCACACAAATTGTTAAAATATTAAAGATTTCTCTCATTCCACTATCATTCTCTATATGTTTTCCAAGTTGCGCTCGTGGTCTTCGTTTAGTACAAAAAACAGCTGTTGCAAACTCTTATTAATTTTACTCGGTGATTTCAGTTTCAGACAAGTTGCTGGCCAGCATTTTGTTAGCGAAGGGTTACCCTGCGTAATTGTTTAAAAATACATCAACTTGAACTTCTTTATATTCTGCTTCACACACAAGCGCAACATGTTATAATATGTGTGTGGGCATCACTGATTTAGACTTGCATTTGCTATGCAATTGACCTAAATCTGGGGTTTCTAGGGTTTTTCAACAGAGACGCTACACAAGTAAATCGATAGGGACAGCAAACGACGCCATATTTTTCCCGCTCTTTTGACGTTTCTCTTCAGTAAGGTTTGTTATTTCATCATGGTAAGATATACGAGCCAACAACGAGTCGAAATTATTAGAATTTATTACCGAAATTTGGAGTCAGTGGCCTCAACTTTAAGAGGCCTCAACAATCAGCGATGAGGCTCATTTCTGGCTGAATGGTTTCGTCAATAAGCAAAATATGCATTATTGGTCAGACAGCAATCCACACGTAATCCATGAGTCATCATTGCATCCCGAAAAAATTACGGTTTGGTGCGGCTTATGGGCCGGCGGCGTCATTGGGCCGTACTTCTTCCGTGATGATCAAGACCGGCAGATTACTGTGAATGCGAATCGCTACCGTTCAATGATAACCGAATATTTTTGGCCCCAATTGGATAATATGGACTTGGAGGTCATGTGGTTCCAACAGGACGGCGCCACAAGCCACACAGCGAATGTCACAATCAATTTATTGGAAACCAAGTTTGGTGAACGTGTTACCTCACGAAATGGCCCAGTCGATTGGCCGCCTGGGTCGTGCGATTTGACGCCGTTAGATTATTTCCTGTGGGGATACGTCAAGTCTATGGTCAATGCCAACAAGCCAGCGACGATTGATGAACTTCGTACGAATATCGAATGTGAAATTGCAGCAGTATCGGCCGTTTTATGCTTGAAAACCGTCGAAAATTGGGTTCAGCGTCTGGACTTCTTCAAGCTTGCCCGTGGTGGCAAAAGAAATCCAGTTCCATACATAATGGCATCGAACTTACTTTCACAGGAATAAAGAATTTCATTGGTATCTAAAACCGGGTTTGTTTTATTTAAAACAACTTTTGTAGCGCTCTTATTGAAAAACCCGAGCGATGAGCAATCCAGTGATTTTTTAAGAACGGCGTTCTCAGTGAACGTGATTCGTAAATCATCGTTCTTTTAAACAGTGAACGTGATCACGGTTTTTTAATTTAATGCTAAAATATATATGTATGTACAAATGACTAAATTAGGGCATAAGATGCTGAAGAAGAAAAAAAAATTCGCCGCAAGTCCATATTTTCCGAACTATAGTCCTCCAAAACTTGAATGTATAATCGCGCATAACTCGGTTATTTATTAACCGATCCTGTTGAAATTGATTTGACTAGAAAGGTCCTTATAAAATCGGTACGTGTGTATATATAAATATTTGGTTTTATTAACCCATTGGGGGCTAGTAATAAAAACCGATTGTTAAACACACTTTTAATTATTAAATAATTATTTGATTATATTTTCGTAGCCTCATTTTTTTAACCAACCTTTTTTTTAAGCAATAACTCTTCAAAGTCCGGAAATATTTAAATTAAAAAAAATTTAACACACAAGTCAACCTTGTATACTTTGGTTTGTTAGCTACTTATCGGAAATGGTTATTTAATCTCTTCTTCTTATTTTTCAGATTTCCATATGAAAATACATATTATAATATATAAAATAGTAATTTTGTGTCATAAAGCTTTCTTCGTGATCGGTCTTCGGCCGGGCTTAATCACTTTCACTTCGGTAGATACTACACCGGCTTCGCGGCTTCGGCATAGTATTTTGTTTATGTCGAAGAATATATTTCAGAACTTGAAATATGTTTTTTTATTTTGGAAGAATGGAAGCGCTGCAGACAAAAATTTATTTCAATATAATTTTTAGTTTATGTATGTTGAAAAATCTACATAAAGAGTTACGCTCATCGCTGATTCAAAAAATAGAAAAAAACGAAAAAAAAATAAAAACAAAAAACGAAAAAAAAACAAAAAAAAACCAAAAAAAAACGGAAAAAAAGCGAAAAAATACGAAAAAACCAAAAATTTCATAGATTGTTGTGCCACTCTTAGTTGGAAGATCCAATTGAGGTACAAGCTGACAAACGTGTAAATCATTTACACGTTTGTTGTAATAACAAACAACAACTATGTGTCTCTCATCTTGCAGAATTATCTTTTATTAAAAATTGATTAAAATTAAAGCATGTTTCGACGGGCGCCATAGGCGCGTTCCAATCCACTAGTGTATAAATATTCAACGTAAATAGCACTGGTCTTTAAGGGGTTAATGTGTAGTATTATACCTTTAAAAAAAATTCAAGTCTTGTCTATTATCGGGGTCTAGGAAGCAAAGAAGTACACTAGGATTGTTTTTTTAAATAGTAAATTTTTAAGAATAAAAGTGAGGTTCCGATATATATATACATATATATATATATATATATATATTTATGCACGGATTTAGAGACTTAAAAAAAACCTTTTTAATGATACCCATTTGAATCAGATCGGATAATAAATACTTGAGATTTGGTCGATTATATACTCAAGCTGTAAAGGCCTATATCTCTAAATGTTGGGACGAGCGGGAGGAAAAAATTACTTTTTCAACTCAGCACAACAAACTTTGTCGGTGGAAAAATTTTGGATTTGCAGAAAATTCTGACTAAACTTAATTTCTGTCACTTTCATTTATACTACTTTGTTTATTTATTGTTAAATATTTTCCACATTTCAAATACATTATGAACGACAGCAATAAAAAGCGATAACATTGAAAGAACGGGAACAGTGCAGAACGAGAATACAGAAAAAAACGAAAACATCGAAAGAACGACATTAATAAAAGAACGGCCAACACTGAAGGAACGACAACAGTGAAAGAATGACATTGAAAGTAACGGCTACTTGAAATACTCGGTCACTGCAGCTACTAGTGACTTTTCAATCACGGTTATTAAATCACCGCTCGTAAAATATCGCTCATCTCTAGTTTCTATGGCACAGCTGATCTAAAAGGTACTAGGGAAAGAGCGTTTTCACACTAGCCGACACGACACCGGCACGACACCGACAAGACATCAGTGGGAGCGCAAACTCATACAATTATATGGACATGCTTTCACACTTGCCGACACGACGGTTTTATGTCGTTGCCGGCGACGACATGTCGGCGAGAAGCTAACACTCCACCCATGTCGTCGACGACATTTTTATGTTATTGTGCCAAATTTTTTAAGTGAAATTTGATAAAAATGGCCAAATATGATATTATCACATCGATTGAATTATGTAGTTAAGTCAAATCTCTGAATTTGGGATAACAAATTATGATATTTCTTCGATCGACAAACAACAACTGCATGCCGGTATCGTGTCGTGTCGTATAATGTGCAAGCACTCTTCAAAAATCGTGCCGGTGTCGGTGTCGAGCTGGTGTCGTGTCGGTGTCGGTTAATGTGAAAACGCCCAAATGATGTAGAATGAGAGACCAAAGAAGACATATGTACAACTTATAGACCATGCAGCAAAACTAAGTTTTAACGTGTTTGATTGATGCTAATGCAGCTAAATTATGTTTGATGCTGTTTACATCGAACGAAAATATGCATTCCCTTTTATTTCTGTCCGTATTATGCCAACCAAAGAGTAAATTACAAAATTTTCTACATTGTTTTCTTGTTGTAAATAAATAAAAAAATTTAAGATAAGCAATGGCCTTGTACCTTGATTGTGAGAAGATCTCCCCAATGCCTTCATGGGATGTAATGGAAACCATGTATGGAATGGCCTTGTACAAAAAACTGAATCTGTCACGACTTGCTCAGGGAGAGAAAATAAGTCGCATACTTCTTTCCGTAACCTTTACGTTCTCAACCATGCCTAATACCTCGTCGTCATCAAGAGAACACAAAGAGATGCACAGCGGATCTTTTCTATTTCACTATCCCTGAATTCAGACACCATGATTGCAAGTTCACGCGTCTGTCCACCGAGCTATCGCAGTCATTGCGTGAATACAAACAATACGTTAACATCATGATATACCCGGGGGTTTGTATGGCACAGCTGATCGAAAAGGTACTAGGGAAATGATGGAGAAATAGTGTTCAGCTAAATTATGTTTTATGTTGTTTGCATTGAACGAAAATACGCATTCCCTTTCATTTCTGTCCGTTTTATGTCAAACGAAAGTGTAAAATTGGTAAAAATACAGAAGCAAATAAAACTCTATGAAATGGCCTGCTACTTCGTCGTCATGAAGAGGCATCGAAGAGAGTAATGGAAACTCTTAAGTAACTATTACTGTATGGTTATAATGATTCGTTTTCATTGAAAGAAAATAAAAAAATAAATTAAGAAGAGAAATCACTTTTAAGAGGACGCGCGTATGTGTGTAGACACATGTTCGTTTTACACATGTTCGCAAACGTTTTCTACGTTTGCCGTAAAAGTATTTTAAACAATTATGTGGTACAAATGATGACAAAAGTTTTTCTTTGGAAGAAATGTTTAAACTGTTGGGGTCAACATTTCGATTCAACATTTTCGACAACGTAAACGATGGAAACTGGAAAAGTGGACTACCAAGACTCCGCTGGAAAGAATATATCGAAGAATCCCTCTGTATCATTGGTATTACCAACTGGCGAAAAATAGAACTAGTTGGAAAGATATGTTAAAATTTTGATTAGTTTAACGAATATTTGTTGAAATATTTCGAAACTTCTGCATCAGTGCGTGTAAGTAGGAAAGAAATGTGTAAGTAGCGACAAACAATCACTCTGCACAATAATTGTCTTCGGTTAGTGACTAGTGCGAATACACACCGCAGTGGCTTAACGGGATAGACGTTGCTGAAGATGATGCTCCACAAACATCGAAACGATAGTCCAGCGAGTGTGAGTTCGAATCCCACCCGCGGCGTTTACTTTTTTTTCACTAACCGGAAAAAACATGATCTTTTAGCCTAAAGGAAATTACAACTTTGAAAATAACGAGGATCTGAACACAACTAAATTTGAATCATATGGTAGGGCCAGACCAAAACAGAACGAGACAACTACAATTAGAATAGTGCGTACTATAAAGAGGTCTTTCAAAACTTCGGCATCAGTGCGTGTAAGTAGGAAAGAAATGTGTAAGTAGCGACAGCAATCACTCTGCACACAATCAATAATTGTCTTCGGTTAGTGACGTGTGTAAATACACACCGCAGTGGCTTAACGGGCTAGAGCCTGCTGAAGATGATGCACATCGAAACGATCGTCCAGCGAATGTGAGTTCGAATCCCATCAGCGGCATTTACATTTTTTTCACTAACCGGAGAAAACATGATCTCTTACAGCCTTAAAGGAAATTACAATTTTAAACATAACGAGGATCTAAAACAACTGAATTTAAAGAGTTAAACATTTTGTTAATTTGTATTATACTTTTTAATGTATATTTTGTCAGTAGGGTGTACAGGATTTGTTTTTGGAGTGGTGGTCTCAAAGGATACATATTGATCGTATGGTTGTATTTTTTTATCCAAGTACACTAGAAAATGAATTTTCAACTGTCATTAGTACCTTATAAATATATAAAAAAAAAATTTGCCGTTCCCGCAATCAGCTCTTCACTCCGCAAGTTTTGAGATTGTACAGTTTGATTGTACTTTATGGTACACGCAAAAGCTGAACCTTTCGTGTGCTGCAAAAACTTACTTTTGCCGTAAAAATTGTTCGTTTGCTAAAATTGAAACACTTCCCCAAATAAATATTGTTTATCGATAAATAAACACGGATTTTGGCGCAAATATATTTCGTTTGCTGTCTATACCAATCGCTGGCCACAAAAATTGACACGTTGCACCCAAACAAAACTCATTTATCGTAAACGTCGTTTCTGTGGTTAGAAACGAACCATAATTTACGTGAAAATTTTTATAAATACTTACCCATGATTAAATATCATTTGAATTTAAAATATTTTTGAAGTCAATATTAGTACTTACACATTCCCTGTACTGAAGTTGTAACTAGGCAACATGATTTCAAGTGGGCGCGTACATTTCTTCGTGCTATCGCAGACATTGCGCTGATCAGAATAGCTTCCTTAACATTTGTATTTGCTTATTTGTTTTTTGTTGAAAGAAGAGAGGAACAATTCAAAAGATAAATCACTTTTGAGTGAATGGTTGAATGGATGTACACTAGAGTGCCCATATAATAAAAAGTGTTATTTTTTCCCGTCCCCGCGCATTTTCCAATAGATTGGGCATAAAAAATAATATACGTGCAAAAATGTATTCCATCGGATGCAAACCGGCCAGTCACCCACGACCTTTAGCCCTAAAAATAGTGTAAAATTACCTCAAAGCTTTTTTGAGCTATAACTCGTAAACCAGAACACTGTCACAAAAAATCAAGATAAACATTTTTATTACAAATATACAGGCAAACATTTTTCTCTAGAAATTTTTGGCCTTTTTATAACCTTTCATTGTATTTTCAGAGGTCGAAGTTCAAATTTGCGCCGAAAATTTTTTTCAAACGACCCTCGTAAATTTATCCATAAATCTATTTAGGTTTGATTATTGTATTATAGGTAGTTTCAAAGAAAAAAATTAGTTTGGAAAACATATCGTTTATTTCATGACAGAGTTACCGAAATATAAATTTAAAAAAATACAGCAGACAGTTGTCCGAGGCCTTCGGCCACGGACTGTCCCTGCCAGCTGTGTCAGAGACAAGTTTAACGTAGAATACGCCATCGGATACGACAGAAAACATATATAACAATAAATGATAAATAACATAAGCAAATGAATTTATTTATTTGATAGTTACTTTTGATAATATACACAAGCTTATGGTAGGAAAAATAGGATAAATATGTTTTTAAATTAAAAGAGTAAGGATAAATGATAAATAACAGACGCAAATCAATTTGATTTATATTTTTTATAATTATATATCTATGTTAAATTGAAATTCACATTTAACATTTTGTTTCACTTAAATACATAAGTAAATATACGAAATTTCAATATTTCATCAATCAAAACAACAGCCGAAGGTTTGTGTCCACACTGAAACAGCAGCATAGTTTGTGTTCACGCTACAAACTCAAACACTCAACCAAACACCACATATATGTTTGAGTGTCTGTGTTTAAACAATTTTCATTTGAGAAATTTAAATATTGGGAAGATATCAACCAATATGAAATGTATATCAAACGAAAGATAACACCTTCATTTACCTACAAAAAAATTTTTAAAAAAAGTTATTTCGCCGTTTCCTCATAATCAATGAAATAAATATTACAACAATAACAATCTGACATGACTCCCTATACCGTAAGGTAAGACGTATTCTACGCAAAAAATTATCTTTATTAAATATTCTGAACAAGTGTACATTAGGAAATGTTATATTCGAATTACCTCTATTAACTTCATTAGGTAATCGATTAAGCTGTTCTCGGGATTAAAGAGCCTCTGATTTCAGTCTTTTTTAAATTTTTGTGTACATTTTAAAACGACCCCAAAAATATAAACCTTACATTAAACTAACATAGTAGGCGTTGTTATAAACCATGGGACAAATATACGTTAGAATCAGATGCACAGCTGATTTAAACTTTATTCTTGTGTGTGTGTTTCTCTTATGTCAGAGTCTCATTTTGGATCCCCTGACCTGGAAGGCTTGAAATCATGACCGAACAGGCGTTCTTTAAAATACGACAGACCTTCCCTACACCTTACCTCCTCCTTTCTTTTTAACATTGCGTGAGACTGGGAGGCAAGGCCTTCCATCCCTCTCTACTAGAAGGCCTGCAAAAAGAGTAGTTTTAGCAGGACTTACGTAAAAATAAAAAAATATGTATGGAAATTAGTTTCATATTTCAGATTTATACTTTAACCAATTGTAATTCTTATAAATGATTTTTTTTAAATTCTGCAGCTCCAGGAATCGAACACATGACCTTAGAACTTACAATCGGACGCTTTATCTACTGGGCTACCGGATGTTATGATTTTGTAACGACGAATTGCGAACATGTGGAAAGACAGGGTTTCATGAACAACAGCGTCTTTTGGCATTCTTTTAACAGGCCTGTGGAAGCCTTATAAAATCATGCATTTCGCAGGCATTATTAAAGTAGGCATTACCAAAGAATGATTCCGCCTGCCTTATTCGTGGAAGGCCTCGCAAATTCCGTCGCTGGGATACTTATAAAGAAACAAACACATGACAATCATTTGAAAAATATAGGCTTTTGATGATTTCATTATTTTTTTAAACAAAATCCCTGTTGTTTTTGCCTTGTTGCATTTGTTGCGGGTTTGCGTTTACCGTGTATTTGTACCATGTTATAAACAATAATTTGCTTTGACTTTCGTTTTATTTAAGTGTACGAAACCTTTGAAAGAAAGTGCGTTTTTTGGGAAATAAATTTCATATTTTTTGTATATTTAAATTTTGAAAATGGAAAATAGTGTTACATCCAGTTGTGTTTATTTGATTGGTAAGTCTTTAAAACCAAATATTTGTGTAAATTACGCATAAAACGATCGGGTTAATGTTTTATTGTAGAAAGAAAAAAAGTAAGTAGAAACCCAAATCAACTTTCTTTCGTCCAGAACACGAACGAAAGCTTTCTTTCGCGATTGAGAAACAGGCTGTAATTCAAAAACATTTAGTAACTGTAGTAACTTGTGTAGTGAAAAATACGAATAACCATTTAATCGATTAAAATAATGACAAAAACTAAATACTTTTCTATTGACAGCATATGTGTGGCAAGTAAAATAACGTGGAATTTAAAGTTTGAATTGCGGTAATTCTATCATCGAATAAGCTATATGTTTCCTAAATGTATATTTTTAAACTACATATAACATTTTACATTTTAGCGATAATCAAACCTAAATAGATGTATCGATAATTTTGAAAAAAATCGTTTGAAAAAATTTGTCGCCTCAAATTTGAACTTTGACCTCTGAAAACACAACGAAATATTATAGAAAGACCAAAATTTACTATTAGTAAAATGTTAGACTATATATTTGTAATTAAATGTTTATGTTACATTTTTGTGACAGTCTTCTGGTTTACGAGTTATAGCTCATAAAAGCTTTGAAGTAATTTTACTCCATTTTTAGGGGTAAAGGTCGTGGGTGACTGGCCGGTTTGCATCCGATGGAACAAATTTTTTCACAAATTTGTTAGTGTACACCTGTTCATTTTACACATGTTCACAAGATTTCTAAAAGTAAATTACAACAATGTCGACATAAGAAACGACTATCACGATAAACGTTGTTTATGTAAGGGCTACGTTTAAATAGTTGCGTTGCGGTTAACGCTGGGTATACGCAGCAAGCGATAATATCATTTCGAAGTTATTTTCTGTTGTGCAACAAATAACATTCATATGACCTTGAATTTACTGTTCCATACTCTATTTATATTATATTTTTTGGGTTTTTAATCAAATTGTATCTTCACAAGTGCAATCAAATATTTGTTTTGTCTCTACTGTTGTCTCTATTGAATAAAACAGTCACTACCACAATTGACGCAAACATTTTTATTTTCCATACTGCATCGACTGAATATAATAAATAACACTGTTAAAATATGTTTTTCTTCGACTATAAAAGACACTTCAGCTTCGTTATTCTTTAGTTTCTCCTCAACGCTACTTAACTGAAGAAATATGAAATTTCTAACTATTTTCGTACTTGCAATTGTCTTGGTGGCATCGATCTTGGCTGATCAGCCTATTGAGGATGATACTCCATACGAAGAAAAAGGAGTCCTTCGCAAAGTGGCGCACTGCCCAATGGTACAATTGACAGTAAGTTGTTTCAGATGCACGACATATAAGGGTTTTTCAATAAGAGCGCTACAAAAGTTTTTTTAAATAAAACAAAACCGGTTTTAGATACCAATGAAATTCTTTATTCCTGTGAAAGTACGTTCGATGCCATTATGTATGGAACTCGATTTCTTTTGCATGGCCACCACGGGCACGCTTGCAGAATTCCAGACGCTGAACCCAATTTTCGACGATTTTCAAGCAGAAATCGGCCGATACTGCTGCAATTTCACGTTCGACATTCGTACGAAGTTCATCAATCCTCGCTGGCTTGTTGGCATAGACCATAGACTTGACGTAGCCCCACGGCTACGCATAGGCCAATCGACTGGGCCATTTCGTGAGATAACACGTTCACCAAACTTGGTTTCCAATAAATTGATTGTGGCATTCGCTGTGTGGCTTGTGGCGCCGTCCTGTTAGAACCACAAGTCCTCCAAGTCCATATTATCCAATTGGGGTCAAAAATATTCGGTTATCATTGAACGGTAGTGATTCGCATTCATAGTAATGTGCCGGTCTTGATCATCACGGAAGAAGTACGGCCCAATGACGCCGCCGGCCCATAAACCGCACCAAACCGTAATTGTTTCGGGATGCAATGATGACTCATGGATTACGTGTGGATTGCTGTCTGACCAATAAGGCATATTTTGCTTATTGACGAAGCCATTC
This sequence comes from Phaonia tiefii, assembly GCA_963931995.1. Taxonomy (NCBI): domain Eukaryota; kingdom Metazoa; phylum Arthropoda; class Insecta; order Diptera; family Muscidae; genus Phaonia; species Phaonia tiefii. The sequence goes on from OZ008367.1 coordinate 47,045,203, forward strand.
AGCCAGAAATGAGCCTCATCGCTGATTGTTGAGGCCTCTTAAAGTTAGCCTCTTAAAGTTGAGGCCACTGACTCCAAAATTCGGTAGTAAATTTTAATAATTTCGACTCGTTGTTGGCTCGTATATCTTTCCATGATGAAATGGCAAACCTTACTGAAGAGAAATGTCAAAAGAGCGGGAAAAAATATGGCGTCGTTTGCTGTCCCTATCGATTTGCTTTTGTAGCGTCTCTGTTGAAAAACCCTTTACTTATACAGTAATGTTCAAAAAACTGTGCAATTATTTAAATAAATCTTCTTTTCAGGGCCAAGAATTAACTAAGTGTCTCCCCGAATTCATTTCGACTGATCCAGTAAGTATAATTTATACGTATGTAAATGAGTGTTGTTTTAGGATCGTCTAAGGAGGAACGGTAGATGCGCGTGATTAAGTATACTCGTGTACTTAAAGCGCGGACATTTCGCCTTGTGCCATTTGTAAGAATTGCCCTCTGCTTGGAAATGAAACGAAACTGTTGATGCTGATCCATGAGGATTAAACTAAAAATTCACAGAATTTACTGCTTGACACAGTTTCTTCCCCTATCCATTCAAGTGACGAAAATCATATTTATTAATTGTGTTGTTAATCAGCAACTTCTGCATTTCAGGTTAAATTACTTTATGTAACAATCTACTGTCTTACAAAAACTACTGGTGCAGCATATAAAGGTGCAAAACTATCACTAGATGCTTGGGAGAAGAGACAATTGGCAGCGCGAGCAGCACAAGCAGCAAAGCAATAAGTTACCTCATGTAACTTTGAATTAACGAAATCCAAGTATTGCCATCATTCTGCGTTTGAAATTTTGTGAAAAATTAAAATTTTATTAAATTGAAAGAATAACAAGAATTATTATTTATTGCATATCCGTTCGAACAAAACGAAAGCAAGTTGGTAAGGTCGACGGTGAACAGCAGCTAAGGTGGAAGAAGCCAAAGATATTATCGGCTCTAAATGACAATATTATATCCACACCCAACAAAATATAAATTTCGCTATTAACAGCAATCAACGTTTGCAGGCAAGTTACCTGATACTACATCAAATGTATTGCCAGAATAACAAACAATTTCCAATGTTTATAAAATATCTGACAAACCCCTTGCTAAAACAACAAGCATATGTTTGCTATAATAAAAACCCCTGTTTGGTTGGTGCAATTTGTATGGAGGCCTAATCAAAATGTGGGCCGACATATCTCATTTCGAAACTGATTATCCTTATACTAATAAGAACTTAAATTATGAAGAAGTAGAGTTCGTTCTTCTTGGCACAATCGAAAGCTATCTACAAAAATTTGTTCAACTCATTTCGTATTTGCGAGCAGTTCTTTTAGCACAACAATTAGAATGTTCAAAACCCCCAACGTTTTCGAAAAAGTGATTGTCGGTTTATTCGAAAAATCACTTCTTGGAAAACCGGTTGTCGGTTTCGCAGAATGAAAAACTGTTGAAACTGATTAATGTTTGATTTTATTGCATACAAAAAGAAAATTATGTATTCACATTCGCAGGACGATCGTTTCGATGTTTGTGGAGCATCATCTTCAGCAGCGTCTAGCCCGTTAAGCCACTGCGGTGTGTATTCACACTAGTCACTAACTGAATGCATTTATTGTGCAGAGTGATTGTCTGTCACTACTTACACATTGCTTTCCTACTTACACGCACTGATGCCGAAGTTTTCAAAACATGATCTCTTAGCCTCAAGGAAATTATAACTTTGAAAATAACAACTTTATTTGAAAATGATGTATTTTTGTCGAAAAATTAATACCAAATCAAAACAAAATATTTGTAGTTCGTCTTCATTTTGCACGTAAAAACCAGAAAGGAATTCATATACCTAGAGTAACGATTTTTCTCTCTGTAACTATACGAAGTTTGGTGTGGTTGTACATTGATGTTGCATGTTGCAAATACTTAATACTCGTAATACGAGATAGTGGCAATGGTTCAAACCAACCAACAAGGAAACAGCAACGAATTGAATTGAGTTGATTTGAACTTAATGGAATTGAATTGAATTGAATTGAATAGAATTAACTTGAATTGGATTAAATTGAATAGAATACAATTGAATTGAATTGCCTTGAACTGAACTGAACTGAATTGAATCGAATTGAATTGAATCGAATTGAATTGAATTGAATTGAATTGAATTGAAGTGAAGTGAAGTGAAGTGAAGTGAATTGAATTGAATTGAATTGAATCGAATTGAATTGAATTCAATGGAATTGATTTGAACTGAACTGAACGCGTGAACGTGAGCGGGCCAAATTTTGCTCACGTGAGCGTGCGTGAACGTGAGTAGTGAAAAAATCTTCGCGTGCGCGAGTCCAATATTTGCGTGAGTCAGTGTGCGTGAGCACTATTTTCGCGTGAGTCACGCATATTTCCGCATGGTTGATATCATTTAAATTCAATTTTCTTACTACTTTGTTACACAAAGTATTTTTGGAAAGCTTCTAATAACATTTCCCTCTAACAAATCGTCGTAAATTAAAACAAGTGCTAAAAATTTTCAACACTTCGAGTGAGTGTACCAGCCTCAAATTTGAATCCACCTACCGTCCAATTGAATGTAGAAAAATTAGAATATTTATTAATAGGGAGTCGATTTCAAAACAACAACGCGCTGAAAAAGCTGTGTTATTTTCTTGTTTGGATGACAAGAATGAATGTGGTACACTTGTGTCCAAACACTTTATGTTTGCTTTCCAATATTACATGTTTGAGACACAATGATTAATAGGTTATAGTATATGTTTTTGTGACCCAAATATGGCTTTGTTTTGCTGAAAACTACTGACAACAAAAACGTTACAGACAACAAAGCAATAGGTCTTCAATCCTCGAAAACAATGCTTGCAAATATATACATCTTCGCCTAGCTGGGAATCAAAACTAGTCTAAAGTTTACAACAGTCAAAAAACCAAACAAGTTTATCAAATTATGAGAAAATTATACGGAAAGCTGGGTCAATCAAAAGATGTACAAAATACAATAAAAATATATTGTTCGACATTGAGCTAAGGATTTTTATTTCCAGTTTGTTGGCAATTAACTTTTCATTAAGAAACTGTGTTTCTCTTTAGAAATTGTTAATAAAATTGTATATCGGGCACCAGTAATAAATTTAAAATATAAGTAGGGTTGGTAATAAAGGGGTTTTCAACAGAGACGCTACAAAAGTAAATTGATAGGGACAGCAAACGACGCCATATTTTTCCCCGCTCTTTTGACATTTCTCTTCAGTAAGGTTTGCCATTTCATCATGGAAAGATATACGAGCCTCCAACGAGTCGAAATTATTAAAATTTACTACCGAAATTTGGAGCCAGTGGCCTCAACTTTAAGAGGCCTCAACAATCAGCAACTAGGCTCATTTCTGGCTGAATGGCTTCGTCAATAAGCAAAATATGCGTTATTGGTCAGACAGCAATCCACACGTAATCCATGAGTCATCATTGCATCCCGAAAAAATTACGGTTTGGTGCGGTTTATGGGCCGGCGGCGTCATTGGGCCGTACTTCTTCCGTGATGATCAAGACCGGCACATTACTGTGACTGCGAATCGCTATCGATCAATGATAACCGAATATTGGATAATCCCAATTGGATAATATGGACTTGTAGGACATGTGGTTCCAACAGGACGGCGCCACAAGCCACACAGCGAATGCCACAATCAATTTATTGGAAACCAAGTTTGGTGAACGTGTTATCTCACGAAATGGCCCAGTCGATTGGCCTATGCGTAGCCGTGGGGCTACGTCAAGTCTATGGTCTATGCCAACAAGCCAGCGACGATTGATGAACTTCGTACGAATATCGAACGTGAAATTGCAGCAGTATCGGCCGATTTATGCTTGAAAACCGTCGAAATTGGGTTCAGCGTCTGGACTTCTGCAAGCGTGACCGTCGTGGCCATGCAAAAGAAATCGAGTTCCATACATAATGGCATCGAACGTACTTCCACAGGAATAAAAAATTTCATTGGTATCTAAAACCGGTTTTGTTCTATTTAAAAAAAACTTTTGTAGCGCTCTTATTGAAAAACCCGTTACAATGTATTATTGAATACAACGTTGCCTGCCTTTTTTGAAAAACATTTTTCAAAATGTGGAAAACCACTGCGGCGTGTTATTTTCGAAGCCTTTCGAAATAAAATTAGAATAGTTTACCCTTTACTCCGGTTCAAATTCAGATTCAGATTCAGTCTTGATTGGTTATTTAATACATTTTATTTTTTCAAGACATGTTCTGTGTTCTGTACCAAAGTTGAGACAACCAAGCACTTTGGAGTACTGTCGATAAATAATTCGTGTATGTGTGCGAGCACAAAAACACAATAGTTGAAGTGGTGGTATTATGTTTTCGTGATTTACAGTTTCACACATATAAACTATTGCGTTTTTTATTTCAAAACGCTGAAGTATTTGGTAGCCGCAACTTCGCTACAGTAAGTATGTTGAAAAAAAAAAACAATGTCTTGAATGATCGTTCAATGCAACTTGTGCAGATATCTACTAGATACTTCGCAAACTGGTCGGTACGGATAATGTGGAACTCAGTGCGTTGCACCCGACATTATTCGGATTCACTGGGCAGGTCAGGATCACAGTGAGTACAGTTTGTTATGGGTTGTGAATTAATGAATTACATAGGACCAGCCAGCTGTGTATAAGCAGTCAGCTGAAGCCTCTTCTGTGTATGAACAGTTAGTCGAAACGGTTATGTAGGAACAGTCAGTCGAAACCTATCGATAAAATGTAAAATATAGGCACACAAAGTTTACTCTTTTTTCTTTCCAGAACTAGAGGTCAACAACGTGTGCAATGATCTATCGCATCAGATGCTAGGAAGCGTCAGACAATGGACAGTGTGAATATAAGGGTAGTTTCCACTGTATAGGACTAAGTACTAGCAGTAGTTTTGTCTTATCTATACTAGCTATGCTGAAAAGATTAAACTATAAACAGTGCTAATAAATCTTTGTTAGAACTATATAGCTAGTACTGAAAAGTGATAGCTAATACTAAAAAATTAAACGTATGCGGCTGCAACATCAGCTGAAACTGAAACTGTTTGGGAGTTGCCTCTGTTTAATAATATGACTATTTTTATTAAAAAACTTTTTTTTATTAAACTTGTGATAAAACACTTTGGTAACCCTGTCAGTTTATTGTGACAATGTCAGTTTATATTGAAATTTTACATAATTACAATATTATATTTAAAAGTCGCAAGTGCCGTCAGTTTGCATCTGTATGTAAGCACGACATTATGGGTGACGGTTTCTTTTACGTTGTCGTCGATAAAACTTGTTTGATTAGTTCTCTTGAAAATATTTAAAATTTTTGGAAGCAAAAAAATAGAAACGCAGTTATAGTACACCACAAACTAAACAAAGCAATGAATGTGAACCTCAAATCGATAGGGACGATCTTTATTTATTTTATTATAATTAAATTTTTTTGAATATATACTTTCATTTGGCGTGATTGAATTACTATTTTTATGTATTTTTATTTTTAAATAACGAAATTCATTAACATATAAAATAAACTATTATTTGAATTGAATAAAGATGCTGAATTATTTAATAAAACTGCAGTCAAAAAAAAAAGTAGTATACGAAAAGCCGATATAGCTGAAATTGTTGTTTACTTTGTCGTCAACGATATAGTCATTCACAATGTCGCTTACTTCATTATGAACGACAGTAATGCGAGAATAGGTCATAGATCATAGATCAATAGATAAGAGTTTCTATCCCTCTCTTTACGTTCTCTCGATGACGACAAGGTAGTAGGCAATTTCATCGAGTTCGAGTTGCTGCTGTATGTTGCTCTATGGTTGGACATTAAACAGGCAGAAATAAAAAGGAATGTGTATTTTCGTTCGATGCAACCAACATAGAAAATAATTTCTCTATTATTAGTATCAATCAAACACTATTTAAACTTAGTTTGGTGCATAGTTTTCCCTGCTCTATCACGTTCAGTTGATGCACTAAAACTGATCGTTGACCATGAGTGATATCTCCGTTTCTTGCTGACCCACAGAGTAATAGCTTAACCGCCTTATACATAAAAGGTTGTGAGAGGTTTGAGAGACGGTTTTTGTATGATATTTATGAATAAGACCGTAAGAGTTTTCATCCCGCTCTTAGCGTTATCCTGCGGCCACCGTAATGGTTATATGTTAGACGAAGGGGTCATTAGTAAAACATGATTTAAAATTAGTTTGTTGCATGATTTGCTTTTAGTCGCTTATCGCTCACTCTCCCATCTACTCTCTTCGCTATCAGATTCCAACTACCATATAGTTCAGCGGTGGCTTGGATGACCATGGCTGATCTCTTTCTCTTGAGTTTGCTCACAGTGCCTAATCTCTTTCTCTTGTCATTTATGTATAACAAGCGTTGCTAGTTTAGGGCGTTTTACCAGAGGGTATCCACGACACAGCTGATCGACTATGTAGTGGGGAATAGCTAGAAAACAGAGTGGAAGTTTGAGTGAGCGATAATCAGCCAGAAACAAACCATGCAGCAAACTAAGTTTAAATAGTGTTTGATTGATATTAATGGCAGCTAAATTATGTTGGTTGCATCGAATAAACATAGGCATCCCTTATATTTCTGTCCGTTTTATCTCCAACCAAAGAGCAAAATACAAAACCAACTCGAACTCGATGAAATGGATTATTAAATAAACTAAATATATCCAGCTAAAAGGAGCCTTTGTTGAGAAACAAAACGATTTTTTGTCAAAAAAAATCTCCTATTCAAAAAGTGACGCAGTGTCTAACTGAAGAGAGACAGTGGTCAACACTGATTTTGATGATTTATTTTTTTTTTGATATTTTTCGTACGAAGTTATGACCAGATTTCGAGTATGCTGGCCCACAGTGCGGGTGAAGGTAAGGATCAGACCACGTGCCTTGAACTTGAAACGACTTTGAGTTTGGATATTTCAATGATTACAAAATACTTATACTAACTTATTTTCTTACTTAGGTGACTTCCAATAACCCAGAGGGATCATGAGGCTTAGAAAATGAGGACAACATGTTTCTCCAACAAGATTGATCTTCAGCTTTTTTCCTCCAGTTGGTAACACCAAAATCTGGCAGGCAATATTATACCTCGTCATTCCGTCGAAATCTTGGTCGTCCTCTTTTTCGATGTCCTGCGTGTACATCTTCGAATACCTTTCGCACTGGTTCATTCTGATCGATTCTACTGACGTGCTCTAGTCAGCGTGAACGCGCTATTTTTATTCCCATACGTCGATGTCGTGATGCAGATTATACAGCTCGTGGTTCATACGTCGTCGATACTCGCCATTTTCAATTATGTCCTATATATTTTTGGAGCATTTTTCTCTCAAAGGTTCCCAGCGACGTTTCACCAGCATGCGATATGACCCACGATTCTACGCCATTAATCAACACAGGTTGTATGAGAGTTTCTCGGGAGAGGGTCTTATCTCTTAGCCCGAAATAACACCCAGGGGGTTTCTATGGCACAGCTGATCGAAAAGCCACTAGGGAAGTGATGTAGACTTAGAGACCAAAGAAGACATACAGATTATAGACCATGCAGCAAACTAAGTTTAAAAGTGTTTGATTTATTCGAACGAAACCACGCATTCCCTCTTATTTCTGTCCGTATTATGCCAACCAAAGAGTAAATTACCAAAGCAACTCGAACTCGATGAAATGGTCTACTACCTCGTCGTCATGAAGAGGCATCGAAGAGAGTAATGGAGGCTCTTTAGTATTGCTCTGTGTAACACCTGTTTGGCAGCACAATTCTCCGTCTGATTTCTAGGCTGACGTTATTGATACTGTTCACGGCAGATGCGAGGTAAGTAAATTGATTCACTACCTCGAAATTATAACGGTTATCAACGATCACCCTTTCATCCATTCGCTGGGATGTTCTGCTTGCCGAAACCATTGTCTTGTCCTCGTTTACTGCCAACCCCACTTTTATTGATTCCTTCTCAATTCTCGAAAATACTACAGTAAATTCTAGAAGATTTCGCCCAATGATGTCTAAGTAATCAGCATACGCGACCAGCATGTGACGTTTGCTGCTGATTGTTTTATTCGTGTTGACTGCAACTTTTCTCTCGATGATCTCAATTAATATGTTGAAAAGAGATGTTGAAGAGATCGCCCTGCCTGAGGCCTCGCCTCATACTAAATGGTTCGGTGAGATCTTTACCAATCTTTATTGAGGACTTTCGTGTCGGTCAGTGTCATTCTACAAAGGCGTGTCAGCTTAGCAGGAACACCAAGCTCTGACATAGCTTGGAACAATTTTCCTCACATCGGGTTATCGAAGGTAACCTTACAATCCACAAAGAGATGGTAGGTGTGGATTTATTTCTCGTAGGATATCACCAGGATTTCTCGTAATGTGAATATCTGGTCAATAGTTCCCGGCCTAGAGCCACGCTGATAAGATCCGATCAGGTGTGCAACAAATGGATTTAGAATTTCACACATTCCGCTCGAGTGGACCTAACAGGCTTATTCCACGACAGCACTATTGTAGTCGAAAAATGTATCAACGTTCTAGTAAATTGTATTTATCATTGTAGTACATGGGACTATCAGATCCACTCAATTGTGCTCAACTCCTGTTTCTCATCTCTGACCTAACACATTTTACTAATATCTAATATCATTTTGTCTAATAGACAAGAACAAATTTTCTTTCTCATTCAAACGATTCGAAAGGAATAATGTGTTTGTGTCACAAAAATTTTTAATTATTCCACAACAAAAGTTTCCGAACTCCAAAATACCTAGATACAATATTTATAAATATTGAATAGTCCTTTTCAAATTGTTGACCCACAAATTAAAACCACAATTAAATATTTTGTGTGATATTTTACCTGTACAAAAATCTAATCAAGCAAATTTACCGGACTAATACAAATTTATATATTCATAGCCTATTAAATTTAAAACTGCTCTGATCCTTTGGCAATGGCATTCTCACCAACGCAAAAAGCAACAGCATAAACAGAGATAGTAACACCTTCCTGGTAGGTGAGAAGAGGAAAAGTTGCGTTCGAAAGAAAAAAATGTTTATTTATTGAAATGCAATTTGTGTTGTGTTTTTGGTGTTAATTGCTTTGCTGTTGCTCGTATTTGTTATGCCACTCCCCCATCGAGTCCTGCTTGCACTCAATGAAAAAGAATGTTAAGCCTCATAAACGAGTGTGTGTGTGTGGGTGTGTGTGTTCAGGTCCGTGAGATAGTGTTGTAGTGCCAATGTATGAGTGTGGTTTGTTAGAGCGTGTAATGAAGTTGCTTTATTTATTGTATTTGTTTATGCGATACGATATGTTCATTCGTCCTGGAACTGATCGTTTGCATGCATTGTGGGAGTGTGTGTTTAATGCCTTCTCTCACAGGATACGTATCCTGCGAATGTATGTGTTTTCGTTTACTGATGTTGGGTTTGTATGGCTGTGCGTGTTAATACAAGATTGTGAATGAGTGGTTTTGTAAAAGCCCAATGCCGGACGAGCCATTGCTCCCAATATAAACGTTTTTTTTTGTCTCTCATACACATCCTATTGTCCATAGAGTAATGTCAGATAGAGCAGTCATCTTTCTCATCTGACGTTTCGTTTCACACTATTCGTGTGCGGTCGGTGCGATAGCGAGTTATTTGACGTAAATCCTTGAGTTAATTTTTTCATGTCTTTTTGATGAAAAACAGTGAATTTTAAACGTATTTTAGACTTTTTCCTTACATTTTATTGTTAGTATATATTTGCAAAATATTTTTATATTTCCCTAATTTGTGTGCATGCCCCGACACAAGTCAAAGATGATGATGCCAAAGACATATTCTATGAGCTCCTAGAGGAAACGTATGACCGCTGCCCTGGTCATGACATTAGGATTGTACTAGGATATTTTAATGCTAAAGTAGGCAGGCAGAATGTGTTTCATCCAACTATTGGCAATTTCAGTCTACATGCTGATAGTTCCGAAAACGTTATGAGCCTGATTGACTTTCCCGCGGCAAAAAACATGGGTATCCCCTGATCAAAGAATGAAGAACCAAATTGATCACATGGTAATTGATGGATGGCATCCAGTGTAATGGAAGTACGAGTGATCAGGGGAGCTAACATCGATTCTGCACTCACAGAAAAATTCAGTTGAGACAGCCGAATTAGCCGTAACCGAATTAAGAGGTTTTCACAACCGAATTAGAGGTTGGCACAACCTCATCAGTGGTTGACACAACCTCACTAGAGGTTGACACAGCCGAATGAGAAGTTTGCACAACCTCATTAGAGGTTGACACAACTTCATTAGAGGTTGACACAACATCATTAGAGATTGACACAACCTAATTGGAGGTTGATACAACCTCATTAGAGGTTGTCACAGCCGAATGAGAGGTTGGCACAACCTCATTAGAGGTTGGCGCAACCTCATTAGAGGTTGACTCAACCTCATTAGAGATTGTCACAGCCGAATGAGAGGTTGGCACAACCTCATTAGAGGTTGGCGCAACCTCATTAGAGGTTGACTCAACCTCATTAGAGGTTGTCACAGCCGAATTAGAGGTTGTTACAACCAAATTTATATACTGTCATAAATGAATTATTAAAGTTTTTTTTTATTATTAAGTGATGATTTATTTTCTTGTATTTTTATAAATGAATTAAAAAGCGAGAAAATAAAGTCATATATATGGGGTAATCTATAAAAGTAGAATAATACATTAAGGCTAGATTCGGTTATTGCGACCGAATTGAACAAAATTCGATAGTTACAACCGAATTGATGTCAAATTCTGTTACTACAACCGAATTGAGGTTGGTTAAGACCAGATTCGGTTACCCCAACCGAATTAGATACCAATTTCGGTTGTTGCATACGAATCAATTTGAAATTCGGTTGTTTCAACCGAAATTTTATAAAATTTAGTTGACTGAGCGAATATACTTTGAAGATTCAGTTGTCACAACCGAATCAATTATGGAACGAGGTTGCTTCAACCGAATTTCGGTTGTGGAGACTAAATTCGGTCGTAACAACCTCAATCCGGTTGTGGCAACCTCAATTCGGTTGTGGCAGCCTCAATTCGGTTGTGGCAACCTCAATTCGGTGGTAACAGCCGAATTTACGGTTGCTACGACCTCTTTTCAAACAATTAGTTCTCTGAGTGTGATCACTACCTAGTAACAGCAAAGGTTCGCACAAGATTAAGTGTAGCGAAAATCGTACGAAACCAGATGCAGAGGAAGCTGGACATCGGAAAGCTGCAATTACCAGAGGTAGCCACAGCCTACTCAAGGAAGCTCTCGCAACTTTTGGCACAGAACCCATCCCCTCCCGATAACGATTTTGAAGCGCAGTGGAAACCCATTTCCGACTCTATAAAAACTGCCGCAACAACCGTACTTGGTTTTGAAAAACCGCTTCGCAGCAAACCATGGTACGATGAAGATTGCACGCATTGCAATGCTTCAGTCCATTTCGACGTGAGCTGCGACTGAGCCGTATTTGGGGAAAAGAAAGGAGGTAAACCATCTCTTTAGGCGTAAGAAACGGCAGTGGAGAGAGTGCGAGAGCGAGAAAATTGAGACAAACAGAAGGAAGAACGAAGCCCGAAAATTCTACCAAAAAATCAAAAACGGAATTAATGATCATGGTTCAGGGCCCCCGTTCTGTAAAGACAAGGACGGAAATCTCATCGCAGATGTGCAGAGTATGTTGGGAATATGGAGAGATCATTTTTCTGCGCTATTGGTACCTGAGATATCCAATGACTAGACACTCGATCATAATTTGGACGACGACGTCGATTGCCTCTCCTCCTAACCAAGACGATATCAGGACAGCTATTGGCCGGCTTAAGAACAACAAAGCCGCAGTAGCCGATGGACTACCAGCGGAGTTGTTTAAGGCTGGCGGCTCATTAGCAAAATTTGATTAGATGAATGCATGCCCGGGGATTGGAATCTCAGTGTATTTAAGAAAGTTGACCCGAGTCTCTATGCCAATTACCGTGCAATAAGCCTTTTATCTATAGCATATACGTTTCTATTAAGCATAATGTGCGAAAGACTAAAACAAATTATCGCTGACCTGAGTGAGCCATACCAGTGTGGCTTTAGGCCTGGAAAATCGACAACCGACCAGATTTTCACGCTACGCCAAATCGTAGAGAAGACCCACGAAAAACAAATAAAAACAAATCGGCACCTATCATCTATTTGTCGATTATAAGGCGGCCTTCGATAGCCCGACACGGGGGAAACTCTACGAAGCAATGTCTGAACTTGGTATTCCTGCAAAACTCATACGCCTTTGCAGGATGACCCTGACGAACACCAAATCCGCAGTGAAAGTTGATAAGGATCTTACCGAACCTTTTGAAACTAAGCGAGGCCTCAGACAAGGTGACACCCTATCGTGCGATCTCTTTAACATCTTAATAGAGATTATTCTGAGAAAAGCTGCTGTCAACATGAATAAAACCATCAGCAGCAAAAGTCACATGCTGCTCGCGTATGCTGATGATATAGATATCATTGGACGCACAGTTAGAGGAGTTACTGCAGTGTTTTCGAGAATTAAGAAGGAGTCGGGAAAAGTGGGCCTGACGGTAAATGAGGACAAGACAAAATTTAATAATTAATGGTTTCAACGAGCAGGGCGTCCACGAGAATAGACCAAAGCGTGAACGTTGATAACCGTTATAATTTCGAGGTGGTGGACGAATTTATATACCTTGGATCTGCCGTAAACAAAACAACAACGTCTGTCTTGAGATCAAGCGGAGAATTGTGCTTGCGAATAGATGTTATTTTGGGCTAAACAAGCACTTTAGAGATAAAGCCCTCTCTGTACCAGACTCTCATACAACCTGTCTTGCTTTATGGTGCAGAATCATGGGTATTATCGCAAGCAAACGAAACATCTGTAGGAGTCTTCGAAAGGAAAATACTCCGAACAATGTATGGCCCTATAGTGCACAACGGCGAGTATCGGCGATGCATGAACCATGAGCTGTATGAGCTTTATCCCGACATTTACATAGTTAAGCGGATCAAAATAACGCGATTGCGCTGGCTAGGCCATGTCAGTAGAATGGATGACGACGAACCAGCACGAAGGGTTTTCGAAACCGAACTCGAAGGATGTCGAAAAATAGGAAGACCAAGACTCCGCTGGAGGGATCAGGTTGATGAATCCCTGCGTACACTTGGTATTGCCAACTAGAGAGATAATGCAAAAGATCGAACTGGTTGCCGAAATATGTTATCTTCGTTTTGTAAGGTCCCTGACCTCTCGGGGTTGTTCGTGACCGGTTAAGTCAGTAAGTATATTTGTGGTGTATTTACAGAAAAATGTTGGCACACATAACGAAATGCCGTTGCTGTTTACTTGTTGGTTGCTTTGAGCCATTGCCTCTATATGGTATTTTTAAAGCAATACTTACCTACATGCAACGTCCATATGCAACAAACCAAACATATTAAATTTGTTGAGTGAAATCGCTTCTCTATATGTAATTTCTCTATGCTATTTTCATACGCAATAAAAACAGTTATTGAGGAATACCACTGGTTTCTGTCTATCACAATGAGCCACTTCTGATTTTCCGAATGGTGGACAAAAATACCTTTAGAGTGCAAAGAAAAACACAATTTTATGGACCCAAAATTATCTTTACTTAGCCTTTAAAACTAGGGTGCGAAATTTTGAAAAATTTGAAACGCACAAGTTCGTAAACTAACGGATAAATGATACGTGTTGGACGCACTTTAATGAACATGCCTGAATCCTGGTTTTAGGAGGCTGAATGAAGTACAGATGCCACTCTTAACAGATTCGTTCATTCATAAGTACCTGCCAGTACTTTTACATGTACTTCAGTTAAAAAATAATTAGTATTTACAGGTCTTCATTGAAAGCTAAAGAAGAATATTCTACTATTGCCTCGGTTGTAGATAAAATAAAGTACAACGAACACCGGTGGCTAATTTGTGTGGATCTGAAAATGGTGAATTGTCTTCTAGGCCATAAAGGAGGCTACACCAAACATTCGTGTTTTATTTGTTCATGATATATCAGAGCCAGATCTCAACACTGGTGTAAAAAAGAGTGGCCTTCGAGGGAAGCTATGGTTCCAGGAAAGCTGAACATAGTTAATGAACCACTTGTGCCTACGAATCGCATAATACTACCACTCTCCATATTAAGCTAGGGCTTATGAAACAATTTGTCAAAGCTCTCAACAAGGACGGTGATTGTTTTAGATTCCAACCACATTTATATATCAGTAGAAATTTCCAATATTTGAGTTGTGAGAAACTGAGAGCTGGCAGTTTTGATGGCCCTCAAATCAAAACGTTAATCAAGGATGAAAACTTTAGTAGTTCCATGACAGATATTGAAAGAAATGCTTGAAATGAATGTGTTTGAATAGTACACAATTTCCTGGGAAACAAAAAGGATGAACACTACTTGGACCACGTGGGTAACATGTTGTCACATTTCGAGAAGCTTGGTTGTAATACGAGTATCAGGTGCACTATCTACACAGTCATTTAGATTGTTTCCCCGAAAATCTTGGAAACTTCAGTGAAGACCAAGGTGAACGTTTCGATCAAGATATTCGTACTAGGGAGGAGCGGTACCAGGGTCACTGGGATGCCAATATGATGGCGGACTATTGCTGGAGCATTAAAAATCAACCCTCTAAACCAGATAATTTAAGAAAATCTTATAAAAGAAAATTTTTCGATGAGTTGTAATTAATTTATAAAATAAAAATTGTTATTTTTCTTTAAAATCGTCTTTTATTAATAAATTTAAAAGTTTAGCTGATAGAAAAACTCTGACTTAATATCTGAAATCAGTGGCCTAAAAACAATTCCTTTAACACACTTCCCAGTGTGCCAAACGGATCCGTAACGGATCCACTTCTTCGTACTTTCTATCCGTAATGGAATCAGTTTATTTATGTCCGTTTTTCGGATCCGTTACGGACTCGTTACGGACATCATATTAGGTTCCGTTGCGGATCCGTGTATTTTAATAAAACGTATCCGTAGCGGAATCCGTTACGGATCAGTTTCGGATCCGCAAGCGGGAGAAATTCCTCTCAAAAAACGGATTTTATGTCCGTTTTTCGGATTCGTTACGGGCATCATATTAGGATCCGTTGCAGACCCGTGTATTTTAAAAAGTTTGACCAAGATAACAGTTCTAAACTTACGCCTAATGCAAATTAGAAGTGATGTGCCATTCGAATTTTGTAGGAAACCAAGCTCAATTAGTGAAATAGATAGATGGAAGGCCACAGAGCTTAAAATGTTTCTTGTGTACATAGGACCGATTGTGTTACAAAATATTTTAGATAGTGAACGATATAATCATTTCTAAGTGCAGGAATACGAATTCTACTCTTTTATAATACCGACAATATTAATGAAGCAGAGAGCTTATTAAGTGATTTTGTTGAAAAAATTCCAATTTTGTACAATGAGTCATTTTTAACCTGTATTATTCATTGTCTGACGCATTTAGCTGCAGATGTCAGAAACATAGGTCCCCTAGGCAAGTTTGACGCATTTAAATTTGAAAACTTTTTGCAAGAAATTAAACGTAAATTGAAACAAAAACGATTTTTTTGTTCCCAAATTTACAAGAGAATGGTGGAAGCAAGTTTAAATGGTATTTATATCAATTCAAAAAATCAAATCAACGTGTACAATGTTGGCGAATTCAATCAAGGATGGCTCGTATTTATTTCTGCAAACAAAAAATCACTATTTTTTCCCCAATAATTTCTACACATATAATGGCAAAGTGTACAAAATTGATGCAACTACAAAAATTTCATGAAAATATGTTGTTTGTGGTTATCCTAGTAGTAGCGCATACGTTCTTCAGTAATGACAACAACCAGCTTAATATTCTGACAAATAGCTAATTGTATTCGGATCGAAGGCGAGCTGCAGCAACATTTGCCTAATAATATAAATAAGCTTTTTAAAATTAAAGTAGCTAAAGAACTCTATTTTGTGGCCCTAATCCACTGAAGATATAAACTTGCAAAGAATGGATTACCAAACATATGAGTCCTATCTTAGTTACCACAAACCAATCACTGACTATACGGTCGAGCGGAATTTTTAGTGGATGAAAGTCTCACACAGACTTTATATTAGTTTTACATTTAGATTATATATTAGTTTTATATTTGGTTTTTATGTGCTTTTAGCTGTTTTTATTTAATCAATTATTCATGTTTTTGTCTAATTATTTTTTTTATTATTAATATTAAATAGAATTATTATTTAACTACTATAATTTCACATTTTGTTGAGTGACATTTTTCATAAGTGACATATTGTACTTGTTTAATTGGCCAATATGCTTTCAAGTTACAATTTTGTGTAATAAAAATGACATGAAATGAAATTTGACTTTCAATGCTTTTCTCCTAATCTAAAACAAAATAGATTTCAATTGAGTTGTAATTTACGAAAAAATTATTAAAAACTGATTTTTCTGGGTCCCACATAAGGACCTTTTCTTAAAAAAAACTCCATTAGCGATTACACTGATTCCTTTTCTTACTCTTTTACGGAGACAAATCGGGATTGAAATGGATTATTCAATTCGCGGTTACACTGATTTCGTTTAAAATTTTTACGGATCCGTAAATTAGTGATTACACTGATTCCTTTGTTAAATTTTTTACGGTTCCGAAACGGGTCCGTAACGGAACCGTAAATTAGTGATTGCACTGATTCCTTTTTTATGTCTATTACGGATCCGGAACGGGTCCGTAACGTATCCGCATCCGTTTTTGTGAACATTGGGTTTCCAGTGTGCCAACCGGATCCGTAACGGATTCACTTCTTCGTACTTTCTATCCGTAACGGAATCAGTTACGGATCCGCAAGCGGGAGAAATTCCTTCCAAAAAAACGGATTTTATGTCCGGTGTTCGGATCCGTTACGGACGTCATATTAGGATCCGTTGCGGACTCGTGTATTTTAACAAAACGTATCCGTAGCGGAATCCGTTACAGATCAGTTTCGGATCCGCAAGCGGGAGAAATTCCTCCCAAAATACCCGACCCAAAAATGGATTTTTTTTGTCCGTTTTTGGGATCCGTTTCGGACTTCATATTCGGATCCGTTTCTGCGGTGTGTATTAAAGGAAATTACAACTTTAAATATGACGAGGATCTAATTACAACTAAATTTGAAACATATGGTAGGGCCAAACCAAAACAGAACGAGACAACTACAATTAGAATAGTTCGTTCTATAAATAGAACTTTCAAAACTTCTGCACCAGTGCGTGTAAGTAGGAAAGAAATGTGTAAGTAGCGACAACAATCACTCTGCACACAATCAATAAATGTCTTCGGTTAGTGACTTGTGTAAATACACACCGCAGTGGCTTAACGGGCTAGAGCCTGCTGAAGATGATGCTTCACACACATCGAAACGATCGTCCAGCGAATGTGAATTCGAATCCCACCAGCGGCATTTACATTTTTTTCACTAGCCGGAGAAAATATGATCTCTTAGCCTTAAAGGAAATTACAACTTTTAATATGACGAGGATCTAAAAACAACTAAATTTGAAACGGATTGTAATAAATTTGAAGTTTAAATTTTTTTTTTTAATTTTAATTTTTGTACTAAAGTGAAAAGCAAAAAAAAAATTCAGTTCATATAAAATTAAAATATAAAAGTAAAAATCAATTGAAATAAAATTTTGATTACAAAAAAAATTATTTTTTTACGGATTCGAAACGGGTCCGCAATGGATCCGTAAATTCGCGACTACACTGATTCCTTCTTTAAATTTGTAATTGCACTGATTCCTTTTTTTTAAGTCTATTACGGATACGGAACGGGTCCGTAACGGATCCGCATCCGTTTTGTGCACATTGGGTTATTACATAAATAGAACAGCAGCATACACACACATATTAAAAAATGTTATTTCTTATCGATTCAGTTTTCTCAGTAAATTGTTGACAAAATTAAAAGTTGTGCACCGATTTCAATGAAAGAAAGCTCATTTGATTCGAAATATATTGAATTAACTGCTTTTAGAGCAAAACAATTTTTTTTTGTTTATACAGTTTTTGTTTTTTTTTTTAAACTTCAACGAAATCTCTGAAACTACTGGGAAAATTAAAAAAGAAAAAATAATTTTGTTGACCAGTTTCAGATTTTTTTAAACTGAATATGGTGAACCGTTTTCAAGTTATTCCAATATACATATGTAGTGGAAGTGCCTTCATTTTTGAAATAACTGTATATCGCGAAAAGTCGAGCTGGTAGAAAAAAAACCAAGTGAAGATTTGCATTCAGCGTCCCAAATTACCTGAAAAACAACATTCAGCTCTTAATCAACAAATAACTTGTTCCCTTGTGTAATCAATCACAATAATTTCATAAGAATTAACTTATGGAGGTGAAACGACAATTTGAATTTTGCATAACAACAGCCATGCGACATTCCACACGCTACAACTCCAACAGCCAGCCAGTCTCAGTTCCTAACAGTTAAGCCTGGTATTCAGTTTTTATGAAATTTGTAGTTCCCATAAGAAGTACGTGCATAAAAAATAACGAAAATTTCATGAACCGAAAATTTCGTTCACTTTTCATTTGCAAAAATTTCGTAAGCAAAATCAATTACAGGGTTGTTACGCCAATGTTATTTCGTACGAAAACAATTGTTTGCTAATTGTTTGTAATCGGAATTGTGACATTTCGATTATTTTAAAAAGACAATGTAACACCACATGAGTTAAAAATAAAATGGAGTGCGAAGAGGAATAAGTAAGGAAATATTTGCAAGGTAAATCAATGTTAGGTGGTAACAATCCGCAACAAAATTTCCCGTTTAGTGATAAATTACAAAATTTCTCAAGAACGGAATACGGGGATTTAGAGCGCGCTGGTATTGCCGCCGATCAAGCCGCCGCTGCTGTGTCCTTACCTCTAATTAGTAACATAAAATGTCTGTGTCATGTCAACTTTTTTTTGTCAAGAATTGTGTTTTTTGGTGTGGGTTGCATATAGTAATAATAATAAACAGAATTCGTGACAAAATGTGATACCATCACTAAATTGTGAAGAAGAGCGACACGCGTCCATCGATTTTTATGATCCATGTCTCGTTTTGTTCATATGTTTTTAGAGTTTAGGATAAACTAATAAAACTTTACACTTTTTGCGGTTTCTTACACGCTGAAAAAAAAGACCAGTGTAACATATCCTCCCAAACATATTCTGCAGGAACCATGTATATGTTTGGAACACACTTCAAACATTCATATGTTTGCAAGTCCCAAACATACGTGTATTTAAATGTAAACAGTATCATGTTTACTCCCAAACATGTATGCTTTTACGTGGATATATACGCGTTCTTCATGCCAAACATCCATATACTTACGTGGAAGCATTCGCGTGTTTCCCCCAAACCTCTATATACTTACGTGGAAACATGTGCGTATTTCCTCCCAAACATAATAATAGAATTATCCTTTAGAATATAATTATCCTTTGAATTCAATAGATTTGTATTATATATTATAATTCAT